>CM047745.1:11662561-12305061 GCA_026225825.1 Pistacia integerrima | reverse complement strand
GGCTACAATTATAATTTGGCTTTGGTGAATACTATGTCATTTTAGACACATTGACCTTAGTTAGTGTTGTGACGTTTTCTAGAAACCACTTTACTCTTTCGCTTTGTTCATAAAAAACAGAGCTGTTGATTATACTTTATTTCCTAATGAAAGAAGATTCCACAAATTGCATTACTCAAATTACTCTCTCAAATTCATCTTCTCGTTTGTTCTTTGTCATTTCCACATGGTATCAAAGCATTGACTAGCGTCAATGGCGAAAGATTATGGCTAAGATTCTAGCTCTTCTTCCTTGCTTAGCAGCTTCAAAGAGATGTTAAGAGACTCTATTCATCGTTCCACCTCACTAATTCTTTAAGAATCTGCAAATCGCTCCACTTTAGCTCAAGCCTCATGCTTGCAAGTTATCAATCTGAGAAGCTTACATGCAGCAATTACCGTTTTTGGAGCTCACATGTCTTGTTTACGGTTAGATCACATGAGCTCAAGAATCATTTGCTTGGTAAAATTCCGTGTCCTTCTCCTCTTTTACTGTCTAATTCTAAAATTGATAGTGACTTCGGTCAACTTAGAGGAAAGCTTAAGACTAGTTCTGATTCTATTGGTGATAAGTTGAATCCTACGTATGTTATGTGGAAACGTACAAATAAATTCCTTGTAAGTTGACTTCTGGCCTCTACATCTGCGAGTATGTTTGGAGTTGTGTCAAAATGTCGTCACTCTGCAGAAATTTGGATTGCTCTTGCAAGTGAGTTTATAAGTGATTCCAAAGCAAGAGCATTACACCTTAAAAATTTGTTACAGACAATGCACAAGTGCAATTTGAGTATTGGAGATTACATAAAGAAAATGAAAGAAATAGTTGAGAGCTTATCTACTAGTGGATTGGTTGTCTCTAATAAAGATCTTTTACGATATGTCTTAGATGGTCTAGGGCTTGAATATGATGCAGTAGTTGTGAATCTTACCTCTAGGCTTGAATCGAAGATTGATACTGTCACATTGTAGGAGGCTCAGTTTTTATTTCAAAAGTATGAGATTAGATTGGTAAATTTTAACTCCACTGATTTGTATAATAGTTCTGCCAATTTAGCGTCTGTTAGCAATCCTAGAGTACTTAGTGATCTGACAAATGCAGCTTCTTCAGCTAATTCACATTCCAATGCTAAATCTTCTCTTGTTCCACCACCTTTTGTTTTTCCCTCACTCATCTCATTAGGGAATCCACACTATCAACAACAGTATGTTGTTCCAACAGTTGAGAATTAAATACCAACTCAATGCAACAGTCTCTTCCTATTTTTAACTCTAGACCTACTGGTTTTTAATAGTATGGAAGAGGCAGAGGTAGAAGCTTTGCAAAAAGAGATTGATCTATCAAGTTTGTAACAAGCTTGGTCACTCGACTGTCCAGTGCTATCATCGTTTCAATTCAGCCTATAATGGTGCCTACAATGGTGGTTTTAATGGAACTCAATAGTCACACCAATACAAATGCCTACTGTTTAGTAGCTTTCCCTTGCTTATGGTTCATTAGGATAGATGCCTTCCACTGCATACGGATCCTCAGTACCAATGTCCAATTCTTAGCAACATTTCTCTAATACCTATGCTACTACTAATTCAAACCCTACTCATCAAAGACCTCAACAATTTCATTCCTATCAAGTTTTCTCTCCTGGTTCTTCTCATCACAATAACAGTTTTCAAAACCTAGCCATTCCACAACCTTAGTCTGAAAATGTCCCACCATCCTCTCTTGGTGTTCCTAGTTAACAGATGACAGGAAACAATCAAGCCTTTCTTGCTACCACTAGTGCAGGATCTTTTATTTAAAACAGTAATGACCTGTTGGCTTATACTCACAGCATAATTCCCTAACCATGCACTCAACTCTGGCCACCTCTTTTACTATAGCTGATCCTGTGTGGTATATGGATTCGGGTGCCATAGATCACGTTGCCATAAACTTAAACCACCTGAGTATCAGTAAGAGTTATGATGGTGTAAGTCAGCTTCAAGTAGGTAATGGTGCGTATCTCTCTATCTTACATACTGGACATACTTCCCTACCTAGTACTCTTCATTCTAAATGTTTATATCTAAAAAACATTTTGTGTGCACCTTTCATTAACAAGAATCTCCTAAGCATTTCAAAATTCATTGCAAATAATGATATTGCTGTAGAGTTTAATGTTGATTGTTGTTATGTTAAGGACAAGTTGACCAGAGCAACGTTACTGCAAGGGAAACTCAAGGGAGGCCTGTACCAGTTAAATGTTCCTTTGCACAATTTCTTCTATCCACAATCATCTTTAAGGTGTCCTGTTGTGTCCAAGTCCTATCCAGTTGTGTCCTGTAGTTATAATGCATTGTCTAGCTCTTGTGAAGGTATGTCGAGCTCTTGTCCGCATGTGTGCAACTCTAGTTTTTAGAATAATTTTGCTTTACATTGTGATTTGTCTCGGTCTGTGCTTAATGATACTATTCCTTGTAACACCTTCTCTATTAATAATAATAATAATCCTTGTTTTCCTAAAACAACCTTTTCTAATATAAGTGAACTATTGGCTATCAATTATGTTGCTACTTGTTTCACTATTGATAAAGTTGATACTGATTGCATGACATGGCACTAACGTTTATGACACCCTCATTCCCTCATTTTGCAGAAAGTCATTGTTTTTTTACCTTAGAATGCTTTACTTAAGTCTAAAACATTGTCTAGTTCTCCATCAACGTTTTGCGATGCATGCCAGTTGGGAAAATTATATCTTACTAGCTTTCCATCATCCATATCTCAAGCTACTACACCACTTGAATTGATTCATAGTGACGTGTAGGGTCCTACCCCTTTACCTTCCTCTGAAGGTTTTAGATATTATGTTCAATTCTTGGATGACTATAGTAGATATACCTGGCTTTTTCCACTTAAGACTAAGGCTGAAGTTAAATCAGTCCTTACTAGGTTTCACACTCTTGCTGAGAGGCAATTGGTCACAAAGTTAAGTGCCTACAGACTGATCAAGGAGGAGAGTACATTGCATTGCATTCTTACCTCACTTACTTAGGCATTAAGTTCAGACATTCCTATTCCCATATACACCAACAAAATGGTAGATGTGAGAGAAAACATAGGCACATAGTGGAGATAGGTTTAACCTTGCTTGCTTATGCCTCTATGCCCCTTCAGTTTTGGTGGTTAGCTTTGGAAACTGCAATTTTTCTCATCAATAAAATGCCTATAGCTACTCTAGCTTATTTGTCTCCTTATTAGCAATTATTCAAGGTTAACCAGTATATGAGTCTTTGAAAGTGTTTGGCTATTCATGCTTTCCCTTCCTTAGACCTTTTAATAAACACAAATTTCAATTTCACTCTACAAAATGTATGTTTGTAGGCTATAGTTTGGTTCATAATGGGTATAAGTGTTTGAAACAAGATGGAAAAATCATTATTACTCCCTGCGTCAAATTCAATGAGTTTGAATTTCCTTTTTCACAAGGTAGTTCTTCCTCCACTGTTATTCCTCAGTCCTCTTCTGAGTCCACTATTTCTTCTGACCATAAATAATCCTTTTCTTTTATTCTTTCTTCCCATTCTACCTTTTCAACAAGTTAGGCTCATATTCCCTCCACAATGCTTACCTCATTACAATAATCTACTAACAACACTTAAGCATTAGACAATTCATGTTCTGTTCCCACCACCCCTATACCAGATATTAGCTCTACCAGCCTTAGTAAACCCCACAAATCTTCTCTGAGTACCTCTTCCAATCCCAATTCTCTACACTCTCCTACTACTCAACCTTTAGGAAAGGCATCCTTTGACCTCTCTTCCCTTCCTATCCTACCATCAGCATCCGTATTACCACCTTGCTTACTTGAGGTTGATCTTACATTATCAAAATTCTCTGAAGCTCCACAGCATACCCAGCCACCTCAGACATATGTTTCTAATATTCCCTTACAACTAGTCGTTACTAATATCCACCCTATGGTGACAAGAGCCAAAGCTACTGTTGTATCCTTTCCTTCCACTGTTGAAGTCAATCCTTCCACTGTTCTTCTTACATAATAGAATGTTATTGAACCGGAACCTACCACAGTGTTTGAGGATTTAGCTAATCCTAAATGGAAGGAGGCAATGCAATCTGAATTTGATGCTCTGGTGCACAATCAAACCTGGACAATAGTTCCCCCTCCTTCTGATGTGAATGTGGTGGGGAACAAGTGGGTTTTTAGAACAAAATTCAATGCTGGTGGTTCATTGTCGAAGTATAAAGCTGGGTTAGTAGCAAAGGGTTTTCAACAAAATCCTCGGCTTGACTACTTTGAGACCTTTAGTCTTGTAGTCAAACCTTCCATCATTAGAATCATCCTTACCTTGGCTATTACACATGCTTGGGATGTGTAGCAAATTGATGTTAATAACACCTTTTTGAATGGAACTTTGAATGAAGAGGTTTACATGAAGCAACCTATTGGTTTTGAGGACTCAACTCAACCCTCTTATGTGTGCAAACTGAACAAAGCCTTCTATGGACTCAAACAAGCTCCAAGAGCTTGGTTTGACAAGTTAAAATCAGCTTTACTCAGCCAAGGTTTTCTGAATTCTTTTTCAGATTCCAGTTTATTTACTCTTAAGCAAGGATCTTTACTTATCTATGTATTAGTATATTGTTGTATCGTTTCCAACAACTACTAGCAAGTGTACTAGTCTCAAGTAATATAGTATAACAAAATACAAGTTATCGTACCCAAGGGATTGCGTAAACAAGTACTGAAATATTAATTAGTCTTAACTTTATCTAGATAATCAAAACTTAGAATGGTGATCCTTAAAACTGAAAATATTAAAATTTGGAATATCAGAAACGAATTGCAGTAAAACTAAAATTAAGAATTCAATGAAAGAAAATGGCTAAGACTTCAGGCTCATCTATAACTTCTCTGCTCCCCTCAATTTACTATGGTTAATGAATTTATTTAATTAATGTGACAACGGGATTTCCTAGGTTAACCAATATTCTTTCTCAAGCAATATTAATTCTACTTCTATTTCATAACCTAGATATCTCTATATAGATTTAATGAAATAGACTAGCATTAAGCTTTATGAAATCCTCTAGCTTTCAACACAAGTTAATCCTGCCTATGACTATTGTATGTATCAATTCATATATCTCTATATCCAATTAATCCATGGCCTATATTACTAGAGCACTCATCTGATATCTCCTCTCGGTCTCAATCACACAAAACAATTCTATCATAAATTGATCAAGTTCCTAATAGCATTAAGCACATAATATAAACTCATCATTAGAAAAATAATTCACTAACCAAAGACTAAAATATTGATCATAGATCCATAAATAGACTAACCCTAGTCTTAGCCTAAGAAAATTAGTTCATAATAAAAGAAACAAGAATAGAATCCAAGAAATAAATCATATTGAAAAGTAAAAACAAACTCTTTGATGAATTTTGTTCTTGATTCTCCTTTCTCTTTTATTACGCAATAATCTCTCTCCAAGAATGGGTAAAATTCGGCCTCCCAAGGAGTAATCTTAATCATCCTTAAATACCCAAAAGAGTCCTAAACAAAAAAGGAAAGAAAAACTAATAAAAACCCTAAAAGTGCCCGATGTACGCCACCATAGCCTAGGCCATGGTGTTTCCTATCCTCATTATTTTATCTTCATTCCACCACCACAGCCGTGGTAAACCACCAAGGCAAGGCCATGGGCTTCAAACTTGTTAGCTAATCTCAATTTCTTCAAGCTTTGAATTCCAATTTCATTCCAATGCTCAAATCTACTCAATTAATGACTGAAAATTACAAAAAAATTTCAAATCAATAGCTGACCATTCATATTTCAAACTTAACAAAAACTAACATAAAAACACAGAAAACAAATGAGAAATTAACTAGAAGGCTATAAAACAAACCTAAAAACACTAAATTTATGCAACTTATCAACTCCCCCAAACTTAGTCTTTTGCTCATCCCCGAGTAAAGAAAATATCAGAAAAACAAACTCAATAATCATCGAGGATTCGCAGCACTTCGAACATCAACAAAAGAAGGCAAACATGCTTTAAATAATTCTCATGTATCCAAACTTACAACCCAGCTAATTGTGCAACTCTAATCTTTCCCCAACCCAATCGTGCCTCCCCTAGACTTTATAGTTAACCCCCTGCTTATTTTTCTCTCTTTTTTTTGTTTTGTTTTTGTTTTTGTTTTTGTTTTAGAGACTTCTTTAGATTGACGCATCACCTTTTTACGCGAATGCACACATTTGTGATGAATGCCTCCGGTTACTCAGCAATGTCACAACACATAAAGTGCTTTGCATACTCATAATTCAAGCTAGGGTTTGATGCAAAAGCAAACATGGGTCTCATGAGTACTCCTGGTTACTAAGTAGCTCGAAACAGCTGAGTAGTTCATTCAAAAATAAACAAATAAGCATAGTTAATTTATTTCAAGACTGTATATGCGCACTTTTTTTTTTTTTTTTTTTTTAAATAGTAGGGAGTGAAGACAAGGCTCGGCTAGTACACAACAAAATCAAGTAGTCAACCATAATTTACACAACCATCTAGAATTGCATACTCTTCAGCATTTCCTAAAGATATGAGCATGTTTGAATCCTTTCAATGACTTGATACTACCACTACTCCAAGTGATTACAAAGTTCATTACAAAGAGCAAAACAAAATTTCTTTAGGGATATCACAAAGTTTCGTTCGGGATTGTATCAAAAGCATAAACATACTACCCACCATGCAGCAATGTAACACCTGCTCTCTACTACTATTCAGATAATGCATACTATGCAAATTATAGACATACATAGCGTATGGCAGATAGTGGGCTCAAACTTTTCTTTACTCATAAAATATAATTTTCTACATATACAAAGTACTCTATATTAAAAACTTTCTACTTAATATAAAATATCATAACTGGTGGACAGTAGTGCCAATACTCTCCACTCCTCGACGTCCATCCGACAAGCTGCTCCTAATTCCTGCAAAACAAGGAAGAACAGTGGAGTGAGCACAACAATGCTCAGTAAGTAAATCCTCTACTACTTGTCACCACAACTCACTCTTGGGTTCTTTCCTTACTCTACCGTTCTTCTATTTCTAATTCTCACTATTTTTCTCTTTCTTGCTAATACTTTTATTCTCCTTTAACTCAGTTCTGCTCTTTTTATTCTTTCTTTCTCTCTGTTCTCATTCTCTTTTCTTCTTCTCTTATGCTTACTCACCAGGAAGGAAAATCATGGTTCTCTCTTATTCTCATCATACTCACCATGAAGGAAAATCATGGTTCTCTCTTGTGCTCATTATACTCTCACTAACCATGGAAGAAATCATGGTGCATGCATGTATGAGATGTATATGCAATTAAGGCAAAAGAACTGCATGTTTCTTTCTTCTACTCTCTATTCTTACTAGCTCAAAACCTCTCATTCTTTCTCATACTCTCTCTCTCTATCTCATTTTTTCTTAAGCTTTCTCATTCTCTCTACTATCTCATTCTCATTTCTCATAATTCATTTCTACTAACTCGCTCTTTGAGTGTCACGGCCCCATCTTACCGGAGGCACGGCCGGGACTTCTCCCGCTCTACGTGACTTCTACTGATTCTCTTTCTGTCTCTCTTTCTCATAACTCTTTTCTGTTAACTTCCTGCTGTAGGTCACGACCTCATCTTACCGGAGGCACGGCTGGGTACTCATCCCACTCTTCGTAACCCTACTCATTGTCTCTCTTTACTCTTTCTCATGTTTGCTCATTCTTTCTCACTTGCATGTCACGACCTCATCTTACCGGAGGCACGGCTGGGTGGAGATCACAGAGCACCAACCCACTCTTCGTGACTTCTACTCGTTCTCTGCCGATCGGACTTGGTCATGCATGGATTCGGAACCCTTGGCCATGTGAGTGTATTCTCTCTCTCTCTTTATCTCTCAAATGTCACAGCCCCTTCTTATCGGAGGCACGGTTGGGGATCACAAAGCACCCACTCTCGTGACGGTCACGGCCCCATCTTACCGGAGGCACGGCTGGGGATCACAAAGCACCCACTCTCGTGACTCTACTCATCACTCACGGGTTCCCCATCGCACAAACTACTCTATTCTCTTCTGTAGCACTTTTCTCTCTTTTATTCGCTAGTGCTCAACCTCTCTTTCTCTTTACTATCAGAGTGTTCTCATTCTCTTTACTCTTAAGAGTTACTATTCTTAACATTCTCTACTCTTTCTCACTCAAACTATTACTCATAGTATAGCTTATACTCAAAATTCTCTACTCTTAAGCTAGTACTCATAAGGTAGCTCATACTCAACATTCTCTATTATTTCTCAAACTACTTCTCAATGCACAATTAATGCATATGGATGGTTCATACTCATTAATGCACTTTTGAAATGCCAAATGCAATATTGCTCCAAAATCGTTATTCTGCACAGGTCACACTAAAAAAGGCATAACTTACGTTATACACATCGGATTGCTACGGTTTTAGTCTTGTTTTAAAGCTTAGAGACATAGAAACAACTTTTATGTTTTGGTCTAAACCCAGTTCAATCCGTAAGATGCCCAAAATTCACTTAGAAAGTCACGGCTGTGACAGGGCAGATTTCACTTAGGCATTTCATCAAGCAACTTATGTGCATACAAAATCTCTTCTCTAACTACAACTCTCCTTCTCTTTTTAACCATCCAAAATGGGAGAAAAACTCCCTCATATAATCATAATTCCTGCCAAGGAAAACACTCCAAAAAATATTCATACAAAACTCCTCCAACTTCAACTCAATTTCACTCTCTCATTACACATCAAAAACACTTCTCATAATTTAAGCATATCCAACAACTATGACTAAGCACACATCTCATCTCAATTTTTCAGTAAGTATAACATACTCATACATATATAAATCTCTACTAAATCTCTACTCAAAAGATTTCTCAAATATCAACTTGATTGGATTTACTTACCTTGTGCTTGAGTAGTCTCTCCTAAGCTCTCTACTCTTGTTGGATTCCAATCTTCTCTTAACCCTAATCATAAACTTCATAAGAATTCAACCTTTACACAAATAAATCATAGATAAAGAGCTTGAATCCTTACCTTTTGATGCCTTGAATCAAAACCCTATGAAAATCTACTCAAAAGCCCTCAAATTCCTTGGAGAAGTGAATGAAAATTTGAGAGAAAAAAAAGGAGGAGAAGTGTGGGGGGTGGAATGAACGAAAATAAGGGTTTCAAACCCTTAACACATTAATTTATAGCCACACTTTCCCATTTTGCCCTTGCACTTTCGCTAAAATTCCTTCTATGTCCCTTGGTCAATTACCATAATGCCCTTATTTTTATTGCATTCTCCATGAAATTCTATCTCTTTTCACTCCCCACAATTTCAACTAATTTTGAGTGAAAAGACCATTTTACCCTTAATGCAAGTTCAAAGGATTTTCTTCACATTTTTCTCAAAATAACTTCAACAAAATTCAACTAAGGGCCAACTAACCAAAAATAACAACATGCAAGCTCAATTGAGAATAAATCAATAAACATTCAATAAATGCAACAATAATTTAACTACGTACCTCAAGTGGGGCGTTACAAACAAATACTAAATACAAAGCAAACAAAAAATAAGAAAAAAAAAAAAAAAACGAACAGACTAAGCACTTCCTAAAAACAAACACACCAAACAACGAAATAAACCATCAACAATGCAACACAAACCAAACCGCCCACTCCCCCAAACTTAAAGGATGCAATGTCCTCAGTGCATGAAAAAAAAAAAAAAAAAAAAAAACTGAAAAATGAGAGACAGAAACTTCCCTGAAGTGAGAGGACAAAACTACTAGGAATTTGGGCTCATGAGGTGGTCAAATGTGGCTCCACGAATGAGCAGGCAGTCATTGACACTTGTGATGCTAGCCTTTAGGTTTTTTTTTTTTTTTTTTTTTTTTTTTTCTGCCACAGTTGTGTAAAGTGACACGGGGTACCCTGTGGTGAAGGCTAGACTCTGCAAGCTTTTTATCCTTTAACATGACCCTTTTATAAGGTGGATCAACCTGCAATCTTGCCACAATCTCAATTAAGTGCTTATTCTCCCCTCTATCTTCTTTTGAATCAACCAAGCAAGTTTCCAGTGGATCTTCATACCTGTTATCTTGAAAATACTCATGAACCAAAGGATCAAAAGCATCGATTCTAAAGTACGTGTTATCTTCTAAAAGGTGTTTCACAGTTTTAAAAACATCAATTTTTACTTTTTCATCTCCTACCCTAAGAATTAGCTCACCTCTTTGCACATCAATCAATGCCTTACTTGTGGCTAAAAATGGTCGTCCAAGAATGACAGGTATATCAACATCTTCTTCCATATCCAACACAAGAAAATCTACAGGAAAAATAAACTTGTCTACCTTGACAAGCACATCCTCCACAATACCTCCTGGATATTTAATTGATCTGTCAGCCAGCTGTAGAGATACTATAGTGGCCCTTGGTTCTCCAAGTCCTAATTTTCTGAAAATAGATAAAGGCATTAGATTAATGCTAGCACCTAAATCACATAAAGCTTTGGAAGATGAAAGTAAACCAATAATGCAAGGTATTGTAAAACTCCCTGGATCTTTTAATTTTGGTGGCAATTTATTTTGCAAAATTGCTGAACATTCTTCAGTGAGTTTTACTGTCTCTTGCTCTTCCAGTTTTCTCTTGTTGGAAAGAATCTCCTTCAAGAACTTTGCATAGCTAGGCATCTGAAGAAGAGCATCTGCAAATGGAATATTAATTTGCAATTTCTTAAAAATATCTAAAAATTTTGCAAATTGCTGATCAATTTTCTACTTCTTCAACGCCAGAGGGAAAGGAGGCGAAATCACTATCTTCTTAGGTTAAAACAACTTCTCAGCACTGCTGTCTGGTTGCATTTTAGGTGCTTCCTCTTTCTCTTGCTCTTTATGCCTAATTTCTTTACCATTCCTTAGTGTAATTGCCTTCACATGCTCCTTTGGATTCTTCTCTGTGTCACTAGGCAATGTTCCTTGAGCTCTCCCTGATATCAAATTTGCCAATTGCCCCATCTGAGTCTCCAAATTTCTGATCGAAGCTTCTTGATTATGAAATCTTGCTTTAGTGGAGCTTACAAACTTTGTCACTAGTTCCTCCAAATTGGGCTTCTTTTCTTGAGGAAAACTCGGAGGTGGTGGTTTCATTGCATTTTGATTGCTCCATGAAAAATTGGGGTGATTCCGCCAACCAGGGTTGTAAGTACTGGAGTAGGGATTATCCTGTTGTTGCCTGTGAAAATTACCAACATAATTAGCACTTTAAGTTGAATTACCAAAAGGGTTACCTACTTGACATTCATTGCTAAGATGGTCTCCTCCATATAGATTATAACTCATGCTCTTCACTTGCATGATTGGGGCACTCATATTATCAATCTTTTTGTTCAATGCTTCCAATTGAGCAGAAATTGTTGTGATTGCATCCATTCCATATAATTCGCCTGTCTTCCTTTGTGGCTCTTTATCAGACTGTCATTGGTAACTATTTGAAGCCATCTCATCCAATAATTATGACGCTTGTTTCCGTGTCTTCTTCATTATAGTGCCTCCTGAAGCTGCATCAATCATAGAACGGTTAGCAAGAATTAAACCATTATAAAAAGTTTGTACTTGTAACCAAATTGGTAATCCATGATGTGGGCATTTCCTCAACAACTCTCTGTAACGCTCCCATACTTCATATAATGACTCTCCATCTACCTGCATAAAATTAGTGATATCATTACGCATCCTTGCAGTTTTAGAGGGAGGAAAATATTTAGCTAGAAAGCGCTGAGCCAATGCATCCCAAGTTGTAATAGATTCTGTAGGCAAAGAATTTAGCCAATTCTTGGCTTTATCTCTTAAGGAAAAAGAGAACAGTCTCAATCTAATTGCATCATCTGTGACACCATTCTGCTTGAATGTATCACATATATCCAAGAAATTTCCAATGTGAGCATTTGGATCCTCATGGGCTAAACCACTAAATTGGCAGGCTGACTGAATCATCTGAATGATCGTAGATTTAATTTCAAAGTTATTTGCTGCGATGGCTGGCCTCCTAATGCTAGAAGCATTGCCACTCAATGACGGCATCACATAATCCATTAAAGAACGTGGGGCTGCATCTTCTTCAAGATTCTCCAAAAGTAGAGGATCCACTTGATTATTATTGTTGGCTGTCATATTCCTTGTTTGCCTTCTTCTCAATGCTCGTATTGTTCTCTCAATTTCTGGGTCAAAAGGTTCAAGAATCTCTAATCTTCGTCTATTGTGTGTCATCCACTGGAAAATTTGAAAACAAGAGAACTTGAAAAAAAAAAAACTTATATATGTATAAAAAAAAAATTATATATGGAACAAGACCTAAAGTAAAGCTAAATTAATGATTTCAATATTGCCTAACTGCAATCCCCAGCAATGGCACCAAAAACTTCTTGTATCATTTGCAACAACTACTAGCAAGTGTACTAGTCTCAAGTAATATAGTATAACAAAATACAGGTTATCGTACCCAAGGGATTGCGTAAACAAGTACTGAAATATTAATTAGTCTTAACTTTATCTAGATAATCAAAACTTAGAATGTTGATCCTTAAAACTGAAAATATTAAAATCTGGAATATCTGAACGAATTGCAGTAAAACTAAAATTAAGAATTCAATGAAAGAAAATGGCTAAGACTTCAGGCTCATTTATAACTTCTCTGTTCCCCTCAATTTACTATGGTCAATGAATTTATTTAATTAATGTGACAACGGGATTTCCTAGGTTAACCAATATTCTTTCTCAAGCAATATTAATTATACTTCTATTTCATAACCTAGATATCTCTATATAGATTTAATGAAATAGACGAGCATTAAGCTTTATCAAATCCTCTAGTTTTCAGCACAAGTTAATCCTGCCTATGACTATTGTATGTATCAATTCATATATCTCTATATCCAATTAATCCATGGCCTATATTACTAGAGCACTCATGTGATATCTCCTCTCGGTCTCAATCACACAAAACAGTTCTATCAGAAATTGATCAAGTTCCTAATAGCATTAAGCACAAAATATAAACTCATCATTAGAAAAATAATTCACTAACCAAAGACTAAAATATTTGATCACAGATCCATAAATAGACTAACCTTAGTCTTAGCCTGAGAAAATTAGTTCATAATAAAAGAAACAAGAGTAGAATCCAAGAAATAAATCATATTGAAAAGTAAAAACAAACTCTTTGATGAATTTTGTTCTTGATTCTCCCTTCTCTTTTGTTACACAATAATCTCTCTCCAAGAATGGGTAAAATTCGGCCTCCCAAGGAGTAATCTTAATCATCCTTAAATACCCAAAAGAGTCCTAAACAAAAAAGGAAAGAAAAACTAATAAAACCCTAAAAGTGCCCGACACGGCCCAGGCCATGTCTAAAAGTACTTCACCACAGCCTAGGCCATGGTGTTTCCTGTCCTCGTTATTTTACCTTCATTCCACCACCACGGCCGTGGTAAACCACCAAGGCAAGGCCATGGCCTTCAAACTTGTCAACTAATCTCAATTTCTTCAAGCTTTGAATTCCAATGCTCCAATCTACTCAATTGATGCCTAAAAATTACAAAAATTCTTCAAATCAATAGCTGACCATTCATATTTCAAACTTAACAAAAATTAACATCAAAACACAGAAAACAAATGAGAAATTAACTAGAAGGCTATAAAACAAACCTAAAAACACTAAATTTATGCAACTTATCATATATGTAGATGATATTCTTCTAACAGGTTCTAGTTCAACTTATATTGCTCAACTCATGCAAAGTTTAAATGATCAATTTGCTCTTAAGACTCTTGGATCTTTGCATTATTTTCTTGGCTTGGAGGCTACAAGGATCTGTAGTGGTATTCACTTGAAGCAAACTAAATATGCATCTGATCTCCTAGTTAGGACAAGAATGAATGTTGCTCATGCACGCTCCACTCCCATGGCTATAGGGACAAAGTCATTCTCAGCCAATAGCAATTCGTTTAAGCACCCTAGTTTGTACAGGAGCACTATAGGGGCCCTTTAGTACATTACCTTTACAAGACCTAATCTTAGCTTCCTTGTTAATAAGCTAAGTTAGTTTCTGTCTACCCCTACTGATCTTCAGTGGCAAGTATGTAAGAGAATTCTTCGATATGTAAAAGGGACACATGATTATGGATTGCTATGTTGATACCAATTGGGGTAGTAATTTAGAGGATATAAGATCAACTAGTGGCTATTGTGTGTATATAGGCCCTAATTTGATCTAATGGACCTTAAGAAAACAGAGGGTTGTGGCTTTATCTTCCACCAAAGCTGAGTATACGACTTTAGCACAAACTGCCACAGAAGTGGCCTAGTTACAAAGTATGTTTGCTAAGTTGGGAGTTCCTGTCCACACCAAACCTATGATTTGGTGTGATAATGTTAGTGCAACAGCTTTGGCTTCTAATCTGGTGTTTCATGCATAAACCAAACACATCGAAATAGATGCCCATTATATCCGAGAGCAAGAACTAGCCAATAAGGTTGTCATTCAATATGTACCCTTTAAACTTCAAACAGCTAATGTCTTAACTAAAGCATTGTTTGCTTCCCAATTTGCTGAACTAAAACAGAAATTAATAGTTGTGAGCAAAGCAAAGGTTAAAACTTAATAACCTGATCAGTTTGTGGTGTTTCAGTTCAATTGCACTTTGTTTTGTACTTTGAGTGGTACACAAAGGAGAAGCAGTTCAATTTATGCCTCATTTTAGATGCACAAAGGTGCAGGAGAAGCATTTCAGTGTATGCCTCATTTTAGTTGCACAAAGGTGCAGTAGTTCAATTTAATTGCATTTTGATATTTTTTATTGATGCAAAAAGCAGCAGCAGCTCAACGTTATTTTAGTTTTTATTGTCTTTTTGTTATTTTGGTTGATGCAAAACGGAGCAACAACTCAGTGGTATTTTAGCTGCTCAGTGTTATTTTTGCTTGGAGCAATAGCTCAGTGAGTCATAACTCAGAGCAATTCAAATCAGTTTAATTGCATTTTGTTATTTTAGTTGATGCAAAAGTAGCTTAGCGTTTAATTGCTGAAGTTCATCTTTCCTTGCTGCAAAAAATGCTGCAAAAGAACAATAGGACACTTCTATGTTGCTACAAACAGGCAAAAAAGCACTTTTCTGTTGCCTCATCTCAAACTTGTTCAGAATTTCTCCTACAGCCTTCTGGAGCTTATTTAAAGTGGAATATTCACCAGATTTGTTCAAAATTCCTCCCACAGCCTAATGGGGCTTACTTGAAGTGGAATATTAACCAAATTTGTTTAGAATTCCTCCCACAGCCTAATGGAGCTTGATTTGAGGGGGAATGTTGACTAATTGCTAAAAGACTGCAATTGTATTTGGCTTTGGTCAATAATGTGTCGTTTTAGAGTTAGTGCTGTGACATTTTCTAGAAACTACTTTACTCTTTCGTTTTGTTCATAAAAAACAGAGCTACTGATTATACTTTGTTTCCTAATGAAAGAAGATTCCACATATTGCATTACTCAAATTACTCTCTCAAATTCATCTTCTCGTTTGCTCTTTGTCATTTCCACACAGGGCTAGTTCATCTGGTGTTACTAAAACTACTGAATTGTAGAGAACTGAACTAAAAGATGGCCAGATCATTAATGTTATTGATACTTTTGGTATGGTAACTTGGATTTGATTGTACAGTTTACAACTTTTATCTTGTGTTTAAAATTTGTTCATCAAATAAACTAATGTGGTGAGTCATTGCTGGACTCTTTGATTTTTCTGCTGAATCTGAATTTGTTGGGAAAGAAATTGTCAAATGTATTAAATTGCCCAAGGATGGTATCCATGCAATCCTTGTAGTTTTCTCAGTGACAAACTGTTTTTCACAAGAAGAACAAGCTGCAGTACTTACGTTGTAGTCTTTGTTTGGAAGAAAAATTGTAGACTACATGATTGTAGTCTTCACGGGTGGGGATGCACTTGAAGAAAATGAAGAAACATTGGAAAAGTATTTGGGTCGCGAATGTCCCGATCCTTTAAAGGTTTCCTTTTTAACTTAAGTTTGGTTTATTAGTCGTGTTGTTTAATTTCTTAAAGGTCTTTGTTTTGATTGATTTTATTTGTGAAGTTCTAGAGTCCTCTAAGTTTGGAACTCCCTGGACTATTATGGATCTATAACTTTATATAGGATTTAGCAATCCATTCTTGTCATTGAATCTATATTTTCCATAAATTGACTGGTTTGCTGGTGAGGGACCAGTATTTGCTACATAATTGCAGTTAGTGTTTGATGCGTTGAAATTACAACATGCAATGTGTAGCCAGTGCACTAGTCGCAAAAAAGTAATAAAGTAATATAGTTGTTTATCAAGTTGGAGAAATCGAAAGATGTTGAAATTACAACATGCAATGTGTAGCAAGTGCACTAGTTGCAAAAAAGTAATAAAGTGATAAGTAAAGTATCGTTCCCATGAGGATTACTTGTTAAGCACTAATTTTCCTAGTTGTTTATCAAGTTGGAGAAACTAAAAGACGTTTGGATTTGCAGGAGAAATTTAAGCTAAAGTGAAAACAAAATTTACTGCATACTTTAAAAACTAATTAATGATAGTAAGGTTAATTCAAGAGAAATATCAATTAAAACAAATGGTTAAGGTTTTGACTTCACTAGGATTTTATGAATTAATCTACGAATTATGTTACTTCTATACTCACATGCACATATTATAAATCAGACTCCCTAATGTGTAAATACCTTCTCAGTCTATGTTTTCTTACTTCTCTCTATGAAGCTTCTGCACCCAACAATTTAAAGGTTAATAGTTCCAAGTTTGTTAAGCTAAATGGAATCCTAAATTGATTTCACTGATTCTCAAACCTATCTCTAGCGTTCAATACAACAATGGCAATTACCCTAAGAAGCTAATACATGATTCGCTTCTCAATCTCATCGTGCTCAACAAGTAAATTCAATAAAAACAAGAGTGATCACACAATCCATGCAATAAAATGTAAAAGCAACATCAATTTATTGATTAAATATAAAAATCTCAATTACATCAAAACCCTAACCCAAAAGTGAGTTAGTTCATGCTAAAATTAACACAAATCGAAATAAAAATAGTAAACAATGCATTCAACATGTTGAAATAAAGGAAAGAGAACAAAATCTTTCCTATTTGATGAATCCAAAGAGTTCAATCTCCAATCTTCTATTCTTTTCTCCCAAAAAATGTCGAACTCCCTTCTAAAATAACTAAGTCTCACTTATATAGTTGATGCCTGCAAATGCAACACCTAATTTTACCTCACTAAATTCTAATACAAAGTCGTGTAGTAGCAAAGAGCAAGTAAGGTTCTTTCCCGCAGAGGATTTGTAAACTTAATTAATTATCTACTTCTAACGGGGTTTCTCACGAATTATAAAAACTCAAAAAAAAAAAAAAAAACTCAAAGCAAACAATGTAAATCAAGCAACTAATAACAAAAGAGAAATCAATGAGATAAACGAGATTGAAGGTTTATTCGCCATATAATAAAAGCACTCTTTAACTTTCTACCCTCTTGATCACATCAGCCCAGAAAATACCAAACTTTGGTAAGTCCCATCTCTCCTTATTGAGTTGTTGGACTAGACACGGTCATAACCCAATTCCCTATTTATTAAATAACCTAGGATACGATCTCTAGATTCAAAGTAATAAGAGCGTTAAGTTGCGAGAGACCTACTGAATCAAGGCTAAACTCATATGGTCGGTTTAGTTATTTGAGTGATTGACCCCACGTATGCAGGCATACACTTTACCACTAGTTATTTTGGTTAATAAAGCGATTCCGTACTAAACAACCTAAATTGGCATTAATAGATTAATCCTAACGATTTAATTAATGGTCACTTAAACAATTAGAAAAATCTAGTTAGACCTATTTTTAGAGAAATAATCACATAACCAAAAGGGATCAAAAGATAAGGATTTTATTAAACACAAGACATGTCTAGGGTTTTGAAATCACCCTCAATCACAAAAGAATTAGTTTTTCATGAATAAATATGAGAACATCATTGAATTATTCATAACAAATAATAATAACAAAGAAGAAGAAAAATTTAGTGAAACTTGGTTGGATTAATGGAGTTGATGATGATCTCCTCCAATTCTTCTTCTCCAAGCCTTCTTTAATCTCCCTTTTTCTTCAGTTCTTGAATATATTTGTTCTCCCTTTTTTATCTCTAAAAGAATTCCCCCAAAATAATGCCAAAAGACTTCTATTTATATCCCACAAAGGTTAGGGTTTTTTTTTTCCTTAATTCTAGTTGGTTTAGGACTCTTAACCCTATTCTCCTACCTAAAAATGGATAATCAGCTTTTAACTTCTGTGACTGTGCCCTGCCACTGTGCTGCGGCACAGTAGTTATTGGAAAAAGTGTGCCGCGGCACAGCTACTAGTCTTCTTCCCGCATCATTCCACTATTCTTCAAAGATGGTGATTTTTGAACTCGATAATGATGAAATTTGGAAAAGTGGTAAACATATTAAATGTCGCCCTTTGAATCAGATTTCCAGCAGTCCAAGAATCGTCTTAATCAGAGTTTTATGGCTCAAGATATTCTCAAAATACTGAGGAATGCTCAAGCTGGAACGTAATCTAGAATCTTCTCTTTACTTCAACTTCCATAACTTCTTCAATTCAACTTCGATTCTCGATCCGTTTGTTTCCAGTCATCACAAATTCTCTTGCCAACATCATCTCTCATTTGAATATTATTTTTGAGCCTTATTCCCTGAAAACACAACAAAAATACCCGTGATCCCAAAAAGTGCGTTTATGAAATAATTAAGTTAATCATGCGAATTAATCCTAATTTCCCAGAAATGATACCTATAAATCACTAAGTATAAGTGTAATTTCAAGCACGTATCAATAGTCGGTCCAAAAAAACCTAAGACTCGCCTAAAATTAAAACGCACACTTTTATAATAACTGAAACTTACAGACTTTGTTGCGGCGCAGAATAAACTTCGCCGCGGCAATGAGTTGGTTTAAAATTCTTAATATGTCCCGAGAGTTTATTGCCATAGCAAAGAAAGAACTTTGCCATGGCAACTTTTCTGAACAATTCTAAAATTACAGAAATGCCATCCACTTGCTTCCTTGCTTGAATCTTCAATCTTTGGTGCTTTCCAATAGGAACAAGCTTCATAATGTTTCAAATCTGCTTCAGAACGTCCCCAAATCTTGAGATTCGCTTGCTTCTGGGTCTAGAACTCAATTTTGCTCAGTATTTGCTCTAACTATACGTTTTGGCCTGAAACATAAAATATATGAAATTAAGTTGCAATTCAGGCACAAACGAAATAAGAAGTATCCAAAATCCGACCAAAAAGCCTAGATAAAATAGTATAATTCTAGGATTATCAAATACCTCCAAACTTAAGACAGCTCGTCCCCGAGGGACAAAATTTGGCTAAAAGAGAACAACTAACAAAAGAAACAGATAACAAAATTGAAAATGAAATAAGAGAAATTAGAATAAAAAACAAACACAAAGAATTGCCTAGAATTTAAGCAAGTCTCAAAAATTGTTGAAACATTATTTCTGGAAAATGCTTAACACTCCAAGAAGTTATAAGTTGATTGACTATTTTTCTCTATTGGCCTCCTGAGTAGGTAATCCCCACTTCATTCCACCTTTCGACTTCCTAGATTATTTTATACAGAAATGTAAAGTTTATCAAATGGTGGTAGACTCCATAAGCCTAAGTATCAAACTACTCTCCACTAATGAGGACTAGACATCACTAAGGATCAAAAGGTCTTTATAAGCTTGTAACGTTAGGCTCGGTTAGTGGGCTCCAAAGAAAAGGATAAGAGAACAAACTAAGAGAACTCAATTTCGTTTAAGCAAACACTAAGAACTACATCAATCTCCGCTTTCTTGCTCAACCACCGATCAAGGTCTCAACCATTTTATAAACCTCAAACATGTGCAATTCTTATTTTTGATTCTGAGATGAAACTCTCACATTTCTATTTCTTTTTATCTTTATTTATTTATTTATTTTTTGAATGTCAATTTATTGAGGTCAATTACCCCTCTTCTTGCCCTTCTTGCGACCGCCAAACTTATTATTTTGGTTCGTCAAAATCTCACACAACTTTCCCCTCTTTTGTGTCTGCCTTAGTTTCAGAATTCTCTTAAAGGTTGTGACACGTGTTTAGGGTGAAATGTTTGGGCATTTTTGGTTGCACAGGAGGAATAGGATGTTGATAATCTCATAAGGCTCAAATGGGTGACTAGGGGAAATTTTTCATGGTCGGTTAGAAAGGCTCAAACGTTCTGAAAAATTGCCTAAATCACTTCCTCAATAATGTCTATTCCTAGAATTTCACCTCAACCACTTCTCAACTAGGTTCTGGAGTCCACCCACATTATTAAGACTTCACCTAATCAAATAAAATGTTTCTAAGCATGCCGAAAAAATGAAAATGGTGGTTGAACCACTCAACAAACCTCTAGAAAGGAAAACTTAATCAACCAACCTAAACTTGTAGCAATGCTTAACATTTTCCATAAATAAAATTTCAACATCCTATTCTCATCATAGACTTATGCAATTCATCATTGGCAACAACAATAATAAAATATAAAAACAACAAAACACAAAACAAAATTTCAAATTTTCCTACCCCCAAACTAAAAATGACATTGTCCCCAATGTCACATCATGCAAATTCCAGGAATAGAAAAACAAAATTCAAGGGTATGAGATATTTCCCTCATTAATCCGTTCACACCCATTCCTTGGCTTCCTCATCATCATCATCTGTAAAACAAATGCAATTCTATGGTGCCCACTGTGTTAGAAATGTCCACGGAATAATATGAAAAAATTACAACCTAATCTCACCCTTAAAAACTAAACTAGAAAATTCAAACAACAATTAACAATCTAAAAAGAAAAGAAAATTAGTTCCAATGTATAAAACAAAAACAAGACAAATGAAAACAGAAAATGCAAAAAACAAGTGTTTTAGGCTATATTCGTCGTCTTCCTCTTCTCCTTCGGTGTCATCATCTTCATCCATGGAATCATCTTCTTCTCTTCTTGCCAATCTTCCCATTGGAAGTTTGAAATATCAACGCCTAGATAGGTGCAGCAGTTGTATTGCATCTCGTACAACATTCGGGTCTGCCCTGCCATCCAATCTTGACGTCGTTCCATCCTGTTCACCTTGCCCAAATTTTGCTACAGCAACTCCCTTGTCAAGAATGTTGAACTGGATATTGTGGCAGTTGTTGTGGTTCTTTGTCTTTTCGATTCAGAGCTGGGTCTTTAATTGAGAGGACGCTTAAGTAACTTGTAATAATAGTTGGAATCGAGGGGTGGCGCAGGATGAAGAAGTGGTTCATCGTCTACCTTCTTGACTCCCGCTCAAGTGCAAATCTCAGTGATGAGATGTGGAAAGTGTTAGGAAATGATCCAGATATGCAGAGGAAAACAAAAATATTTAACAACACGGATCGTTCCATAGATGTAACGCCCTCATTAAGGTATGTAATTTTACTTATGCCCTAATACCCTTAGTTGGACTTCTTTGAAGTTACCTTAACAAATGTGAAGAAAATGCCTTAAACTTGCATTAAGGGTAAAATGGTCTTTTCACTCAAAATTAGTTGAAATTGTGAGGAGTGAAAAGAGATAGAATTTCATGGAGAATGCAATAAAAATGAGGGTATTTTAGTAATTGACTAAAGACATAAAGGGAATTTTAGAGAAAGTGCAAGGGCAAAATGGGAACACAAGCTTATATTAATTGATATGAGGCTTTATTTGAAGAAACCCTAACCCATATTCAGCCCTTGTTCATGCCACTTTACCCCATTTTTCCCTTAATTTTCTTCACTAAACTTCAAAGGAAAATCATAGGATTTTGGAGATTTTCAATCTTCAAGCATCCTAAGATAAAATTCTAGCAAAATGTGATTAAACTATAAAGTTTTAAATTCTTATGGTTTTTATATGATTTAGGTCCAAGAGGAAGAGATCTAGAGCAAAAGGGAGGTAATCTCACATATTCAAGGTAAGTAAACCTACTCTGAACCTTAATTTGAGCAAAACATGTGTCGAATTAATTTTTGCATGTTTGTATGTGATGGTATGAGATAATTATGGGCTGTTTTTTATGTTTATTGATCTATTAATTCTAGCCATGAGAAGTAGTGTATGGTTATGTGATGATTTGGTGAGGTTGTGGAAGATTTGGTGTTGAAATTTTTGAAGTGTAGAGAATTGTTGAAAATGGACAGGTTTGATGCTATAATTAGTGAGTTTTTGGCTCACAATTTGGTTGAATTAGAGAGTTGTGAAAGTGTAGCCAACATGGTAGTTGCATGTGCATATGAAGTGTTTGATGAAAATCCAAAGAGAAATTGCATGCATGAGTTGGCTAAACCCTAATGAGGAAAGGGTTAGAGAAAGGCAAAACTGGAAGTTTGAATGTATATTATTGATCTTTTAATCTGTTTTCACAGGGGAGAATGGTTAGCAAAGGCTAGGGAGTAAGTGGAGGTAAATAGGTATGGAAAAGCCTTAAAGTAGGCATGTTACCAAGGTTGTCCTGTCAAGTCTGTGACCTTCTGAGTGATTTTTGGGCATCTTAGCTATCGAACTGGGTTGAGTCCTAAACATAAAAGTTGTATCCCTTTCTCTAAGCTTTAAAACAACACCAAGATCATAGAAATCCAATATATATAACTTCAGATATGTCTTATTGAATATGACGTGTGCAGAATGACTATCTCAAAAGTGCTTCCACTTTATTAGTTTATTTGTAGTCTAATAATCTATAAATGATTCCAAGTATGAAAATGATGCTTAAAGGGTTGTGAAGCATGTTTGAATGAGTGGTCTTTATGATTATTTAATGATTGTATGAACATATATATTTGATGACATGATATGTTCATACATGGAAAGTTTATGTTTTTTTTAAAGAATGTAAGTGTAGAATTTCCATAGCTTGGAAATTCATGTTGAAATATGCATAGTATCTCTTTCTATATTGTGCTATGATATAAGGTTTTTGCGATGGGGAACCCGTGAGTGATAGAGATGCCCACATACACACCGCCACGAGTGAGCGGTATCAGTAAAGAGATATATATTTGTACAATCTGTTAGTAGTGTATGTGGATGAGGACTGTACCCAGTAGAGCATACCTACATGCACGCCGCCATGAGCGGGCGGCCACAATAGAGAGATACAGTACTTGTACAGCCCATGAGTAGGTAAATGAGGACTGTACCCACTCACATGGCCAGGGTTCCAAATCCATGCATCAACCTAGTCTGATCGGCAAACTAGAAAGAAGAAATAAAAGAAAGAGAATCAAAAAAAAAAAAAAAAAAAAAAAAGAAAAGAAAGAGATTATAGTATAAGAGAAACAGAAACAAAAAAGAATGAAGAATATAATCAAAGAATAAAGTGAGAAAAAGAAAAATCAAAACATGAGTAATGCAGGAAACACAGTAGTGTAGTTTGGTTTACTTACTGAGCAATTAGTGCTCATTCCATTAATTTACTGTTTTGTAGGTACTAGATATTTGCGATCGGGTGGGACGTCAAGAAGTGGTGGAGTTTGGCGACACTGTTCAAGATTACCTCATGTTACTAAACTATATCAATGTTATGTGTATATATATATTTATGAATTAAAAATATAATTTTTGGATTTACATTCTGTAAATATGTTTGTAAAAGTTATCTAGTAAACTTTATCTTATATTTTTCACAGAATTACTAGCTACATAGTATATTACAATAGAACCAAGATCTAGGTACAAATTTATAGTTTTTATATGTTAAATAAGAATCTGCAGGTTTTAGTCTAGAGTTTAAGAAATCATACGCACGTTTGGAGGTCCTGCAACTTGTCTCTGAACGTATTTCGCTACCGACCCAAGTATAGGATCGAACCGTAGTAGTCCACACGAAGATAACCTCAAGGAAGTAAAGAGGGATTTGCTAGATCTCTTTAGCCTTTAAGATCTAAGAAGAAAATCGAAAGAATTTGATTCCAAAGCAAATAAGCAATCTGGCGTGGGAGTGTTTTCAAAGGGCTGAAGTGTTTTCTTTTTAATGAAAATAATTGAATGAATATCTTACTCTCTCTCAATGAAACCTATTCTTTTATAGTGCAAGTTTAATTGCCCTATTCCCTTATGGAATAGGCTTGGGCTTCAACCTAAACACCCCTTATTTCCAAACACTCCCATTTAGGTATTTTAATTTTGTTTATCATTATATCAATTAAAATCAATTAATATATTAACATTTAACAATAATAATAATTTATTTAAATATATGCGAACACATATTTAAACGTAATTTCACTTATTTAATTTTTCTAACAAATTAAATAAAGGCTATGACCTCAGCAAATTTAATTGCACTGTGAAATTACCAAAATACTTTTTCACCTAAAAAGACAAAAATGCCCTTCTTTCTATATTGGCTCTTAAATTATCTTCTATGTGTGTGACCCATAGGCTCCTCATCATACCTGTAGTGTGTTGTATCGTGATTAACACCAATTAATTGTCTCATTAAACACAAACCATGATTGGCCCCTAGCAAGGCATTATGGCCACTTGATAGATTCTGATTCAGCGAAGTAGCTACCTTTCAACGATATGGTTACCGTACAATTCAATCCTTTCATCATCTATTATCTCGATGAGACCGAGGCATAGAAATAGTGTCAATCTTCGGTTACTCTCGATATTGTGTATTCAGTTACTAGACCAATGATGTAAACCCCACGTTATTATTCCGATGCCCTAAGGTATGAAATTTACCTTTTCATGTAATTTTCTTTTTTGAATGGAAGGGTAAAATGGTCAATTTACATGTATTTCAAGATGTGGCCATTATAAAGTGTAAAGGATGATGTCATTGAAGAGAAATGAGGGTAGAATGGTTATAAAGTTGATTGATAAGGTTAAATGGCATAAACGGTAACCAAGGGTATAATGGTCTTTTCATACAAAACCATATGATTTAAGTGTCCATAAAAGTGCACCAAGGGTAAATTAGTCATTTACCTAGTAGAATTACTTAATGATTAAGTGTTTTAAAGAAGTCAAATGGCATTAAATGAGTACTTATCTTTATGTTGTGGTTGAAATGACCAAAACGCCCTTATATGAAAAATTTATGCCAAATGACCTTTATATCTAACTTTTATTGACCAATCACATTAGAGTATCAATGGAATGAATATTTACAAGGTTTAAAGAGAGAGTAGTCGGCCTTGGAGACCCCAAATATATCATCTTCTTCTTCATCTCTCAAATCCACCATAAAAGCCACTAATCCAAGCTTTTATTCTCAAATTTTCTTAGGATTTCAAGTTGATTTTCAAAGGAGATCACCATCCACCCTTAAAGAACTTCAATTTCAGGGTTAAAGGTGAGTTTCAAAACCCTATTTTTTCTGAATTTTTTAGTTAAAAGAGAAATTCATAAGTGGTTGTGTGTGTAAGGTAGAAAGGTGAAACTTTGGAGCCAAGGAGGAGTACCTTTGTGCTTTGAATACTAAGGTAAGGAAAAAATCTCCCTTATGACTACAATTGATAACACCTAGGGTTTATGAAACTTACATTTATTTATGTTAATATGAGTGTGATGCTATGTTTTGGTTATGAGTTGTTTAAATGGGTGTGTTGATTGGTGTATGTGTGCATATGGAGGATGATTATGCCAATTAAGAGATTTGTAGTTGGACGATGTTTTGGCACTTTTTGGTTCTGTAAAAAGGGAGGTTTTTATGTCCTTTTATACTTAGAATGATATGGCAAATAATATGAATGTGCAAATGAAGGGGACATGGTTAAAATGAATAGAATTCGGATTTGGCTGTTTTAAGACTTATACTGTACATGCTTCACTGAATCAGTCATAACTGAAGTTATAGAAGTCCGATTGAATTGATTCTTGAAGTGTTAAAAAGTTAAGAAACAGACCTAAAACTTATGTGTTTTAGGTAAGAACCATTTCGAATTGGAAGATAAGGTAAAAATTGCTTGAAAAGTGATGAACTATATGGCATCCAACTTCTTAATGGAAATTCCCATTTGTTTCTAATTCTAATAAATCCCTGAATAAACTTAATACCAAAATTCCTTGAATTGTATGAGAAATTAAATGAATTAAGTTAAGAAGTTTAGTAGGAGAATATAGTATGACTGAGCATGGGAGATGTTAGTCCATATGTTTGCATTCATAATGGTAATGCCTATAGCTTATTTAGTTGTCTTATGAAAAAAATTATGAAATGTTAATGAATGAATTCCATGAGTCTCTTGAGGTATAAACCAAGATCAGGGGAATGGAATTCTTATGGAAACCATGAGTCCTTTGAGGTGACGACCAAGAACAAGGTAATGGTTCAAATGAATCCGATCGGAGAACAAAGACTAATGAAATCGTCAAGTATATAGACAAAACGAATAAGCATGCCATGTACATGAATATTTCATAAGTCATTTATGTTCTATGTTATATTATTTATGGTTATGTTATGACTTATGTTTATGAGAAAAGTCCAAAATGTATGATATATTTTATGAACTTGTTATGTCAAAGAATGAAGGTCATGTTTTGTAGGTAGGTAAAGTCCTAAGTAATTTACTTGTATAATGAACCTTAATAGTTTATAAATGGCCATATTCCTTACTGAGCGATTAGCGCTCACCCCACGAAATGTTTTAAAATGTTTTGCAGGTACGGATGAAGACATGAAGCTGGGAGAGGATTCCAAGGGATGCTATGAGCATGAGGGGATGCTTTAATGATGACTATTGAATGGTTTTGCTAATATTTAGTGTAGTAATTATGTTCATATCTCATAATGTAGTAATTATGTCCATGTTCTATAATTGAGTAAATATGTTGTATTAATAAAGGAAATCAAATTGCTAGTAAATTTTATAAAAGTGTGTATGTTCTAGTAAGTATTACTATGGATTTCATAATTTACTCCAAGAAAGGAAATTATATTTTTTGATTATACAATGAACTTATTATAGTTAAGAAAAAAAAAATTTAAATACATATATCTATATATATGTTTTAAACTACAAGTTTATTCTTTAAATAGGATTTTAAAATAAACTTCTTTCCTAGGCATGCGTTTTCTAGGTTCTCAATGGCCAAGGGATACTTAGGAAATACCCGGCTAGGGAGGGGTTTTACAAATGACCTGTATTATAAACTGAATAGAGCAACAACTCAATCCCATTGTGGCCACAGTTTTAGTGTCATTGCCATTTACTTAATTGCGTTGTGAGATAACTTCTCCCGTACCCAAGAGTGATGAATCCTCTGTCTATCCACCATAGTCTTGATACACTCCTAGAGGTAGTCAATCACCACCGTATTGACAACTCTGCATAGAACTACATTAGGCTAGTGTCAAACTACACCAATCAGTGCACAAGGCGCTCCGTTGATCTCAAGTCTAAGGATCACATGCACCACCATTCATTAAAGGATTTGTTCCATAGACACTGGGGTTACTGGTAGCGTGCCGAACGCTCCAAATTAATAACCTGACTAACCTAACTACTAAACTGCATATAGGGTAAGCAAGGGTTGATCCCATAGGGAATGATTCAATTAGATCCTATATTCTATCCAATAACCACAACAAAAACAACAGAAAAATAAAATAAAATAAAATCCTAAACAGTAAACATGACAACTATAATAAAAGGGGTTGTAGACAATGCAATCTAAAGTGAAACGAATAAATCTCCAATGGTAGAAAATATCAGATTAAAAACAACCAGTTCTTGGTTCAAGATCCACCTAAACATGCATTGGACATGAACTAATCGTGACATTATTATATCTCGTTATTATGGAATTACTAACCTTAGGAAACAACAAGCTCTGATGACCGAATTTTCCCTTAATTGTCACTACTGAAATAAGCTCTTCCATTAGATCCTAACCCTTGAACAACCCAGAAAAAGCTCTCTAAGTTTAATTCAATGGCAACCTTAAGAATTCGGAAAATAGATCAATCCAAGCAACAATCACGCAAGATTGGATTATTTAACTTAGGTTATGTTATTCAAGGTGACTGACTGAAAACTTGTCCGCAATCATCTATCATCATGTGTTACTTATTGAATAGAAAGAGGACAATTACCTATCACAATTTCTAATTCTAACAGATAAAATTCTGATTAAACAACTTAGCAGGCCATTACTAAATCATCCAAACAAAAATCATAAACAATTAAAACAGAATAACATAAACAATTCCAATAAGAATGAAATTAAGAACAATGTTATTGAAGTTAAGTTACACTAATGACATGAATTCAGACTTCAAAATCCCATTAAACTGGAAAAAAAAAAAATATCAGTCACACATCTTGATGTAGAAAGTAAACAAAAACTAAGAAAAAACTGAACTGTCATTTTTCCCTATTTAACCTAACAACTTATAAATAAATAACATGTTTTTCCTCAATTCTGCCCTAGGAATCTCAGAAATTACTTTCCTAGATCTTTCCTAAACGATAGACTTCCAAAACTGTGAAAATCTTATCAGATATGGAAAAGAATTCATAATCCAGTTTGTACCAGGATTCTCACAATGTAAAATAACTTTTCTGCTTGGTCACTTCATTAAGGCTGTACTCTTGGATGTGTAGATGAATTTGGGCTTTTGAATCACCTGCTTTTGATATCTGAAGCTCCAGTTAGGCCCATTCGAAGACTTAATAATCAGCCAAGAAATCCTTCCACAAATAGGATTCCATGTCCGGTTTTGCAACAACTAATGAGGACCCAAACGAACTCGGATTCTCGCCCATAATACCTTCCTGGAAGGCTTGATTCATCTATTTTACTTTTTATGAAGAACACTTTTGCAATCGAGAAATCTGACTCCATAAAAATCTTGAAAAATGTAACACTGGTCAGAATAACAAAATTCTGGAATTTCCTAATCTTTTCTCAATTATTTCATAAAGTCTATCCAAATATGCCAAACTTACAAAATAAACTCTAATCAACTCAACTAGGCGTAAAACATAACAAAAAACATAATATGGAAGGAATAAAAATATATAAATTACACTCTTATCAAATTCCCCCACACTTAGCTTTTGCACGTCCTCGGGCAAACTAATTGAACACTAAAAAAACTACAACTACACTCCAGCCATATCAAGAACACCATCATGATGCATAAGCAACAATACTTAATCCATGCATATTGAAGCAATAAAATAAAATAAATTAGAGTTAAGGACATTCATCTCTCTTCATCATTTTCCACAATTACTCTCAATCAGCCAATGCAAACAAGGAAACTAATCACAACCAATTCATGTACAACTGACCTCTTAACTTTTTCCTCAAATGTTTCTCTTTACTACTACAAACTGGGTAGCAAACTAGGGATATTTTATTTTATTTTATTTTTTATATTTCTCTGTTTTTAAAAAAATGAGTGCATTTTATGCTCCATCTCATTTCATGGTTGTATTTATGAGTGAGTGCGTTTTATGCTCCATCTCGACCCATCTCATACCTTTCTTTTGTTTTTTTCCTATTTACTTAAAAGAAAATTTAGGAGTAGCTTAGGAGAAACAGTTTTTTTTTTTTGGTTTTTTTCTTCTTTTAAGGGTTGTTATACACTCCTCAATCATGCTTCATCACCAAGTTCACACAACTTATCAAGACATATTGTTTCAAAACTACACAAATTCAAATTTGATTAACTATATTTTATGAAATATTGCTAACATCCTAAGTCAAGGAATATGCTCAATAACAAAGTCAAGTTACTATTTCATGCATCACTAGACGTTCAAAGACATTACTTAAAGTATAAACCTTCCAAAAAACAAAAACTCCTTTTTTTTTTTTTTGTTTTAAAAAAGAAACATAACATACACCTAACTCCTAACTTCTCCCCCACAATTAAAACTTACATAGTCCCCAATGTAAGACCCTAAATGTAGAGACAGGCAAATAAAAAAAAAAAAAAAAAAATATGGCAAATAAAAAAACTAAATTCAAAGGAAAAGAAAATCAAATCTGAATTCTTGGGTTGCCTCCCAAGCAGCACATTTGGTTAAAGTCGTTAGCCCGACTCTCCGCATGGTCATCACTACTCATGTATCGACTCTTCTAATCCCACATCCTCAATATTGCAAACTTGGAACCCTTCATAGTAAGGCTTAAGCCTATGTCCATTGACCTTAAACACCTTGTTTGTTTTCAAACTTTGGATTTCTACTGCACCATGATGAAAAACATTAGTCACAATAAAAGGTCCACCCAACGAGAATGTAACTTACCTGGAAATAACTTCAGCCTTGAATGAAAAAGAAGGACTCTTTGTCCAATAGAAAAATTCTTTCTTGAGATCATCTTGTCATGAAAGGCCTTACTCTTTGCTTTGTAGATGCGTGAAGTCTCGTAGGCATCATTCCTCAACTCCTCAAGTTCTTGCAATTGCAACTTCCTGTTAATGCCAGCTTCCTTCATTTCCATATTGCAATGCTTGATTGCCCAATAGGCCTTGTGCTCTAATTCTACTGGAAGATGACACAGCTTACCGAACACTAATCTGTATGGGGACATGCCAATAGGTGTCTTATATGTCGTTATGTATGCCCATAATGCATCATCTAATCTCAAAGACCAATCCTTCCTGTTTGGGTTCATTGTCTTTTCCAAAATTGACTTGATCTCTCTATTTGACACCTCAGCTTGGCCATTGGTTTGTGGGTGGTACGATATGGAGACCTTGTGTGTGACATGGTATTTCTTAAGCAAAGCCTCCATTGTCCTTCTTATCACTTGGTCAACACAATGCTTCCACAAATATGGATCGTCCCAAGCATAATACTTAGCATCACTCTTGATCTTGTCCTTTTGAGCTCTAGTCAAATCCTTTGGCAACACGTTAGTAACTAAAAAATTTACAATATCTGCATACCATGGTGACGCCATTTCAATGGAAAACAATTGCTCATCCGGAAATGCTTCTCGCAAAGGAAGCTCATCTTTGTCATGAACCAAATGGCTAAAGTAGTTTGCTACAACATTCTCTGCTCCCTTTTTATCTTTAATCTCCAAATCAAATTCCTGGAGTAGAAGAATCCATCTAATTAGCCTCGGTTTTGCCTCCTTCTTTGTGAGCAAGTACCTAAGAGCTGCATGATCAGAAAAAACAATGACTTCAGCACCAAACAAATATGACCGAAATTTTTCTAAAGCAAAAACAACAAATAAAAGTTCTTTTTCAGCCATAGAATAATTGAGCTGGGCGCCATTCAAGGTCCTGGAGGCATAATAAATGGCGTGACAAGCTCTACCAACTCTTTGACCCAAGACAACACCTAATGCGTAGTTGCTCGCATCACACATAATTTCGAAAGGTAGATCCCAATTAGGTGGTTATATCATCAGTGCTGTTGTCAACAATGTTTTCAACTTGTCAAATGCGTCCTTGCACTGCTTATCAAACTGAAAATCCACATCTTTTTGTAACAATCTGCATAGGAGCAATGCGATTTTTGAAAAGTCCTTGATAAATCTCCGATAGAAACCTGCATGGCCAAGAAAAGATCGAACTTCCCACACATTGGCGAGGTAAGGTAAAGATGTAACCAAATCTATCTTAGACTTATCAACCCCTATTCCATTGGATGAAACAATATGCCCCAAAACTATACTTTGCTCTACCATAAAATAACATTTTTCCCAGTTAAGTACAATGTTAGTTTCCATGCATCTGTCTAGAATTAGTGTAAGGTTATGCAAGCACTGATCAAATGAATCACCATAAACACCAAAATCATCCATAAAAACATCTATAATTGACTCAACATATTCTGAAAAGATACTTACCATATATCGCTGAAATGTGGCTGGAGCATTGCAAAGACCAAATGGCATTCGACGATAGGTGAAAGTACCAAATGGACATGTGAATGTCGTCTTCTCTTGATCCTCCGGTGCTATGACAATCTGGTTGTACCCTGAAAATCCATCAAGAAAATAGTAATAAATATGACTAGCTAGCCTCTCAAGCATTTGATCAATAAAGGGAAGTGGAAAATGATCTTTTCGAGTTATTGAGTTCAACTTCCTGTAATCAATGCACATACGCCAGCTTGTCTAAACACGTGTAGAGACCAACTCATTGTCTTGATTTTTCACAACTGTAACACCAGATTTCTTGGGGACCACTTGCACTGGACTTATCCACTTACTGTCTAAAATCGGATAAATTACCCCAACATCTAAAAGCTTTAGGATTTCTTTTTTCACCACATCCATCATTGGGGTATTTAATCTGCGTTGCACTTCCCGTGTCGGTTTGACCCCTTCTTCAAGCAAAATCCAATGCATGCATATGGAAGGACTAATCCCCTTAATATCAGCTATGGTCCAACCAATCGCTTCCTTATGCTCCCACAACATTTGAACTAGTTTCTCTTCTTGATTGGGTGTTAACTTTTTCGACATAATTACCGGTAGTGTCTTAGTTTCTCCCAAGTACACATACTTCAAATGGCCTGGTAATGGCTTCAGCTTTAGTGTACGGCCTGGTAATGGCTTCAGCTTTAGTGTACGAGCCTGCAAAACATAAGGCAATAATTTCTGGTGAGAATCAGGCAGCTTTATAAAGAAACTCCATACTTTTTTCGGTTTTAAAGAACGTATAGCCGCCACTGTCTCCTTCAATTCTTCACTGAGCTCTACCTCTTCTTTCTACTATGATTCCACATGTTTGGTAAGGACAACCTCTAACTCATCTGCGTTATTTAGCTCAAACATCTCTTGTGCTATGGAATCAACAGAATCAATAACATCAATAGCAAAAATAGACTGTATTTCATGGCATCAAAAATATTAAAATGAATTACTTGCCCATCAAATTCCATCGTGAGGGTACCATCATGAACATCTATTTTTGTTCGAGTTGTATTTAGGAATGGTCTTCCTAGTATGATAGGTGCAGGGTCAGGAGAAGAAGAATCATCCATATCTAGAATGTAAAAATCAACAGGAAACACCAACTCATTGACCTACATAAGAACATCTCAACTACCCCTTCAGGGTATGCATTAGTGCGATCAGCTAATTGGATAATAACACCAGTATCTTTCACAGGACTTACATTTAATAAAGCATAAATAGATCGTGGCATCACATTAATCGAAGCTCCTAATTCTTGCATAGCTCTCTTAATTATGGTGTTACTTATCTTACAAGGAATTATAAACATACCTAAATCCTTGCACTTGAGAGGAAGTTTTCTTTGGAAAACCGCTAACACATTTTCTCCCATTATTATCTTCTCATCATCGTTTAACTTCCACTTATTGGTGCATAGCTCCTTAAGAAATTTTGCATACCTTGGTACTTGCTTAATTGCATCCAACAGAGGTATATTCACTTCCACCTTGCGAAACATCTCCAAAATTTCTTTATCCTTCTCTTCTTTCTTTGACTGTACGAATCTGCTAGGAAAAGGTAAAGTACTAGACTAAAGTTGAATTGAAGGGTTAGGAATTAATTTTGATTCAGTTGTAGCCTCTTCTTTCTCAATTTCATCTTCAATTTCTGCTTCCTTTGCTACACTTGGAATGTTCAGCTTTGGTTCTTCCATTTTCTTGCCACTTCTTAGCGTCACTTCATTCACATTTTCCTTTGGATTCACCACTATTTGAGAAGGCAACTTCCCTCCAACTTGAGCCTCTAAACGACTTATAGCAGCTGCCATTTGACCCATCTGATTCTTCAGACTTTGAATACTAGATCTTGTATCTTGTTGAAACTGGTTGGTATTCAAAGCAAGGGACTTAACTATATCTTCCAGGGATGAGTTTGAACTCTATGATGTAGGTTGCTTCGGTTGAAAACCTTGTTGTTGTCTATTCTAGAAGAAATTCTGTCCAACTTCTACTTGTCTATTTCCTCCATAGCTGAAATTCGGATGATCCCTCAAACCTGGATTGTACATGTTGAAGTAAGGATCATAGTGCCACGATGGTCTAGGAAAGTTTCTTGCTGCATTAACTTGCTTAGCCCTTTCCTCTTGAAGTGTTGGGCACATGTCCGTTTGGTGTCCCATTGTCGAACATATCCCACAAGCTTTTACCTATTGTGCATTCCCTATAGCCAATTGTCTAACAAGAGAGGAAAGATCAAATAATTGCTGTTCAATGGAAGAAGATGTACTTACCTCATTCACCTTTTTGGGTGGTGCATCATGTCTTGTACCAAATTATTGGGAATTGGAAGCCATGTTTGAGATTAAATGTTTGGCAGCTTCAGGAGTTTTATCCGCCAACGCACCTTCACTTGCTGCATCAATCATGTTTCTTTCCATAGGCAGCAATCCTTCATAGAGATACTGAATTAACAATTGATCACTTATCTGGTGGTGAGGACAGCTTGCACATAGCTTCTTGAATCGCTCCCAATATTCAGACAATGTCTCTCCATTATATTGCCTTATACCACATATCTCTTTCCTGATGGTGGCAGCTCTGATGCTGGGAAATATCTTTCTAAAAATAGCCTTTTCATCCCGTTCCATGTTGTGACTATCCCTGATGGTAGATAATAAAGCTGATCTTTTGCATCATCCCCCAATGAAAAAGGGAAAGCTCACAACTTAATCTGCTCCTCTCTCACCCCTGTCGGTTTCATCCTTGAATAGACTACATGGAACTCTTTCAAATGTTTATTCGGATCTTCACCTGCACGACCACAAAATGTAGGCAACAAGTGAATTAGACCAGACTTAAGTTCAAAAGCAATATTTAAAGTAGGGTACTGAATACACAAAGGCTGTTGAGTAAAATCAGGGGCAGCAACTCCTTTAATGTTTTGCCAGCAGCCATCTCTTCTTCTATTTCTGAATTTGGATCCACTAGATGAACTATGGGATGCTGAACCAAGGGCTATATTGAGACTAGGAGATGAAGAACTTGCTTGACGTGCCTCTTTTTACAACTTCTGTAAACTACGTTCGATTTCTGGATCAAATTCCAACTCTCCTGGAGGATTGAATCGAGTCATAAACCAACTAAAATTACCAAATTAAGCCTAAATAAATAAAAACTAATAAAAAAATAGAAAAAAATTATAAAATTATAAAATTATAAATTTTTTTTGACAGAAACTGAAATTGGCCAAAATCACTATTAAATGGTCGAATTTGACAACAAGAGGGTGGGGCTAGAAGTCTTGCTTAGAATTTTGTTTTCTTTGAAATGGGTACACGCACCGCTCCTAGTTCAACCAAAATTTCTCTTAGGAATAGTACTACTGTTCAATTTTTTTTTTTTTTTCAAGAACATAAAAATCACAATTGAATAATTGAACAAAATGAAAAACACAACTAAACTAAACATTGATTAAATGAAATAACAAAAGAACACAGAACATAAAAAAAATCGACAAAGAACATTCCCCGACAATAGTGCCAAAATTTGGTAGCATGCCGAATGCTCCAAATTAATAACCTTACTAACCTAACTACTAAATTGCACATAGGGTAAGCAAGGGTCGATCCCACAGGGAATGATTCGATTAAATCCTATATTCTAACCAATAACCACAATGAAAACAATAGAAAAATAAAATAAAATAAAATCCTAAATAGTAAACATGACAACAGTAATGAAAGGGGTTGTAGACAATGCAATCTAAAGTGAAACAAATAAATCTCCAATGGCAGAAAATATCAGATTAAAAACAACCAGTTCTTGGTTCAAGATCCACCTAAACATGCATTGGACATAAACTAACCGTGACATTATTCTATCTCGTTATTATGGAATTACTAACCCTAGGAAACAACAAGCCTTGTTACCCGAATTTTTCGTTAATTGTCACTACTGAAATAAGCTCTTCAATTAGATCCCAACCCTTGAACAACCCAGAATAAGCTCTCTAAGTTTAATTTAATGGCAGCCTTAAGAATTAGGAAAATAGATCAGCCCAAGCAACAATCACTCAAGACCGGATTATTTAACTTAGGTTATGTTATTCAAGGTGATAGACTGAAAACTTGTCCATAATCATCTATCATCATGTGTTACTCACTGAATAGAAAGAGGACAATTACCTATCACAATTCCTAATTCTAACCGATAAAATTCTGATTAAACAACTTAGCAGGCCATTACTAAATCACCCAAACAAAAATCATAAACAATTAAAAAAAAATAACATAAACAATTCCAATAAGAACGAAATTAAGAACAATGTTACTGAAGTTAAGTTACACCAATGACATGAATTCAGGCTTCAAAATCCTTTTGAACTGAAAAAGAAAGATCAGCCGCACATCTTGACGTAGAAAGTAAACAAAAACTAAGAAAATACTAAACTGTCATTTTCCCTTGTTTAACCTAACAACTCATAAATAAATAGCATGTTTTTCCTCAATTCTACCCCAGGAATCTCGGAAATTACTTTCCTAGATCTTTCCTAAACGATAGACTTCCAAAACTGTCAAAATATTATCAGATATGGAAAACAGAATTCGTAATCCAGCTTGCACCAGGATTCTCACAATGTAAAAGAACTTTTCTGGGCTTGATCACTTTATAAAATTGTAGTCCTAGATATGTAGATGAATTTGGGCTTTTGAATCACCTACTTTCAATGTCTAAAACTCCAGTTAGGCCCATTCGAAGACTCAATACTCAGCCAGGAAATCCTTCCACGAATAGGATTCCAGGTCCAGTTTTGCAACAACTAATGAGGGTCCATACAAACTTGGATTCTTGCCCATAATTCCTTCCTGGAAGGCTTGATTCATCTACTTTACTTTTTCTAATCGAGAAATCTGACTCCATAAAAAGCCTAAAAAAGCACTGGTCAGAATAACAAAAATCTAGAATTTCCTAATCTTTTCTCAATTATTTAATAAAGTCTATCCAAATATGCCGAACTTACAAAATAAACTCTAATCAACTCAACTAGGCATAAAACATAACAAAAAACATAATACGGAAGGAATAAAAATATATAAATTACACTCTTATCAGTTACCATCTCTATGGAATCCTCTAGTGGGCCAGCCCAATGAACTTGCCTATAGCAAACACCCATGTGTTGCACCAGGTTGTCACCAAATAACCTTGACAAGTGAGATCAGCCACTGCCTTTCGATAGGGTTGTTCAACATTGTGATAGCCTTACTATATTATCTATGCCTATACTTCAGAATAATACTAGGGCTACGGACGTTTCTAGAATGGCCACCATATGTACTCAAAGGGTTCTAACTATCAAGATTTGAAACACTTGATACCCTCATCACGGTTCTACCATTCTTAGGACATATATCAATACATACAATGATGATTTACACGATATAGTATTAAATGCCTTTTATTGATCAATGAACATTATTACAAAGAGTCAATTCTACAATAATTGATTGGCTCAAGGGCATTTACTCTAACAATCTCCCACTTACACTATAGCCAATCATTCATGTATCTAATACTAAATGATCTCAAGTGCTTTTCATGCTTCTGGTGTGACAAAGGCTTTGTTAGTGGATATGCAAGATTGTCATCAGTATGCACTTTACTGATCTAGACACCTTTCCTCTCAACTATCTCTCTAAGGAGATGGAATCGTCTGAGTATGTGTTTGGACTTCTGATTAGATCATGGTTCCCTGGCTTGAGCAATTGCTCCATTGTTGTCACAATAGATGTCTATAGGATCAACAATCGTGGGAACCACACCAAGTTCAGTAATGAACTTCTTAATCCAGTGTGCCTCTTTGGCCGCATCTGCTAATGCAATATACTCAGCCTCCATTGTAGAGTCTGCTACAGTGCTTTTCTTGGATCTTTTCCAGCTCACTACACCCCTATTAAGACAATATACAAACCCTGATTGCGATCGATATCATCTTTGTTCATTTGGAAACTAGCATCACTGTATCCTCATACAGTGAGCTCATCTTCCCCTCTATAAACCAAGAACATATCCTTAGCCCTCTTCAGGTACTTAAGAATGTTCTTGATAGCCATCCAGTAACACTCACCTAGATCCCATTGATATCTACTGCAAGTGCTCAAAGCACATGAGACACCAATCCGAGTACATAGCATGTCATACATGATGGATCCAATTGCTGATGCATATGGGATCCTCTTCATCCTATCTCTCTCATCTTGTGTTCTTGGACACAATTCCTTAGAGAGATAAACACCATGTGACATCGGAAGAAATCCCTTCTTGGATTCTTCCGTACTGAATCTTTTCAGTACTTTGTCAATATATGCATTCTGACTTAGGCTAAGCAATCTACGCGATCTATCATGATAGATCTTTATTCCAAGGATGTAGGCTGCTTCCCCTAAGTCCTTTATGGAGAAGCACTTGGATAACCAAGTCTTTACCAACTGCGGTATATCATTCCCAATCAGAAGTATGTCATCGACATACAACACTAGGAATGCTACTGCGCTCCCACTCACTTTCTTGTAAACACAGGGCTCATCTTTGTTCTTGATAAAACCAAATTCTTTTATGGCTTCATCAAAATGAATGTTCTAGCTCCTTGAAGCTTGCTTGATCCATATATGGATCTCTGTAACTTGCATACCCTATCAACTTGCCTATCAAGAACGAAACCATCGGGTTGTGTCATATACACATTCTCTTCAAGGTTTTCATTCAGGAAAGCTATTTTGACAGCCATTTGCTAAAACTCATAGTCATGATATGCAGCAATTGCAAGCATAATCCAGATGGATTTAATCATGGCAACTGGCAAAAAGGTTTCTTCATAGTCAATACCGTGAATTTATTTGAAACCTTTGGCAACTAGTCGTGCCTTATAAGTGTGCACCTTGCCATCCATGTCAGTCTTCTTCTTGAAGACCCATTTACACCTTATGGGTCTTACCCCTTCAGGTGGTTCCACCAGAGACCATACTTGGTACTGGTACATGGAGAACATCTCAGATTTCATAGCTTCAAGCCATTTAATGGAATCTGGATCCGATATAGTGCCTTCATAGGTTCTGGGTTCATCGTCTTGGTAGACTAGTACGTCACCATGTTGAGTCACAAGATAACCATATATCTCGGGCACATGGCGTACTCTCCTAGATCTACATAGCTCCTATACTACTTGAGGTGGTTGGTGTGCTGTCGTAGGCAACCAAGATTAAAAACTTTCCTAACCTAACTACTGAACTGTAAATAGGGTAAGCAAGAGTCGATCCCACGAAGAGTGTCTAGCCAAATTTTCTATGATGTGAATAAGGCTGGGGGGTTTTGAGTAAAACATAAAACAATCTTGGCAAAAACAAAAACAAAACCAATTCAATTCGAAATCAATTAATATAACGAAACTTGATCTCTGTCATCATCCACCATCAGAATCTTACAACTGATCATTGATGCAAAATTAAATCAATTCATACCTGAATATTCACCGTTGGAACTATTTTCCTATCTCTCCTTAATTGTAATTAATTAGGAAACAAGCGATCTTAATTAATCTTACCACTAAACAACCCTAGACAAGCGCTCAAGATTTAATCTAATGGCAGCCTTAAGAATTAGAGAAATCGATGAAGCTAAACAACACAAACACAAGCGATTGTATTTAATTTAGTTGAATGTTCTTCTTAAGATTACTAATTCCTGACGCAGCAAATTATTAACCCTAATTGCTTCACAAGTTAGAGGGATCAAACAATTACGGATTTGATATCAAACTCAGCAGTAGATTGCAACAAATAATACACTAGTAGGCCTCCTAGTAATTAATTGCATCAATCATGAAGATATGCACAGAATAACATTCAATACTCAAACACGAAAATTGAACATTAAAATTAAATAGATTATATCTCACAGTTGAATGATTTCGAGGTCTCCGTTTCTAATGACCAAGTTACAAAAGCTTTAGCCGCTCATGGCCATAATCAAAAACTCAAAAGAAAGAAAAATTCCAGAGAAGAGAAGAGAAAGAGGCGTGGTCCCCCTTTAAAACCTAATCTCATCTCTCCTTTTAAAATCCAATTCAAATATGGAAAAACCACTCAATCTCCTAAACAAATTCTAATATCCTAAAATAACACTTATCCTAATCTGATTAATTGGAAATAAAATAGAGTCCTAATAAAATATGAAAGTAGTGTTTCCAGCTGTAATTTTCGTGCAGCATGTATGTCTTCAAAACGTGCAATAATAGACTGACTTGCATGACAAGTCAGAATGCTCTAGGACGTCCAGTGCAGATATGTCAACTTCAAGCCCGATTACAACCTTGATGAAGTGAGTATCTCTCCAAACTTAAAACATAAAAGTTGTATATCTCTTTCCTATGGTTTCACATCATTTTGAATCATCTCAATCGGAGCTCGGATGAGAGAGTTATGGCCAGATTACAAAACAATGTCGAAACTGTCCGAATTCACTTAATTAGTTCCGTTTTGTAATTAACGCTCCCATTTGCTTCCTAAATCAAAATAGAATAATAATCAGTACATTTTAAGAAACAAATAAGTATAAAAGACTAGATATTAAGGGGGGTAAATATGACATTTTGCATTCTCATCAAATTCCCCCACACTTAGCTTTTGCACGTCCTCGAGCAAACTAATTCAAACAAACGCTACACTCCAGCCATATCAAGAACATCAGAATCTCAAGTCATATCAAGAACATCAGCATGATGCATAAGCAACAATATTTAATCCATGCATATTCATACCTAACTTAGGAAGCAGCAAAATAAAATAAAGTAGAGTTAATGACATTCATCTCTCTTCGTCATCTTCCACAATTACTCTCAATCAGCCAATGCAAACAAGGAAACTAATCATAACCAATTCATGTACAGCTCCCCTCTCAACTTTTTCCTCAACTGTCCCTCTCAACTAGGGATTTTTTTTTCTTTTCTTTTCTGTTTTTTTTTTTTTTTTTCTATTTGAAAAAGAATGAGTGCATTTTATGCTCCATCTAATTTCATGGTTGTGTTTATGAGTGAGTGCATTTTACGCTCCATCTCAACTCACCACATACCTTTCTTTTCTTTTTCCTATTTGCTTAAACCCAAATTTAGGACTAGCTTAAGAGAAACAATTTTTTTTTTTTTTTTTTTTAAAGGGTTGTTATACATTCCTTAATCATGCTTCGTCGCCAAGTCCACACAACTTCTCAAGACATATTGTTTCAAACTTAAAAAATTCAAATCTGATTAACTCTATTTTATGAAATATTGCTAACATCCTAAGTCAAGGAATATGCTCAACAACAAAGTCAAGTTACTATTTCATGCATCACTAGACGTTCAAAGACATGACTCAAAGATAAACCTTCCTAAAAACAAAAACTCTTTTTTTTTTTTTTTTTTTTTTTTTTTTTTTTAACACTAGACAACAACCTAAATCCCCTCCCCCACACTTAAAGCTTACATTGTCCCCAATGTAAGATGAAATGCAAAGAAAATGCAAAAATGACCAAAATTCAAAATGCGACAAAAAGAAATGTAACAACTACTTTCTTTCTACCAGACTCATAAAATAGATTAATAAAAAGTATTTAATAAAACAGTTGGGCCCAAAAATTTTTCTTTACTTAATAATTACAATCTTTACAAAACACAACATCATGTGTACAAAGACTTTCAAAAATGAAAACAGTGGACAGTGCAGCCAAGTCTCCTGCTTGCCGACGACCATCCGACTAAGTCCTCACCTATTTCCTGTACAACAAAGAAAACAACGGAGTGAGCACAAAGATGCCCAGTAATTAAAAAATCTCTTACTCTATCATCCCCGTGTATTACTCATTAATTCTCTTTGTACTCTTATCACTTTTCTAATTCAAATTCTCATTTCTTTTCTTTTCTTTTCTTTCTATTCATTCTCATTCCGCTTTCTCATAGCAGAGACCGCTTTTTCTCATAGCGGTTCACATGCATTCCGCTCTCTCATGGCAGAGACTGCTCTTTCTCATAAAGGTTTACATGTATTCCGCTCTCTCATGGCGGAGACCGCTCTTTCTCATAACGGTTTACATGTATTCCGCTCTCTCATGGCGGAGACCACTCTTTCTCATAACGGTTTACATGAGGGTAACTCCATACTCACGAGTTCCCCATCACTCAATCTATTTTCTTTCTTTTCTGTAGCACTTAATAATTATTTTATCCTCTAGTGCTAGTTCTGTCTTTCTCTTTACTCTAAGAGAGTTGGTTCTCTTCTTTATCTCTATTCATAGAGTATTTCTTGCTCATTTCTCATATTTCTTTCTCATGTGATTACTCAATTAAACATATGGATATGGATGGCTCATGCCTAAAATCTTTCTTATATGCATTCATGACATGCAAATATGCTATGTTGCATAAAGTAAGGCTCTCTACTTCTACTCATGCTTCTTTTAGACATTTCATCAAACATAATGTGTGTATACATAAACTCTATTCTAACTTTAATTATACTTCTTTCTTAATCATCCAAAATAGGAGTTCAACTCCTTTAAAACATCATACAACTTGCAAGGAAAACATACTTCAAATATTCCTCTCAAATTCTTCTAATTCTATCCACACTTCTACCCAACTTTAACAACACAAGCCACCCTTCTCATGGTGGAAATCCTTTCATATAACAACATTGAATTCATCAACTCATTGCAAACATAGAAATTCAAGCATCAAGCACATATCTAAAATCTCTACACATCATTCAATCAAGTAAATCACAACTTAGGTGAATTTACTTACCTTGGACACAAGTAGAATCCACTAAACCTCTCTACTTTTGATGGCTTGATACTTTCTCTTTACCTTCAATACACAACTTAATAAGGATCCTACTCTTTCAAAAATAAAAATTACTTCTACAGTAAGGATTCTCACCTTTTTATGCTTAGGCTTAACTTGTAACAAATCCTAGTCAAAAGCTCTTCAAAGATCCTTGGAAACTTGAATGAAAATTTGAGAGAAATAAGGGATGAAAGAGGCGGTGGTGAAAAAGCAAAATGAAAAGGTTTCTAAAGCTAACCCTTAATATCACATAATTTCTCCACTCTTTCCCAAAATACCCTTACTCTTTCTTTGAAATTCCATCTAAGACCTTTCATTCTTTGCAAACACAACCCAATCAAACTATTCTCCATGCAATTTCCTTACATTTCACTCCCCACTTTTCCTGCTAAAAAGGGGTAGAAAGGTCATTGAGTCTCAAAAGGAAGAATTCTCAAAAACTCAAGGAGGTCATTCAGCCGGGTCTTTGCCGCGACGAAGCTATTTTCTTCACCCCAGTGAAGTCTCACAGAAGCTACAGGGGTTGTAGCACCTCCTCATCGCCGCGGCAACGATTCTTCTTCGCCCCGGCGAAGACTGTAACCCTAAAATTTCGCCAAGTCTTACAAATTTTCAGGAAAATCACCCAATCAAACCAAGACACCTTTTCATCCAAGGCTAACCAAACAATAACAACGACATACAGACTCAAATGAGGGTAAATCAATAAACATTCAAGTCATTCATCAAATCTTAACTACGTACCTCAAGTGGGGTGTTACAAGAAAACAAACTCCCCTTGGGTTGCCTCCCAAGTAGCGCCTTTGTTTATTGTCGTTGGCTTGACTCAAGGCTTTTCTTCTTGCGATGCACTAAGTAACATTCTTCCACCTCCAAGGAACACGTACTTGAGGTAACTAGGGAGAGGCTTCAAATCTAGAACGGGGGCCTGCAAAACAGAAGATAAAGGCCTCTCGTTAGAAATTGGTACTGCAATATAAGAAACGTTACCTGACTATTATTGTAACTTTGGAGAATCATTTAACGCTGCCACAGTCTCCTGCAAATCAGTATTCAATGCAAACTCCTCATTCTCCTCCTCAAGATGCCTACTAATGGCAACTCCCAATCCATCTTTTCCATTAAGTTCAAAAACCTCTTGTGCTAAAGTATCAATCACATCTATAGAATAAACATGATTATCATCATCATCATCAGGATATTTCATGGCATCATAAATATTAAACTTGACAATTTCACCATCAAATTCCATGGTAAGTATGCCACTATGATCATCTATCTTAGTCTTGGATGTTTTTAAGAAAGGTCTTCGTACCAAAACATCCTCAACTACTCCCTTAGGATAAGCATTAGATCCATCAGCTAATTGAATTACAACACCAATTTTATTCAAAGGTCCAATTTTCAAAGAAGCATATATGGAATATGGCATGACATTTATAGAAGCTCCTAAGTCTATCATGGCCTTCTCAAACCTAGTGTTATCTATCGTACAAGGGATAGTAAACATACCTGGATCCTTGCACTTTGCTGGAACTTTTCTCTGAATCACTATAGAAACATTTTCTCCCACTCTCACCTTTTCACACCCCTTAAGTTTCTGTTTCCTCTTAAGTGTGCACAATTCTTTCAAGAATTTAGCATAACGAGGTACTTGTTTAATAGCATCTAAGAGTGGAATATTTACCTCGCATCTACGAAAAGTCTCATATATATCTCTGTTCTGCTCATCTTTTCTAGATTCTGCCAAAGCTTGAGGAAAAGGTGGTATCGGTTTATAGTCGGACAGAGGCGAAAACTTACGCTTAGGAACACCATCGTCATTGGGAACATTGTTGTCTACAACTACATCTTTCTCCTTTTCTTCCATCGACAATACAGGGGCTGCCTTTGTTGGAATCTCAACCTCTTTACCACTTCTCAAGACGATCGCACTTGCATTTTCTCTTGGATTGACCACCGTTTGAGAAGGTAATTTCCCGAACTTTGCGCCTCTAGCTTACTGATTGCGGTTGCCATCTACCCCATTTGATTCTCTAAACTTTGAACACTAGCCCTCGTCTCCTGTTGAAATTGCAAAGTGTTAGCAGCAAGAGACTTAACAATATCCTCTAAAGACATACCAGAATTAGAAGTTTGGTATGGTTGTTGTCTAGAGGGGTATGGCTGCTTGTACTGCTGGTAATTTGGGCAGTTTTGAGGGTAGGGCTGATTCATTTGTTGATTCCCATAGCCAAGATTAAGGTGATCCCTCCATCCAGGGTTATGTGTGCTTAAATAAGGATCATACTTCCTTTACGGTTGTCCTGGAAAACCACCTGCTGCATTCACTTGCTCAACAGGCTCCTCTTGAAGAGTTGGGCACATATCAGTTGGATGCCCTACTACCGAACAAATCTCGCAAGCCTTCACTGTTTGCATGTTACCTACAGCCATTTGACGAACAAGAGAAGTTAGACTTGAGATTTGCTGTTCTAGGGAAGAAATATTTACCTCATTATCACGCCTGGATGGAAGGTCAAGCCTACTGCCAAACTGTTGAGAATTGGCCGCCATATTTGCAATCAAGTTTCTCGCGGCCTCAAGAGTCTTATCCACCAATGCTCCTCCACTTGTAGCATCAATCATTCTCCTATCAGTGTATGTGAGGCCCTCATAGAAGTACTGGATCAGTAACTGCTCACTAATCTAATGATGGGGGCAGCTTGCACATAATTTCTTAAAGCATTCCTTGTATTCATGTAGGGACTCTCCGTTATGCTACCTTACACCACAAATTTCTTTCCGGATGTTGGCTGCTCTCGAAGCTGGGAAATATTTCTCCAGAAATAATCTCTTCATCTCGTTCCATGTGGTTATAGTTCCGGAGGGTAGATAATAAAGCCAATCCTTATCCGAATCCTTTAAAGAAAACGGAAAAGCTCTTAATTTAATTTGCTCCTCGGTCACCCTCGTAGGTTTCATACTTGTGCAAACCACATGAAGCTCCTTTAAATGCTTATTAGGATCTTCACCTGCAAGGCCATGAAAAGTGGGCAAGAGATGTATTAGTCCAGATTTTAATTTGAAAGTAGTGGCAGCATCTAAAACAGGAAATGTTATGCATAAAGGTGCTTGATTCAAATCAGGGGTAACAAGCTCTTTCAAATTCCGATTTCCAGCCATGACGTCCTCCTCTTCTAAATCAGAGTTGTGAGCAAATTGGGAATCAAGAGCGAAATTGCTTTCTTCATAATTTCTGCGAGCTTCCTTCCTTAACCTTCGCAAAGTGCTCTCAATTTCTGGATCAAATGTTAAATCACCAAGGTGAGAGGACCTGGTCATACAACAAAAAACCTCATAAAAGAATTCGAATGAATGACAAAAATTGAAAACTAACTAGAAAATTAGAAAAAATTAAAAATAAAACAAATAGCCAGAAACACGTGCCCATCAAGAACGAAACCATCGGGTTGTGTCATATACACATTCTCTTCAAGGTTTTTATTCAGGAAAGCTATTTTGACATCCATTTGCTAAAACTCATGGTCATGATATGCAGCAATCGCAAGCATAATCCGGATGGATTTAATCATGGCAACTGGCAAAAAGGTTTCTTCATAGTCAATATCGTGAATTTATTTGAAACCTTTGGCAACCAGTCATGCCTTATAAGTATGCACCTTGCCATCCATGTCAGTCTTCTTCTTTAAGACTCATTTACTCCCTATAGGTCTTACCCCTTCAGGTGGTTCCACCAGAGACCATACTTGGTACTGGTACATGGAGAACATCTCAGATTTCATGGCTTTAAGCCATTTAATGGAATCTGGATCAAAACATATAAACAACATTAAAGTAAATCTAAATCTAACTATCTACAAAGAATCCTAGGGCTCTAACTCCATCACAATTATCAGCCTATGTAAAACCCCCCTCCAGTCAGGTATCCTCTAAATATCCCTCAATGAGAATCTCGAGGATACATGTCTGGAAAATGAGTTGTATTTAGAAAAAATATATGTGTAAGGATAATAATAGTAATATCAAATACATGCATATAAAATGTCGTGCAGGATCCAAACATATAATTTCAACACTTTAAGAATTTATCCATAAAATACACATTCGAAACATATTTATAAGGTGGACTATTCCAAAAGGTGTTTCACAAATATTTATCATTTACATTATTTACATCAAGATAAAAACATCAAGATGACAATAAACCATCTCCCCTCACGTGTAGCCCCGCTGTCTCTAGCATCCTCGCTTCTAATCTATCTGCAAAGAAATCAACAATAAAAGGGTGAGCGCTAATCGCTCAGTAAGGAATGATCCGTTTCATTCTAAATGTGCTATTTGATCTTTATTTAAACATATTTGTTAACACATCACTTATCTTTTACATCTAGGGATACTTTCCCTTTTATTATATATATATATATATATATTTTTTTTTTTTTTCTATTTCATATGTCTTTCATCATTTGATTCCATGGTTATATAACATCAATGTGTACACATACAAATAAGTATGTAACATAGTACACGCACATCACATGTCATGACATAACATCTAAAATCATCTAACATGAGCATAAATCATCACATAATGTAAATAACATCATAACTCATGTAATGCTACTAAACGCATATGAACCATTTAATGTCTAGCCGATCAGACTTTTCTTAGCATCTTAAGCACTTCATATCATCTAGCCTCAAATTCATCTAGAGCTCATATCATCGGGAGGCGTGTTTACACGTTATTTAGCATCTAAAGCATATATTCATCTTTCCTCAACCCGTATACGAGGATATGCTTACGCGTTTCCCATCATCTCTATATGAATCTCTAACATCTTATGGCATGTAAATACATATTTTGGTGAGCTTAATACTTTTAATTCATCTATGGATTATCAATCCATTTACATTACCTCTTGCCCACATACATCATCTTGAAACATGTATTACATTACATCTTCATGCCATTTCATAACATTAATCATGCATTGACATCATGACCATGTATGTCTTTGAAAGATCATCTAACTAATGGGTGAACATTAGTACATGGCATAATTACAATAATACAATAATACATTAATAATCAATTCATAATCATAAGAATTGATCATGTTCAATCTTAAACTTTAATAACCAGTTTATACTTCAGGCCATTTTGTATCCATTTATCAAACGAACTGGCTCTTGGCATAAACATAAAAGTTATAGGTCTGTGTCTTATCTTTCTAATGCTTCAAGAATCATCTCATTTTGATGTTTATAACTCAAGTTATGGTCGAAATACTGAATCAGGGTTAACAAAACCCCTAAGCTCACTAAATCCGAATTTTCATATTAACTATGCCACATCAATTCCTATTGACATTAACCAATAGGTCAACTTATGGATCAAATAAACCTCCCCTTAATAGTCTTTAACATCTCAAAGGAAGTGTAAAATCTCATTCCCATAATCATCCATTATTGCTATAACATTGTAAGCTAATGCAAACAACACCTCAACACTTCTAATAGCAACCGTTCAACACCATGTGGCCTCCAATACTACAAGTTTTGCCACAATCAGCATCCACACTTCATTTTCTTCAATCAAACATAACAACTCATAAAACATAAATAGCAATAACTTCGTGTATAATGAATTCAAAGCAATAAGTAGAATAAATGAGTTCAACTACACTTGCCATCAACTAATTCTATGCCTTAAAGCCTTAATTTAAGGTTTCATAAAAATCTACAAACCCTAGCATAAACCCTAAAGTCATGGGAGGTTCTTCCTTACCTTTTTAAAGACTTCCTCCAACAAATCCTTTGCCTTTGATTTCTTTTACACCTTAATCCTACATATATAACATTATACCTCAACATCTACCTCAAATCTTCAAATCAAATCAAAACTAAATTTTTAATCCTTACCTTAAACCCTTCAAATTGAAGATCCAAGGATCCTATCTTTTTCTCCTTGAAAAAATAAGCAAAACTCCTTTAAAACTTAGAGAAAGAAAGCTTGTTTCATGGAAGATTTGAGAGAAAATGAAAGAAATGTTGAAGAAAGGCTCTCTCCCTTGGCTTGAACGAATTTCATCTCATTTATAGGAAAATACTTCATTTATTTTCCAAAATTATGCAAGTGGCCCAATTATTTTAGTTCTATAGCTCATAAGTCCTTAATTCTTCATATAAGGGCATTTTGGTCATTTCACACTAGACATAATTATTACTTAATTAATGCCATTAAATGCAATGAAGCCTACTCATCCTTGACTTTTTCAAAGCTTATCCATAGGCAAAATGACCATTTCACCCCTAAAGTCTTTCTATGGATAATTGATTCATACCGTTCCAAATGAATCGACTATTTTGCCCTTAGTTAGATTTTATGCTTTTTAACATAAAATTAACATCTAAAGGGCTATTTCGAGTTAGGAACATACCTTTGACATCTTGGGTATTACATTTCCTCCCCCCTTACAATAATTTTATCCTCGAAATTATTGAAACAGCTACGGGTATTGACTTCTCATATCTTGCTCCATTTCCCAAGTAGCTTCTTCTTTCTTGTGATTCCTCCAAAGTACTTTAACTAGTGGAATTTGCTTGTTTTTGAGCTCTTTTACCTTTCTGTCAAGGATTTGAACTGAGCGTTCCTCATAAGCCAAATTATCCTGTAATTCCACTTCCTTCATCTGAAGCACATGTGAAGGATCACTAACATACTTATGCAACAAAGAGACATGGAAAACATTATGGACTTTTTCCATGCTCATTGGAAGTGTAAGTCTATAAGCTACTTTGCCTACCCTTTCCAATACTTTAAAGGGTCCAATGTAACGTGGAGCGAGCTTGCCTTTCTTTCCAAATCTCATAATATGTTTATAAGGCGCAACTTTTACAAAAACTTTATCGCCCACTTGGAATTCCACTTCTTTTCTTTTTAGGTCGGCATAGCTGTTTTGTCGATCTTGAGCTTGCTTCATTCTTTCTCTAATAAGCTTAACATCTTCAATCATTTTTTGGGTCATCTCTAGTCCAACTGCTTGAATCAAGGAGTCTTTTTCTCCAATATCATCCCAGTACAAAGGGGATCTGCACCTTCTTCCATATAATGCTTCATATGGGGCCATCCAGATGGTGGATTGGTAGCTGTTATTATAGGCAAATTCTATTAGTGGAAGTACATCACTCCATTTTACCTTGTGATCCATACAACAAGCTCTCAGCATGTCTTCAATCACCTAGTTAGTCCTTTCAGTTTGGCCATCAGTTTGAGGATGATAAGCGGTACTAAAGGCTAACTTTATACCCAATGCTCTCTGCATTCCAACCCAGAAAGCTGATATGAATCTAGCATCTTTGTTGGACACAATCGTCTTCGGTACTCCATGTAATCTCACAATCTCTCTGACATATAATTGCCCCAATTGAAATGCATCTATCTTATCTGTCATAGGTAGAAAATGAGTTGTCTTAGTCAATCTATCAACCACCACCCAGATTGCATTATATCCTTGCTGAACTTTAGGAAGTCCCACAATGAAGTCCATTGAGATATCCTCCCATTTCCATTTAGGAATCTCTAAGGGTTGGAGTAATCCTGATGGTCTCTGATGCTATGCCTTTACTTGTTGACATGTTAAACATTTGGCAACATAATCGGCAATGTCGTTCTTCATACCTGACCACCAATAACTTTTCTTCACATCTTGATACATCTTTACACTCCCAGGGTGGGCTGTATAAAGTGTATTGTGTGTCTCACTAAGGATTTTATTCCTTAGTTCATCATCTTGAGGTACACATATTCTATCTCTAAACATCAGTGGCCCATTGACTATTTTAAAGTCTGTCTCTTTGCCCTCTATTATCCATTGGCAGATCACCTTGCAGGTATCATCTTTACCCTGTTTCATCTTGATCTCCTCCACCAAAGTGGGTTTGATCTCCATTTGGGACAATCCTCCTTTGATCACAATTTCAATTCCTTCTTGGAGGATCTCTTGCTGTAATTGTCTTGTATAGTGATCTGAGATGAAGAGACTTTTCTACTAAGGGCATCTGCTATTGCATTAGTTTTCCCTAGATGGTATTTGATGTCGTAGTCATAGTCTGTCACCAATTCTAACCATCTCCTCTGTCTCATATTCAATTCTTTCTGAGTGAAGAAATACTTCAAACTCTTATGGTCAGTGTATATGTTGCATTTCACTCCATACAAGTAATGTCACCATATTTTCAAAGCAAAAACCACCGCTGCTAATTCCAAGTGATGGGTAGAATATCTGCTCTCATAGTCTTTCAGTTGTCTGAAGACATAGGTAATGACTTTCCCTTGCTGCATCAACACTGCTGTCAAACCATTGTGGGAGGCATCAACGTAAATATCATAATCAATGCCTACTTCTGGCAATGTAAGAATTGGAGCTGTAGTTAATCCTTTCTTCAACTCTTGAAAGCTTTGCTCACATGCCTCTGTCCATTGAAATGGTACTTCTTTCTTGTTAACTTCTAACCTCTTTTACTGTCTTTGGCCTCTGCCACTCAAGCACTACTTCTACTTTACTAGGATCCACTGATACACCGTCTTTAGAGATCACATGACCCAAAAAAGTAACTTGATCCAACCAAAACTCACATTTTGAAAATTTGGCATACAGTTGTTTCTCTCTTAATCTTTGCAACACAAATCTCAAGTGCTCGGCATGTTCTTCTAAAGTATTGGAATAAACTAGGATATCATCAATAAACACCACTATGAACTTGCCAAGAACATCATGAAAAACTCTGTTCATCAAGTCAATAAAATTGTAGGTGCATTAGTCAATCCGAATGGCATCACAACAAGTTCATAATGCCCATACCTTGTTCGGAAAGCCGTTTTCGGTATATCTTCCTTAGCCACTCTAACCTGATGGTATCCTGACCTTAGATCAATTTTAGAAAACACTAAGGCACCTTTCAATTGATCAAACAAATCATCTATCTTGGGCAATGGGTATTTATTCTTTACTGTTACTTTATTCAGTTCACGGTAATCTATACACATCCTCATAGACCTATCCTTCTTTTTCATAAATAGAACTGGAGCACCCCATGGCGAATGACTTAGCCTGATAAAGCCCTTGTCTAACAACTCTTGTAACTGCTTCTTCAATTCTTGGAGCTCAGCTGGGGCCATGTGATAAGGAGCCTTAGAAATAGGTGCTATGCCGGGGGCTAGTTCTATACTAAACTCTACTTCCCTCTCTGGAGGTAAACCTGGCAATTCATATGGAAACACGTCAATAAATTCATTTACCACAGGTACTCCATGTACACTTGAGCTCGAACTCTCTCCCTTATTTACTACATGTGCAATGTACCCTGAACACCCCCTTTTTCAACATCTTCCTAGCTTGCCGCACTAATCATCATGCTAGTCAGGGTGCCCTTATCCAAAAATGAAGTTATCCCAATAGTCTAGATTAAACTTGACTTTTTTCCTACGATACTATCTCGCTCCCATATCTACTAAGAAAGTTCATCCCAAGAATGATGTCAAAGTCTGGCATATTGAAGACAATCAAATCTACCATCATATCTCAGCCTTTAATAGTCACTAAGTCCCCCATTAAGACTTCATTGGCCACTACACCCTCACCATCAGGCAATTCAATCCTAATGGCGTGTTCTACTCTAATAGGCATTAACCTTAATCTTTTAATCATACCATAGGAGATGAATGAATGAGTAGCACCAGAATCAATCAAGGCATACAAGGGAGTAGCATGGAATAATAATCGACTGGGATCATCAAGAAGGGTGACATCTGCCTACATTTGGGCCACATTATATACCCTGGCTGTTGTGCCTCCAACTGCAAGTACTGAAGAACCAATGGGGCAATCTCTAGCAATATGACCTAGCTAGCGGCATCTGAAACAAACATTGGTCCACACTAGACATTCACCCCAATGTCTTCTCTGACATTTCTTACAGTAACTGGCCTCACCTTTCCTTTGTTAGCCTTTTTTCTTCATGTCCTTCTTGTTGGCTTTAGGTAGGACTCCTTTCTTGCCTTTACCCTTATCATCTTTGCCCACAACTTGTTCTACACTATTAGATTGGCCAAGCTGGAGAGGACTACTTGCCACTATTAGGGAAAGAGCTAATCTGGTCTCATTCTATAAGTACACCTCTGCTCTGATAGCTCTAGCGAGTGATTCACTATATGCTTGGGAGGGCTGATGACCCGACATAACATCTCTGGCGATAGTGGGATGAAGTTCCCCCACAAATCTCTCCAATCGGGTTTGTGGTGTACTGACTAGTGTGGGTGCAAACTTAGCCAAGGAGTTGAACTTGATTGAATACTCTTTGACCGTCATATTTCCTTGTTGCAGACTAATAAACTCTTGTAGTTTTGAGTATATCATGTCCGCTATCCGGTACTACTCCTCAAACAATTCCTTGAACCTTGACCAAGTGAGAGTGGTGGTATCTTGAGTCTGCTCCATAGGCTCCCACCATGTCATAGCATCTCCTCTCAACAGGTATGTAGCATACCGGATCTTCTCTTAATCTGTCATAGGAAATAGAGCAGTAGCTTTCTCCACCAACTTGATCCATTGTTCGGCTACTACTGGATCATTAGTACCACTAAATTCTGGAGGTTGATGTTTACTTGAGAGGCCATAAATTGGTTCAATTTGCTTTGGGGCAACCATTGCTTCTGGTGTACTTGTCCCTATTGCTTGACTGGGTAACACATTGGTTGTTCCTGTTGTCATCGGAGTACTTATACTTTCCGGCGGGGTTCTCCTTAAAGCTTTATTAACAGCCTCTTGGAACATATGCTCTAATGTTGCAACATCTAAACTCGGACCGCTTGAAGTAACAGCTGCTAGGTTAGGAGCTTCAGGTGCAGTTGGAACATCTTGTGCATTCGAAGCATCACTGCGACCTGGATTTGTTCTCCTGGTTTTCCTCATATTTATTCCCTATCACAGTCACCCATATAACATTAATCATCTAATCAATCCTTACATAAATCAGGTAAACATACTTACAGAGATTGGACAACTTGAGCAGCGGAACTTTACATGAGGGAACTGTCATCGACTCTCATAAACGCCTGACTCTGTAATGGAAAACATCTTAAAACACCTTTTTTTTTTTTTTTTCTTTTAAAGTCACAAAATACTTGCTCTGATACCAAATGTAAAACCCCCCTCCAGTCAGGTATCCTCTGAATATCCCTCAATGAGAATCTCGAGGATACATGTCTGGAAAACGAGTTGTATTTAGAAAAAATATCTGTGTAAGGATAATAATAATAATATCCAATACATGCATATAAAATGTCATGCAGGATCCAAACATATAATTTCAAAACTTTAAGAATTTATCCATAAAATACACATTCGAAACATATTTATAAGGTGGACTATTCCAAAAGGTGTTTCACAAATATTTATCATTTACATTATTTACATCAAGATAAAAACATCAAGATGACAATAAATCATCTCCCCTCACGTGTAGCCCCGCTGTCTCTAGCATCCCTCGCTTCTAATCTACCTGCAAAGAAATCAACAATAAAAGGGTGAGCGCTAATCGCTCAGTAAGGAATGATCCATTTTATTCTAAATGTGCTATTTGATCTTTATTTAAACATATTAGTTAACACATCACTTATCTTTTACATCTAGGGATACTTCCCCTTTTATTTTATATATATATATATATATATATTTTTTTTTTTTTCTATTTCATATGTCTTTAATCATTTTATCCTATGGCTATAGAACATCAATGTGTACACATACAAATAAGAATGTAACATAGGACACGCACATCACATGTCATGACATAACATCTAAAATCATATAACATGAGCATAAATCATTACATAATGTAAATAACATCATAACTAATGTATATTACTAAATGCATATGAACCATTTAATGTCTAGCCGATCGGACTTTTCTTAGCATCTTAAGCACTTCATATTATCTAGCCTCAAATTCATCTAGAGCTTATATCATCGGGAGGCGTGTTCACGCGTTATTTAGCATCTAAAGCATATATTCATCTTTCCTCAACCCGTATACGAGGATATGCTTACGTGTTTCCCATCATGTCTATCTCTAACATCTTATGGCATGTAAATACATATTTTGGTGAGCTTAATACTTTTAATTCATCTATAGATTATCAATCCATTTACATTACCTCTTGCTCACATACATCATCTTGAAACATGTATTACATTACATCTTCATGCCATTTCATAACATTAATCATGCATTGACATCATGACCATGTATATCTTTCAAAGATCATCTAACTAATGGGTAAACATTAGTACATGACATAATTACAATAATACATTAATAATCAATTCATAATCATAAGAATTGATCATGTTCAATATTAAACTTTAATAACCAGTTTATACTTCAGGCCATTTTCCATCTATTTATCAAACGAATTGGCCCTTGGCATAAACATAAAATTATAGGTCTGTGTCTTAGCTTTCTAATGCTTTAAGAATCATCTCATTTCGATGTTTATAACTCAAGTTATGGTCGAAATACTGAAGCAGGGTTAACAAAACCCCTAAGCTCACTATATCCGAATTTTCATATTAACTATGCCACATCAATTCCTATTGACATTAACCAATAGGTCAACTTATGGATCAAATAAACCTCCCCTTAATAGTCTTTAACATCTTAAAGGAAATGTAAAATCTCATTCCCATAATCATCCATTATTGTTATAACATTGTAAGCTAATGCAAACAACACCTCAACAATTCTAATATCAACCATTCAACACCATGTGGCCTCCAATACTACAAGTTTTGCCACAATCAGCATCCACACTTCATTTTCTTCAATCAAACATAACAACTCATAAAACATAAATAGCAATAACTTCATGTATAATGAATTCAAAGCAATAAGTAGAATAAATGAGTTCAACTACACTTGCCATCAACTAATTCTATGCCTTAAAGCCTTAATTTAAGGTTTCATAAAAATCTACAAACCCTAGCATAAACCCTAAAGTCATGGGAGGTTCTTCCTTACCTTTTTAAAGACTTCCACCAACAAATCCTTTGCCTTTGACTTCTTTTACACCTTAATCCTACATATATAACATTATACCTCAACATCTACCTCAAATCTTCAAATCAAATCAAAACTAAAGTTTTTAATCCTTACCTTAAACCCTTCAAATTGAAGATCCAAGGCTCCTATCTTGTTCTCCTTGAAAAAATAAGCAAAATTCCTTTAAAACTTAGAGAAAGAAAGCTTGTTTCATGGAAGATTTGAGAGAAAATGGAAGAAATGTTGAAGAAAGGCTCTCTCCCTTGGCTTGAACGAATTTCATCTCATTTATAGGAAAATATTTCATTTATTTTCCAAAATTATGCAATTTGCCCAATTATTTTAGTTGTATAACTCATAAGTCCTTAATTCTTCATATAAGGGCATTTTGGTCATTTCACACTAGACATAATTATTACTTAATTAATGCCATTAAATGCAATGAAGCCTACTCATCCTTGACCTTTTCAATGCTTATCCATAGGCAAAATGACCATTTCACCCCTAATGCCTTTCTATGGATAATTGATTCATACCGTTCCAAATGAATCAACTATTTTGCCCTTAGTTAGATTTTGTGCTTTTTAACATAAAATTAACATCTAAAGGACTATTTCGAGTTAGGAACATACCTTTGACATCTTGGGTATTACAGGCTACATGTTCATCATAGAACTATCGTTCTCCCCACTCCATTTTAGGGTTCGTACATCATCGGGTTCAACCTAGTACTTTCATCATTCAAACTAGCTAGTGGTGTATAGCCTAGTCTAAACAACGAAGGAACCAATTCGCATAGACACAATGTAATGACTCTTTTATACTACTATACAAATAAAAATACATATAATAAAATATATGTACATTAGCAAAAGTAGTTGGGCCCAAAATTTTCTTTTATTAAATATACACATTCTATACACAAAGTTAGTATCATATAAAAAAGTCATAAAAAATGTGGTGGATAGTGTAGCTATTTCTCTTCGCTTGCCGACGTCCTCCCGACAAACGTTGCTCAGTAAGTAAATCCTCTACTCGTCTATCCCCGTAACTCTTTCTCTTAATTCTTTCCTTACATTACTCTCTACTTTTCTCTTTCTGTTTCTCTTTCTCATAACTCTTTTCTATTAACTCTCTCTCTCTGAATGTCACGGCCCCATCTTACTAGAAGCACCGCTTGGACTCACTCCCACTCCTCGTGACTTTTATTTCTCATGCTTTCTCAATGTCACGGCCTCATCTTACCAGAGGCACGGCTAGGAACTCAAGCCCACTCTGCGTGACTTCTACTCATTCAAATGTCAAGGCCCCATCTTACCGGAGGCACAGCCGGGAATTCAATCCCACTCTTTATTACCTTTACTCATTTCTGCCAATTGGACTCGATTATGCATGGATTTGGAACCCTTGGCCAGGTGAGTGTATATTCTCTCTCTCTCTAGAATGTCACGGCCCTATCTTACCGGAGGCATGGCCAGAACCTTGTGTTCCACTCTTTGTGACTGTCACGGCGCCATCTTACCGGAGGCATGGCTGGAACCTGGTGTTCTACTCTTCGTGACTTCTACTCATCACTCACAGGTTCCCTATCAAACAACCTACTCTATTCTCTTCATTAGCACTACTTTCTTTTTGTTCTCTAGTGCTCATTCTCTTTTTCTTTTACTCTTAGAGTTTTCTCATTCTCTTTTTCTTTTACTCTTAGAGTTTTCTCATTCTCTTTACTCTTAGAGTATATTCTCAAAATTCTCTACTCTTTCTCAAACTACTTCTCAAATGCACAATTAATACATATGGATGGCTCATGCTCATTAAATGCACTCATGAAATGCAAGCATGCAATGTGGCAATAATTAAGGTTTCTCTACTCACACTCATACTTCTCTTAGGCATTTCATCAAACAACTCATGTGCTTACAAAAACTCTTCTTTAACTACAACTCTACTTCTCTCTTTAACCATCCAAAATGGGAGGAAACTCCCTTCTATGGTCATAGTTCCTGTCATAAAAGAACACTCCAACTTCATCTCAAACTTCAATTTCTCATCACACATCAACACTTCTCATAAATTAAGTGTATCCAACAACCATAAAATAAATACTCATCTCAACTCAATTTCTCAACAAGCATAATATATACATACATAAAGAAATCTCTACTCAATGATTTCTTAAACTTTAACTTGGGTTGGATTTACTTACCTTGTGATGGAGTGATTCCACTAGCACTTCTCTTTTCCTTTGGTAGATAGCCTTTCCTCTACAACTTTAAAACAAGAATACTATAAGATGTCAACACATCTTTAAAGAAATTCCACATCTAAAGCAAGAATCCTTACCTTAGGATGCTTTAGATTAACTGTCAACCAAAACTACTCAAAAACTCTCAAAAATCCTTAAAAGATTGGAGGAAAAGTTGAGAGAAAATGGTGAATGGGAATGGCGGTGGAAGAAGAGGAATAAAGGGTTTACTAAGCTCGATCCCTTTTTAGCTCATAATCTACACATGCATTCCCATTTTGCCCTTGCTCTTTCTTAGAAATTCCATCTTTGTCCTTTGATTCATTACAATCACACCCTCACTCTAACATATTCTCCATGAAATTTCCTTGCATTTCACTCCTCACTTTTCCTGCTAATTAGGGGCAGAATGGTCACTTTGCCCTTATGGAAAATTTTCTAGAAACTTCACTAGAAAAATCTGCCGGCTCTTCGCCCTGGCAAAGAAATCCAGAGCATACGTCGCCGCGGCAAAAACAAAACTTCTTCTTCGTTGCGGCGAAGTCTGCACTTCTAACATTCCGCAAGACTTCAACAAATTCAAGGCAAACACTCAACCAACCCAACACATAAATTCAACCAAGGGCTAACCAACCAATATTAACAATATACAAACTCAATTGAGAGCAAATCAATGAACATTTAGACAATACAACAAACAAAGGCTACGTACCTCAAGTGGGGCATTACACACAAATCATCCATTCATAGAGCTAATCAAAATAGGCATGGCGTCTCTCATTTCTAAAGAATTACCGTGGCCATTCGAAATAACCTAGTGTTTCCATCAACTAAACCAGCTAATGGCATATAGCCTAGTCTAGTAATGAAAACCCATTAAGCACAAGACGACCTTAAAGACAATAATCGAGCTACACCTAGGCAAGGCTACAAATCAATCATTCCACACCCAATCTTGTCCCACACAATCAATTAACTAACATCACTTTTGGTCAGGCCCTAACATCAACCAAAGATTGAATCAAATGCAATGAATGAATCTAGAACATAATAGAATAGATCAAACAAATAGATTAACAATAAAATACAAGCCTTCAATTAGATAACATCAAATCCCTAGAAAACAAAATACAACATAAAGGAAAAGAAACAACAACAACTATAACCATAATGATGAGGAATAAAGGAGGAGGAGAGGAAGAGAACCTCCTCTCCTTGTAAGCTCCACCTTTCCAAGAAGCCCCAAATGTATTCTCTCCCTAAAATGTGTATGTAAAACTAAAAACTTCCTAAAAATGGACTAAAGTTGCCGTTTTATGGTTTTTAGACAAAATGGCAAACTTGTAAAAACTGGTCACCGAGGTTAGGGTTGGAAATGCGATATTTTTACATTTTGCATGATTTGCAGTGCGGCTCAGTTTATTTGCTCTACGGCTCACTTTAATTGCGCCCTAGCTCGTTTACGCCATGGCTCAATCTATTTGCACCTCGACGTGTTTACGTCACAGCTAATTTAATTGAGCCACAATGCAAAGTCAGAATTTCACACTTTTATTTCTCGCCTTGATTTATCCACACTCGAAGGGGTCCAGGACATCCGAACACTAGCACAAGCACAAATAATCCATTCTTTTGCACCTGAATACCTGAAAACACACACAATATGTTAGTAACTGAACAAATTTGCATAGTAGAAAAACGTAATATTTAAACAAATCGATCAATTACGCGAACCAAGATCCGAGTACAGATTATAATGTTTGCATTTATAAACTAAAACGTAAAATAAAACTGTATTAAAAACAAATCCATACAATGATTTAGTTCATACCGACATTTGGAGGCTCCTCTGAATATCACTGACTTCGGACACAAACATTGTTTACCAACTTCCGTTCACTGGCTACTATTCATAAGTTACTATTCACTAGCTACTGTTCATGTGATTCTTCGCTAATCAATCCAATGCAGGATCGCACTCACGGAAGTCAACATGAAGATAATCCGTAGAACCCTTGATTATTTTGCTAGAACAATCAAGGGCTTTAAGAATTAAGAAAGAAGAACAAGAAAAAATTCCATCTTCACTTAAGAGTGTAACGTGAGAAAGAGAGAGAGAGAGAGAGAGATAGGCTAGGGTTTCTGATTATTGAATAAATCCTCATTTCTTTTAATTTTAAGTTGCACTTATATAGTACAACAATTAAAACCCTATTCCACATAGGAATAGACATGGGCTCCAACCCTAATTCACCCTTGCAACCAAACACACCCTTTATTGTATTTTAATTAATAAATTATTATTATAATTAAAATCAATTAATATATAATCTCACTAATTTAATTTTAATATTAAAATTAAATACAGTCAACAACTTTAGCAAATTTAATTTCACTATGAGATTACCAAAATACCCTTTTGTCCTAAAAGACGAAAATACCCTTCTCAATAATTTATTCATAAATTATCTTCTAAGTGTGTGACCTGTAGGCTCCTTATCATATCGGCAATGTGTAGTATCGTGATTAACACCAATTAATCATCTCACTGCATGCAGACCAAGATTGGCCCCTAGCAAGGCATCATGGCCGCCTGATAAATTCGAATTCAGCAAAACCATAGCCTGTCAATAGTATGGTTACCATGCAATCCAATCCTTTCATCATCCGCTCTCTCATTGAGACTGAGGTATAGAAATAGTGTCAACCTCCAATATCCTTGACATGTTTGTATTCAGTTAATGGACCAATGATCAGAATAATAAATTAGATTGAGCATCAACTCAATCCCACTGTGGCCAAAAATTTAGTGTCATTGCCATTTACTGAATTACCCAGTCAGATAACTTCTCCCATACTCAGGAGTAATGAATCCTTTGTCGATCCACCATAGTCTCGATACACTTCTCAATGTAGCCAATCACTACCGTATTCATAGCTTTAAATAGAACTACATTGGGCTAGTGTCAAACTACACCAATTGGTGCACGAGGCACTCCAGTGATCTCAAGTCTAAGGATCACATGCACCACCATCCGTTAGAGGATTTATTCCATAGACACTAGGGTTACCATCTATATGGAATCCTTTGGTGGGTCTGTCCAGTGAACTTGCCTTTAGCAAACACCCATGCGTTGAACCAAGTTGTCAGCAAACAACCTTGACAAGTGAGATTCGACACTGCCTTTTGACATGGTCGTTCAATGCTATGATAGCCTTACCCTATTATCTGTGTCCTTGGTCAGAATAATACTAGGGCTAGAGATATTTCTAGAATGGCCATCATATGTGATCATAAGGTTCTCGCTATCAAGATTTAGAACACTTGATACCCTTGTCACAGTTCTACCATCCTAAGGACATATATCATTACATATAACTATGATTTACGCGACATAGAAAAATATGCCTTTTATTGATAAATAAACATTTATTATAAAGTCAATCTTACAATAATTGATTGGCTCTAGGGCACCTACTCTAACAATCTTCCACTTGCATTATAGCCAATCATTCTTGTATCTAATATCGAATGACCTTAAGTGTTTTTCATGCTTCTGCTGTGATAGAGGCTTCGTTAGTGGATCGGCAAGATTGTCATTAGTATGCACTTTACTGATCTTTATATCCTTCCTCTCAACCATTTCTCTGATGAGATGAAAATGTCTAAGTAGGTGTCTAGACTTTTGGTAAGACTGTGGTTCTTTTGTTTGAGCTATTGCTCCATTGTTGTTGCAATAGACATCTATTGGATCAACAATCGTGGAAACCACACCCAGTTTGGTGACAAACTTCTTAATCCAAACTGCCTCCTTGGTCACATCGGATAACGTAATATACCCAGCCTCCATTGTAGAGTCCACTACAGTGCTTTGCTTAGAGCTCTTCCAGCTCACTGCACCCCCATTAGGACAAAATACAAACCTTGATTGTGATCAATAATCATCTTTATCCGTTTGGAAACTAGCATCACCGTATTCCTTTAATAGTGAGCTCATCTTCCTCTCCATATATCAAGAACATGTCCTTAGTCCTCTTTAGGTACTTAAAGATGTTCTTGACAACTATCCAGTGATGCTCACCTAGATCCGATTAATATCTGCTACAAGTGCTCAATGCACATAGACATCAATCTGAGTAAACAACATGGCATACATGATGGGTCCAATTGCTGACACATATGGGATCCCCTTCATTCTATCTTTCTCATCGTGTGTTTTAGAACACATATCCTTAGAGAGATAGACATCATGTGACATCAAAAGAAATCCTATTTTGGATTATTCCATACTGAATCTCTTTAGTACCTTGTCAATGCATGTACTCTGACTTAGGCCAATCAAACCTACGTGATATATCTTGGTAAATCTTTATTCCGAGGATGTAGGCTGTTTCTCCTAAGTCCTTTATGGAGATACACTTGGATAACCAAGTCTTTATCGATAGCAAGTTCGGTATATTATTCCTGATCAGAAGTATTTCATCGACATACAACACTAGGAATGCCAATGTCCTCCCACTCACTTTTTTGTAAACACAAGGGTCAACTTTGTTCTTGATAAAACCAAATTCTTTTATGGCTTTATTGAAAAGAATGTTCCAGCTCCTTAAAGCTTGCTTGAGTCCATAAATGGATCTTTACAACTTGCATAACTTATTAGCTTGACCATCAATAATGAAACCATTAGGTTGTGTCATAAACACATCCTCTTCAAGGTTTCTGTTCAAGAAAGCTGTTTTCAGATTCATTTGCCAAATTTTATAGTCATGATATGCAACAATTGCAAGCATAATTCCGATGGATTTGATCATGGCAACTGGTGAAAAGGTTTTCTCATAATCAATACCATGAATTTGTTTGAAACCTTTGGCAACCAGTTGTGCCTTATAAGTATGCACCTTGCCATCCATGTCAATCTTCTTCTTGAAGACCCATTTGCACCCTATGGGTTTTACCCCTTCAGGTTGGTTCCACCAAAGACCAGACTTGGTTCTAGTACATGAAGTCCATCTCAGATTTCATGGCTTCAAGCAATTTAATGGAATCAAGGTCTGATATAGCGTTTTTGTAGGTTCTGGGTTCATTGTCTTGGTAGACTAGTACGTCACAATGTTGAGTCATGAGATAACTGTATCTCTTTGACTTATGGCGTACTCTCACAGATTTATGTAGCTCATGTGCTACTTGAGGTGGTTCACTTTGATCCACAGATTGTGGAGTGACCTCCTCACGATGTTCAACCACCTCTTGTGGCACATCTTCCTGTCCTTAGTCTAATGTACCTTGTGATTCTAGAACTTCATTGAGTTTTACCCTTTTCCCACTAGTACTTCTTATGAAAAAATTCTTTTCTAGGAAGACACCAGTACAAGCAACAAAAATTTTGTGCTCTTCCTGGTGGTAGAAATAGTACCCTTTGTTTTCCTTAGGATACCCTACAAAAATGCATCTCTTAGATTTTGGGCCCAGCTTGTTTGAAGTCAATTTCTTGACATAAGCTTCACAACCCCAGATCCTCAAATAAGACAAGTTGGGCTTTCGCCCACTCCATAGTTCATATGGAGTCTTATCTATAGACTTTGACAGCCACGGTTCAATACGTGAGTCGCAGTCTCTGGGGCATAACCCTAGAATGATGGAGGTAGATAACTAAAACTCATCATGGACCTAACCATGTCAAGTAAGATCTTCTTCCTCCTCTCAGACACTCCATTGTGCTTGGGTGTATATGGAGGGGTGAATTATGGTACTATCTCACATTCTTTCAAGTACTAAGAAAACCCAGAGCTCAAGTATTCACCTCCTTGATCCGACCAAATAGCCTTAATACTTTTGCCCAACATATTATGTACTTCATTCCTGAATTCTTTCAAAGACTTCAAACTTATGTCTCATGAGGTAGACATAACAATATCTACTAAAATCATTAGTAAATGTGATGAAGTAGGAATATTCACCTCTAGCTTCAACTGTTAGTGGACCACATACATCACTATGGATGATGCCTAATAGTTCAGTAGGCCCTTTCACTTTGTCCTGTGAAAGGTGACTTGGTTATCTTGCCTAAAAGGCATGACTCATATACCTCAAATGATTGGAAGTCAAAAGGGTCCAAAACTCTATCCCTTTGAAGTTTTGCAATGTGGATCTGATTAACATGACCCAATCTACAATGCAAGAGGTATGTATGGTTTTGATCACTATGTTTAGCTTTCTTAGTTTCAATGTTGAGAATATCCTTATTGTTTAAATCAAGAACATATAGTCCGTTATATAACCTTGCAATTCCAAATAGAATACCATTCAAACTAAAGGACAACAATCCATTAGAAATTTCAAAATGATATCCTATATTAGCCAAAGCAGATGCTGAAATAATGCTTCTAGAAATTGTAGGTACAAAAAAATAGTCTTGAGTTCTAATAATAAGCCCGTAGGCAAAGACAAACAATAAGTCCCTACAGCTAATGCAGCCACATGTGCTCCATTTCCAACTCGTAGGTCCAGTTCTCCCTTGGCGAGCACTCTGCCTTAGTCCCTATATATCAGCAAAAATGTGAGTACCACATCCTACATCAATGACCCAAGATGTTGAAGGAGAGAAGTTAATCTCAATCATGCACATACCTGAAGCCAAAACATCTAACTTTTTCTTGTTTACAAGGAAAGCCTTGCAATGTTTCCTATAGTGGCCAGGCTTGCCACAATAGAAGCAGACTACCTTCCTACCTTTCCTAACACCACCATCAGGCTTGCAAGCATCTTATCCTTTGGGCTTGGGCTTGGGCTTGGGCTTGGGCTTGGGCTTGGGATTAGCCTTGGCCTTTCCCTTTCCCTTACCTTTTCCTTTACTAGCAACAACTAGTAAAACAAGCCTGGACTTTTTCATGTCTTACTCTGTAATCCTTAGCATGATCAGAGGTTTCATCATGTTGTTCATATTGAAGTTCATTATGAATGATGAAAAAGTATTAGGTAAGGATTGCAGAACTGAATCCACTTGTAATTCTACATCCAACCTAAATCCCAAAGTCTCAAGCCTCTTTATGTACCCAATCATCTTGAGCACACGAGGACTAACTTGGGCTCCCTAAGTCATGCGACTTCTAAACAATGCACTCGACACCTTGTACCTCTCATGTCGAGCGTTTCCTTCGAAAAGCTCCTTGAGGTGCAAAATTATGGCAGTTGTGTCCATATTCTCATGCTGCTTTTGTAGCTCAGGTGTCATTAATGCTAAAATAGGGCATTGAATAGTATCAGCATCATCAAGGAACCTTTGGCAAGTTTGCTTTACTTCTTGAGTAGCATCAGGATCAGGCTTATCCAAATAAGGCTTGTCAAGGATATATAATTTCTTTTTGGACTTTAGTACAATCCGAAGATTTTGATACCAGTCTGAGAAATTAGATCCATCCAGCCTGTTTTCTTTCTCGATTATTGATTGTAGTTTGATATTGCACATTTTTAAATGAATCTACAATACAAAAAAAGTAAATTTATTATCATGTTTATTTTTCATTTTTAAATGAATCTACAAGACAGAAAAAGTAAAGTAAATTTATTATCATATTTATTTTCATTATTTAATAAAGCCTTTTATTAAATAATTGCTCTCACTATTTTTCTCAAGCCAATAGCCCTCACTATTAACTCAAGAAAGCCCGTTGGCTTTCCTAATGGACTGAGATCCCATCTAGCCCATTTCAAAGCTTCGCTTTGGTGAACAAGCCAAAATGGGTTGATTAGGTAGGCCACAAACTTAATCCATACCAGTTGATAGCTCCCACTACTAACCTCAAACGTGAAGCAAGCCAACAAGCCAATCACACAATCCAACGACCTAGTCGTCGTCCTCAAGTGTGATTCCGAGTATCAATAGAGTGGACACTACATGTTGCCACGTACACATAACTAGTGTACTTCTCTACTATGCCTATGATGTGTTTATCAATCTTTGCTTTGGTGAACAAGCAAAACTATCATTTTAAGTCGACCTATCACCATTAAGGAAAACTCTAATGAATTTTAACCTCCTATTGGTAGAATTGTACCCTTCGCTTTGGCAAACAAGGTTTTGATGAATAGTGGTTTGATTAAAACAATGGTGATGGAAGGCATACGTGACTTAATATAGTTAAGTTGAGGGTTTTTATTTAATGTCTCACTAGATTATTATCTTTGTTAGAATGTCATTGTTTGGCATGTTATTGAACATTCAACCTTAGCATGCATTCTAAACAAAGTAAAACATGTCGGTACATGGCCCATTAAAACTAATTTCCTCAAGCCTAGAGGAGTCGGTGGGTCAATCTAGGGGTTTAAAAGTAAATCTTGGGTCTTCAAGTTATTCCTCTTCATAGCTCCTTCATTTTTTCTTCACGATCATTACAAAGTATTTTATAATAAGAAATCCTATTCTAATTTACATCGATAAAATGGAAACCTTGCGTTACATACGAAGGGAGTGAGATGAGAAGAAGAAATACATGGAGATATAAGAGAGAGAGGCATAACACGTAGATCCTATTTCTTTATAAAATTACAAACAAACCCAAAATTACAATAACATACCAAAGGTCTAAGGCTCATGTATAGGGCACCATGCAGTTTCAAACAAGAACATTGCATACATCCAAAATTAACATTTTGAATTTGGGTGTGTGGAACTATTAAGTTACCCTTCTTATATGTGCAGAGTTATTATTGGCTTTATAGGTTCAAAAACTGCAATTTGGCCCCCTATCAAAAACCAGAAAAGCAAAATGAAATAGTGGCTTTCTTGCTGCGGCAAAGAAATTTCTTCATCGTGGCGAAGTTCATACACACATGGTTGCTGCAGCGAAGTTTTATTTCGCCGCGGCAAATACCATAAACTTCCGACAGACATAAAACACGAAGGTTTATTTTGCCACAACCAGATTCACTTTTTGCCTCTTGCTACAGGAAAGTGTTATTTCGCCGTGGCTAACATTGCAAAATAGTGAATTGCATAGTAACCCTTTTTGAAGTTTTTCATGTAACGATATGGATCCAAATCGAATCAAATGCGCAAGCATTCAACCAGGACATCAACCAACCAATAAGTCACTTATCAACACATCATTAGTCAATTGATCAATTAAACAAAATTTTACAGATTTGAAAACAATCAATTTATGCATCAACATGTTATCAATCAAATATACATGTTATCAATCAATGATTAAACATTATAATCTGGTACTCGAGGCTCTAATACCCAAGGCTCTAATAACATTTTCATGCATAAAATGAAACGTAAAATAAAACTATATTAAAAACAAATCCATACAAGGATTTAGTTCATACCAATGTTTGGAGGCTCCTTCGAATATCTCTGACTTCGGATATTAACACTGTTCACCAGCTACTATTCATCGACTACTATTCATTGATTACTGTTGAGTGGCTACTGTTCACCAGATATTGTTCACGTGATTCTTCACTAATCGATCCAATGTAAGATCGCACTCATAGAAGTCCACATGACAATAATTTGCAGAACCCTTGATTATTTTGCTAGAACAATAAGGGCTTCAAGAATCAAGAAAGAAGAACAAGCAAAATTTTCTTCTTCACTCAAAAGTGTAACATGAGAGAGAGAGAGAGAGGGTGGCTAGGGTTTTTGATTATTGAATAAATCCTCTTTTGTTTTAATTTTAAAGAAGCAAAACCTTGAGCAAATATGTTAATAATCACATCCAACTCACAAGGAAACACAAGAAAATTTTGATGTGGAAAAACCTCTTAAATGTGAAGAGAGCAAAAAACCACGAGAATCTAACAATCCACTTAAATCCAATATAATCAAAAGAGTTCACAACAACCACAATCCACCAAAAATATTTCATACAAATTTGGAGTCCAATCACAACTCTAACACAAGTAAAATACATAAATGTTTACAAAGAAATGAATTAAAATCACCAGGGAAGGAGTCAAACTTTAAGTTATATAACTCCAAATCCAACTATTAAAATCAAAACTCAACCATCAAGATTAAGAATTTAACGAAACTTTGCCTCATTTGCTCATCAACCAAACATACTACAAAAAATATACTTAAATTAAAAAAAATTAGAATTTAGAGCAATATTACTAAATGAAAAGGAGGTAAAAAAACAACAAAAGTTTGCCTCATTTTCTCATCAATCTAACCGACAAAAACACCTTAATAAATTAAAATAAAAAAAACCATAGAATTTAGAGCAAAATACAAAATAAAAAGACTGTATTAGCATCATTTTCTCATCAACCTAACAGACTAAAAATAACTTAATAAAATAAAATAAAAACCGTAGAAGTCAGAGAAAATTACGAAAGATGAAGACAGTAAAAAAAAAAATTAATAATGAAAAAAGCTTGGCCTCATTTTCTTATCAAGGAAACACAGAACAAAAGTTAAACAAAAAATAACTAAGAATTCAAAGCACAAAAATAAAATAAAATAACCTAACACATAAAAAAAAAGTAGAAAAATCAACCTCATTTTCTCGGTAACCAAACATGCAAGAAATAGTTGAAAAGAGCGAATACCTTAGAATTCAGAGGTTGAAGCTGAAGAGAAAAGCGAGCATGAGTTTGTGTTCAAAGGTTAAGTCTTTTACAGTTGCACAAAATTGACAATTATTGATTTTGAAAGAATGATCATTCTTTCAATTATCTATATGAGTTTTTGCCTTCTTTTATTCCAGAAAATTGGTAAAGGTCACTTGTAGAAGTGGTTTTTGATTAATGTTATAAAGTTTACTCTTAATGAATTTTAGGAGAACTTTATGATAATCTGCAAAACTTCAGGAGAATTCTTGTCGAAGTTGAATGTTTTTACTAAATTTCAAAGGACATCATTGCTAGGAATGAGTACTTAAACTCTTTCTGCAAAAGCTTTTGAGTTAGGAGGAAGAGATGGTGTATTGCAAAGGCATTGTTGCATCATTAAAGTTAGGGTGGTTTTTGTTGCATAAAATTTGGTAGTGAAAAATGAAAATGCCCTCTGTTCTTGGATTCTTCACACTCATTATTTGTTATCCCATAAAATGAAAAGTAAAAATTTTTAAATTTTTATTTACTTATTTGAGGGCCTACCCCCAAATGGCCTGGGTCCACCCTTGGTTACACACTTGGCATACAAGTCTACCTCTACCTCTTCCTCTTCCATAAGACTGGGTCGAGAGGGTGAGTTGGGAAGGGCTGAGGTGTAGTGTGAAATGTTGTATATGTTTGTGAATAGTAAAGGTGCTGGTGTAGTAAAATGTTGAGGAGATGGTGTTTGATAAACAGAAGGAGCTGTATATGTTTGTGAACAGTAAGGGTTGCCAAGTGAAATCAATAAAGGTACAACATTACTGGTGTTAGTAAACGATCCCATATATATAGCAGAAACAAAAATATGAGACAAGGATCGTTTACGTGAGCCAGGATCAAGGGTATAATTTTACAATTTATATTAAAGTAAAATCTGCACAAAAGGTTAATCATGAGTTTAGAAAAACATACGCACGTTGGAGGCTCCTCCAAATCTGTCACTGAATGTTTTGCTATTGATCCAAGTGTAGGATCGAACCCACGTAGTCCATACGAAAACAATCACAAAAGAACCAAAGAGGGATTTGCTAAATCCTCTTTCGCTTTAAGATTAAGAAGAAAGGAAATCAAATTGAATTGATTATAGGCAAAAAGTGTTTCTGCCGTGGGAGAGAATAAGAGGGGCTACTGTGTGTGTTTTTATTTTAAAGAGAAATCAATTAATTTTCAATTAGCACACACTTTTCTTTTTATAGTAAATCAAGTTGCCCTATTCCCATATGGAATGTAACAACTCCTTTCTACTCATATACTCATAAAGATACATATAATAAGATATATGTATGATAACATAAATAGATGGGCCCAAATTTTTCTTTTATTAAACATACATATTCTTTACACAAAATAAAGTATCGTATACAAAAAGTTATCAAAATGTGGTGGACAGTGTAACTATTTCTCTTCGCTTGCCGACGTCCATCCCACCGCGTCCTCACCTAGATCCTACAAAACACATAAAAACAACGGGGTGAGCACAAGTAATGCTCAGTAAGTAAATCCTCTACTCAGCTATCCTCGCAATTCTTTCTCTTAATTCTTTCCTTGCATTACTCTCTCGTTTTCTCTGTTTCTCTTTCTCACATCTCTTTTCTATTAACTCTCTCTTGAATGTCACAGCCCCATCTTACCGGAGGCATGGCTGGAACTCATCCCACTCTCCATGACTTATACTTCTCATGCTTTCTCATTCTTTCTCATTCGAATGTCACGGCCTCATCTTACCGGAGGCACGGCCGGGAACTCAAGCCCACTCTTCATGACTTCTACTCACTCATATGTCATGGCCCCATCTTACTGGAGGCACGGCCGGGAACTTAATCCCACTCTGCGTGACTGTTACTCATTCTTTGCCGATCAGACTCAGTTATGCATGGATTCGGAACCCTTGGCCACGTGAGTGTATATTCTCTCTCTCATGAATGTCACGGCCCCATCTTGCCAGAGGAACGACCAAAACCTTATGTTCCGCTTCTCGTGACCGTGACGATCCCATCTTACCAAAGGCACAGCTGGAACCGGGTGTTCCACTCTTTGTGACTTATACTCGTCACTCACGGGTTCCCCATCGCACAACCTACTATATTCTCTTCTTCAACACTACTTTTTCTTTGTTCTCTAGTGCTTATTCTTTTTTTTTTTTTTACTCAAATTCTCTACTCTTTCTCAAGCTACTTCTCAAGTGCATCATTAATGCATATAGATGGCTCATGCTCATTAATGCACTTATGAAATGCCAATATGCAATGTTGCAAGAATTAAGGTTTACTATTCATGCTCATACTTCTCTTAGGCATTTCATCAAACAACTCATGTGCATATAAAAACTCTACTTTATCTATAACTCCACTCTTCTCTTTAACCATCTAAAATGGGAGGAAACTCCCTCATAAACTCTAAATTCCTGTCAAGGAAAAAAAATACTCCCCAAGAGGTATACACAAAACCTCTCCAACTTCAACCCAACTTCACACTCTCTTCACACATCAAATACTTCTCATCATTACATAAATCCAACAAATCATAAAATATCTACTCATCTCATCTCAATTCTCAACAAGCATAATACATACATGCATAGAGAAATCTCTACTCAAAGATTTCTTAAACTTAAACTTGGGTTGGATTTACTTACTTTGTGAGTGAGTGGCTCTACACTAGCACTTATCTTTTCCTTTGGTAGCTTGTCTTTTCTTTACAACTTGAAGCAATAATACTATAAGACCTCAACACATTTATTGGTAAAATTCATATCTAAAGCAAGAATCCTTACCTTAGGATGCTTTAGATTAACTTTCTACCAAAACCACTCAAAAAGCCCTCTAGAATCCTTGAAAGGTTGAATGAAAATTTGAGAGGAAAAGAAGAATGGAAGAGGTGGTGGAAGAAGAAGAATGAAGGCTTTACTAAGGTTAACCCCTTTTTAGCTCAAAATATCTACATTCATTCCCATATTGCCCTTACTCTTTTTTGAAAATTCCACCCTTATCCTTTGATTCATTACAGTCACACCCCCACTCTAGCATATTCTCCATGAAATTTCCTTACATTCCACTTCCCACTTTTCCTGCTAATTAGGGGTAGAATGGTCATTTTGCCCTCAGGGAAAAATATCTAGAAACTTCAACAAAAATCTCAGCCGGCTCTTCACTACGGCGAAGAAATCTAGGGCATACGTCGCCACGGTGAAGACTCTTCTTTGCCCTGATGAAGAGCATAACCTCAAAATTCACCAAGTCTTAACCAATTTCAAGGCAAACACTCAACCAAACCAAAACATCACTTCAACGAAGGCCAACCAAACAATATAAACAACATATCAACTCAAATAAGAGCAAAACAATAAACATTCAAGCAATACACCATAAATTAGCTACGTACCTCAAGTGGGGCGCTACATGGAATAGGCTTGGGCTCCAACCCAAACACCCCATGTTGTCAAACACTCCCAATTTGATATTTTATTTTCCATCATTATCTCAGTTAAAATCAATTAATAAATATATTTAAATATATATTAACATTTAACAATAATGATAATATATTTAAATATGTGCGAACACACATTTAAACTTAATTTCACTTATTTAATTTTTCTAACAAATTAAATAAAGGCTATGACCTCAGCAAATTTAATTACACTGTGAAATTACCAAAATACCCTTTCGCCTTAAAAGGCTAAAATGCCCTTCTTTCTTCTTGGATTTTAAATTATCGTCTATGTGTGTGACCCATAGGCTCCTCATCATATCGGTAGTGTATAGTATCGCGATTAACACCAATTAATCGTCTCACTAAAACACAGACCAAGATTGGTCCCTAGCAAGGCATCATGGCCACCCGATAGATTCGAATTCAGCAAAGTAGCTACTTGTCAATGATATGGTTACCATGCAATTCGATCCTTTCATCATACGTTATCTCGATGAGACGAAGGAATAGAAATAGTGTCAACCAACCTTCGGTTACTCTCAATATTATGTATTCAGTTTCTAGACCAATGACCCGTATTATAAACTGGATAGAGCAACAACTCAATCCCGCTGTGGCCACAGTTCAAGTCATTGCCATATACTGAATTGTGCTGTAAGATAACTTCTCCCGTACTCGAGAGTGATGAATCCTCTGTCAATCCACCATAGTCTTGATACACTCCTTGATGCAACCAATCACCACCGTATTGACAGCTCTAAAATGAACTGCTTTAGACTAGTGTCAAACTACACCAATCGGTGCACAAGGCGCTCCAGTGATCTTAAGTCTAAGGATCACATGCACTACCATATGGAATCCTCTGGTGGGTCAATACAGTGAACTTGCTGGGGTATATTCGCCTACAGCAACCACCCATGTGTTGCACCAGGTTGTCACCAAACAACCTTAACAAGTGAGATCAGTCACTGCCTTTCAACGAGGTTGTTTAACACTATGATAGCCTTACCGTATTATCTATGCCCTTACTTTAGAATAATACTGGGGCTACGGACATTTCTAGAATGGCCACCATATGTGCTCATAGGGTTCTCACTATCAACATTTGAAACACTTGATACCCTCGTCACGGTTCTACCATTCTAAGGACATATATCAGTACATATTGCAATAATAATGATTTACATGATATAGAATAAATTGCCTTTTATTGATTAATGAACATTATTACAAAGAGTCAATTCTACAATAATTGATTGGCTCTAAGGCATCTACTCTGACAACTGGGTTGGTTATTTTTTTTGTCATTGCTTTGACCTGATTGGCTAGACATACTAGGACTTTTAATACATCCACAACTACTAGCAACAACAAGATTAACTAAGCTATTATATAAGTTGACTGAATTAAACTTGTCAAGCCTTATTTCATACTTCTGTAACAAGAACTGACCTTCTTGTAAGGTGACATTATCAATTTTGGATTCTAACCTAGAAGTGAGTGCAACCACTACAGGATCATACTCAGGTCCTAAACCATCAAGTACATACTGTAGCAAATCTCCATCAGACACAACTATCCCACTGGCAGACAAACTTTTTGCAATCTCTTTCATCTTTTTGACATAATCACCAATATTCATATTTCCTTTATGAGTAGTTTGAAGGAGATTCTTTAAGATGAAAAGCCCTAGCTTTAGAGTCTGTTAAGAATTCATTTTCTAGACCTAACCAAATTTCAGTGGAAAAATGACATTTGGATACATAGCTAAACATTTCTTTAGAAATCAAAGCTAACAACCAGCTCACTAAGCATTTGTTTGTCCTTTTCCAAATTACATGTGCTGGATTCAACTTTTCAATTATATTCTCATTACTAGCTTTTATTTCATTGCTAATTTTACTTAGCTCGGTCTCAATTTCAGAATCACACAGAATAATTGGTGAAGGACAAGGAATCCTACCTAGTAGATGGTCTTCTAGCTCATGTGAGCCAACTATAAACAACACCTGTGAACTCCAAAATCTGTAGTTGTTCCTTGTCAACTTAGGGTTAATGACTTGTAAGCTAGAAGCTAGAATTGAAGCTATATGAGTCTGGAAATCTTTCGCCATTTCTACTGCTAATTATTCGAGATTGGGAGAAGCTAGGATCTGTAACCGTCAACGTGAGTCATGTAATGCCCACATCAAGGTACGTAGCTTTATTCATGCCCTGATACCCTTAGTTGAATTTTGTTAAAGTTATCTTGAACAAGTGTGAAGGAAATTCTTTAAAACGTTATTAGGGGTAAAATCATCATTTCAATCATAATTAGATGAAAGAGTGGGGAGTGAAAAGAAATATAATAACATGGAGAAGATAATAGAAATAAGGGCATTCTTGTAATTGACTAAGGACATAGATGGATTTTATAGAAAGTGCAAGGGTAAAATGGGAAACTATATATACTATAAGTAGTAATAAGAGTTCAAGAAGAGAAACCCTAGCCACTCCACCCATAGTTCACGCCATCTTCACCCCAAATTCTCTCAAATTTCTTCACTAAATTTTCAAGGAAATTCATAGGATTTTGGCTAGATTTTGATAGATTTTCAATCCTAACCATCCAAAGGTAAGATTCTTACACTAAGATGTGAGATTAAATTTTAAAGTTTGAATTCTTATGGTTTTATATGCTTAGGGTTTAAGAGGAAAGAGAATTCTACCAAGAGAGATTATAGTGTTGGAGTTGCTCAAATTCAAGGTAAGTAAATCCAACTTTAACTTTGCTTGGATAAATACTTGTGTAAAGAAATTTCTTATATGTTGTATTTGTGTTTGGATGATGAGAATTATGGATTGAAATTGAGGTTGTTTGATATGTGAATTCCATGGCTATGAGAAATGATGATTTGTATATGTTGAGTTGATGAAGTTTTGGATGAATCATGGAAGAATGGATGTTGAGTGGTAGAGTTGAATTTTCAGCTAGGTTGGAAGTTGGTTTTAGAGAGTTATTTGCTCCAATTTTGGTGACTTCAGAAATATGTGGAAGTGTAACCAATTTAGGGTTTGTATGTGTATGTAAGGTGTTCGATGAAATTTCAAAAAAGTGTATATATATGAGTATGTTAGATTATTACCTTCTTATGGAAATGTTGTTGGTAGAGAATATTAGTTCCATAGTGATATCTTTATATGCCGTAATGCACTCTTACATTTGAGCATTTGCATTTAGAAAGAATAGCAAAGAATGAACATATTTACATGCACATATACATGTATGAGAACACTAAAGAATAAAGAAAAAGAAAGAGAAGAAAATTAATTGTAGAATTATTATCTAAGAACATAATAAAAGAATACCTCAAACTTGAAATTTTATTTAAAGAAATATAAAAAGAGAAGAGAAGAGAAGGTTGTTGCGATGAGGAGCCCTTGAGTGACAGAGAAGAAGAATAACCTTGCATGCACGCCACTTTTAGTGAGCGGCTTAAGAATAAGAAAGAAGAATTTGTACAATCCGTAAGAAGTGCATGTGGATGAGGATTGTACCAAGAAAGAATTTGAGAATACACTCACACAGCCAAGGTTCCGAATCCATGCCTCAATCAAGTCTGATCGACAAAGAAAGAATAGAAAGAAAAGAATGAAAGAATAGAAAAGAAAGAAAGAATTGAAACAGAAAGAATAGAAAACAGAAAAGAAAGAATAGCAACAGAAAAAAGAGAGAGAGAACCGTAGAAAAAGAAAAAAAAACAGAGAGGAAACAGAAAACAAGATGAGAAATAGAAAACAAAATAAGAAAACAGAAAAGAAAATGCATTGCATAAAAAAAGTTTATGCATCATGCCATTTCTACTATCCTGAGTTAATTTCTATATTTGTCCTTACATGTCGGTAAATGAGAAACTAGAATCTTAGAAAAACGGAGAAGAATAAAGAAGCTTGGTGTAAAGAAAGAAAAGTCAGAATCTAAATAATGAAGAAAGAATAAAAGTACTGTGGGTTTACTTGTTGAGCAATTAGTGTTCACCCCGTTGATTTCATTGTTTTTGTAGGTAGTAGATGAGATGTTGTCGGATGGGACATCAAGTAACGGAGGAAAAAGGCAACATTGTTGGACTATATTTTTGAGTTTATTTTTGTGACTTATGTAGAGATTTATGTCTAAAGAAAATAAGTTATGGGCCCTCTATTTCTTACTTATATACATATTTATATTTTCTATAATATGTTTAGTGAGTTTTACTTATGTTTTTTCAAAGAACTACTAGCTAGAAAGAACATTACAAGTCAACGCTCTGATACCATGTGAAACAATGGTAAGGGTTCAGAGAACACAAAAAGAAATGCAAGAGAAATCGAATTCTACTCCTATTCAATTCTTTTCAGGACAATTTACAAGAGGGAATAACTTTCCCTTTTATATAGTTTTGAGATAAACAAAAGCACTCTAACAAAATGCTATTCTTTTGTGAAATAAAGATGTCTGAACTTTGGCAAAACGACATCACTTTTGCCAAAGTTTAGTTTGCTCCTGCTACTTAGCTTCTTTGCATTCTCATCCCTTTTTATCAACACACCATCAATGAAATGTTCTTTGAAAAATTAGTGTATCGTTGTTTATAATTAATTTGTATTATTAAAATAACAACTATAACAGTTATTATATATGCTATAACAGATACATTGATAGTACTTTCAAAATGTTATAGAAAATAATTTTGTAACATTTACAAAATGCAATGAGCGATACTTTGGTAGCACTTTTAACATATTATTAAAAACTATTCTGTAGCATTTTGAGAATGTTACAAAAAACTAAACTGTAATAGGTTAGAAATTTTACAGAAAACTTATTTATAGCATTTTGAGAATGTTACAGAAAACTAAACTATAATAGGTTAAGAATGGTACAGAAAACTTATTTATAACTTTTTATGTAGTGTTACAAAAAAATCATTCGTAACTACAAATAAGTGCTACAATATACTTAACAATAGCATTTTATTGCAATTACTGAAATGATCAGTCACTTGCAAAAAGTGTTACCAATGTCTACTTCTTAGTAACATAGGATGTCACAACATCCTTATAAATGCTATGATAACACTTTTTGCATGTTACCGTAGGCCATTTCTCTTGTAGTGGATCAAAATACCCTAAATCCAAGCCTTTTTCACCACTTTTATTATTATTATTATTTTGAAATGTCAACTTTATATATATAATTTTTGATCTTATCAATTTTTCATGGATGATAATATTTGAATTTTTTTCTTTAACTTGCCCCCACTGAAACCAAATCCTGGCTTCATCATTGTTAAAAACTACCCTAAAAAAAAAAAAAAAAAGCAATTCTAAAGATTTGGTTACAATTCAACAATATCATCCCCTCCCCCCAACCCACCACCTCCCCCGCCCAAAAAAAAAAAAAGTATAATTTGTCTACAATTAGCAGAATTGGATTATATACAAATACTTAAAATACACAAAATTCTAAAAACTATGCTCATGCAAATTTGTGACCATTCTTTCTCCTTCCATAATGAATTAAAATGTACCACAGCACCAAAAATTTATATTTAAACTTAGAAGGAAAAAAAAAAAAAAAAGCAAAGAAAGAGAGAGGGAGAGAAGTATGTCCAAGTCCCTTCGACAAAAGTACACAATTAGGCAAACAAGTAGTTGTATGGAACTTTATCATATACTACCCTTAAAGTTTCAAATTTTTTATTCGAATGGTAACTTTCACATTTTTTATCATAGAATAACCTCAAAGTTTAAAACTGTACCAGGGATAAGCCTTTGCGTTATTAACTGGACCCTCAAAGTTTAATTTTCTTTTATCATAGACACCTCTTTATGCTAACTCTGTCACATGGTCATTAAGTTTGCAAAGACGCAGTTGTATATGTCTTTCTCTTGTAGTCTTTTTCGGAGCATATTTACTAACTGAGACCTAAACTAAATAGTAAAAAAAAATGTACATTGATCAACGTACAAATCATAATATTGCCTATAGAAAACAGTTAAAATATGCAGTAAGCTCACTTCCCTTGTTAGGGAAAGGATCATTTAGATCTTCTGTCATCTCCATTTCAGGAGTTTGGGACTTTTTTTTTTTCCATTTCTTTGACAGTATCTTGAAGAAACTTTGCCAATTCAAATGTTGTATTTAGCCTTCTTTTAAGCACCTCAAGTTAAGAATATACCAGAAACAACACGCTCCAAGATAGCATTTCAGTGAAAAACTTAAAGGATATATATAACATTTCAATTAAGTATTCCTACTTGAATGTGCTTGAATTGAGGCTACACCAGTCAAGTAACAAGATGTTTTAACTTGTAGATAATGGCAAAAGAATGACTTGAAACTTGTCTCATCAAACACTAATCCTACTTGTCTCATTAAACGACTAATCCTACACAAGAGTCGCGTTGGTGTGCTACAAACTAGTACGATGCAGGTTTACGTTGTTGCATGGAGTTAATACTGGAACTGGTTGCGAAAATCAATGATACGACATAATTTTTCGTCGTGTTCTAATTTCGAACATTGACGTCGCTTTTGGTGCCGCTGTACATGTACAACGACTAATGTAATATGACATATTAATAGGGCAGTGTGTGGCATCGTTTCACACTGGAAGTGGTGCCTAGGAGTTATATTACAGTGAAAATTTGGCATTGGGAAAGCCAAAATTTCCTGTTGTGAATGTAAAAAATAAAAAAAAAAATGTTTGGGAGCCAAAGTTTAGGATTGATAGTTTGAAGAGTTGAAGATACAGCCAGAGAAGAGATGTAGGGCAAATTGTGAAAAATCTTCTCTAAATTACTTGAGGATCGAACCTTCAAGAACTTCTGCCGCTTATGTGAGCGATGGGAATGCAAAATATCATATTTAACCCCCTTAATGTTTATTATTTTATATGTATTTGTTTCCTAATTGTACTCATTATTACTTTATTTTGGTTTAGGAAGCAAATGGAGGTGTTAATTGAAAAACGGAATTAATTAGGGGAATTCGGACAGTTTCCCCACTGCTTCGTATTCTGGGCATAATTCTCTCATCCGAGCTCCGATTGAGATGATTCAAAATTCTGTGGAACGCTAAGAAAGAGATCTACAACTTTCATGTTTTGAGTTTTTAGAGATACTGGCTGAATAAAGGTTGTAATCGAGCTTGAAGTTGACGCACCTGCATTGCCGAGGTCCTGGAGCGTTCTGATTTGTTATGCAAGTCAGTCTATTATTGCACGTTTTGAAGACATACATGCTGCACGAAAATTACAGCTGGAAACACCACTTTCCTATTTTATTAGGACTCTATTTTATTTTATTTCCAACTAGAATTAAATTAGGATTAATGTCATTTTAGGATAGGAGAATATTTCTTTTAGGACATTGAGTGGGATTCGAATTCTAAAATTGGATTTTAAAAGGGAGATCAGATTAGGTTTGAGGGGACCACGCCTCTCTCTTTTTTCCTCTCTGGAATTTTCTTTCACTTGAGTTTTTGTTATGGCCATGAGCGGCTAGAACTTTTGTAACTTGGTCGAAGGAAACGGAAACCTCGGAATCAAATAAACTGTGAGATCTTTCTGTTTTTAGTGTTAAATTCATGTTTGAGTATTGAATGTTATTCTGTGCATATTTTCATGATTGATGCATTTAATTACTAGGAGGCCTACTAGTGTATTATTTGTTGAAATCTACTGCTAAGTTTGATATCAAATCCGTAATTGTTTGATCCCTCCAACTTGTGAAGCAATTAGGGTTAGTAATTTGCTGCGTCAGGAATTAGTAACCTTGCGAAGAACATTCAACTAAATTAAATACAACCGCTTGTGTTTGTGTTGTTTAGCTTCATCGATCTCTCTAATTCTTAAGGCTGCCATTAGCTTAAATCTTGAGTGCTTGTCTAAGGTTGTTTAGGGGTAAGATTAATTAGGATCGCTTATTTCCTGATTAATTACAATTAAGGAGAGATAGGAAATTAGTTCCAACGGTGAATATTCAATGTGTGAATTGATTATCTTTGCATCAATGATCAGTAGTAAGATTCCGATGGTGGATGTTGACAGAGACCAAGTTCGTTATTTTGATTGAATTCAAATTAAATTGTTTTTGTTTTTGCTGAGATTGTTTTCTGTTTTTACACAAACCCCCCAGCCTTTCTCACATCAAAGAAAATTCGGCTAAACACTCTTCGTGGGATCGACCCTTGCTTACCCTATTTACAGTTCAGTAGTTAGGTTTGGAAGGTTTTAATTCTGGGTGCCTACGACAGCACGCCAGTGAATCAGCAACTCTGATACCATGTAAATCTTAGAAATTGAGAGAGAATTTGTGCTGAAAAGTTTTATTAAGCTTAATGAATTGAAGAAGTACAGTAACTATTTTTGTAAAAAACTTTAAAAACTCTAAAACAGCAGCACTTTTGTTCAATCAAAACAACAACACTTTGGTTAAAATTGCAAGAGTAGGTGTCCTAGAGCCAATCAATCATTGTAGAGTTGACTCTTTGCAATAATACTTATATATCAATAAAAGACATATTTGTAATACCCAAGATGTCAAAGGTATGTTCCTAACTCAAAATAGTCCTTTCAATGTTAATTTTATGTTAAAAAGCATAAAATCTAACTAAGGGTAAAATAGTCAATTCATTTGGAACGGTATGAATTAATTATCCATAGAAAGACATTAGGGGCAAAATAGTCATTTTTCCTATGGATAAGCATTGAAAAAGTCAAGGATGAGTAAGCTTAATTGCATTTACTGGCATTAATTAAGTAATAATTATATCTAGTGTGAAATGACCAAAATGCCCTTATATGAAGAATTAAGGACTTGTGAGTTATACAATTAAAATAATTTGACCAATAGCATAATTTTGGAAAATATTTTCCTATAAATGAGATGAAATTCGTTCAAGCCAAGGGAGAGAGCATTTCTTCAACATTTCTTCCATTTTCTCTCAAATCTTCCATGAAACAAGCTTTCCTTCTCTTAGTTTTAAAGGACTTCTGCATATTTTTTCAAGGAGAACAAGATAGGAGCCTTGGATCTTCAAGTTGAAGAGTTTAAGGTAAGGACTAAAAACCCTAGTTTTGACGTGATTTGAAGATTTGAAGTAGATGTTGAGGTATAATGCTATATATGTAGGATTAAGGTGTAAAAGAAGACAAAGGCAAAGGATTTTTTGGAGGCATTCTTTAAAAAGGTAAGGAAGAACCTCCCATGACTTTATGGATTATGCTAGGGTTTGTAGATTTTTATGAAACCTTAAATTAAGGCTTTAAAGCATAGAATTAGTTGATGGCAAGTGTAGTTGAACTCATTTATTCTACTTATTACCTTGAATTCATTATCCATGAAGTTATTGATATTTATGTTTTAGGAGTTGTTATCTTTGATTGAAGAAAATGAAGTGTGGATGCTGATTGTAGCAAAACTTGTAGTATTGGAGACCACGTGGTGTTGAATGGTTGCTATTAGAAGTGTTAAGGTATTGTTTGCATTAGCTTACAATGTTATAACAATAATGGATGATTATAGGAATGAAATTTTACACTTCCTTTAAGATGTTAAAGACTATTAAGGGGAGGTTTATTTGATCCATAGGTTGACCTATTGGTTAATTGTCAATAGGTATTGATGTGGCATAGTTAATGTGAAAAATTTGGATTTGGTAAGCTTAGGGGTCATGTTAAACATGCTTCAGTATTTCGACCATAACTTGAGTTATAAAAATCAAAATGTGATGATTCTTGAAGCATTAGAAATTTAAGACATAAACCTATAACTTTTATGTTTACACCAAGAGCTAATTCGTTTGAGAAATGGATGGAAAAATGGTATGAAATGTAAACTTCTGGTTATTAAAGTTTAAGATTTAACATGATCAATTCTTATGATTATGAATTGATTATTAATGTATTATTGTAATTATGCCATGTACTAATGTTTACCCATTAGTTAGATGATCTTTGAAAGATACACATGGTCATGATGTCAATGCATGATTAATGTTATGAAATGGCATGAAGATGCAATGTAATACATGTTTTAAGATGATGAATGTGAGCAAAAGGTAATGTAAATGGATTGATAATCCATAGATGAATTAAAAGTATTAAGCTCACCAAAATATGTATTTACATGCCATAAGATGTTAGAGATGCATATAGACATGATGGGAAACGTGTAAGCATATCCTCGTATACCGGTTGAGGAAAGATGAATATATGTTTTAGATGTTAAATAACGTGTAAGCACGCCTCCCGATGATATGAGCTCTAATTTGAGGCTAGATGATATGAAGTGTTTAAGACGCTAAGAAAAGTCCAATCGGCTACACGTTAAATACTTCATATGCATTTAGTTGCACTACATGAGTTATGATGTTAGTTACATCATGAGATGATTTATACTCATGTTAGATGATATTTAGATGTTATATCATGACATATAATGTGTGTGTACTATGTTTACATACTTATTTGTCTATGTATGCATTGATGTTTATATAGCCATGGGATAAAATGATGAAAGACATATGACATAGAAAGGAAAAAAAGGGGGAAGTATACCTAGATGTAAAAGATAAGTGATGTATTAACAAATATGTTTAAATAAAGGTCAAATGGCACATTTAGAATAAAATGGATTGCTCCTTACTGAGCGATTAGCGCTCACCCTTTCACTATTGATTGCTTTCTGCATAGACTAGAAGCGAAAGATGCTAGAGACAGTGGGGCTACATGTGAGGGGAGATGATTTATTGTCATCTTGATGTTTTTATCTTGATGTAAATAATATAAATGATAAATGTTTGTAAAACACCTTTGAAAGCTTCCACCCTATAAATATGTTTTGATTGTGTAATGTCCGGATAAATTCTTACAGTTTTTGAAATTATAAGTTTGGATCCTGCATGACATCTTATATGCATGTTTTGAATATTATTATTATTATCCTTACACAATTTTTTTTTTTTTTTTCTAAATACAACTCGTTCTCCAGACATATATCCTTAAGATTCTCATTGAGGGATATTCAGAGGATACCTAACTGGAGGGGGGTTTTACATTTGGTATCAGAGCAAGTATTTACGAAAACTAGGAGAATGGATCCAGGTCGTAGTGATGCTTTGAATGCACAAGATGTTCTAACTGCACCTGAAATTCCTAACCCAGCAGCTGCTACTTCAAACACTCTGGGTTTAGATGTTGCAACATTGGAGCATATGATCCAGGAGGCTATTAATAGAGCTTTAAGGAGAACTCCACTAGAAAGTACAAGTACTCCGGTGACAACAGTGACGACTAATGTGATACGAAGTCAAGCAATAGGGACTAGTACCCCAGAAGCAATGGTTCTTCCAAAGCGGATTGAACCGATTTATGGCCTCTCAAGTAAACTTTAGCCCCATAATTTAGCGGCACTAATGATCCAGTAGTAGTAGACCAATGGATCAAGTTGGTGGAGAAAGCTACTGCTCTATCTATGCAATAGAATATAAAAGCAACAATAATCAATTGATTAATCCATAAAAATCCGAATTACATCAAAACCCTAACCCAAAATGGGTTAGTTCATAACTAAATTAACACAAATAACAGTCAACATAGTGAAACAAAGAAAAGAGAGTAAAGATCTCCCCTATTTGATGAATCCACAAGGTTAATCTCCAATCTTCTCTCCAAATGTAAAAGCTACTCTAAACCAGACTAAAGCCAGACGAACCCCTCTCAAAATGGCAAAGTTTCTCTTTTATAGTTCGCCCAAAAACCTAAAACTTTCCTAAAATAAAACTGTGTGTTTTGGAGAAAACAAAATTTTGCAGACTTTGTCGTGGCGAAGAAAGAATTTCGCCGCAGTGACGAGCTAAAGTGAATCTCATGCCAAGCTTCTTTTGCCGTGGCGAACCTTCCTAAAAAATTTTGAATTTACGGAATTGCCTTGCTTCCTTGCTTGAATCTTCGATCTTCGATGCTTTCCCATGGGAACAAGCTTCATAGTGCTTCAACTCTGATTCAGAACTTTCCCAAATTTTGAGATTTGCTTGCTTCTGGGTCCAGAAACTCCAATCCACTCATTATTCGCTTAAAATACACATTTTGGCCTGAAATATAAAATATATGGAATTAAGTAGCAATTCAGACACAAACGAACTAAGTAGTATCCAAAATCTGGCCAAAAAGCCTAAATAAAACAATATAATCCTCGGATTATCAAATACCCCCAAACTAAAGACATGCTCGTCCCCGAGCATCAGGAACAAAACACGACTACAAGAAAAAAGGACTAACAAACAAAAACACAAAAACAACAAAATCGAAAATGAAATAAGAAACATTAGACTCAAACTCAACACAACAAATTGCCTAGAATTTATATAAGTCTCAAAGATTGTTGAAAAATTATTACTAGAAAATATTCAACACTCCAAGAAGTTATAAGTTGTATTGACTATCTTTCTCTATTGGTCCCCGAAGTAGGTGATCCCCACTTCAGTCCACATTCTAACTTCCTAGATTATTTTATGCACAAATGCAAAGTTTATCAATGGCGGCAGGCTCTATAAGCCTAAATATCGAACTACTCTCCACTAATGTGGATTAGACATCACTAAAGATCAAAAGGTCTTTACAGGCTTGTAATGTTAGGCTTAGTTAGTGGGCTTCAAAGAAAAGGAAAGGATAAACAAAGCAAGAGAACTCAGTTTCCTTTAAGCAAACACTCAGACTTACATCAACTTCCACTTTCTTTCTCAACCACCACTCAAGATGTCAACCATTTTATAACCCTAAAAAATAAGTACTTCTTATTTTTTCTTCTGAATTGCAATTCTCAAATTTTCTAAATTTTTTTTTTAATACAATAATAGTCCTATCAAGGTTAATTACCCCTCTTATTCTTCTTGCCCTTCTCACAACCCCCAAACTAATCTTTTAGTTCGTAAGCATCTCACACAACTCTTCAATCTCTTTGTGTTTGCATTAGATTTAGAATTCTCTTAAAGGTTGCGGATGTGTTTAGGGTGAAAGGTTTGGGCATTATTGGTTGCACAAGAAAAATAGGACAAGATGATTTCATAAGGCTCAAATGGGTAACTAGGGATAAAATTCATGGTCGGCTGGAAAGGCTCAAACGTTCCAAAAAACTGCCTAAATCACTTCCTCAATAATGTCTATTCTTAGAATTTCGCCTCAAGCACTTCTCAACTAGGTTCTAGAGTCCACCAACATTATCAAGACTTTACTAATCACATAAAATGTTTCTAAGCATGCCAAAATAATGAAAATGGTGGTTGAACCACTCAACAAACCTCAAGCTAAATTCAGTCAACCAACATAAACTTGAAACAATGCTTAACATTTTTTAACAATAAAATCCCAACAATCATATTCTCGTCATAGACTTATGTAATACATCATTGGAATAACACGACAAAACATGAAAACAACTAAACATAAATAAAAAATTTGTTCAAATTTTTCCTACCCCCAAACTAAAGATGACATTGTCCCCAATGTCACATTATGCACAATTTAGGAATAGAAAGACAGAATTTACAAAAGGTACGAGATAGTTCCCTGATTAATCTTTGAAGTCGGCATTTCGCTCAATAGCATGCACACCGTTCCTTGGCTTTCTCATCACCGTAATCTGTAAAACAATTGAAATTCTATGGTGTCCATTGTGTTAGAAAAATTCATTGACTAATATGAAAATACTACAACCTAATCTCGCCTTTTCAACTACTAGGAAGTTGAAACAAAATTTAACAGTCTAAAAAAAAAAAGAAAATTAGGTTCAATGTACAAAATAAAAGACAATGACAGTTAAAACAAAAAATAAAAAATAAACTATGAAACAGGTGCTTAGGTTTCATTCTTCGGCCTCCTCCTTTCTTTTGGTGTCGTCATCTTCTGATTTGGAGCCTATCCATTCCTTGGAATCCCAGTCTTCCCATTGGAAGCTCGAAGTATCAATGTCTAGCTTGGTGTAGCAGTTATGTTGCATATCATACATCATCCAGGTTTGCTCTGCCAGCCAACCTTGACGTCGTTCCATCCGTTTCATCTTACCCAACATCTGCTGCAGCAGCTCCTTTATTGTGGATGTTGAATTGGATGATGTGGTAGTGCCTTGTGTGGTCCTCTGTCTTTTTGTTCTGGATCTGGGTCCTTTACTGGGTGGACGCTCAAGATGCTTGTTAAAGCAGTTGGTGTTGAGGACTGGTGCAAGATGGATAAGTGGTTCATCTCGATTCCCACTCGAGTGCACAACTCTATGATGAGATGTGGAAAGGGGAAGCTCTCTTGCCTTGGTTTGGCTGCATTCTGTATATTAGTCATGATAATGTTTCCCACATCCATTTTCTTTCCTATGGCAATGGGATAAAGCAACAATGCCTTCTCATAAGTCACTGTACTATAATGTATCTCTAACATCATCCTTGCACACACAAAGTACTGCCACAACCTAGCCATAGGTATCAAATTTGTTCCCGTAATGCTCTTCTTTCCCTTCTTCAAAATCTCCCAAGGGTTTCTGGTTTTGCTATGACCTTAAGTATCACCTCATCCTTAAACTATGTCTTCCTAAATTCCTCATACTCATCACGGTCAATTTGAGGCAATCCGTAGAAATCATTTATCACCTTTGCATCAATTGGCACATCAATACCCCTCACCAATAAATGCCCAGGATCACACTCAGGGACGTTGGCATAAAACTCTCTCACTATCGGCTCTACGGCTACATGTTCGGGTTCACTCATAAATAACTCCCAACGTCTCCCTTGACTCCACTGTTTGTCTGTTGTCAATCCATGCTCGGCAATAAACCCCTTATCCTTCCTTTGGATTGCTCCTTCATATCGTTGTCGAGCCTTGTCACTAACAAATCTATTGTCTACCTTTTTCCCTTTTCCTTTACCCCGGGAAGGTACTTTGAGCGGCATTTTTGGTTTGACAACTCTAATGTACCCCCAAACTAAGAATCTAACTAGACAATTCAACGCTAAGTGCCCTTGCTATTGACCATAATCACTCTTGCAAATACACCAAAGTTTCAAAAAATTTGCACCTAGACCCCCAAATTCACTCTTCTTCCAAACTCAACAAAACATTCCCAAAATGAAAACCAAACTCCTCAACACCACACAAATCATGATCTACACTCCTTTAATCAATATCAATTCACAAACTTCACCAAAGATCCACAACTCAACTCATTCAACCAAAATTTCAAACTTAAAGCACTACAATCTAAATTGAGCAATTTAGATGTTGGAGAACTCAAAATCTTACCCAACCTAAGATGATTGCACCACCAATTTTACCAATTTCGGTCCAAATTGCAAGATCCCCAATTTTTTATAACTAAGGGTTTCCAAAAATTTCTTCAATTTTTTGCAAAATCTTTGCTAAAATGAGTTGTGTTAGTGTTTGTGAGGGTTAAGGAGTGAGGTATAAGGATGGAGATGCACTGGAAAGACTCTGGATCGAAGGTGGAAGTGTTCGGTACTTGGATGTGTTTTGAAATTCTTTGCAAAAAATGAAAAGTCACGTGGGTTTTTATATAAAACATTTTTCGCTGTGGTGAAGTTCTTAATTCCCAGTCGATGCCACGGTAAAGAAAAATTCTTGCCGTAGCAAAAAATTCCAGAGAAAACGTGGCTGCGGCGAAAATTCCTTAGCACAATTCCGCAATAACTTCTATGCCGCGGCGAAGAAAGTTGTTTATTCCTGGCGAAAAATTTCAGAGAAAACAATGCCCCGGTGAAGAACTTGTTTCGTCACGGCGAAGTCTGGACTTTTTGAGTTCCATTGTGCAAAGCGTACATTGCCGCGGTGAAGAAAAATTTTTGCGATGGCAAAAACTGGAAAATTCCATTTTTCACCTTAATTTGATAATTCATTTGAAACACTCAAAAACACACAAAATTTCAATTATTCTAAACCACAAAACAACTAAATAAATTCAAAAGCAATAGACAAAAAAATAAATAAATAAATAAAATGAAAACACTTGGGTTGCCTCCCAAGAAGCGCTTGTTTATAGTCGGAAGCTTGACTTTCTCAAGTCCTTATGTCAATCCAGACTGTCCAAATACATCATCTCCCGAACATTTTCCTTGCATTGAAACTTCCCTTGTTGATGATTTTTGTCACAATGAGCCTTGCTTGAGAGCTTAACCACCCATTTCCATCCCTTAGTCATTCCTTTTAGGGTTCAAATATTCTCATCAACAGCTTTCCGTTTTCTTGACTTTCCATCAACCTTTTTGAACTGAGAAATCCGTCCTTTCTGAAGACACGTGCTCGATTGTGGCCTATCTCGAAATGTTGTGTAACCTTCTAGGTTATGGTCCTCTTCCTCGAATTGCCTTGACTTGTCCATGCATCCCTTAATTGACGAACTAAGATTGCTAAGTTGGGAAGTTTCACTTGTTGACTGACCTACCAAGTCAATTTTGAAACATGACTCTCACTTCGGTGGAACTTTTAGAGACTCAAGGACATTGAAAGTCACTTCTTCCTTTGCATCCTCATTATCAACTTCCCTCTTGTACATCAATTAAAGCTCTTCCAGTAGCAGAAATGGTCGTCCCAGGATGAGAGGAATCTCTTTGTCTTCTTCCATATCCATCACAAAGAAATCTGCAGGAAAAATGAATTTGTCCACTTTAACCAGCACATTTTCAATAATGCCCCTTGGATGCTTGATGGATCTATCTGCAAGCTGCAAACATATGGTTGTCGGCTTCACTTCACAATTCCTAGTTTCCTAAAAACAGAAAAAGGCATTAGATTTATGCTTGCACCTAAATCACATAAAACTCTATCAAAAGTAATGCCTCCTATAACACAAGGAATAGTAAAACTCCCTGGATCTTTGAGTTTCGGGGGCAGCTTCTTCTGTAGAATGGCGTTGCACTCTTTCGTGAGCATCACTGTTTCCTCATCTTTTGATAAAATCTCCTTGAGAAATTTCGCGTAGCTTAGCATCTGTTGTAATGCATATGCAAAAGGAATGTTAATGTGAAGTTTTTTAAATACATCAAGAAATTTAGTGAACTGCTTATCCTAATTTTCTTTTCTAAGCCTCTGAGGAAAAGGCGTCGGAGGAGTGTGATGTGCCAACTCTAGCGGTATCTCAGAAAATGGAAATTTCTCTTTCTTTTGCCTTTGCCTCTCTTCCCGCTTTGGTTCACCTTCCCTAGGATTGGTTGGTTTCTCTTCAGCAATGATCTCTTCATCTACTTCTTCATCAGAATCTTTCTTCGCTTTACTTGGTGTACTCTCATCCTTCCTTTCCTTCTTACCCTCTCCCAAGACTATTCCACTTCTTAAGGTTATTGCATTCACTTGTTCTCGTGGATTTGTCACTATGTTGCTTAGTAGGGAACCCTGTGGTCTCTCATTTAGCTTATCAGCCAGTTGACCCACTTGTACCTCCAAGTTCTAAATGGACACGCCTTGGTTTCTAAAATTCACCCTCGTCTCATTCATGAAACTTGTGGTCTCTTGCATGAATTTTTCGAACATATCCTCTAGTTTTGTCAATCTTTGCTCCCCTGGTTGATTTTTCAACCCCGCTTGATTGTTTGGCATCGCTCTTTGGTTCCATTGATTGTTTTGCTGATTTTGTTGATTCTGATTGCCCCAAGACAAGTTCGGATGATTCCTCCAACCAAGATTATACGTGTTGGAGTACGGATTGTTCATTTGCCTCTAATTTCCTGCCAAGTAGTTAACTTGTTCTGATGATGATGAAGCTGAAGCAAACGTGTTCCCCACTTGATATTCACTGCTCACATGATTACTTGCACAAAGATCACAAGTTAGTTGAGGTGCTTGAATAGAATTTGCCTGCATACTTCCCAACTAGTTCTGAAGTGTTGTAAGTTGGGCTGAAATAGCCATGTATGCATCAACTTCATGAAGACCCATAGATTTCTTTGATTGTATGCTCTCATTAGGTCTTTGATAGTTGTTGCTTGCTAGAACTTCAAGCAACTCATGAGCTTCTTTAGGTGTCTTATTTTGCAGTGCTCCTCTCGATGCTACATCCACCATTGTTAGAACATTAACCATCAATCCATTATAAAGCGTTTGGACTTGCATCCAAACTGGCAAACCATGGTGTAGACACCTCCTCAGTAGTTCCTTGTATCTTTCCCACGTTTCATATAATGATTCAGACTCTTCCTATAGAAACGATGTGATATCATTTCTCATCTTCGCAGATTTGGCTGGAGGAAAGAATTTGGTCAAGAACTTCTATGCTAATTCATTCCATGTTGTGATCGTCCTTGGTGGTAGTGCCATTAACCAACCCTTTGCTTTATCCCTCAATGAAAAAGGGAACAATCTCAATCTGATGGCATCATCTGAGACTCCATTCGACTTGAAAGTATCGCAAATCTCCAAAAAAATTGCAATGTCCAGATTTAGATCTTCCTTCAAATCTCCCTTAAATTGTATCGACTATTGGATCATCTGCATGATTGTTGGCTTTATTTCGAAAGTGTTGGCTTGTACTGCTGGTCTAGTTATACTTGACCCACTGCCATCAACTATGGGAACTGAAAATTCTTGTAATGTTCTATTTTATGCCATCTCAACAACTATGGCTTCTCGTTATCTTCTCTCTCTGTTAAGTCTTCTTATGGTTCTTTCAATCTCTGGATCTACAGGAACCATTGGCTGACGTCTCGCTCTTTGCATAAACTGCACAGAAAGAGAGAAAAAGTGAGATCACAAGCTAACAGACAAGAACAACAAAAATTAAACAATAAACAATTAAAACAAAAAAATAAAACTCCAATCTAGCTAACACAAGAAAAATTCAATGTTAACACAAAAACCAATCCCCGGCAACAGCGCCAAAAACTTGATGCATTGTTACTACAACATGCAATATAGCAAGTGCACTAGTCGCACAAAGTAATAAAGTGATGAGTGAGTATCTTTCCCATGAGGATTGGTTGCTAAGCACTGATTTTCCTATTTGTTTTCAAGTTGGAGAAACTGAAAGTGTTTGGATTTATGGGAGAATCTAAAACTAAACTAAAAGCAAAATCTACTAAGTAATTGAGAGACTAACTAATGAAAGCAAGATTAAAGCAAGAGTAATATCAAGTAAGGCAAACGATTAGGGTTTTGACTTTATTAGGACTCTATGGATTCATTCTACAAATTATGCTACTTCTACACTCACATGCACGGATTGTAAATTGAATTCCCTAAGCTGTAAAACATACATTCTCAGGCTATGAATTCCTACTTTTCCCTATTAAGCTTCCGGACCCAACAATTTGAAGATTAATAGATCGAAGTTCATTAAACTAATGGAATCCTAGATTGATTTCATTGATTCTCTAGCATTCAATACAATAATGGTGATTACCCAAGAAGCCCAACATGATTAATTTCTCAATCTCATCATATTCAACAAATAAATCAACAAAAAATCAGAATAATCACACAATCCCTGCAAAAGAATGTAAAAGCAACAATAGTCTATTTGTTAACCATAGAAATCTGAATTACATCAAAGCCCTAACCCAGGGTGAGTTAGTTCATAACGTAATTAACACAAATCGCAAGAAAAACAGTAAATACAACAGTTAACATGTTGAAACAAAGAGAAAAGAGTAAAGATCTCCCCTAATTGATGAATCCACAAGGTTAAATCTCCAATCTTCTCTTCCTTTCTCCCAAAAATGTCAAAGCTACTCTCAAACCCGACGAACCCCTCTCAAAATGGCAAGGTTTTTCTTAAATAGTCTGCCCAAAAACCTAAAAACTTTCCTAAAATAAAACTGTGCATTTTGAAGAAAACAAAAAATCGCAGACTTTGCCGCGGCAACAAATTCCTGAGAGTTTATCACCGCGGCGAACCTTGCTGAACACTTCTGAAATTACAAAATTGCCCTCCGCTTGCTTCCTTGCTTGAATCTTTGATCTTCAATGCTTTCCAATGGAAACAAGCTTCATAGTGCTTCAAATCCACTTTAGAACTTCTCCGAATTCTGAGATTCACTTGCTTCTGGATCAAGGAACTCGATTTCGCTCATTATTTACTCAAAGTGCATGTTTTGGTCTAAAAATAAAATATGTGAAATTTAGTTGCAATTCAGGCAAAAATGACCTAAGAATATCCAAAATCTGGCCAAAAAGCCTAAATAAAATAGTATAATCCTCATATTATCAGAGCACTTCTTTGGCTTTAATGTGCTCCCTTATCGCTGAGTACTTAATGTCAATGTGTTTACTTCAACTTCCACTCTTATTATTCTTAGCACAAAACACAACAATTAAATTGTCACAATACAACCTTATTGGCTTATAGATAGACTCAACAACTCCAAGCCCAGAAATGAAACTTCTCAACCAAATACCTTGTGTAGTAGCCTCCAAATAGAAACAAACTTAGCTTCCATCGTAGAAGTGGCAACCAAAGATTTTTTGGTAGTTCTCCAAGATATAACACCTCCGACTAACATAAAAACATATCTAGCAAAGTCTAAGTTTGAATATCTGATGACCCCCAAAATGTCAAATCATCTATATGTAAGCATAAAACTTTTAGTTCCTTGAAGATACCTCATGACCTTCTTTGTAGCTTTCCAATGATCTAAACCTAGATTACTTTGATATCTTTCTAACATGCCAACTACAAAAGCAATGTTAGGTCTAGTACATACCTGAGCATACATTAGGCTTCTAACAACTGAAGCATAAGGAATGGTTTTTATTTGTTCCTTTTCAAACTCAAGTGTAGGACATTGGTTTAGATTGAACCTGTCACCCTTAAAAATGGGTGCAACACTGGGTGAACAATCCTTCATCCTAAATCTCTCAAGAATTTTATTAATATAGGCTTCCTTAGATAGTCTTTAAAACATGTTGAGACCTATCCCTATAAATCTTAATGCCAATGACATAAGACGCCTCACTTGCAATAGCTCTTTCTAACTAGTATACTTGGGAAATACAAAATGATAAAAACACAGGAGCATATAAGTGAAAGATAATGGGCCCAAAAAATTTCTTTACTTTATATACTAAATTCTTTACAATACAAAAGTATCATATACTTAAACTCAAAAATAGTGGACAGTGGTGCCATTTCCCTCTGCTTCTCGACTTCCATCCGATCGCTTCTCACCTATTTCTTGTGAAAACAAAGAAATCAACGGAGTGAGCACTAATTGCTGAGTAAGTAAATCCGCTATACTACACTTCTCTCTCCGTTGCTCAAACTTTGAATTTCTTTCCTTACATTACACTTCGGTGTTCTTCTTTGTTCTTTTTCTATTCTTTCTTTATTCTAATATCTATGTTCTTTATTTCTTTCTAATTCTCACTACTCATGGTAGTAGGCATAGTGTCGTGCATAGGTATGATGCAATGCACAAATACATAGATGATGCCTTTTCTTTTATGTTTTTCTGTTTCTTATTCTATTTTTCTTTCTTTTTCTGTACTTATTTCTTTTCTCTATTTTTCTTCTTTCTTTCTTTCTTTCTTTCTGTTCTCTCTATTCTTTATTTTATTTTCTTCTCTTATTCTTTCTTATTCTTTGCTTTTCTATTCTTTCTTTCTTTTCTTTTCTTATTCTTTCTTATTCTTTGCTGATCGGACTCGATTGAGGCATGGATTCGAAACCCTAGCCGTGTGAGTGTATTATTCTTTCTTGGTTACAACCCTTATCCACATGTACTCTTGCGGATTGTACCAATTCTTCTTTCTTATTCTTAGGCCGCTCACTAAAGGCGGCGTGCATACGGGGAAATTCTTCTTGTCACTCACGACTTCCCCATCGCAACCTCCTCCTCTTCTCTTATATTCTTTTAGAACTTAATGGTCATGTTCTTTTCTTCTCTTTAATAACTTTCTTTTCTTTCTTCTTTAATGTTCTTAATATTCTTAATGTTCTTATATGCATGTAGGCATGTAGATGGGCTTTTCTTCTGGTTCTTTCTCAATTCAAATGTTTAAATGCAATGATGCAATATGGCATGTAAACATGTCATTCTCTACTTTCTGTACCATCTACCAACCCATATCAAGATAATAAATTAGTAAACTCATACATGCACTTTTCTATGAAATTTCATCAAACACTTGGTCTACACAAATACAGCTCTAAGGTGATTGTCACTACCATAACAATCTCTAACCACCAAGTTGTTGGAGCTTAGTGATAAGAGTGTAATTTATATATTTTTATTCCTTCCATATTATGTTTTTTGTTATGTTTTTATGCCTAGTTGAGTTGATTAGAGTCTATTTTGTAAGTTTGACATATTTGGGTTGGAGTTAGATTTCTTGATTGCAAAAGTGTTCTTTAGAAAAAGTAAAGTAGACAAATTAAGCTTTTTAGGAAGGTATTATGGGCGAGAATCCGAGTTCTTTTGGGTTCTCAGTAGTTGTTGCAAAACCGGACCTGGAATCCTAGTTGCGGAAGGATTTCTTGGCTGAGTAGTGAATCTTCGAACAGGCCTAACTAGAGTGTCAGATATCGAAAGCGGGTGATTCAAAAGCCCAGATTCATCTACACATCTGGGACTACAATTTTTATGAAGTGACAAAGCCCAGAAAAGATCTTTTACATTGTGAGAATCTTGGTGCAAGCTGGAGATGAAATCTATCTTTTAGGAAACGTCCAGGAAAGTAATTTCCATGATTCTTGGGGTAGAATTAAGAAAAAAAGATGTTATTTATTAAGGAGTCTTAGGTTAACCAAGGGAGAGACGGCAGTGGAGTTTTGTTTTTTAGCTTTTTTACCTTCTAGGTCAAGATGTGCGGTTGATCTTTCTTCTTCAGTTCAAGGGGATTTTGAAGCTTAGATTCATGTCATTGGTGTAACTTAACTTCAGTAACATTGTTCTTAATCTTATTTTTATTGGAATTGTTTATGTTATTCTGTTTTAATTGTTTAAGATTCTTGTTTGAGTGATTTAGTAATGGCCTGCTAAATTGTTTAATCGGAATTTTACTTGTTAGAATTAGGAATTGTGATATGTAATTATCCTTTCTGTATTCAATGAGTAACACATGATGATAGATGATTATGGACAAGTTTTCAGTCTATCATCTTGAATAACATAACCTAAGTTAAATAATCCGATCTTGCGTGATTGTTGCTTAGATTGATCTATTCTCCTAATTCTTAAGGCTGCCATTGAATTAAACTTAGAGAGCTTATTCTAGGTTGTTCAAGGGTTAGGATCTACTTGAAGAGCTTATTTCAGTAGTGACAATTAAGGGAAAATTCAGGTAACAAAGCTTGTTGTTTCCTAGGGTCAGTAGTTCCATAATAACAAGATAGAATAATGTTACGGTTAGTTCATGTCCAATGCATGTTTAGGTGGATCTTAAACCAAGAACTGGTTGTTTGCTTGTTGTTTCCTAGGGTCAGTAGTTCCATATAACAAGATAGAATAATGTTACGGTTAGTTCGTGTCCAATGCATGTTCAGGTGGATCTTGAACCAAGAACTGGTTGTTTTTAACCTGATATTTTCTACCATTAGAGATTTCTTTGTTTTACTTTAGTTTGCCTTGATTATAACACCCTTTCATTACTATTGTCATGTTTACTGTTTAGGATTTTATTTTTCTGTTGTTTTCATTGTTTTAGAATATAGAAATTAATCGAATCATTCCCTGTGGGATCGACCCTTGCTTACCTATATAAAATTCAGTAGTTAGGTTAGGAAGGTTATTAATTTGGAGCATTCGGCATGCTACCACTTAGCTCCTTAAATTCAATACCAAACCTGGCCAGGAAAATACACTCCATAACTTTTCTTAAATTCTTTCTTAGCTCATCCAAACTTCCATCAATTTCTATTCACAACCATCACTTCTCATGGTGGAATTCTAATTATAAATCATCACCAATTTCATCAACCATTCCATCAACCATTCTCAATAATCAAACATATAAATACAAATAATAAATGCTCTATACATTTATAGCTCAACTCAAGGGCCAGGGTTGGATTTACTTACCTTGTACTTGAGTAATTCCACTAGAATCTCTCTCTTTGGTAGACTTCATCTTTCTCTAAAATCCTAAGCATATAAACTATAAGAACCCAACACTTTAAAAATTACTCTCACATCTATTTGCAAGAATTCTTACCTTTGGATGCTTAGGAATGAATCTCTACCAAAATCCAACCAAAAGTCCTCTAAATTACCTTGAAAATTTGATAAAGGATTTGAGAGTGAAGGTAGCATGTGAGGTGTAGAGAATGATAGGGTTTGTATTCTTGAACCCTTAATATCTCATATTAATATGAATACTTTCCCATTTTGCCCTTACATATTCTAGAAAATTCCATCTTTGCCTTTTAGTCAATTACAAAAATGTCGTCACCTTCATTGCATTCTCCATAAAATTTCCTTACTTTTCACTCCCCACATTTACAACTGATTAGGGGTAGAATGGTCATTTTGCCCTTCAGGAAGTTTTCTCTAGAATTTTCTCAAAGATTTCAATCAGCTCTTTATCCCGACGAAACTTTTTATTTGCCTCGGCGAAATTTCTTCTTTGCTGCGGCGAAGCCTGCAAATTCTAAAACACGATTTGGGCAGAGAGTTTATTGCCGCGACAACAAAGATCCTTTGCCTTGGTGAAGTCTGCACTTCCGAATTTCCAATCTTCCACCTTAAAACAAGCAAAAACTAAGGGCATAAAAGCATAAATAAATTACGTACCTCAATGTGGGCATTACATCACCCATATCCTTCATACTAAAGTGTTCAGAGAGAAATTGTTTCACCTTATCCAGCAAACCAAAATCATTGGTTGTAAGCAGAATATCATTTACATATAACACAAGAAAGATGATTTTGCTCCCACTGATCTTGTGGTATATACACTAATCCACAGCATTCTTTACAAAACCAATTGAAGAGATAACAGTGTGAAATCTTAAATATCACTGTCGGGAGGCTTCTTTAAGTCCATAAATGGACTTCTTAAGCTTCCAAACCAAATGCTCACCATCACTTGAAATGAACCTATCAGGTTGTTTCATATAAACCTCTTCCTCCAAATCTCTATTGTGGAAAGCTATTTTCACATCAATTTGATATAAATCTAAATTTAAATGAGCAACTAATTCCATAATGATGCGGAAGGATTCCTTTTTAGAAATTGGAAAAAATGTTTCTTTATAATCTATCCCTTCCCTTTGCATGAGCCCCTTGGCAACAAGCCTAGCTTTGTCTCTCAATGTTGCCTAATGAATCCCTTTTGGTTGTAAAAACCCATTTACAACCAATAGGTTTCTTTCCAGTAGGTAACTCAACAAGGTCCAAACTTTATTATCCACCATAGAATTCATTTCTTTAATCATGGCATTATACCACAACTCAGATTTACTGCTATCCATAGCTTGTGAAAACATGTCCAGGTCATCCTCAACACCTATGCCACAGTCAGACTCTTGCATATATACTACATAGTTAGTAGGAATTGCTTATTTCTTTGTTCTAGTATATCTCTTTAATGTTGTATCAATAGTCTCTTGATGAGACTATTGCACAACTGGTTGTTCCTCCTGTGGTGGAGGTTGTTCAGAATGATTTTCTAAAACAATTTCATCAGAATGTGGACTTTGAATTATTGGTTCCTCATTGTTCACGCTGTTTAAATGAATAATCAATCTTTTACTTGATGTATGAGCATTATCTTAAACATCAATTTTCTCAAAGACTAAGTCTCTGAGTTGATCACTCCCACTGACCACATCATTCTCAAGAAATTTGGCATTTCTTGATTCAACAATTCTACTGGAATGGTTCACACAATAAAACCTATATCCGTTGGATTTTTCAACATATCCAATAAAATATGCACTAATAGTCCTAGGATCTAACTTTCATTCTTGTGGATTATAAACTTAACTTCAACTGGGCAACCCCAAACGTGTAAATGACTTAAACTTGGTTTCCAACCTCTCCACAACTCGAATGGCATTTTGGTAACTGCTTTAGTTGGAATTCGGTATAATATATACATTGCAGTTTTAAGAGCTTCGATCCACAAGGAATGAGGAAGTTTGGAGTTACTTAGCATACTCCATACCATATCCATTAATGTTCTATTTCTTTGTTCTGCTACACCATTCTGAGATGGTGTGCTAGATAAGGTGTATTGAGCCACAATACCTTGCTCCTAAAGAAATTTAGCAAATGGACCAAGTGCTTGTCCTGTACTAGTGTATCTACCATAATATCCACCACCTTTATCAGATCTCATGATCTTAATTTGTTTTCCAGATTGTTTCTCTACTTCTACTTTATATATTTTTGAAAGCATCCAATGCTTTATCCTTGTGATCAAGCAAATAGAGATACATATATTGTGAGTGATCATCAATAAAGGTGATGAAATATTTCTGACCACTAAAGCTGATGTTAGGGCAACAAATATCTATATGTATGATCTCTAAAAGTTTAGAACTCTTCCTAACACCTTTCTTGGATTTGTTAGTTTGCTTTCCCTTAATGTAGTCTACACAAGTATCAAAGTTAGTAAAGTCAAGAGTTTCAAGAACTCCAACATTTACCAACCTTTTAATCCTATCAATGAAGATGCATCCCAATCTCCTATGCCACAGAAAAGAAGAGTTTTCACTCATAACAGTACATTTAATACCGATACTAGCACGTGAAGTCATTAAACTATAAGGAACAAAATCACTTAAATGAATTTTAAACAAACCATCAACCATAGTGCCATTTCCAAGAATAAATGAGTTCTTAATTAAATTAAAAGAACTACCATAGAAGTTGAAAGAGTATCCACAAGGTCCAAGTTTAGAAACTGAAATTAAATTCCTTGAAAAACTAGGAATGTAAAATGTTCTTTCCAAATCGAAAATATAATTAGTGCCTAAAATAAGTCTATATGTTCCAACAACTTCAGCACGTGAAGGCATCTTGTTTCCTGCATAGATGCTACATTCACTTCCCATAGGTTTCCTTTGATCCAAAAAGCCCTGTATGGTATTAGAAACATGGATTGTAGAACCAGAATCAATCCACCAATCATTATGAGAAACACAAATCATATTAGATTCATAACACATAAGAGATCTAAGGTTACCTTTCTTTTCAAGCCAGGCCTTTCTTTTATGACAATCCTTTTTCATGTGTCCTTCTTTTTATAGAAGAAACACTTGATGTTGTCCTTATTTCCTTTACTCGTAACCTCATGCAACTTTCCTTTTCCCTTCCACTTTTTATTCTTGTTGGAAGTGTACTTGACATTTCTTATCACTAGATTTGCAGTTTCACTAACTTCCTAAAGCAATCTCTCCTCCGCTTGAACACACATGGTCAAAAGTTCATTGATTGACCATTTGGCCATTTGTGTGTTATAGGATATCTTGAAAGGAGTATAATGAGATGAGAGCGAGAGTCAAGGACATAATCATCATTAATCACCATTTGAAGGGATCTCAACTGAGCAGTAATATCCCTCATTATCATTATGTGCTCACGAACTCCTTTAATACCAATGACCTTCATGGATGTCAACCTACTCATAAGGGTGTTGCCTAATGCCTTATCTGATGTTTCAAACTAAGCATGAATAGTACCTGTCAAATTTTTGACATTCTCACACTTTGGTATCGACCCACGAATACTACTCATAATGTGAGATTTGATAAACATCATGCTTAAATGGTTGGATTGCTCCCACCGTTCATACAAAGCAATCTTAGCTTGAGTGCTAGTATCCGTAGGTATAGGTGGCTCTTCCTTACAAAAAGCATAGTCAAGATCAATGCACTCTAAATGAAGAAGGATAGCCTTGCTCCACTTTTTTTAGTTGTCAATACTTAAATAAGGAACTTCATCCTCAACTATCATCAAAGTTTGATCAACTATAGGTATATCAACAGATATGTTTACTAAATAAATTATGAGGCAAAAACCATTAATTAAAATTATAAGTTTACCAATGTAAAACAAATAACTAATTTTAAATGAATTGACATATCATAAAATCTCCCTATGGATAAAGACATTACATATTATGATTCACTAACCTTTAATGATGAAACTAAAAATTATTAATATTTCATAATACCTGTGGGCTAATTAAGAAATAAGAATAATTTCTATTTCATCCTACTTAATTATGAAAATATAACATTCCTTGTGCATAAAATTATTATATTAACATGAATAACTACAAAACGATATCATTAATTTTAATATGATCATAAGTAATATTACTTAATGCATATATTATCATAACTAGAGGTTGTGGCTACTATAAATTAATCAAATATATATCACAAAATGACATGATTTATTTTGCACATAACACAAAATAATATAAATTAAAACAAGAATAGTTCATTATTCATGCATAAAAAGACCCACACGTGCCATGACAACCCCGTATGATTCATCACGCGCCTCCAGAAACCCACTCACGCACCCACATGAACCAATTCATCCCACTCATGTGCCAAGGTCAAAATCGGGTTAATTTTGACCATTCACCGTTAACTTTGACCGTTGACCATTAACTTTAATAGTTGACCATCAAATTTGATCGTTGACCGTTAAGTTTAATAGTTGACCATTAACTTTAATTGTTGACCATTAACTTTAACTGTTGACCATTAAATTGGACCGTTGACTTTGATTGTCAACTCAAATCGGGTAGGTTGACTCGGTCTGGTCTCGGGTCAAGTTGAATTGATTCAGTTCCGGGTCGAGTCATGTAGGTCCAACTTGATCTTGGTTCAGGTTGGCTTTGACCCGTTTGGCTGTTTGACCCAGTTTGATTCTTAAAGGTCTGGATTGACCAATTTAAGTGGATTGGATTCTATGAGATGGGCTGACCAATTTAAATGAATTGGGCTTACATATTTTAATTAATCAATTGGGCTTGTACTTTGTTTCTCAATATAATAGAATTGGGCTAACTTTAATGGACTAGGTTTTGGGTTAGTAAAACCTAGAAAATTGAACCGTTCTCTACAAATTCTAGCCACCAATTTCATGGTTGTAGAGGCTAATCCTGGCCAAATTTTCGGCGACTTATGGGTTGAAAATTTGGGTTGAAAATTTGGTCTCCACACACATGAACTATATCAATTTTAATTTATACTCATCAATTGCAAAATCCATCAAATATGAAGAATTAAATAGCACCCAAAATCATACTTTATAGTGCTAAATTTGTATATTCTAAATACCACAACAACCATGCTTGGCAGAGATTATAAATAGGCTTTGATACCAAATGTAAGACTTCAATTCATACAATCAACATGTATACAATTACAAAAACTCAATTCATATACATGGTCATAAGTATTTATAAACACAATGGAAGCAAATCACCACTACTAACCTCTCGCCATAGAAAATTGTTGTAGATCGTCTCTTGGCCTTGACAATTTTGTCTTCTCACAGTCTGCAAGTTCTTCCAATTAAATGTGATTTTTCAATACGATGGTTTTGGGATAAAAATAAATCACTTGAATTGGGAACTTGTAACTGCTCCCTTTTATGCAGTAATCTTTCCATCAAAGACAACTGCCAAGGGATAACTGCTGCAGTTTAAAAAATCTTGTGAAATTACAAATAAAGATTTTGGACCAAACATCAAATATAAGTAATCAGAATTTTAATCAAATTAAAATTCTAACACACTAGTGACTATCGTGTCTATATTGGACCTAATCTGATTCAGCGGGGATAAAAAAGGCAATTTATGTAAATCAAGAAAAGATTTAGCTATGGTTGCCAGAGGTCAGAGAAAACAATACATTTTGGTAAATCAAGAAAAAGTAGACATCATCTTTTCTTTCTCCTCTAATAGATATATGTAAAACTTAAAATTCACCAATTTATCTACCTAATCCAATGGTTTAAAATTGATGATCTGTCAACATTAAATGAGAATTATTGACTTTTGATTTTAACCATTGGCTCAATAAAAATGAATTGATGAAACATCAATGCAAGGATTTAAGTTTAAAAATATATATATCCTAGAGAGCTTCTTATAGAGCCATATCTAACTTGTCATTAGATTCTTGCAGCATCAAACAAACATTAATCAATCTAAACAAGAAAATTTTCCAATACTTAAGTTACACTACATAGTTGGGTCTAAAATAAATCAATTTATGAAGTCTGAGATTATAAAATGAGCATAAAATTTTAACCATAACCTTAGAACCAGAAACTTTTACCGCAAAACAATTTATCGAGAAAATGATACCAGATTCTAAACAATTGACAATATGTAGAAATTACTTGTAAAAGAAAAGGTGTGAGAAAATAATAAATATATACTTAATAAATAGCTACCTCCTGTGAATTCGACTGGAAATTGCCCACTCCATCTATCTTGGTACTAGTAATTAGCATCTTTCTCAAATTCTAGCCACCCTGTAGAACTGCCCACTAGCATTCACCTACACAAAGTTATAGTTATACAATGTAGGACTATTAATAGGCTAAACAGATGCAATGCCCACTAGAGCAAAATTCAAATAAGAAAAACAGGCAGGGAAAAAGGCTTCCATGGGAAACCTAATGATTCTAATAATCTAAGGTGAAATACCCTGCTTACAATCAGTGTTTACATAGTTATTAATGATGCTTCAGCAAGGAAAAGTAAATCAACAGTAGCAAGAAAAATTCCCAAGAAATTAAGTACCAAACAATCATGTTTAACATTTGTTAGAGTTGGTGAACTCTAGTTAACGCTAAGATACCCATTTTTAAAGTGCAACAGAAGATTTGACCAGGTTGATTAATAATTATGAGGTTTAAGCATAAATCAACATCCATAAGCGGTAAACATAAAGCACACCAGCGTATACATGGTTCGACTAAAACCACTCTTAACCTACATCCATGGGACTTCATCCAAATCGAAGCAAATCCACTAAACAACAAACACTACAAGATATAGTTCAAAGTTGATTTTAGCTACAGCAAAGAGAACTCTGTATTCTAGTTACATTATGTGAGCTGAACAAATTGAGAGGATTTGATTTAGGGATTAAACACAAAAAGAAAGCTTTTTTTCTATTGATTGAATGAATAACAAAATATAGAGAATGTTTCTTTATATACAGTTGCATTTAGTAAAGTAAAATAGTAGTTGCTTAAAGTGGAGGAAGGAAACTATTTGACTAGCACTAAATAGCTTCAAAACGGCATCATTTTGGTCGAACTGTAAACAAACCATCATACTTTAATTTCTAACTCTTTGGTCCACATGCCTAGTCAAACTGAACTTTCTAGAGTTTTTTAGATCTCTGATTCTTTGTTCCACATACCCACTCAAACTGAACTTTCCAGAGTTTTTCCACCTTGTAGAGTTCATACCCTGATTAGCTAATCTGATAATTGAGCTGCTATGATCCTCATCCGTACTCAAGCTACAATAATTTTGTAACCCCAGCATTGCAAGAAGTTGGAACTACCCTTATACTTGCTTCAATAAGGAAAAATATCCTAATAAAGCAACATCAACAAATCAGCAAAAGTTCACTCAATGTTAATAATAAGAATGAACAAAGGAAGAGGCATGTAACTGCAACCATAACAAATGAGTTAAAAACACAACTGCAACTTTTTCATAACTAAATTATTACTGAGATGGAAGTAAACCAAATTCAAGTTCATCAAAAGCAGCTTTGCACAACTAAATGCAAATCCGAAGTAAGTAAAAAAAACTCCATTTCACCAAAAAATGCAGCTTTGCACAACTGAATTAGCATAGAAAAAGAGTAATGCAGCTTCATAAGAACCAATACAAATTGAGATGCTGCAGATGCAATTCAAGATCAGAAGTTTTCATTCAACATAAGTGTTCTCATAGCTAAACCATCTAAAAGAAAAACCAATGTAGCTTGAGAAAACTAAATTAACGCAAACTTTTTTTGCAAGTAACTGAACCATCACCGATGCTTGAGAAATCCTAGATAAGGAAAAATATAGCAGAAAAACAAACCAAGAAGCAACTAGTTGGGATAGGAGATAGGAATAACATTAAGTTTCTCCTTTAGTTATTGAAATTGAGCAGTTGAAAGTGCTTTGGTCAAGACATCTGCTAGCTGTAGTTTTGTAGGTACATATCGAACCAAAAGTTGCTTAGCCAAAACTTGATCTCTTATATAATGAGCATCAATCTCAATGTACCTGGTTCGAGCATGAAATATTGGATTAGTAGCCAAAGCTCTTGCACTAAGGTTATCACACCAAATGAGAGGTGCTTGAGTGAAATTAATACCCAATTTAGAGAAAATACTTTTTAACCAGGCTACCTCAGTTGTTGTATGAGCTAATGCTCTATATTCAGCCTCCATAGAGGACAAAGCCATAACTTTTTGCTTCCAGGAACTCCACTGAATTAGATTAGGACCTAGGAATACACAAAAGCCACTAGTTGACCTTCTATCATCAAGATTGCTGCCCCAATCTGCATCAACATAGCATTCACCACACATTGATGCTGCTAGTCTGAACTGAAGCCCATGATCTTGAGTTCCTTTAAGGTATCAAAACACTCTCCTACAAGCCTACCATTGAATCTTGGTTAGGGGCTACAAATACTAACTTAGCTTATTAACAATGAAGCTAATGTTAGGTCTTGTAAGAGTAAGATATTGCAAAGCCCCCACTGTGCTTTTATACAAAGTGAGATCTTTAAAAGGTTCACTATCTCTAGAAAAGAGTTTAATCCCCATGGCTAAAGGAGTTAGATAGGAATGTGCATCTGCCATTCTTATTTTAAATAGTAGATCAAGGATATACTTGGTTTGTTTGAGATGAATTCATTGATTGTTTCTTATGGCCTCTATGCCAAGAAAGTGGTGAATTGATCCAATAGTTTTGAGAGAGAACTGGTCATTAAGATGTTGGATCAGTTTGTGAATAAACTCCTTATTTCCACCATGTAATACCCAATATGTCAAAGGTATGTTCCCAACTCAAAATAGTCATTTAGATGTTAATTTTATGTTAAAATCCATAAAATCTAACAAAGGGAAAAATAGTCAATTCATTTGGAACGGTATGAATCAATTATCCATAAAAGGGTATTAGGGGCAAAATAGTCATTTTTCCTATGGATAAGCATCGCAAAAGTCAAGGATGAGTAGGCTTAATTGCATTTAATAGCATTAATTAAGTAATAATTATGTTTAGTGCCAAAAAGTTGAGGGAGATATCCTTTCTTCAACTTCTCTTCCATTTTCTCTCAAATCTTCCATGAAACAAGCTTTCTTTCTCTAAATTTTAAAGGAGTTTTGCATAATTTTTCAAGGAGAACAAGATAGGAGCCTTGGATCTTCAAATTGAAGGGTTTAAGGTAAGGAATAAAGACCTTAGTTTTGATGTGATTTGAAGATCTGAGGTAGATGTTAAGGTATAATGTTATATATGTAGGAATAAGGTGTAAAAGAAGATAAAGGCAAAGGATTTTATGGGGGAATTCTATAAAAAGGTAAGGAAGAACCTCCCATGACTTTAGGAATTATGCTAGGATTTGTAGATTTTAATGAAACCTTAAATTAAGGCTTTAAGGCATAGAATTAGTTGATGGCAAGTCTAGTTGAACTCATTAATGTTATTTATTGCCTTGAATTCATTATACATGAAGTTATTGCCATTTATGTTTTAATTGAAGAAAATGAAGCATTGATGTTGATTGTGGTAAAACTTGTAGTGTTGGAGGCCACATGGTGTTGAATGGTTGCTGTTAGAAGTATTGATGTGTTGTTTGCATTAACTTACAATGTTATAGCAATAATGGATGATCATGGGAGTGAGGTTTTACCCTTCATTTAAGATATTAAAGACTATTAAGGGGAGGTTTAATTGATCCATAAGTTGAAATATTTGTTAATTGTCAATAGAAGTTGATATGGCATGGGTTAATATGAAAAATTTGGATTTGGTAAGTTTATGGGTTATGTTAAACATGCTTCGGTATTTCGACAATACCTTGAGTTGTAAAAATTTAAATGAGACAATTCTTGAAGCAATAGAAACTTAAGACATAGCCCTATAAATTTTATGTGTAGGCCAATAGCCAATTCATTTTAGAAATGGGTGGAAACTGACCTGAAGAATAAACTTCTTGTTTTTAAAGTTTAAGATTTAAGATAATTAATTCTTATGATTATGAATTGATTGTTAATGTATTGTTGTAATTAAGCCATGTATTAATGTTTACCCATTAGTTAGACGATCTTCGGAAAATATATCTTTGAAAGATATGCATGGTCATAGATGCGAATGCATGATTAATGTTATGAAATGGCATGAAGATGCAATGTAATATATGTTTTAAGATGATGAATGTGAGGAGGAGGTAATGTAAATCGATTGATAATCAATCCATAGAGAAATCATAAGTACTAAGCCCACTAAAACATGTATTTACATGCCATAAGATGTTAGAGATGCATATAGATAGGATGAAAACACGTAAGCATATCTTCATATACCAATTGAGGAGAGATGAATATATGCTTTAGATACTAAATAATGTGTAAGGACACCTCTCGATGATATGAGCTCTAGATGAATTTGAGGCTAGATAAGAGGAAAGATGAATATATACTTTGGATGCTAAATAACGCGTAAGTATATCCTCGTATACCGGTTGAGGAGAGATGAATATATGCTTTAGATGCTAAATAACGTGTAAACATGCCTCTTGATGATATGAACTTTAGATGAATTTGAGGCTAGATGAGAGGAAAGATGAATATATGCTTTGGATGCTAAATAAGGTGTAAGCATATCCTCGTATACCAGTTAAGGAAAGATGAATATATACTTTAGATGTTAAATAACATGTGAGTACGCCTCCCAATGATATGAGCTCTAGATGAATTTGAGGCTAGATGATATGAAGTGCTTAAGACGCTAAGAAAAGTTCGATCGACTAGACATTAAATGATTCATATGCATTTGGTTGCATTATATGAGTTATGATGTTATTTACATCATGAGATGATTTGTACTCATGTTAGATGATATTTAGATGTTATGTCATGACATGTAATGCATACATACTTATTTGTACCATTCAGAAAGACATTGTCAATGTCTGTTTGTTAAATATCCTGGCCATGAGTTATGGCTAAAGTAAGGACAATTTTGATGGTTGACTAAAAGTCTCAAAGTAGTTAAAACCTGGGATTTGTTGAAACCCCTTTGCAACCAGCCTTACTTTGTATTTTTGGAGAGAACCATCTGAGTTAAATTTTGTTCTAAAAACCCATTTATTTCTTACTATATTCATATCATCAATATAAGGGACAAAGGAACAAGTGTTGTTTTTAAGTAAAGTAGTGAACTCATTTTGCATGGCTGGTGGCCATTCAGGGGAACTCAATGCTTCTTTAACAATACAAGGTAAAGGAATAATAGGTGGAGAGGAAGGTGGAGAAGAGCTAGAGGTAAGTAGAACATCTTTGGATGGGGAAGGATATTTGGATTTGGCTCTAGTCACTACTAGATGGATGTTTTGATTGACCTCTGGAACATTAAGTGCAGAAAAGGACTGTAATGAATCTGTAGTAGTGTTAGGACAACGAATTGAATTAGAGTGGTTGGGAATAGTCTGTGTTTGGGCAGTGAGGTCAACAACAAAAGGACAACTTGAAGAAAAACTAGATTGACTTGGAATGGAGTGTGTTTGTGTAGTGAGATCAACTATTAAAAGACAAGTGGGAGGATAATTAGATGTGATATGCATTGTGTTTGATTGGGAATGGTGCAACAAATGTGTATCTAATTGTTGAGAGGCCAAATTTGGTGAGTCAAAAGTTGAAATTGAATCAATCTTACCAATTGCTGAACATGGACTAGATATAGGACAAGAGATTGCAGTGTAACAACTGTTGTAAACTAGTACAATGCATGCATAATAACAATAGAAAATTGGGCCCAAAACTTTCTTTTAATTATTAGTCATATGTCTTTTATACACAAAGAGTATTGTTTACAAAAAATCATTTTAAAAGACAAAACAGGGGAAACAGTGTAGCTATTGCTCCTCGCTTGCCGACGCCCCTCCGACTGCATCATCACCTAGATCCTGCATCCACAAAGGAAAATAACGGGGTGAGCACAAAATAATGCTCAGTAAGTAAAACCCTTTATCTGTCTATCCCCATATGTATTACTCTTAATTCTTTCCTCACACTTTCTGTTGTTTCCTACTAAACGTCATGGCCTCATCTTACCGGAGGTATGGCCAGATGGCGTTCACACAGCACCATCCCACTCTTCATGACTGTCGGGTGGAGTTTACATAGCACCAACCCTATCCTAGTGACTACCGAGTGGAGATCACAAAGCACCTACCCGGTTTTCGTAACCATCGGGTGGAGACCACATAGCACCTATCCGTTCCTCATTACTTTCGGGTAACGATCACCAAGCATTAACCCGTTCCTAATCACTATCGGGTGATGATCACAAAGCATCAACCCACTTCTAATAAATATCCGGTGATGATCACAAAGCATCAACCCCTTTCTAATAACTAACCGGGTGATGATCACAAAGCATCCACCCGTTTCTACTACTTATCGGGTGATGATCACAAAGCATCAACCCATTTCTAATGGCTAGTCGAGTGATGATCACAAAGCATCAACCCGATTCTCATAACTGTCGAGTGATGATCACAAAGCATCAACCCATTTCTACTACTCTTCTCATACATTCTACTTTAGCACTTCTCATTCTCTCTACCATTAGAGTAGTTACCTCCACAAAGTTCTCTACTCAAAGAGCAAGTGCATACACAAAGTTTCCTACTCTTTCTTAGGTCACTTCTCAATGCACAATTAATGCCTATGGAGAGGTTCATCTCCATTCATGCACTTATGAAATGCCAACATGCAATGCTGCAAGAATTAAGGTTCACTACTCATACTCAAACCTCTATTAGGCATTTCATCAAGCAACTCAAGTGCATAATAAAACTCTACTATAACAATAATTCTAAGTCTTTCTCTAACCATCCAAAATGGGGAGAATGCCCCTCACATAGCCACAAATTCCTGCCAAAGAAAGACACTTCCAAAAAGGATTTCTCAATATCCTTTAATTCAATCTCAAACTACCTTTCCAACCCACATCTCACTTCTTATAATTGCAATGTATAAACAATCACAAGGCAATAGAAATCTCTATTTAAGCCTCAATAACATGGCATATAATATGTATATCACATACATACATCATTGCTATCAAAACCCTAATCAAGAAAATTCTCAAATCTCAACTTGGGTTGGGATTTACTTACCTTGTTATGGAGAGATTTCACTAGCTCTTCCTTTTACTTGATAAGCTTGACTTTTTCTCTACTCTTAAACAAATGAACAAAAACCCTCAATAATCAAATATATTCAAGACTCACAAAGCTTCAAAACCAAAGCAAGAATCCTTACCTTAGGATGCCTTAGATTGATTTTCTACCCTTAATCACTCCAAAAGCCCTTCAAAACTCCTTGAACAAAAGAAAGATAAATTGAGAGGAAGCAAGAGAGGAGAGTGGCGATGGAGAAGAAGAATGAAGGGTTTTGCAATGACTTAATTCCTTTTAATGAAATTTATACACAAGCCTTCCCATTTTGCCCTTACTCTTCTTTGGGAATTCTATCTATATCCTTTGATTCATTACAAACACACCCCCACAGTAACATATTCTCCATGAAAAATCCTTTCAATTTACTCCCCACTTTTCCTGCTAATTAGGGGTAGAATGGTCAAACTGCCCCTAGGGAAGAAAATATCTAAAACTTAACAACATTTTGTTCGACCTGTCGCCGCGGTGAAACTGTCCAGCAGCTTCCCCATGGCTTCAACACCTCTTCGCCGCGGTGAAGATTCTTCTTCGCCCCGGCGAAGACTGAAACACTAAACTTCTTCTATTTTCCACCAACTTCAGGGCAAATATTCAACATAACACTCAATCAAAGTCAACCAAACAATATTACCAAGAAACCAACTCAAATAAGAGCAAAAGAAGAAACAATAACTACATACCTCAAGTGGGGCGTTACATGCAGTAGGACAGAATTCTCTAATAGAAGTTGTATCAGAAGAATCTGACGGTTTTATAGACACAAAAGGAAAATTAACTGCAGGACTGGTAGACTGAGGTGCAACTGAAGTTATAGGAGCAAAAGTGGATAGACTAAATTGTGAGGCAAAAGGGAATTCTGACTCATTAAACTTGACATTTGGAGTGACATAAATTTTCCCATTTTGACTCAAGCATTTGAATCCTTTATGAACTAAGCTATGTCCTAGAAAAACACATTTTTTAGAATGAAAATTGAACTTAATCTGATGATAGACTCTTAAGTAAGGATAGCAAGTGCAACCAAAAACTTTCAATGTAGAGTAGAGAGGAAAATAGTGAAACAAGACTTGATAAGGTGACACAAAGTTTAAAACAGAAGAGGGCTTTCTATTAATTAGAAAAACAACAGCATTCCACCACAATTTTAAGGACATGGAAGCATGTGCAAGTAAAGTCAAACTGTTTCTACAACATGTATGTGCTTTCCCTCACTCCTACCATTTTGCTGATGCACATAGGCATAAGAGTATCTAAACTGAATTCCAGAATTAGAAAGATAAGATATAAGTCCTCTGTATTCACCTCCTTGATCAGATTGTAAACACTTAAGTTTTGTGTTAAATTGTTGTTCAACTAAATGGTGAAACCTAATGAAAACTAACCTAACTTCACTCTTAGTTCTTAAAGGAAAAATCCAGGAAAATTTGGTAAAGTCATCAATAAATTTAACATAGTATCTAAACCCTTCAAATGACACAATAGAGGCTGGCCCCTTGTTAGAGTAGGTGCCCTAGAGCCAATCAATTATTGTAGAATTGACTCTTTGTAATAATGTTCATTGATCAATAAAAGGTATTTTATTCTATATTGTGTAAATCATCATTATATGTATTGATACATATCCTTAGAATGGTAGAACTGTGACAAGGGTATCAAGTGTTTCAAATCTTGATAGTGAGAACCCTATGAGCACATATGGTGGCCATTCTAGAAATGTCCGTAGCACTAGTATTATTCTGAAGTAAGGGCACAGATAATACAGGAAGGCTATCATAGTGTTGAACAACCCTTCGAAAGACAGTGAGTGATCTCACTTGTCAAGGTTGTTTGGTGACAACCTGGTGCAACATATAGGTGCTTGCTATAGGCAAGTTCACTGGACTGACCCACCAGAGGATTCCATATGGATGGTAACCCTAGTGTATATGGAACAAATCCTCTAACGAATGGTGTTGCATGTGATCCTTAGACTTGAGATCACCGAAGCGCCTTATGCATCGATTGGTGTAATTTGACACTAACCCAACCTAATTCTAATCAGAGCTGTTAATAGGATAGTGATTGGTTGCATCAAGGAGTGTATCAAGACTATGGTGCATTGACAAAGGATTCATCACTCCCTAGGTACAGGGAAAATTATCTCATGGCGCAATTCAATAAATGGCAATGACACTAAAACTGTGGTCACGGTGGGATTGAATTGTTGCTCTATCCAGTTTATAATTCAGGTCATTGGTCCAGTAACTGAACACATAATATCGAGAGTAACCTAGGTTGACACCATTTCTATGCCCCAGTCTCGTTGAGATAACAGATGATGAAAGGATTGGATTGTACGGTAACCATATCATTAACAGGTAGCTGCTTCGTTGAATCCGAATCTATCGGGCGGCCATGATTTCTTCCTGAGGGCCAATCTTGGTCTGTGTGTAGTGAGACGATTAATTGATGTTAATCGCGATACTACACATGTAATAACTTCTTTCTAATAGTATATTTTAAAACATATACAATAAAAATATACATAATTAGCATATGAAAATAATTGGGCCCAATTTTTGTCTTTACTTACAACATATAATTCTTTACATATACCAAAATAACAAGTACAAAAACTTAGCAACGGTGGATAGTAATGCCAATTCTCTCCGCTTGTCGACGTCCTTCCGACCGCTGCTCACCTATTTCCTACAAAAACATGGAAAATCAACGGGGTGAGCATAAAAATGCTTAGTAAGTAAATCCCTTAACTCTTCTCCTTCTTTGGTTCTTTCCTTATTTAATTCTCTTCTTCTTTCTTTCCTTCTTAATTCTTTCTCTATTTCTAATTCTCGCTGTTCTTTTCTTTCTTTCTGTTCTTTCTTTCTCTCTGTTCTTTATATTCTTTCTACTCTTTCTATTCTTTCTATTCTTTCTAACCATGATGGAATTCATGGTAATATGCATAAGTGAAATGCATATGCAAGAATGCATAAAAATGTATTTTATTTCTTCTTTCTATTTCTTTCCTATTTCTTTTCTTTTCTTTCTATTCTTTTCTTTTCTTTCTTGTCTTGCTTGCTCAAGCTTCTCTTTTCTTTCTTGCTTTTTTTTTTTTTTTCTTTTCTTTTCTTTGCTTGTTCAAGCCTTCTCATTCTTTCTTATTCTTATTCTTTCTCATTCTTTCTTTTCTTATTCTTATTCTTTCTTATTCTTTCTTTTCTTATTCTTTGCCGATCGGACTCGGTTGATGTATGGATTTGGAACCTTGGCCATGTGAATGAGTACAGTCCTCATCTACATGCACTCTTGCGGACTGTACAAATTCTTTCTTTCTTCTTAGACCACTCAATTAAGGTGGCGTGCATGTAGGAAATTCTTCTTGGTACAACCCTCATCCACATACACTCTTACGGGTTGTACAATTCTTCTTCTTCTTCTTATGCCACTCAATTAAGGTGGCATGTATGTGGGAATTGCTTCTCAACACTCACGATTTCCCATCACACCAACCTATTCTTTTCTCTTCTTTAAAACTTTTTTCTTTCTTTAATTCTTTAATGCTTATTCTTTCTTTCTCTTTACTCTTAAATGTTTTATTCTAAAAAATTCTTCATTCTTTCTTAAATTATTACACATATACAAACATATGCATATGGATGGCTCATACTTAAAATTCTTACTTAAATGCACTCATGAAATGCAAATATGCAATGTTGTATGAAATTAAGGTTTCTACTCATACTCATGCTTCCCTTAGGCATTTCATCAAACAATAAATGTGCATATACAAACCCTAATTTAATTATCATTCTATTTGTTTCTTAAACCATCCAAATTGAGAGAAAAACTCTCTTGTATCATCACCATACCTACATGGCAAAAACACTCCCAAAAGTTTTCTCCAATTCTTCCAATTTCAACCCATCATCATACCATCACATACACTTCTCATACTCAAATATATCCAACAACAAGCATAAATAATCATCAATCTCATCTCAATTTCTCAATAATCACAACATATGCATGCTTATAAGAAATCTCTACTCACTTGATTTCTTAAACTTTTAACTTAAGTTGGATTTTGAGTGGAATTTACTTACCTTATACTTGAGTAGTCTCTACTAAGCTCTCCACTCTTGTTGGATCCAAACCTTCTCTTAACCCTAAGCATAAACTTCATAAGAACTCAACTTTTACATAATTAAATCATAGATAAAAGGCAAGAATTCTTACCTTTTGTTGCCTAGGATCAAAACCCTATTAAAATCCACTCAAAAGCCCTCAAAATCCTTGAAGAATTGAGTGAAAAATTGAGAGAAAATTGAGAAGGAGAGTGGCGGTGGAATGAGAGAAATAAGGGTTACAAACCCTTAACATCTTATTTTATAAACAAACTTTCCCATTTTGCCCTTACTCTTTCTTAGAAATTTCATCTATGTCCCTTTGTCAATTACCATAATGCCCTCATTTTTATTGCATTTTACATGAAATTCTCTTTCTTTTCACTCCCCACTTTTTCAACTAATTTTGAGTGAAAAGACCATTTTACCCTTAATGTAAGTTTAAGGCATTTTCTTCATGTTCTCTTAAAATAACTTTAACAAAAATTAACTAAGGGCTATAAAAACATAAATTAAATTACATACCTCCATGTGGGCATTACAACACACTACCAGTATGATGAGGAACCTATGAGTCACACACATAGAAGATAATTTAAGAACCAGTTTATAAGAAGGGTGTTTTCGTCTTTTTAGGCAAAAGGGTATTTTGGTAATTTCACAATGTAATTAAATTTGCTGAGGTCGTAGCCTTTATTTAATTTAATATTAAAATTAAATAAGTGATACTATATTTAAATATGTCGTTGCATATATTTAAATGAATTATCGTTATTGTTAAATGTTAATATATTAAATATATATTAATTGAAATAAATTGAAATAATGATAATTAAAATAAAAATATCTAAATGGGGTTGTTTGGACATAGGGGTTGTTTGGGTTGGTGCTTGAGCCCATTCCTAAGTGGAATGGGGTTTCACATGCACTATATAAGTGCCTGTATTCCATAAATTAAATAACTTTTCAAAAGGTCTTTTATATTCATTGATTGAAAAATTCTAGCCCTTTTTTCTCCCTTCCCACGCCAGTTTGCTCTTGGTTGAATCAAATATTTCATTTGATTTTTTTGTTCTTAGTTCTTAAGGCTAAAGAGGATCCAGCTTTCCTTCTTTAGTTCCGTGGGATTATTTTCGTGTGGACTAATGGTGGTTCGATCCTACCCTTGGATCGGTAGTGAAACCCATTTAGAGATAAAGTTGGAAGAGCCTACAAACATGGGTATGGTTTCTTACCTTTAAATTGATTTTTCTGCGGATTCAATATATGTTGTATAAACTATAAATTTGTGCCCTGATCTTGGTTCTAAGGAACGATCGATGTTTTTTATGTTTTTATTTCCGCTGCCATAACTTGATTGTTTCCTAACACCCCCAAACATCACTATGAACAAGTTCTAAGGATGAGTCAGCTCTAGATTGGGAAATATGAAAGTTATTTATATGCATTTTACCTAGGTAACAAGCATCACAAAAAGGGAATGAAGAGGAACCAGTTTTGGGTAATGAAGATGACACTTTAGGTATATGAGCCATAATTTTGTTGAACACTTCATTGTGAGGATGTCCTAACCTTTTGTGCCAAGCTAAAGCAATATTGCCATTGGTTTTACTAGTTTGAGACACAGACACTAGGACTGGAGGTTGTGACATATATGTAGAAAAATTATTAGGTACAAGAGCAGAATTCAAATTGAAAGCAGATATATCAGGCAAAGTATCATGCAAAGTATTAGAATGTATATGATCAGAATCTAATGCAGTAGGGAAAGTATCAATAGAAAAATTAGTATAATTAACATTAGAGTGCATATGATCAGAATTAGAATGCATGTGATCCAAATGCAATGTAGAAAGATAGTATCAGCAAAAAAATTAGTAGATCTAACATTAGGATGCATATAATCAGAATTAGTAATAGTATGTGAATAATTAGAATTTAATGCAGTAAAAGTAGGCATGGTAGAATTAGGCAAATCTTCAACTTTATTAATGGAAAAAGAGTTACAATTATTGATATACTCAACACTACTAGATTTAGCAGCATTTCCAGGACATGACATAGTTTTGGATTGAACAGAACTTGTTGGGACTGTATTACAATCAAACCTAACAATATTATTCTTATTTTCATTAGGAGTCCTAAAATGGTTTGAGTTTTTTAAGGGACAAGTTGACTTAATGGAATTATTGGAGAACAACTGAGCAGGAGACTTAAAATAAGCTAAAGAGGTATTAACTGAAGGAAATTGTAAAGAGGAACTAGAGACAGGAGACAGGAGACAGAAGGCAGGTTCAATTGATACAATATAACCGTAAGATCTCCCTGCAGTAGCACTTGATTGGTAACCTTGTCCTCAACCATATAGCAATGAGCAGAAAATTCAACAATAATGTTATTACCCTTGGTAAATTTAGAGATAATAAAAATATTTTTAGTTATATGGGGAACACATAAAACATTTTTCAAATATAAAGACTTGGATTGCAATGTACTAGGCAAAAGGGAAAAACCAACATGAGAAATATTGAGAAACTCACCACTGCTGACTCAAAGTTGTTCAGTTCCATCATAGTTTTTGCTTACACTTAATTGGTTCAAGTCAAAGGTGAATGATTAGTTGCTCTGGAGTTCATATAGATTAAGGTTAAGGGAAGATGACTAGTGCCTGGAGAAATAGGGCTTGAGTTTGTTAAAAGATGATGAGTAGAAAAATAAGCTTGACTAGGAGCTCAGACAGGTATTTGTGGTGTTTGTTGACTAGGAATAGTGAAGGTTGAGGGTGCATTTGCAGCCAATTGTGAATGGTTAAAGTTTGGTTCTGATTGCTGTTGTTGTTGATAACTACCACCACCACCAATTTCATACTTTTGATGTCCACCATATGGAGAGTTAGATGGATAGGTGGAGGTATTAACATGTTGATTAATTGAAAAGAAGACCAGTACCAACTTGATAACCTCCATGAACTTGACTAACAAAAGGTGAAGGAGAACTATTATAGGTGGAATTATATCGGTGGTAACACTACACTGTAGTGTGATCAATCTTATTGCACACTTTGCAAATAGGTTTTCCTTTTGGATTTCCTTTGCCTCTACCTCGTCCAAAAGAAGAGAGACTAGATGGTCTAAAGGTTTGGTAAGGTACTTCATACTGCCCAATATTTGCTGAGGCATGAAACTGATCATTTAATGTAGAGATATTGGGAGAAGAAATTGCAATGTGCGAAGGATATTGGCGATGCATTAGATGGTGGGGAACATTTGAAACTGGTGGAGTGTTTGAAGGAAAAGTATTTGAGTTTGGTGTGTGTTGATGCAGACGAATAGATGGTGAGGATATTGATGTAGGTAAAATATTACCATGAATAGAATGAGATCTTGGAGTGCTAACTACAACCATATTGATAGAGCTACTAACTGAATTATTCAAAAAATCAGCTTAATTGAACCCTTCAATCCTTATTTCATCCTCATTTCTCACCTGTCCCTATCCGTATCATGGTCAAGTGCTTTTGTAAATAAATCAGCCAATTCAGATTTTGTGTTCACGTGTGCAAGAACAATGACATTTTCTTCAATTAACTCTCTAATTAAGTGATGTCTTATGTCAATGTGCTTAGTCCTAAAGTGTTATATTGGATTGTTAGATATGTTAATGACTCTCGTGTTATCACAAATAATTGTCACACAATTTTTGTCAATACCATAGTCACACAACATTTGCTTTAACCATAAAATCTGAGTGCAACAACTCCTTGCGACAATATACTCAACCTCAGTAGTGGATAGAGAGATAACATTCTATTTTTTACTATACCATGTGATTAGATTGTTTCCAAGATAAAAACATCCACTCGAGGTGTTATTTCGATCATCTAGACTTCCTGCCCATTCAGCATCGCTATACCTAACCAAACAATAGTTAGAATCAAATGAATACCATAGGCCAAATGCACAAGTACCTGAAACATATTTCATAATCCTTTTCACTACATTCAAGTGTAATTCAGATGGGTTAGCTTGAAACCTAGCACATATGCCAACACTGAAACACAGATCAAGTCGACTAGCAATCAAGTAAAGAAGGCTTCCAATCATGCTTTTATACAATTTAGTGTCTACCTTCTTACCATGTTCATCTCTGGACAGCTTAAGAGTAGCACTCATGGGTGTTCTAGCATGCTTTATACTCTTTAAACTAAACATTTTCAATATGTTTTTAACATATTTAGATTGGGAAACAAACATACCATTTTCCCATTGTTTGATTTGAAGTCTTAGAAACGTACTTAACTCTCCTTCCATGCTCATTTCAAATTCATTTTTCATCAAACAAATGAACTCATGTGAATGTGTGTGAGAAGTAGAGCTAAACACAATATCATCAACATAAATCTATGCAAAAGGAATTTCACCGATAGCACACTTGATAAACAAAGTTTTATTGACATTACCTCTCTCATGATTGTGCTCAAGAAGAAATGTAGTCAACCTCTCATACTAGGTTCGAGGGGCTTGTTTCAACCCATAAAGGGCCTTCTTCAATCTGTACACATGATTTGGCTTATGTGGATCTTGAAAACTAACCAGTTGTTCCACATAAACTTCTTTCGAGAGCATCCCATTCAAGAAAGCACTTTTTATGTCCATTTGAAACAACTTGATCTTGAGGAAGTCAATAAACAAATTGACTCAAGTCGGGCAACAGAGGCAAATGTTTCATCAAAGTTTATCCCTTCCACTTGAGTATATCATTGAGCTACTAGCCTAACTTTATTCCTTAGAACATTACTAAATTCATCAGTTTTGTTCTTGAAAATTCATTTGGTACCAATTATGCAGATTCCTTTAGGCCTTGGCATAAGAGTCCTCATGTCATGCCTTTCAAATTGCTCTAGCTCTTCAAGCATGGCTATTATCTAGCACTCACCCTCCAAGGCTTGCTTGACATTCTTTGGCTCTGCAGGAGACACATAAAAAAGATGGTTAATCTTATTTTGTCTTCTTCTTCTAGTAACCATTACCTCATTTGGATCTTCAATCACGATTGATGGAGGATGTGCCTTCTTAATCTAGGTAGGAGGTTCTTTTCTTCTTGGGTCCTTCTCTGAGCAATCTCCTTAGACAAATAGATAACAAGCTCAATTCCATCATTATGCAAATAAGAATCAGAAACTAATTCTTAACAAGGTTCAGATCCAATTGCTATAGCTCCCGAACTGGGTGTGGGCACACTCGTGGAAGTCTTTGGTTCTTGTGGCTCAGTTGTGTTCATACCATCTTCTGTGGGCACACTAGGAGTATACATTTCTCCAATTTTGCAATCTTCTGAGAACTCTAAAAAATCTTCAGCATCACTAAACACCACATTAATAGATTATATAATCTTTTCTGAACGCATGTTATAAATCCTAAATGCTCCACTATTTGATGAATATCTAAGAAAAACCCCTTCATCACTCCTTGAGTCAGACTTACCCAAGTTTTCTTTATCATTTAAAACAAAGCATTTGTATATAAACATACGAAAATAAGAGAGATTAGGTTTCTTAACTTTTTACAGCTCATAAGGAGTTTAATGAGTACCTTTTCTAAGAAACACTCCGTTGGAAATGTGATAAGCTATGTTTATGGCTTCTGCCCAAAGTCTTGAGCGAAGTTTTTTTGGGCCATCTCTTGAAGCACTCTATTTTTCCTCTCCACCACACTGTTTTGTTGATGTGTCTTTGGGGCAGAGAATCTATGGGAAACACCCTACAAATCACAAAAATTAGCAAAGTCAGTGTTCTCAAATTCCTTCCCATGGTCACTCCTAATTCTCACAATCTTTTTAGCTGTGGAACTCTTCTTAACTTGCAAACTCTTTGCTAATTTTTGAAAAGCATTGAAGGAATCAGATTTCTCTCTCAAGAAGTCAACCCATGCATATCTACGAAGTTTTCAACACAAACAAACACATGTCTCTTACCTCCTAAACTTTCGATTTGCACGGGACCCATTCGATCCATATGGAGCAGCTCGCACAACTAGAGGTATTGATATCAAATAAAACACTACGAGAGATCTTGGTTTGTTTACCTTGATGACATGGACCACACACATTACCTTTGTAGGTTTATGGATCTATTCACATAGCGGAATTTAAAAAATTTAGATCCAAAACCTAACCCGTGATCCTTATATTTGTTGTACATCATTTTACATATGAAAAATTATCAAGATGTAATAGAAACCATACCAATGTTTGGAGGCTCCTTCAAGGGATTTAGATTTGCTTACACTACAAGGTAGGAATGCACAAATGGTATCCACATGAAGATAGGACGAATGTCATTGGTTGATTTTATTTACTAGTAAAATCACCAACTTTAAGAACAAAAAATCTTCAGAATTTTTTCTTTGGGAGAAAATTCTCTCTCACAAATGGCGACACACTTTGGGAGGGAGAGAGGGGTGGCTAGGGTTTTTTAATTGAATGAATTATTTTATTTTTATTTTATTTTAGTTGCACTTAAATAGTACACACTAAAACGCTATTCTAAATTGGAATAGCCATCTATTCCAATTAGAATATTGGAATAGATTCAACCAAACATGGCATTTCAATTCAAATTTAATAACAAAATTTGAATTCACATTATCCATATTAATAATAACTATTAATATTGGATGATATCCTTTATATATATATACACACTAAATATTTAAATATATATAATCTCACTAATTTAATTTCCATATTAAATTAAATTTAGGCAACAACCTCAGTAAATTTAATTACACTGTGACATTTGTTCGGTTAAATACAACTTTAATTCTTTTGCAAGTGCACGAGTCGCAATTGCAGCATAATGCATGAGTAAGGGTCAATCCCATAGAGATTGGAGATGTTCTCGCGATCCTAGTAACTATGCCTTGATGAATCAAAACAACAAGAATTGAAATAAAGAAAAATAGAAACGAAATTAAAGTAAATCTAAATCTAACTATCTACAAAGAATCCTAGGGCTCTAACTCCATCATAATTATCAGGCTACGTGTTCATCATCGAACTATCGTTCTCCCCACTCCATTTTAGGGTTCGTACATCATCGAGTTCAACCTAGTACTTTCATCATTCAAACTAGCTAGTGGCGTGTAGCCTAGTCTAAACAATGAAGGAACCAATTCGCATAGACACAAATCATCCATTCACAGAGCTAATCAAGATAGGCACAAAGTCTCTCATTTCTAAGGTATTACCGTGGCCATTCAGAATAACCTAGTGTTTCCATCAACTAAACTAGCTAGTGGTGTATAGCCTAGTCTAGTAATGAAAACTCATTAAGCGCAAGACGATCTTAAGGACAGTAACCAATCTATACCTAGGCAAGGCTACAAATAAATCATTCCATACCCAATCTTGTCTCATACAATCAATTAACTAACATCAAGGTTGATCAAGCCCTAACATCAACTAAAGATTGAATTAAATGCAATGAATGAATCTAAACCATAATAGAATGGATCAAACAAATAGATTAACAATAAAACACAAGCCTTCAATTATATTACATCAAATCCCTAGAAAACAAAATATAACATAAAGGAAAAGAAATAACAACACCTAGAACCATAATCATGAAGAACAAAGGAGGAGGAGAGGAAGAAAACCTCTTTACCTCTTCAATCTCCACCTTCCCAAGAAGCTTCAAATGTATTCTCACCCTAAAATGTGCATATCAAACCTAAAACTCCTTAAAAACAGACTAAAGCTGCCTTTATATAGTTTTTAGACAAAATGGCAAACTTGTAAAAACTGGTCGCCGAAATTAGGGTTGGAATGCAACATTTTTACATTCTGCATGATTTGCGCTATAGTGTAGTTTAGTTGCACCATGGTTTAGTTTAATTGTGCCCCGACATGTTTGAATTGAGCCCCAACGCATTTACGTCATGGCTCAGTTTATTTGAGCCTCGGCTGCAACTCAATTAACTTGAGCAGCGACACAAAGTTGGAATTTCACACTTTTACTTCTCGCCTTGATTTGTCCACACTCGAACGAGTCCATGATATCCAAACACCAACACAAGCATGAATAATCAATTCTTTTGCACCTGAATACCTTAAAAACACACAACACCCATGATTCCAAAAGATAACAAAACATGCAAGAAATTACATCATAAATCATCCATTAAACCTTAAATTCTTTACAGTTTCACCCCCAAATCACTAAATAAATCTGCATTTCCAAATCTCAACAACATTATGAAAGAGCCCTTTCATCTTAAAAGACAAAAATGTCATTTCGTAGTAAATGACAAAAATACCCTTCTTATATTTTATTCTTAATTTGTCTTCTATGTGTGTGACTTGAAGGCTCCTCATCATATGGGCAGTGAATCGTATCGTGATTGACAATCAATCAATCGTCACACTAGACACATACCAAGATTGGCCTCTAGCCAAGTATCATGGCTACCCGATAGATTCGGTTTTAGTGAAATTGCTACCTATCAACGATATGGTTACTGTGTAATCCAATCATTTCATCATCTACTATCTCATCAAGGTTGAGGCACAAAAGTAGTGTCAACCTCAAATATTCTTGATATCTCGGTATTCGGTTATTGGACTTAGGACCGGAATAGATTAGATTGAGCTACAACTCCATCCCACTATGGCCACGGATTTAATGTCATTATCATTTACCAAATTACTTAATGAGATAATTTCTCCCATACCTAGGAGTGATGAATCATGTCGATCCACCATAGCCTTGATACACTTTTTAATGCAACCAACCATTACCATTCTAATAGTCCTGAATGGAACTATGTTGGGCTAGTGTCAAACTACATCAATTGGAGCACAAGATGCTCTGGTGATCTCAAGTCTAATGATCACATGCACTACCATTCATTGGAGGATTTGTCCATAGACATCGGGGTAACCATTTATATGAAATCCTCCAATGAGCCGATCTGATGAACTTGCCTACAGCAAGCATCAATGTATTGCACCATGTTGTCACCAAACAACCTTGACAAGTGAGATATGTCACTGCCTTTAGACAAGGTCGTCCAACACTTTGACAACTTTACCATATTATCTATGCCCTAGGTCAAGATAATATTAGGGCTATGGACGTTTCTAGAATGACCACCATATGTGCTCATAGGATTCTCATTATCGAGATTTCAAACATTTGATGTCCTCGTCACGATTCTACCATCCTAAGGACATATACCATTTTCTTATACGAATATAATTAGATCATATGGTATAGATAAAAGCCTTTTATTGATAATAAAGCATGATTACAAATAGTCAATTTACACAATTGGATTGGCTCTAGGGCACCTTGTAATAGCCGCGTTCTACTCAAATATTCATAAAACATGTACATAATAAAATACATATAAAATAGCATAAAAAGGTTGGGCCCAAATTTTTCTTTTATTAAACATATACATTCTTTATACAAAAGTTATATCATGTACAAAAGCATCAAAACAAGGTGGACAATGTAGTCATTTCCCTTCGCCCGCCGATGTCCATCCGACTGTGTCCTCACCTAGATCCTGCAAAAACATAGAAAACAGTGGGGTGAGCACAACTAATGCTCAGTAAGTAAATCCTCTACTCATCTATCCCCGTAACTCTCTTTCTCTAATTCTTTCCTTACAATTCTCATTTACTCTCTCTTTATACGTCTCACTACTTTCTCTTTCTCATAACTCTTTTGACTAACTCTCTCTAGTAGTCATGGCCTCATCTTACCGGAGGCACGGCCGGGACTCGCTCCCACTCTATGGGACTTCTGCTCATTCTAGCCGATCGGACTTGATTATGCATGGATTCGAAACCCTTGGCCATGTGAGTGTATACTCTCTCTCTCTCGGGTACTCGGGTACTCGGGTATAGCCCTCATCCGCATGCACTCTCATGGGCTACACCACTTTTCACTCTCATACTCATGCCGCTCTCTCAATGCGACGTACATGCTGGAATACTCTACCCATTACTCACGGGTTCCCCATCGCACAACCTACTCTATTCTCTTTTCTCTTCGTTCTCTAGTGCTCATTCTCTCTTTCTCTTTACTCTTAAGGTAGCTTATACTCAAATTCTCTACTATGTCTCAAGCTACTTCTTAAGTGCATAAAAAAATGCTTATGGACAGCTCATGCTCACTAAGGCACTTATGAAATGCCAAATGCAATATTTCATCAAAACAGTCATTCTGCACAGGTTGCACTAAAAAGGGTTGCGTTATACACATCGGATCACTACGGTTTTGGTCTCGTTTTAAAGCTTAAAAACAGGGCTACAACTTTGATGTTTTGGTCTCGGCCCAGTTCAATCCGTAAGATGCCCAAAATTCACTTAGAAAGTCACTACCTGTGATGAGGCTGTATTTCACTTAGGCATTTCCTCAAACAACTCATGTGCATACCCAAGCTCTACTTATCTCTAACTCTACTCTTCTCTTTAATCATCCAAAATGGGAGGAAAACTCCCTCATACACTCTAATTTCCTGTCAAGGCAAAACACTCCCATAGGGTTTGCTCAAAACTCCCTCCAACTTCAATCAAACTCAACTCATCATCATACAATCACAACACTTCTCATAACTCAATTAAATTCATATCAACATAGATACATACTCATAACGTCTCAATTTCTCAGCAAGCATAATACATACATATACATACACAATTTCTACTCAAATAAATTCTTAAATCTCAATTTAGTTGGATTTACTTACCTTGGGAAAAAGTGACTTCTCTAGCACTTTTCCTTTCCTTTATTGTCTTGTCTTCTCTCTTCAACTTAAAACAACAACAAGAATAATAATAACAATATAAGACTTCAATATAATCATAAGCAAAACTCACATCTAAAGCAAGAATCCTTACCTTAGGATGCTTTAGATGAAATCTCTACTCAAAATTACTCAAAAGCTCTCTTAAATCCCTTAGAAATCTTAGGAAAATTGAATGGAAGATTGAAAGAAATTAGAGAATGGATATGGCGGTGGAATGGATGCAAAATGAAAGGTTTATTTCATTAACCCTTTTTAGCTCATATAATAACCGTCATTTCCAATTTTGCCCTTACTCTTCCTTAGAAATTCCACCTATATCCTTTGATTCTTTGCAAATACACCTCCACTCCAACACATTCTCTACTAAATTTCCTTACATTTTACTCCCCACTTTTCCTACTAATTAGGGGTAGAAAGGTCATTTTTACCCTTATGAAGAATTTTCTAGAAAACTCAAGAAACTTTTTGTTAGGCTCTTCGCCGCGGTGAAGAACATTCCGTCGCAAACGCGGCAGAACCTACCTGTGGGTGCAGCACCTCATCACCGCGGTGAAGATTCTCCTTCGCCCCGGCAAAGATTGGATTTCCAAAATTCACCAAATCTCAACCAAAACCAAGGCAAACACTTAACCAATTCGATATATCATGACAACAACCAACTCAATTAAAACCAAATCAATAAATATTTAAGCAAGACAGCAAATCTTGAGTACGTACCTTAAGTGGGGCGTTACACACCTACTCTAACAACCTTTTGGAGGTTCAAGTTTTGGTAGCCCTCTAACAACTTCCCTTTTTTAGAGTTATACCAAGTCTTTGAAGTTCATGTGACCATTTCTCATGCCACAAGTTAGTTCAATCAATCTTAGAGTTGAAACATGAAACATGGTTAGAAAGCAAATAACAATTAGATTTTTTCCTTTCTTGTAAAGAGATACCTTCATCATTCAAGACTTGACACTTGTTCTTGGAAAATTGAACCACAAAGTTTTTATCACAAATCTGACTAATACTAATCAAATTAGCTTTTGAACCCTCAATAAGCAAAACATCATTCAAAACAAGAAAATCAAGAAGAACAATTGATCACTTACCAAGAATCTTACCTTTCTTATCATCATCATATGTAACATGTCCACTATCAATCCATTCAAATTTAGACAAAAGTGATTTATTTCCTATCATGTGTCTAGAATAGCCGCTATCTAAATACCAAAGATCATTTTGAAAAGCAAGTAACGAGGTATGAGACACAAGGCAATTCACATCAGACATGGGTTTCCACACTCTTTTGGAAGAAAAACCATTTTTAGCATGTGTGCTCACACTAGAGAACAAATTATGGTTTTCAAGACATATTTTCAAATATGCAATGAACTTAAAAAACATTTAGGTCTGATGTGACCCTTCCTTTTACAAAAATGACAAATGGGAATAAATTGTTTTACCTTCAAAGCTTGTTCCCCATCAACAACCTTAGTAGGCATTTGAGTCGCGCATAGGAATATGATGTGCCAGCACCAAGAGAAAATCCCAAACCATACCTATCTCCAAAAGACTTTCCTTGCCCAAGGAATTCATCAAGCTTGATTGAACCTGCATCAAATCTTGCAACAATGGCCTTAGCCTCAATTAGTTCAAGAGTCAAGACAACATTTTTTCAGACAAGATAAGGGATTGCAACTTCTTGATAGTCTTTGGCCATTGATCATACATCTTGTCATATGCTTCTTGTTGTTCAGGATATATATTAATGGTGTCATCAGAAGACTTAGCAAGAACATTTTCATTATCAACGGACTCATCTTCCTCACTGTCACTCTCATCTTGGTCACTCTCACTCAATGTGCCAGCCATTGCCTTACCTTTCTTCTTTTTCAGCATGTTAACACACTTATATTGAATATTCCCAAACCCCTCACATTTATAGTACTTGATACCCTTATTGTTCCTTCACAAATGTTTTTGTAAAGGTACCAAGGGTTTGCTAGTCATAAAATTTTTTCACAAATGGTTTTTTACCATTTCCACTCTTAAAAGGCTTTTTCATATTTATCTTCAAAAACTTTGCAAAATTCTTTGAGTAAAGCTCATTTTGCATCATCCAAATTACTTTTATCAACATTTTCAAAAAGTTTAGAATCTACCTCATGTTTGAGAGCCAAACCTTTGCTCGATTTCTGATTGTCCCATCTTTTCAGATTCAGCTCAAAAGTTTGAAGATAGCCAATGAATTAATCAATGTCCATAAAGTCCACATCACAAGATTCTTCTATGGTGGTCATTTTTGACACGAGTCTCTTGAGAAGGGAGCAAAGAACTTTCTTGATAAGTTTAGTGTTAGTATAAATTTTTCCCAAAGCAAAACACTCATTAGACACATCATAGATCCTACCATGAAAGTTAATTATAGTTTCATCTTCATGCATAACCAAATTTTCAAAATCAGCCACAAGTCTTCTAAGTCTGTTTCTTTTAACAGCACTAGTGCTTTCATTTTTTACTGGAAGCTTATCCTAAGCATCCTTGGCAAGTTAGGAAACCCATTTTTAAAATGCAATGAAAGATTTTACCAAGTTGATTAATGGTTATCAAGTTTAAGCATAAATCAACATCCATAAGTAGTAAACATAAAACATATCAATATATACATAGTTTGGCTAAAAGCACTCTTAGCCTACATCCATGGGACCTCGTCTAGATCAAAGCAAATCCACTAAATAAAAAACTTTACAAGATATAGTTCAAAGTTGATTTTAGCTACAGCAAAGAGAACTCCCTATTCTAGTTACACTAAAGACCACCCTTTGAATCTCTAATGTCTTGTTGCTTCCAGGATTTCTTCATGCCGAGAACACACTCGAACAATGCTTGAGCTCACCCAAGCTTCACATGCCAAAGCCACACTCCAACATCAACAATGGAACCAAGTTCCAGCCACCATTCAACAAGGATAAAAGATGATGAGTGTTTGGCACAAAGACATAGTAAGAACCTTTAAGGAAAAATACTCTCTAAAAAGTTCAGAGCGCAAGCAAATATAATATCAAAGGTTAGAGAAAAGAGACACAAGAAAAAGATGATATATTGAAGTTTTCTTGCTCAACAATTTGTGCTAGGTCAGCAAACAAGGGCTAACAAGTGTTGGTCCAAAAGTGGAAAGAATTCCACCAACCTTTTGGGACCACAACCAAATGGGAAAAAGGTGATTTCCTTTGACCACGAGAGGATATTGGGACACCAGTAGGTGGTCCTCATGACAACACAACAGATGGACAAAAAATATCTCAACTGATAAAGATAAAAATGTAACTTGTGCAAAGTGAGTTTAGACATACGATATTAGCACAAAATGAAAGTGTACGCACACACGAAGTAAAATGCAAAATGAAAAAGGACATGCATATGTTTGACATTAGTGTGCACACACACAACACCTATGCACACAAAAATTAAGCATAAGTTTGACAAAAATATTCAACAACATTAACAAAAAATATACGGAAATTAAGTGGCAAGGGGTACAAAACTATTGCATCAAGTGTTTCTTTATTTATTCTAGTTCAAAAGAGGGTTGGGAAGTTCACAAATTCAACTTGAGGTAAGCTAACTCTAAATTTCACCTATATGAAGTTGGTCAAATGAATTCTTTGGCATGACTATACTTCATTTGGTTGCATGAATCCTCCTACATGGAGTTGGTCACATGAATCCTCCATTAAGGCCTTGTAACTCATCAAGTATTTAATATGCTTAAATTTTGCCAATAGTTAAAACTTTTAGTAGTTTGCAGTCAATAAGGTCAAGAATTGTTAAGTGTTGGAAATGCAAATTTGTTTAGTAATTTGGGGGTGAAACTATAAGGAATTTAAGGTTTAATGTATGATTTATGATGTGATTTCTTGCATGTTTCGTTATCTTTCAGAATCATAGGTGTTGTGTGTGTTTTTAGGTATTCAGGTGCAAAAGAATGGATTATTCATGCTTGCGCTGGTGTTCGAACGTCCTGGACCCATTAGAGTGCGGATAAATCAAGGCAAGAAGTAAAAGTGTGAAATTTTGACTTTGCGCCATGGCTCAAATTGTAAACCCCACCAATACATCCAAGGGTAAAATAGTCTTTTCCTTTTTATGTGTTAAGTTAACTACCATGCACATGCCTTAGGGGTAAAGTGGTAAAAGAATGATGATATTTTGTTAGCTTGACAAGATAAAGACGATGAAGGATTAAGGAGTAATTAAAAGACAATTGTTGAGGGCAAAAAGGGAAATAATGTTATAGGACATTAAATGCAAAAGACAAATGTCAAATGAATAATTCTTTTGCCAAAAAAAAAAAAAAAAGACATTAGGTGGTATGAGTCGGCCAACATATGTCTTCTACCACTTTTCTTTCTCTTCTTCAAGTTTTCTACAATCTTCCATAATTTTCTTCACTACTCCATTAAAATTTCAAGTCTCTTAGTTGCAATCTCTCAAGTGTCTTATATTTCTTCCTTTATTAAGGATATTAGGAGGTAAAATTCAACTCCTTATCTTATATAAATATTGTGTATTTCAAGTTATTGAAGTTTCCTTATATTTTATGTTAGGAAAAGGGTCAATTGGAGATAAGGAGGAGGAAATTTACAAAGGAGTGTGGCTTCTTGACATAAGGTAAGGGAAACCTCCCTTTAATAGGAAATAAGAGTTAGGTTCCTAGGTTTAGTGTTAGGGAACCTTAATTCTTGTCACACAATAGCAATTGAGTTTGGTTTGATGCTATAAGTGATGGATTTATATGTGAATTGTAAAAACATTGAAGTTTGATGACAATCAATGGAATTAGTTGTGACATGAGTTTTTAACATAGTACAAGGGAGGTTATTATTGATCATTTAACATGTTTTCACAGGGGAGAATGGTTAGGAAAGGTTAGGGAGTAAGTGGAGGTAAATAGGTTTGGAAAAGCCCTAAAATAGGCATGTTACCATGGTTGCCCTGTCACAGTCGTGACATTATGAGTGATTTTTGGGCATCTTACCTATTGAACTGGATTGAGACCTAAATATAAAATTGTAGCCCTGTCTCTAAGCTTTAAAACGAGACCAACATCATATCAATCCAATGTGTATGACTCAAGTTATGCCTTTTTGAATCTGACCTATGCAAAATGACTACCTCAAAAGTGCTTCTAATTTCTTAATTTATTGTTTAGCCTAATAATCTATGATTGATTCCAAGTATGGAAATGATGCTGACAGGGTTTTGAAGTATGTTTGAATGAGTGATCTTTATGATTATTTGATGATTGTATGAGCATATACAGTTGATGTAATGAATGACCATGGAGATTATGTGTAATATGTTATGTATTACCTAATTATGAGCTTGTGTATGTATAAACACCTAAGTATGATATGTTCTATGAATTTGTTATGCATCCACAAAATGGTCATGATGAAATGATATGTTCATATATGGAAAGTGTATGTTTTTTTTTTTAAGAATATAGCATGTCAAGCATATTAATGATGAAAAAAGGGGGACTTGATCCCAAGTTTGAGCAAAATGCTTCCAAGGTACATAGACATGCATTTTTGTGAAGGAAAATGATTTGTAAATTTTATGGAAGATGTTGGCATGTTATAGGGAACCTGAGCTCACTCATGCACATGTCTAGACCAAAAGAAATGAACAGTCCATAGCGTGCATGACCATAAGGACTATGTCATAAGTTAAGGTTAGCTCATTGGCCAAAGGTTTTGTAATCCATGCCTCAACTTAGTCGGATCGGCAGACAGTAAAAAGTTTTTCAAAGAAAAATGTATTTATACATGCATGGCATTGATGTGCATTATTCATGAACATCACAGGAAAGCATTGCATGAATTATATTATGCATTATGATATGGATTGAATATGCTATGTTATATTATTTTTATGTTATTAATGTTTGGTTCATGTACAAGTAAATAAGATGCTTCCTAAGTTTAAGAATGTTACATAGGGTTAAAAGATTGATACCCTTACTGAGTGATTAGCACTCATTTCCCTAGTTCCCATGTTTTGCCAGTAATGGTTAAAGCGGTAACGGCGAGCGGCAGTCAAGGAGGCTTGGGGGCATGCATGTTTTTGTTCTAACTAAACTTATGATGTTATATAAAGGATGTTGCTTTTGAATTTAATGTATATAGTTTAATGTTTATAATCTAAGTTTTATGAAATAGTAAATATGTTTTGCTTATAAATGATGGGAGATATTTTATATTTGCTTCCGCTATTAAACAATTGATGTTGTTGTTTTCTTTAAACCATATTTTTCATATATAGTCATGTCTTGATAGGTTGATTAAGAAAGTAATGTAAATGAGAGGAGAAGTTTTTATTTATTTATTTTCATATAGTAAATGTTTGTAACCAAGATTTAAAATTTAAACTACACAACCTTCCAGGTGTGAATTCTCTAATTTTCCATCCTAATGGAATACTTAGAAGGTACCCGGCTGGAGGGGGCTGTTACACAAATAAACTAAGCCGCAGCGTAAATGAGATAGGGCACAATTCAAATGAGCTGGGGCACAATTAAAGTGAGCCATAGCGCAAATAAATTGAGTCGCGGTACAAATCGCGTAGAATGTAAAAATGTCATATTTCCAACCCTAATTTCGACGACCAATATTTACAAGTTTGTCATTTTGTCTAAAAAATATAAAGGCAGCTTTAGTCCATTTCTAGGGAGTTTTAGGTTTTACATACACATTTTAGGGAGAGAATATATTTGGGGCTTCTTGGAAACATAGAGCTTGGAGAGGAGAGAAGGAGCTTGGAAAGGAGAAGAGGTTCTCTTCCTCTCCTCCTCCTTTATTCTTTATGATTATGGTTCTAGGTGTTGTTGTTTCTTTTCCTTTATGTTGTATTTTGTTTTCTAGGGATTTGATGTAATCTAATTGAAGGCTTGTGTTTTATTGTTAATCTATTTGTTTGATCTATTCTATTATGTTCTGGATTCATGCATTGCATTTAATTCAATCTTTAGTTGATGTTAGGGCCTCATCAACCTTAATGTTAGTTAATTGATTATGTGAGACAAGATTGGGTGTGGAATGATTGATTTGTAGCCCTGCCCGGGTATAGATTAGTTATTGTCTATAATATTGTCTTGCATTTAATGGGTTTTCGTTACTAGACTAGGCTATATGCCACTAGCTAATTTAGTTGATGGAAACATTTGGTTATTCTGAATGGCTACAGTAATACCTTAGAAACAAGAGATGCCATGCCTATCTTGATTAGTTCTATGAATGGATTATTTGTGTCTATGCGAATTGGTTCCTTCATTGTTTAGACTAGGCACTAGCTAGTTTGAATGATGAAAGTACTAGGTTGAATTCGATGATGTACAAACCCTAGAATGGAGTGGGGAGAGCGATAGTTTGATGATGAACATGCAGCTTGATAATTATGATGGAGTTAGAGCCCTAGGATTCTTTGTATATAGTTAGATTTAGATTTACTTTAATGTTGTTTATATGTTTTCTTTATTTCAGTTCTCGGTTTGATTCATCAAGGCATAGTTATTAGGATCGCAAGAGCACCTCCAAGCTCTGTGGGACGACCCTTACTTGTGCACTATGCTGCAATTGCGACTTGTGCACTTACAAAGGATTAAACTTTGTATGTCTATCAAGTTTTTGGCATCGTTGTCGGGGACTATTAAGTTGCTCTATGATTTCTAGTGACTTTGCCTTGATTTATGATGCTTGTGTATGTTTAATTTTTGCTGTTTTGTAATGCCCACATTGAGGTACGTAATTTATTTATGCTTTTATGCCCTTAGTTTTGCTTGTTTTAAGGTAGAAGATTGGAATTTTGGAAGTGCAGACTTCGCCACAACAAAGAATCTTTGTTGCCATGACAACAAACTCTCTGCCCAAATCATGTTTTAGAATTTGTAGGCTTCGCCGTGGCAAAGAAGAACTCGCGCTGTGGCGACGTATGCTCTAGAATGCTTCACCGAGGCGAAGAAAAAGTTTCGCTATGGCGAAGAGCTAGCTGAAATCTTTGAGAAAATTCTAGAGAAAACTTCCTTAAGGGCAAAATGACCATTCTATCGCTAATTAGTTGTAAATGTGGGGAGTGAAAAGTAAGGAAATTTTATGGAGAATGCAATGAAGGTAAGGGCATTTTTGTAATTGACTAAAGGGCAAAGATGAAATTTCTTAGAAAGTGTAAGGCAAAATGGGAAAGTATATGTATTAATATGAGATATTAAGGGTTCAAGAATACAAACCCTATCATTCTCTACACCTCACTCGCCACTTTCACTCTCAAATCCTCTCAATTCCTTCATCAAGTTTTCAAGATAATTTAGAGGACTTTTGATTGGATTTTGGTAGAGATTCATTCCTAAGCATCCAAAGGTAAGAATTCTTGCAAATAGATGTGAGAGTAATTTTTTAAGTGTTGAGTTCTTATAGTTTATATACTTAGGATTTTAGAGAAAGAGGAAATCTACCAAAGAGAGAGAGATTCTAGTGGAATCACTCAAGTACAAGGTAAGTAAATCCAACCCTAGCCCTTGATTTGAGCTATAAATGTATAGAGAATTTCTTATTTGTATTTATATGTTTGATTATTGAGAATGGTTGATGGAATTGTTGATGGAATTGATGATGATTTATGATTAGAATTCCACCATGAGAAGTGATGGTTGTGATTGATAGAAACTGATGGAAGTTTGGATGAGTTAAGAAAGAATTTAAGAAAAGTTATGGAGTGTATTTTCTTGGCCAGGTTTGATATTGAATTTAGAGAGCTATGCTCCAACATCTTGGTGGTTAGAGATTGTTATGGTAGACACAATCACCTTAGAGCTTTGTTTGTGTAGACCAAGTGTTTGATGAAATTTCATAGAAAAGTACATGTATGAGTTTATTGATTTATTATCTTGATATGAGTTGGTAGATGGTAGAGAAAGTAGAGAATGACATGTTTACATGCCATATTGCATCATTGCATTTAAACATTTGAATTGAGAAATAACCATAAGAAAAGCCAATCTACATGCCTACATGCATATAAGAACATTAAGAATATTAAGAACATTAAAGAAGAAAGAAAAGAAAGTTATTAAAGAAAAGAAAAGAACATGACACAACAAGAATTTAGGCTTCTTACAACAAAATAATTTGTCACTATAAATATCAAAATTGTGATCATATCTTTAATGTGAGGAATTATATTGGTCACCAGGTTGGTCACATTAAGCTCGTACTCTTAAGTGTATGGTGACGAAAGAGCATTTGGTCACCATAACTTAATTATTTATTGTGACAATAATAATTTATCACTTTAAACTAGTTTATTGTGATAAATTATTTGTAACAATAGAAAGCAATTTTTATCACTACAAGTAATATTTTGTCATAATTTATTTATATTTAAAGACCAAATGATAAGCTTTATGGTGAAAAAATCATATATTATGACAAAATTGATTTTGTCAAAATTGTGAATGGTGACTAAATTATTTGGTCATAATTTTAATAGTGACAGAAATTTATTTGTCATTGACTTTATTGTGACAACATTTATTTCGTTACATGTTTGTTTATATGACAATATTATTTGTCAAAAATTGTATAGTGACAAAAATAATTTTGTAAAAAATTTAATAGCATGACAAATAATTTTTTATACAAATATTTTTTACATGATGATTTTTTATTGTCAAAATAATATAAGCGTGACAAATATTTTTTGACATCTCAATAATGATAAAAATATTCATGTCTGTGCTTCTAAAATGTGATGAATCTTTTTTGTGAAAAGAATATTCAAGTGAAAAAAATAAATTATGGGGAAATTAAAATCGTGACAAATTATATTTATCAAATTTTATTAATAGCGACAGAAATATTTTTGTCAAAAACATGAAAAGTGTTGTGACAAAAATTTAAGTCATTAAATTTTAAGACCTTATATAATTTTTTTGTTAATATTAAAAGTAACAAAAATATCTTGTCAACAATTTAAAAGAGTAACAATAGTTATTTTATATCAATTTGATCTGACAATTTTATATATACATTTCACATTTAATAAATAAAATTATAAATAATTACATTTTTTTTCCCACAATGGAACGTACAGCTATTATTATTATCAAAACTATGAATCCATATATCACTTTTAACTTAAGATGAAATTATATCAAGGAAAAATTTATTAAAATATATAAAGTCAACAACATTATAATTTTAATATGTTTAATACATAAAAGGTAAAGACAGTCTACTACAACTATTTTATTGATATAAATATGAAAGCATCCATGTGTTGATGGTCCCTTCTTGATCATTTTTTCATTCTGCAAAAAAAAAAAAATGTCATAGGAATATATATAGAGAGAGAAGGAGAAAAAAAATAACAATAACCTCTACATAATATTACATTAATTACTCAAAAGGCTTTTAATTAAAACATAATTTTCTTTATTACGTTTATTATATCAAAAAGTACATGAAGAAGAAAACTAAAAAAATTATTTAAATCTATTAATTAAGTAATGATTTTACCTTCGGGGGAAATAGAAACATCTCGTCCACTCCTTTGTTGACTTATCAATTCATCAACCTTTGACATGAGGTTTTCATGAGATTCAGGTAAAGCATTGATTATCGGCTATTGATTTTGTATTTGCTTATATTGATCTTGTATTTGCTGCTTCAATTGACCATTTCGTTGTTCGAATTTGATTTTTTCAGCATGAAAAAGAGCCTCTAATTTTGAACTTTTATTTTGCTTTACCCCCAAAACTTTCTCTAAAATTTCACGTCCAGTCATATCAATACCCTCCTCTATCGCTTGTGAGTGAATTACTTTCATTTGCTCCTATTAAACCAAAAAAAAAAAAAAAAATCAGATAATAATAATCATTTATAACTGCTCTATAATTATTGAAGAGAGCCTAAAAATAATCTATAAAAAAAAAAATAGTTAAGTCTGAAATTACTTACATAATTTTCTTGGGCTTGTGGGTGGATCCATGTGGCATCATTCTTTGGATGTGTTTCATAGTAAACCTTCATTTCAATAGGTTCCCCATCCCTTTCTTCTATATGTTTTTCCAAATTTTCATTCACAAATCTCTCTATATTTTCCTATATTTAAAAAAAAAAAAAAAAGATGAAGGGTTAGTAAAGAGGTAATTAGGAAATATATTTAAAATAGGAAATACGTTTAAGAATAGAATTCAATTTTTAATTGTATATATATAATTGACTTAAGAAAGATATTTAAAATAGGAAGGATGCTTAAATATTGTTTAGAATTTTAATTGAATTAAAATAGAAAAGATGTTTAAAATAGGAAAAATATTTAAAAATAGTTTAAACTTTAAAGCTTTAATTTTTATATATTCAAGAGGGAATTAAAAACAAAATTGCCGCCTCCTATTGCCTCCAGAATTTTTACTAACAAAATTGCCGCCTCCTATTGCCTATAGAATTTTTACTTTTCAATTCTACTCAAGCTTTAATTTTTATATATTCAAGAGGGAATTAAAAAACAAAATTGCCGCCTCCTATTGCCTCCAAAATTTTACTTTCTAATTCAACCCAAACCGTATTTGTCTTCTTCTTTTTTATACCCTTTTTATTTCTATTTTCATTTCACCCCTGTTTCTTTCTTAATACTACGGTAATGTCATCTTTGTCCAAAACAAATTCATTTATTACACTGAAAAGAGATGAGTATTGATAGTTTTTATATAAAGTTTCCATTGTCCACCTATAACAACTGTTACCATGTATACACTTTAATTTAATCTTTTTAATAAAAACGGGATAAGACTTTTTGCACATACAAAAATATACTTGAAATATTCATTTTTCTTGCTATAATTTTTGGAAATAATTTAAATCTTTATGATATTACATTTTATAACTTATACTAAAATTATCATCTCAAGTAATAACTATAATGTCTTCTGATGTAACATCAACTCATTTAAAAAAAAAAAAGTATAAAATATAATATTATACCTTTTATTTTAATATATTGCATATATTGCCTTGATCGTATATCTTAAAAATATATGTTAAAATTAGTGACAATTTTTTTTGGTAACACTAATGAGAACTGTGTTTATTTGTTGTAGTAAATTAAATACTTTGATGCAATAAAAAATCTTTATAAAAAGTATAATATACATTAAAATTAATGATAATTTTTTTGATAACATTAATTGATATATACGTTTAGGAGGTGAGTGGGGGACTGCCGCTCGACCCCCGAATGAGTTTTTGTATGCAAACAATCCGTCAAGGCTAAGAAAAGTATACACCATATCTAACACAAATTATATTATTCGACTCTTCATAATTTTTATAGATTTTTATATGGTCCCCTCAAAGTAAAAGAAAATATAATTCTCTTGATTAAAATATAAAATGCTCATTAACTTAATCAAACTCCTGATTAAATTATTTGAATAAGTAAATATGAATTAATAAAATTAGATGAGCTTGTTATTCATATTTTAATAATAACTACTTAGTGTTGGGCTAAGAACAAAATTCAATACATCTATAGCAAATAAAATAATTTTATTTTGTTACGATTGTATATTCTCTTTTCAGTTTGCACTATAGATTTTTTTTTTTCCACTTAGTTTATATGTGCTTATTGTAGTAGATTGATTTAACAACATATACTTATTGTAGTAGATTGATTTAACAACATATACTTATCAGTTAAGGTTTTTTTCAGGTTTTTATATCTGTTTAATTACTCAATTACTTATGCTTATAAAAAAAACAAAATTATCTACCTTTAATATATAAAATATATATTATTATTTGACATAACTATAAATATTATAGTTGATTTTTTTTGTTATAATGTCAAGCTAATATATATTCATCATTTACATGTATATATATTCTCACTCGCCCCATAAAATTAGAAGTTTAAATCAATTATTCAATTGAACTCCTAATTGCAATAAATTAGAAATAGCACATTAAATAAAGTAGAGTATTAACTAAACCACATATCAAACACTCACCTCAAGGGTAGCTTGAATTACATAATTTACCTCAATATTCTAGTTTCATATGATCCTAATTTCATATGATTATATACTATATATATTTTAGTACATGACAACCTAAAAGAATGAAAGTGTTCCAAAGAGGACGAGACAACCGTCTGTATGGTCAAATATTGGTTGTAGGATTTTTTCTAATATTAATTAATTTAGTCAAGTTTTATTAGTCTAGAGTTATTATTATAAGTTGGAGTAGTATTAGGATTAAGTATTGCTAGCTATAGTTAGGAATATTACTCATTATATTATACCATTACAATCATTTTAGGATTATAAATTGGGATAAGATGTAAGTTTATATAAAGAGCCTAAACCATGGATTATCATTGTATTTTTATTGAATATGCTAAATGGGTTTTTTCTTTTTTTTTCCAAATTAAGAGTAAATAACATGCAAAGATCATTGGTGAAGCTGCTAATGAAATGGATTAAAAAAAACATTAAAAAAATTTTTGTTTTAAAAAGGAAGGACAGTAAGATTCGAACTAGTGTTCTCCCAAGTCTGCCCCTTAACCACCCGGGCAAATGTGCTCATTTGTTGCATATCCTTATTAATTATATATATTTAGTTTCTTTATATCTACCTAGAAAGACAAACTCAACTAAAGTGTGAGAGAAACGATGGCGTTTAAGTTGTTTGTTTGTCCCCTCTCCCTGCATATTTTCCTTCTTACCTTTCGTCTGCCACCTTGCTCCCAATTCATTTTTTCTTCAAAATGGCGAATCTTTATTTTTCTTCTTTCATATTTGGTTTTCCCAATTCAAATTTACAAAGAAAAGAAGAGACCAAAGGCAGCTCACTTCACCCGATTCAATTTTTCCCTTTTTCGCCCAAATCAATTTTTCCCCTTTTCGCCCAAATCAATTTTCCCCCTTTTTCCCCTTTTCGCCCAAACTCTAACCCGAACATTAGCTACAAAAAATTTAGGACAATCAAAGGAGAGTTCATAACGAAATCAAGAAAAGAAGCAAAGGAGTAAAAGAAGAGCAAGAAGCAAGAAGGTTCCAATAATGGAGTTTCTAGAGACAAGGATGATTCCAGTGAAAAAGATTCTAGTGATGAAGAAGATTTTATTGATGGAGGAGATGATACTATTCTTGACTATTGCGATGATACTAATGACGAACAAGATGATGATGGTGAGAACGAAGATGACGAAGATGATGATGATGACGAGGATGATGGTGAGTTTTAATATTGTACATTTGATTGTATGGGTACTTCCTTATCGTTTGGTGGGGGTAAACTTGATTGTATAATTTGTATTTTATTTCAGTTTGATTGTAATGAATATTTTGCAATTGATTGTTGAAACCCCCTTGTCTTTAATTTTGGAATATACTATGGATGAACTGGTTTATTTTTGTAATTTCATCTTTGACGTGAATGTGTAATACAGACATTAATAATTTAACATGTGATCCAAATATTTGTATTCAGTTTGAATTTGATTTATATTCTTTTATCATGAAAGCCAAAAATGGTACATAATATTTGCAATGGATTGAAATTTGTTGCTACGATTTTACAAACATATTTTTTTTCATCGATAATTTATTGGTAATTTGTTTTAGAATGGATTTATTTGATCTAGCTAGATATAGCAAAACTCGACACGCCCACCCCCGATCACCTCCCGATCCCCGACCAAATTTCTTAGCCCATGACCTTGTATAATGCGGTAGAAGTGCGCGAGAAAATTCACTAAGAAAATGCGAAAGGTGACTTGGGTAGTAGAATGAATGTGGGAGTAGAATGATATTGCGAGGTCATCTTTGGAATTCAATGTAGAAAATGCGAAAGGTGAGTGTGTTAGAAAAATGCGAATATGTAGAGTATGCGAGTCAGCGAGAATGCAGTATGTGCGAGTTGAATGTGTAGTTATGCGAAGTTGTAGAAAATGCTGCAGAAGTTCATAAAATGCAAAAAGGCTGATTGTGTTTAGTACAATGCGAGAAAGGCTGATTGTGTTAGTAAAATGCAGAAAAAGCGAAGTGTTAGAAAAATCTTGAAAGTTGATTGTGTTAGTAAAATGCGAGAAAAGGTGAAGTGTTAGAAAAAAATGCGAGAAAGTTGAATGGGATAGTAAAATGCGAAAAGGCTGATTGTGTTTGGTACAATGCGAAAGCTGATTGTGTTAGTAAAATGTAGAAAAAGCGAAGTGTTAGAAAAATGCGAAAGTTGATTGTGTTAGTAAAATGCGAAAAGTGAAGTGTTAGAAAAAAATGCGAAAGCTGAATGGGATAGTAAAATGCAGAAAAGTGATTGTGTTTAGTACAATGCGAAAGGCGATTGTGTTAGTAAAATGCGAAAAAGCGAAGTGTTAGAAAAAATGCGAAAGTTTATTGTGTTAGTAAAATGCGAGAAAAGCTAAAGTGTTAGAAAAAAATGCGAGAAAGTTGAATGGGATAGTAAAATGCGAAAAGCTTATTGTGTTTAGTACAATGTAGGAAGCTGATTGTGTTAGTAAAAGGCGAGAAAAACTGAAGTGTTAGAAAAATGCGAAAGTTTATTGTATTAGTAAAATGCGAAAAGTGAAGTGTTAGAAAAAAATGCGAGAAAGTTGAATGCGATAGTAAAATGCGAAAAGAAAAATGAAGTGTTAGAAAAAATGCGGAAAGTTGAATGGGATAGTAGAATGAATATGTTAGTGGTAGTTTTTTTAGAGACCAATGCAGTAATTTGGATGTGTTTTGCGAAAATGCAGTATGTGAGACGAGAAAATGAGCGTGTGCATGTGGCAAGAGAAGAAAATGGTGAGAAAATAATGCTAAAGCTGAATGAAGTAGAAACACTTGTAGAAACTAAATGCGTAGTGAGGCCCAAAAAAATAAAAAATAAAAAAATAAAAGAGAATGGAATTGAGGTTGTGTTTAAGAGGGAATATTAGATGAAGTGGAGAAATGTTGTCTGAATGTTTGAAGTTACATTACATTCGAGAGAGAATATTAGATAAAGTGTAGAAGAATTGTCCTGTATGTTTTTGGAATGAGGTGAATTTGTAATAGTGTAAAGAAAGGGGGTTTCTTGTAATAGTCCAAAGAAAAATCAAACGCGGCGTTTTGTTTAATTGTATGTTCAAAAGCGTGCGTTTCTTCATTTTTTTCACCAACTATAAAATAGGTGGTCTTCGTCTTCTTCAAGAGAAATACGGTCACACATTTTCAACGATTTTTTTTCAGTTTTTTGTTCGATTCTGATTTATCAACAACGTCTTTCATACCCGATCCTATGTGTTAATGAGTTTTTTTTTAGTGACATAAATGCTAAAATTATTAATGATTTTTTTTAAGTGACATATATGTTATTGCTAAAAACTTGAGAGGAATAACAAATAGTTGTACACATATTAATTATGTTTTTTTAGCAAATTTTTGTCACAAAATATCACATTTAATTTGACTCAAATATTTTTGTCATTAATACTTTGATTTTATTATATATATATATAATTCTTTTGTGACAAATTAGTTTGTAATTATAGAATGCATTACTAAATATAGTGACTAAAGTTTTTTTATGACAAATATGGTTTGCCACGATGAAAAATTTATCTCAACGCTTAAATTTTGACTTAAACATTTTGTTATTAATACCTCCATTTCAGCATATATTATGACAATTTATTTTTGTAGCAATAAATAAATTCTTTTGTGACAAAATAATTTGTAGTTATAGCATGTATAACTAAATATAGTGACTAAAATGTTTTATGACAAAATATGTTTGTCATAATAAGCAATTTGCCTAGGTGCCAAAATTTGGCGCCAAAAATTTGTGACGAAATATTATGATAAAATTGTTTTTCTTCAATATATTTCTTATGGATTTCTTTATTGTGATAAAATATTATGACAATATTTGTTTTAGTCACTATATATTCCTTTTGTCATACTTAATGTGATGTTTTTTTATTTTTTCATAATACCTATATTACTTGTGACGAAATAGTTTTTGATAAAATTAATTTTGTCACAATATAATATATTTCTTGTAGTGTGACCATTGAGTTTTAAAAGAATATAAAAGAAGAGGAGGTTGTTGCGATGGGAAACCCGTGAGTGACAAGAAGAATTTCCTTGCATGCACGCCGCCTTCAGTGAGCGGCCTAAGAATAAGAAAGAAGAATCAGTACAGTCCGTATGAGTGTATGTGATGAGGGTTGTACCCAAGAAAGAAGAATACACTCACACGGCCAGATTTCCGAATCCATGCCTCAACCGACTCTGATCGGCAAAGAATAAGAAAGAATAAGAAAAGGAAAAAATATAAAAGCAAAGAATAAGAAAGAATAAGAAAAGAAAAGAAAGAAAAGAGAGAACAGAAAGAAAGAAAGAAGAGAAGTAGAGAAAAAGAAAGAAGTACAGAAAAAGAAAGAAAAATAGAATAAGAAACAGAAAAACAAAAAAGAAAAGGCATCATCTATGTATTTGTGCATTGCATCATATCTGTGCATGGCACTATGCCTACTACCATGAGTAGTGAGAAATTAGAAAGAAAGAACAGAGAGATTAGAAAAAAGAAAGAATAGAGAAAGAACAGAGAAGAACAACGAAGTGTAATGTAAGGAAAGAAATTCAGAGTTTAAGCAACAGAGAGAGAAGGGTAGTATAGCGGATTTACTTACTGAGCAAGTAGTGCTCACTCTGTTGATTTCTTTGTTTTCGCAGGGAACATGTGAGAAGCGGTCGGATGGACATTGAGAAGCTGAGGGAAATGGCACCACTATCCACTATTTTCGAGTTTATGTATATAATACTTTTGTATTATAAAGAATTTAGTATATAAAGTAAAGAAATTTTGTGGGCCCATTATCTTTCACTTATATGCTTATGTGTTTCTATCATTTTGTATTTCCCAAGTATACTAGTTAGATATTACATGTTTTTTCTTGTTTAATTTTTGTTTTGTGCATGTTGATGTTTGGGTTCTCTTCAGTGTGTTTTATTTCATTTTTAGTTTTTTATTTTGTGTGTTGTTTTATTTGCTTTTATTTTGTTTTCAAGTTGCCTACACTTTATTTACTTTTATGTTGATTTCATTTTTTTTTTTTTTATTTGTGTGTTTGTTTTAGTTTCTGCAAACATTTTGATTACTAACCGACAACATGGATTATATTCCAAGACACCATGTGTTCTTTCTTTTGTGTAGGTAGATTTCATGTTGACTACGAGATGCACATTCAATGGAGTTACTTCCAGTGCTTTACAATCTATTAATCAAGGGAAGTAACTCGTTTCTTTCCCTTTTCACCTCTATTTTGTGTTTATAGCTACATTGGAGACAATGTAGGAATTTGGTTGGGGGAGGGACAGTATGAAATTTATGTTTATGAATTCATGTTATGCGTGCCTATAAGTTTTTTGTTAGTTCGTGGAATCCTTGTGTTTCCTGGATTATGTCAAATGTCTATGAGATAACATGATTGCATGACATGTAGTGAATAGGAGAGGTGGTTGATTCTAGCATTTAGGGATGTTTAGTGTGTAATCTTCTTACTATTTTTGGTGAGGTCCCTAAAAATTCTAGAACCTATTTGACGATCACTTGAGGCAAAATCCTGGATGAAGCATGATTGAAGAAATGATTTAGGCCATCTTTGGACCATTTGAGCTTTTCAAGCCAATCTTATATATTTTTATCCTTAGTCACCCTACTGAGCCTTGCTGCATATATTTAGCCTTGATTTTCTTTCTTTTAACCCGCAATAACCTATCCACTTTAACTCTTAAACACATTTCTTACCTTTGATATTCTTTTAAAAAGATTTAATCTGAATTGATGAAAGTGAAATGTGTGAGGTTTTGAGCTTTGTTATAAAATTTTGTAAAGATGTGCGGAAGAATTGATTGGGAGTTGTTGTGTGGGAAAAAAGGGAAATTTTGTGATATTATTGCTTCCTAATTTATGTGTTTAAAAAAAATAATTGAAAAAGAAAAAAAGAAAAAAACAATAAGAAAGCTTGAAAAGGGTATAGATTCAATTGTGCTTGGGGAGAGTGATGCAATAAAAGAAAAAAATAAAAAAATAAAGGGTTTTGGGTTTGAGATGGTAAGTTGTTTTGAGTGATTGTGTTCTTTGAATTGTAAGATTATTCCTCTTAATTGCTTGAATCCTTTACGTTCTTTCATAACCCAATACCTTAGCCTAACGGTGTAGCCCTAATGATCTGAAGTTGTGCATTTGTTCTACATTAGTGGAGAGTGATCTGAAAAGTATGCCTATGGAGTTGTGTTTTCAAAGTTTTCATTTTTATGGGATCAAAAATTTGTTTTCTCTTTGGAAGTTGGATATGAAACCTTCTCTAAGGCTAGGATTGATGGTTTGTGGTATGACTGTGTGGTTGAGAGTAGAGAATGAAGATGAATTGATGTTTAGGATGTTCCTAGATAGGGGGGAATTATTGCTTATTCTTTTTGTTATATGTGTATGCTTTGTATGAGACACGTTTATTGATAGATTTGGGAAACCTTTGTTTTCTTTTTCTTTTTCTTTTTAATTATGTGTGTTAGGATTTGTAGGATGTTTGTGGCAAACATCGTTGAAAACCCTCATGAGACTATAACTCGTCCACTAGGGAGACCTAGCTAGGGATTTAAAGGCTTATTGCATACGCTAAATGCAATTGTGATAACCTATGGAAGTGGTTTAGGATAGTTTAGTTAGGTTAGATTTTATTTTTATATCGATTTCAATGCTAGGGACTAGCAATAAACTAGTTGGGGGTTGTGTTGAGTGTTAGAAATGTGGATTTATTTAGTAATTTTGGGGTGAAACTATAAGGAATTTAAGGTCTAATGTATGATTTATGATGTGATTTCTTGCATGTTTCGTTATCTTCCAGAATCACGGGTGTTGTGTGTGTTTTCAGGTATTCAGGTGAAAAAAAATGGATTATTCGTGCTTCTGCTGGTGTTCGGATGTCTTGGACCCATTTGAGTGCGAATAAATCAAGGCAAGAAGTAAAAGTTTGAAATTTGGACTTTGCATCACAGCTCAATTAAATTAAGCCATGACGTAAACGTGTCGGGGTGCAAATAAACTGAGTCGCGATGTAAACGAGCCAGGGCACAATTAAAGTGAGCCGTGGCATAAATCGGGCAGAATGTAAAAATGTCACATTTCCAACCCTAATTTCGGCAACTAGTATTTACAAGTTTGCCATTTTGTCTAAAAACTAAATAAAGGCAGTTTTAGTCCATTTTTAGGGAGTTATAGGTTTTACATACACATTTTAGGGAGAGAATACATTTGGGGCTTCTTGGAAAGGTGGAGCTTGGAAAGGAGAGAAGGTTTTCTTCCTCTCCTCCTCTTTATTCTTCATGATTATGGTTCTAGGTGTTGTTGTTTCTTTTCCTTTATGTTGTATTTTGTTTTCTAGAGATTTGATGTAATCTAATTGAAGCTTGTGTTTTATTGTCAATCTATTTGTTTGATCTATCCTATTATGTTCTAGATTCATTCATTGCATTTAATTCAATCTTTAGTTGATGTGAGGGCCTGATCAACCTTGATCTTAGTTAATTGATTGTGTGAGACAAGATTGGGTGTGGAATGATTGATTTGTAGCCTTACCCGGGTATGGATTGGTTATTGTCTATAAGATTGTCTTGCGCTTACTGGGTTTTTGTTACTAGACTAGGCTATATATGCCACTAACTAGTTTAGTTGAAGGAAACACTTAGTTATTCCAGATGGCTGCGGTAATACCTTAGAAACGAGAGACGCCATGCCTATCTTGATTAGCTTTGTAAATGGATTATTTGTGTCTATGCAAATTGGTTCTTTTGTTGTTTAGACTAGACTATACGCCACTAGCTAGTTTGAATAATGAAAGTACTAGGTTGAACCCGATGATGTATGAACCCTAGAATGGAGTGGGGAGAACGATAGCTTGATGATGAACATGTAGTCTAATAATTATGATGGAGTTAGAGCCATAAGATTCTTTGTATATAGTTAGATTTAGATTTACTTTAATGTCATTTATATGTTTTCTTTATTTCAATTCTCGTTTTGATTCATTAAGCCATAGTTACGAGAATCACGAGAGCATCCCAGTCTTTGTGGGATCAACCCTTACTTGTGCACTATGCTGCAATTGCAACTCTTGCACTTGCGAGGGATTAAACATTGTATGTAGATGCTATAATTGTTGGATTCCAAAAACATACCACATACAATGTCACCTTTCATATCAAATTTAGACTATCTTTAGCATATTAAAGTCAATGGAAAACGTTCCAACTATGACAAGGTGCAATTAATTAGAGGCGGCATCAAGTATCATCATAATCACATCAAAGAAAATAAAGAGTAAGATGTGCGTACTTTTTCTTGCGCTCTTTTCTTTTAGAATGGGTAGCCAAATTCTCTATTTGAGTCTCATCTTTCTTTTTCTCTTTCCCCTTTCCTTTTTGCTACTCTACGGCTATGGTCATCAATGCTATCAACATCTCCATCTTCGATTCCAATTGCTTCCTTTCCCCACTCCATAATTTTTTTTTTTTTTTTTTTGGTTGGTTGGCTGGAATTTTGACAGTGAGAGATTTGATTAGGGGAATCAGAAATTTTGATGGTTTGGGTTGGGAGAGAATATGATTTAGGGTTTGTTAAATTTGGGAGGGAATTTGATTTAAGGTTATCCAAATTTGGGGGAAATTTTGCTTTGAAATTTTTTATTTTTATTTTTGGCGGATTAGTACCGTGGCCCACATGCTAATGTCATGTCAGCTTGTGCGTCTCTTCGTAAGAAGCTTTGTACCTCTAACTTTATTGTATAACAATATATTCAAGCTAAGACGACAAATATTTGCAATATAAACATATTGACATCAGGGTAAGATAAAATAATCTTTGTGTTCTTCACGCGACTGAACATACTGTGCTCACAAATAGTTGAGATTGTTCAAAGAATAGTACACAATCTTCGACCTCCTCCACTTTGATTACGAAGCCTCTCCTTCTCCCTATTCGCATTCTCAAGATTCACTCTAAGCTTACGAATTTCATCGTTTGATTTCATTTGAGCTGCCTGTGTGTTCTCTTCTGCCTTTAATCGGGCAGCTTGCTTCTCCGCCAATTGCTTTTCAAGCTTACTAGTTGTCTCTATGAGCTTCAACTTATGCTATTAAAAACATCAACGTGGATCATCAAGTCCTTAAATAATAATATAATACAAATACTGCTGATATTATTGATGAATGAAAAAGATAAGACATTAGCTAAAACATTGCCAAATTTATCAATTGGAGACCATTCCCAAGTAAAATGGCATCCCCAAATTTTATACAGTTGGAGAACCACTGAAATCCTACAACCATTGTTAATCAATGCTGGCAATAAAGATCAGGTAATACAGTATAGCAATGCTGACAATAAGATAAGGAATAGGGTGCAATTCAATATGAACAAACAACGGCAGACACTCTTATTGCTTCTAATTCATTGAAAGTCAAAATGCTCTACAAAACCTTTATGAAAAATTCAACTAGTTATAGTCATTAAATGTGAAAATAGGGCTTTATATATAAAAGTGTTTTCTTCAATGAAATGGTAAGTTAAAGCCTCTTAAGAGGTGCATAAGAAATTTAATCTTTCTAGGGGCGGTGTTCTCCATAAGTACAGAGAAATGCCACAATTACACCTTTACCATCTTGTATACAACTTAGAATATCTGACTGCAAATGCACATGATAAATCAATAAATGAACAGAGATCAACAAGATTACCATCTCACTACTTTGTTTTAGTTGATCTTCATATGATCTTTCTATTTGCTCCTTCAACTCTGCAACATCTCGTTTTGAATATCCCTTTAGGGAATCAACCTCCACTTGTTCATGATGTTTCATAGCCCCCTCCTGCATATTAAATAAAGACATTTCATGACATATTTAATGTGAACTGCATGAGTTAAAAATAAAAAATAAAAAAAAATAAAAATATTGTGAACAAACTCACCTTCACTTCAGCAAATATTTTATCTGTGTATGGTTGTCCACCATTCTGCGCTATGACCCTGTTAACAAGGGAGAGAAGCTCTCCAACTTGTTTAGCTCTTTTGGTTTCATCCTTAGTCTTGTTATCAAAAAGCACTCGCCGATTTTCACACAAAGCAAGAATATTCTGAAACAATGTTAATATAAATGTGAAAAATAGCTTATATTAACCTTTTTTCAGGATTAATGAACATTTTAAGAATCGTAAAGCTTGAAGATGTTCAGCCTAGCATATATATGCTAACCAAATAAAATAGTTTGAAACCAATATTTTTCTTAAGTTAACAACACGGCTAATAAACCAAACTTAAGTTAAAAAGGAAACCTTTAAAGGATCTGGACATTCGCGACCCAAGTACTCTTCCAATGTTTCCTCATATTCTTCAAGTGCATCCCCACCGGTGAAGACTACAATCATGTAGTCTACAATTTTTCTTCCAAACAAAGACTGCAAGCTAAGTACTGCAGCTTGTTCTTCTTCTGAGAAACGGTTTGTCACTGAGAAAACTACAAGGATTGCATGGATACCATCCTTGGCCAATTTAATACATTTGACAATTTCTTTCCCAACAAATTCAGATTCAGCAGAAAAATCAAAGAGTCCTGCAATGACTCACCACATTAGTTTATTTGATGAATAAATTTCAACTACGAGATAAAAGTTGTAAACTGTGCAATCAAACCCAAGTTACCATACCAGGAGTATCAATAACATTAATGATCTGGCCATCTTTGAGTTCAGTTCTCTGCAATTCAGTAGTTTTAGTAACAGTACCAGATGAACCAGCCCTGGACTTAAAAGCCCTTCTTCCAAGAATGCTATTCCCGGTGGCACTTTTTCCATTGCCGGTACGCCCAACTAAAACTACAGTCCGCTCTCCACTGGCCACAGACCGTTCTCCACTGGATAGGGAAGGGAGCTCCCTCTCATCATTTATCACAACATCCATCGCACTTCCATCCATTATGTAAAGATTAAATTACTTCACCTGCAATCCAAAAACATTAAAAACACTTACGATCAATCATTGCAACCCATGATTTTTTTAATAATAATAAAAAAAAATTGGTCTGTCTGTGAGATTACTTACTTGAGAGTCTGAGGCGAGGGAGAGAGACAGAGAGAAGATATAGAGTTTGCGTGAGGGACTTAGAATTTATAAAGTCATAAATAGAAAAGAGAAGTAGATTTCTTTTATATTAAGTTACTTGGAGTAATTGCAGAACACGAAGTTGCTTGGATACCCAATCCAAAACTTAAAGAAGCGACAATACCAAAAACAAAGTTAAGAACTAAATATAAAGCATATGATATGCCTGACTATAAACTCAAGCATACTTCCGTCTAAGATTCGATTCTTTATTATTTTACAAGTTCTAAACTTAAATGTAATTATATATTTTTGAGTTGAGGTTAAAAATTTATTTTTAAAATAATATTTAAAAGTTATATTCATAATTAGAGCTGAGCATTTGGCACCGGGCCCAAAAGCCCAGCTCCAAAAACCGGTCCTAGGAGGCCTAGTCTCAAAACGGGACCAGGCCTAAGGAGGAGGGCCCGGGCCCTCCACTGGGCCTTCCTCCAAGGCCCGGGCCTGGGCCCAAATTTTTTTTACCTTTTATCATTTTAGTCTTTTGTAAAATTATTTAAACCCCCAAAATAAGTATAAATTATAAGGACTAAAATAAAATTTTAGAAAATAAAAAAATTTAACCGTTGGCAGTCAACGGTTATAAAAAATTTTATAACCGTTGGCTGCCAAAGGTCAACTGACACCAACAGTTATATTTATATAATTATAAGTTTTTTTTTTCATTTCCCCCCCACAACTACACTATAAATAACCCTAAAACCTTTAATTTTTTTCACACCAATCAATCTCTCATTCTTTCATTCTCTCAATCTCTCTACACCAAATCTCCAATCAATTTCTCATTCAATTTATATTTATAATTTATTTATATTATTTAGTTATATTATTCAAATTTTTTTTCTATTTTTCAATATCATCATAATTTCATATTATTATTTAATTTCTTTTCATTTTAATTATTTATTATTTTATCATAAATTTATAATGTCTTCCCCAAATGAGTTTTACGTTCCATCCACCGAAGAAATTGAAGCCTTTAATCCATTTTCACCATTTCCTCCAGAGGATGCAGCTGTAATTCCACAACCACATTCGGTCGGGACAAGGTATAGCCAAACACATGTGAGCTGCGAGTCAACGGGCACGGACATAGCCCAAGCCCCCCGACCGAAAGAGGGTCGTGTCCGATGTCTAGCGATACTTCACCAAATCAAAACGGCCAAAGACAAATGGGGAGGGGGAAGAATCATGTGGGATATGTAATTTATGTGGAACCATTATTGGGGCTGAGAAGGGGACTTTGACAATGCGACGACACGTAGAGAAAAAGCATCCCCAAATAAATGCATCTTTAAGCGGATCAGGTAGACAAATTCAAACTCAACTTAATTTTAATCCACAATCCTCAACTCTCTCAACATGGCAATACAATACACATGTTGCACGAGAGAAATAGCAAGATATATAGTTGCTACGGACTCTCCCATTTGTTTATCTGAAAATCCTTTTTTTGTTAATATGGTTAAAACTGCATTTTGTCCAGCATATACCCCTGTTAGTAGAACTACAAGTAGAAGAGATATACTAAAACTTTATAACAAAATAAATAATAAACTTAAAAACGAATTTCAAAATTTTAGGAATATATCTATTGCACTTACATCAGACATATGGGCCTGTATATCAAAAACCAATTTTTTAACTGTTACAGTACATTTCATAGATCATAATTGGGGTTTACAACAAAAATTGATAGGTTTTAAACCATTATATGAAAAACATAGTGCTGAAACTATTTATTTTACAATTCTTGAAGAAAACATAGTGCTGAAACTATTTATTTTACAATTCTTGAAGTTTTGCAAGAATATTTATTAATTGATAGAGTTGTAGCGCTAACGCTTGATGATGCAGCTGCTAACACCGCGACAATATCTTTATTTGAAAAGAAATTGGATCCGCTTGGTGAAGGCATATTTTATCACCAGAGATGTGCTTGTCACATCATCAATTTGATAGTTAAAGCAGGTTTAGATGCTATACATTCAAAGATGGAGAGGGTGCAAAGAGCTATCGGATTTATCGTCGGCGGTAGCAATAAAAGATGGCAAGAGTACGTCAAATATTGTAAGCAAGAGGACCCACCGGTTCGACCTTTGAAGTTATGTACCAGACATGCCTATCCGTTGGAACTCTACCTACTTGATGTTGGAAAAAGCTTTGCCAACCGCGAAACAAATTACAAATTTCGTCAACTGGAAGAACTATCCAGAGGAAGTTGTCAACTATAATGATTGGGCGGTTTGTGAACTTTTTTATTCATTTCTTAAAATTTTTTATGATGCTACTAATACATTAAGTGGTATTTATTATCCAACTACTAATTTAGTGTTAGATATTTTAGTTCAAATTGCTAAAACTTTTGATCAATATAGATATGATAACATTTTTAGTGAAATTGTTTCAAGTATGGAAGAAAAATATAAGAGATATTGGTTAGTTATTCCATTCTTATATGGATTAGGCCTTTTTCTAGATCCTAGGTTTAAATTATCCGTAGTTAACGGTGTAATTACTGAGTTAGGTCATTATTTAGGACATGATTATACGTCTTATTTGAGTGACTTTAAACACAAATTGGATAGACTTTTTTCTTTATATGAGAACAGATACAATAGAAGTAGAAGTGGAAGTGGAAGTGGAACGTCTAGGAGAGGCGATCAAGACCTTGATGTAGCCCCCCCTCAAGGATCGAGCAAGTAGGCGTATGTGGGACGTGGCGGAAGCTCCAGCTCGTACATACATAGACCAAATGAGATGACTCGCTACCTACAGGTGGACTTGACCTTTATGACGATGAAGGAGCCACTTGACATGGATATTCTTCAATGCTGGAACCAACAAGAAAGTCAATTCCCCATTGTATCCCAAATGGCACGTGACATTTTATCTGTGCCGGTTTCTACAATTGCATCCGAGTCAATATTTTCAACGAGTGGTCGGATTATTGAAGACAGAAGATGTTCTTTAACCGATGAGATGATTGAAGTGATAACGTGTTTACGGGATTGGACTCATGCAGAAAGAAGACTACAATAGCACCCTGAAGATCCCGAACTACTCGAACTCTTTAGGAATACAAATTTGAATAATGTAACTAATGTTGACGATGAAATTGAAGATGAATAATTTAATTAAAAAAATTATTTAATTTTTTATTTGTGAAGCGTGAATGTGTGAAATGTGAATATTACATTTATGTTAAAAATTAAAATTAACTATTAATTTATTATTTTTTAAAATTAATTAAATTTTTAGAAACTTACTAATCAACCCCTAAAAAATACTAAAAACCCCCTATAAAATTTTGTTTTGCCCCCAAAATATAAAAAAAATTGAGAGGGGAAAATAAAATTTTCCAAACCCCATGGGACCGGTCCTAGGACTGGTCCTGGGCCCATGGGACCAGTCCTGACCAGGCCCTAGATCCTGGTTTTTCTCATGGGCCTGGGACCGATCTTAGGCCCATGAGAGACTGGTCCCAAAACGGGCCTAGGCCTGGGCCCCCAGCTCTATTCATAATGAATAGATACGAAAAACAAAAAGAAGGATATTTTACACTCAAGTTTTAATTGATATTTTTAACAATATATTTCTTATTTAAATAAACAAATGATTGCATAATATGAATGGTACTGGTATTATAAGCCTAAAAGCGAGTTTGCCAATAATTTTGTTTTATTATTTTATCTTATTAAATTACTATTGACCTCCAAACTTTTTTAGATGCTAATGTTTTTTAATCCATGTAAAAGCTTATTAATTAATTATCATTCCATACTATTATTCTTTTTCTTTTCATCTTTACTCTGTTGTGAATAATTGATTACTTGTAGCATCCCATCATGCAAAAAAATTAAAAAATAAAAATAAAAATTTATAGTATAAAGATAAATTTCGGTATTTCTTTTTGGCCTCCCTTAGTTTTTTACTTAACAATTTGTCCCCATATATGTAATTCCTAATGCTTTGGCCCTTTCATTCATATAACATTACATTTTGGTCTCCTAACATTTTCTGGCTCTGCATTGAGTTAATTAGAATCCACCCAAAGTATTTTCCGTTTAGTTCATTGGTATACCTTGAATCTATCCTATTCTTTTTTCTTTCTCAACTTTATATTATCCTAATTGAGAGTTCACACGCTGGCCTCAAAGTTCTTTTTCCTTCGTTTCTCAAAACGCTGTTAATTCACCCCAAAGCAAAAGATGGCTAAAGTTAAGGTTGCTACCCTTTTCATGATACTTCTCCTCGTAGTCTTCTCAACTCTAACGTACGCTACTCCTCCAGAATTGACCTTTCCTGACAATGGTCCAACAAAAACACAATTGGTTGGTCGATTTTTAATGTTTATTGAATACTAACTATTTATCATGTTGATTTATTTATAGTTTTGGGATTTTGATAGGATACCAATGCCAAATATATCGATTGCAAAGGAGCTTCAGAGGAAATGTCCTTAATGATGAGAATTACTGATCATACGGACTATATCTATACTGAGGATGAGAATCTACATATCGACTATATCTATACCCAGGATGAGAATCCATGAGATTAAATTATTTTATTCATTGTAGTGACTACGTATTAATTAAGTCTTTGACCAGGTTATTTAATCCAAATTAGTTTAGTAAGAATCAGGTTAATTTGAACTTATGACACATTTCATTATATTCTCATTGTTTTCAATGAAATTACCAACGCAAATTGGTGTAACAAATGAAATGGTTACACTATTGGAAAACACGTTAACACCGACACATATACTACGTGGGATGAAATCAGATTGCATCAATCTACCTGAACTTCGACGCAGCATAGATCATCAACGGAATCAGATCAATGAAATGCATGAGAAACGCATACAAAAAGACATACCACGCAATTACAATATAATCAGAGATAGAGCCACTTTGTAAGTATGATACAATCTCTCTATAGTGATACTCTATGTAGGAATAACCTCTATATAATCATAAAAAATTTTGATCCCAACTTTGACTAGTTAAAAATAAGAATAAACTCCACATTGTAATAAGTTATAATTTTTCTAGATCTCGTCTTAAGAACTTGCCTCTACATAGTAATAATTATCTGTATATTACAAAAAATATATATAACATTATATTAAAGTTCAAGATTGTAATACCCCACTTGAAATACATAGCCACTGTTTACGGTATGGCCTAAAGAATTACTGAATTGCCCCTAAATGAGTTTATATATGATTCATGTTCTTTGGTTGAGTTTATGTTTTGGGGTTTGGTTGAGTGTGTACCTGGAATTGATCAAGACTTAGCAAATTTTGGAATTTCGGTCTTGGCAAGGGCGGAAGGAAGCTTCGCCGACAGCGTTGGTTTTATGTTGGCGGTGTTGGTTACGGAATGTTTCGCGGGCGCCAGAAAGTTCTTCGCCGCGGCGGCGATTCACGAGAAAAAGTTCCTTGAGGTTTCTAGAGAATTCTTCTTTTGGGACACAATGACCATTCTACCCCTAATTAGTAGGAAAAGTGAGGAGTAAAATGTAAGGAAATTTCATGGAGAGTAATGTTAAATGGGGGTGAGTTTGTAAAGAATTAAAGGATAAAGGTGGAATTTTCAAGAAAGAGTAAGGGCAAAATGGGAAAGAGTGGATATTATATGAGTTAATAAGGGTTGAGTTCTCAAAACCCATTCATTCTACCCATTTCCACCGCCTCTTCATCTCCCATTTTCTCTCAATTTCTCACTCAATTTTCAAAGGGATTTTTGAGAGTTTTGAGTTGGAATTTGACAAAGTGATCCTAAGCAAGAAGAGGTAAGAATCCCTACTTTAGAGATGAATTTTATTCATGTAAGGGTTAAGTTCTTACTATGTTTATGCTTAGGAAATAAGGGAAAGTTATGATCCAACAAGAGTAGAGAGCTTTAGTGGAGACTACTCAAGTATGAGGTAAGTAAATCCAACTCAAGCTAAAGTTTAAGAAATTCTTAAGTAGAGATTTATTTATGCATGTATATATGATGCTTATTGAGAAATTGAGTAGAGATGTATGTTTATTTGTTGAGAAATTGAGTTGAGAAGAGTATTTATATTATGTTTGTTGGATACTTCCTTTATGGAAAGTGTTTATGAGTAATAGTTTGAGATGAAGTTGGAGGAGATTGAGTTTGTATTTTGGGAGTGTTTTTCTATGATAGGGTTTATGCCCATAGAAGGGAATTTACTTCCAATTCTGGATGGTTAAAAAGAGAAGGAGAGTTGTAGTTAGAGAAGAGTTTTTATGTGCACATGAGTTGCTTGATGAAATGCCTAAGTGAAATCTGCCCTGTCACTGCCGTAACTTTCTAAGTGATTTTTGAGTATCTTACGGTTTGAACTGGGCTGAGATCAAAACAGAGAAGTTATAGCCCTGTTTCTAAGCTTTAAAACAAGACCAGAACCGTAGCAATCAGAGGTGTATAATGAAAGTTATGGTCTTCTTAGTGTGACCTGTGCAGAATGACAGTTTTGAGGAAATATTACATTTGGCATTTCAAAAGTGCATTAATAAGTATGAACCATCCATATGCATAATTTGTGCATTAAGAAGTAGTTTGAGAAAGAATATAGAATGTTGAGTATGAGCTACCTTGTGAGAACTAGCTTAAGAGTAAAGAATTTTGAAGATAAGCTATACTATAAGTAATAGCTTGAGTAAGAAAGAGTAGAGAATGTTGAGAATAGCAACCCTTAAGAGTAAAGAGAATGAGAATACTCTGATAGTAAGGAGAAAAGTTGAGAAAGAGTAAAGAATTACTCTAAGAGTTAAGCTACATTATGATGAGTAGCTAGAGAAAGAATAGAGATCTTGTGCACAAGAGTTAAAGAGGAGAATAGAGTAAGTTGTGCGATGGGGAACCTGTGAGTGACGAGTAGAGTCACGTAGAGTGGAATACGAGGTTCCAGCCGTGGCTCCGGTTAAATGAGGCCGTGACCGTCACGCAGAGTGGAACATGAGGTTCCAGCCGTGCCCCCGGTTAGATGGGGCCATGACAATCAGAGAGAGAGAGATTGTACACTCACATGGCCAAAGGTTCCGAATCCATGCATAACTACATCCGATCGGTAGCGAAATGAGCGGAAGTCACGTAGAGTGGTAGCGCCCAGCCGTGCCTCCGGTCAGATGAGGTCGTGACATTCCAATGAGTAAGAATGAGAAAGAACAGAGATGAGACAAGTTAAAAGTTAAACTGTATTATGAGTACTAGCTTGAGAAAGAGATGAGCAAACATGAGAAAGAATAAGAGAGAGATACGAGCATAGAGAGTAGGTTATGCGATGGGGAACCTGTGAGTAATGGGTAGAGTATTCCCGCATGTACGCCGCATTGAGAGAGCGGCATGAGTATCAGATAGAGAAGTGGTGTAGCCCGTGAGAGTGCATGCAGATGAGGGCTATACCCGAGTACCCGAGAGAGAGATTTTATACTCACATGGCCAAGGGTTCCGAATCCATGCATAACCGAGTTCGATCGGCTAGAATGAGTAGAGGTCATGTAGAGCGGGAACGAGTCCCGGCCATGCCTCCGGTAAGATGAGGCCGTGATTACTAAAGAGAATTATTAGAAAAGAGTTATGAGAAAGAAAACCAGAAATGAGAATGAGATAATAGACAGAATTAAAGAATGAGAAAGCTTGAGAAAGAATGAGATAGAAAGAGAGAGAGAGTATGAGAAAGAATGCGAAAGTTTGAGTTAGTAAGAATAAAGAGTAGAAGAAAGAAACATGCAGTTCTTTTACATTAGTTGCATGTACATCTCATATATGCATGTACCATGAGTTCTTCCATGGTTAGTGAGAGTATATCGAGAATGAGAAAGAAAATCGAGAATGAGAAAGAGAACCATGACTTTCATTCATGGTAAGTATGATGAGAATAAGAGAGAACCATGATCATGGTAAGCAAGAATAAGAGAAAGAGAACAAAGAGAAAGAGAGAAATAAGAGCAGAACAGAGTTAAAGGAGAATAACAGTATTAGAAAGAAAGAAAGAAAAAAAATTGTGAGAAATAGAAATAGCAGGACAGTCGAGTAAGGAAAGAACAAAAGAATGAGTTGCGGGGATAGTAGTAGAGGATTTACTTACTAAGCATTGTTGTGCTCACCCCGTTGTTCTTCTCTGTTTTGCAGGATTTTGGAGCAGCGGTCGGATGGACGTCGAGGAGCGAAGAGTATTGGCACCACTGTCCACCAGCTATGATATTTTGTATTAATTAGAAAGTTTTTAATACATGGTATTTTGTATTTGTAAAGAAGTATATTTTTATGAGTAAAGAAAAATTTGAGCCCACTATCTTTCATATTATATACATATCTATATTTTACATGGTACGTATTATCAGAATAGTACTAAAGAGGAGTTGTTACAAAGATAAAATAAAATATTTATCTAAAGTTTTTTGAGACAATGATTTATGCTTCAGAGTTGTTCACATCTTTTAACTTGTAAGTATGTAATAACTCGCTAACATGAACACTTTCTTGTTGAAGCCAAAATATTTCTATCTTTTCAAGTATGTTTAAAGCTTATTGGCACAAAACATTTTGTATTGCAGTATTATCATCCTCAAAATTATATTTTTCATCTTCTTGTCTAATCATTGTAGGTTAATGGATCCATAAAACGCTGCGGAAATTAAAATTTTTTAATTAGGTCTGCAAACCTTAACCAAGATCTTTATGCCCAATTTATATTATTTTAAATTAACCAAATCAAAGGATAGAAAATTTTATACCAACATTGGAGGCTCCTTCGATTTGAGGTTAGAATCGCTATCGGTCCAAAGTAGAAGTGCACTCGCGGTATCCACACGAAGACAGGACAATTGTCATTGAGAGATTTTAAGCTAGGAAAAACTCTCAACTTCAAGAATAATTTTCTGCATAATTTTTCTTTCTAAGAAAAATTCTTTCTCTCACAAAGAGGTTCATGTTTTTGGGAGAGAGAGAGAGGGTGGCTAGGGTTTTTTTTAATTGAATTAATTCTTTCATTTTAATTTTAGTTGCACTTAAATAGTGCACACTAAAACCCTATTCCAAATTGGAATTATAAACTAAATATTTAAATATATATAATCTCACTAATTTAATTTCCATATTAAATTAAATTTAGGCAACAACCTTAGTAAATTTAGTTACACTGTGAGATTACCAAAATGCCTTTTCATCATTAATGACAAAAATACCCTTCTCATGAATTTTATTATTAATCTGTTTTCTATATGTGCAACCCGAAGGCTCCTCATCATATCCAGTGAATCGTATCGCAATTGATAATCAATCAATCATCCCACTAGACACAGACCAAGATTGGCCTCTAGCCAAGCATCATGGCCACCTACCTATCAACAATCTGGTTACCATGTAATTCAATCCCTTCATCATCTATTATCTGATCAAGGCGGAGGCATAGAAGTAGTATCAACCTAAAATATCCTTGATATCTCGGTATTTGGTTATTGGACTAATGACCGGAATAGATTGGATTGAGCTATAGCTCAATCCCACAGTACAGATTTAATGTCTTTGCCATCTACAAAATTTTTCAATGAGATAATTTCTCCAGTACGCGGGAGTAATGAATCCTCTATCGATCCACCATACTCTTGATACATTCCTCGATGTAGCCAATCACTACTGTATTAATAACTCTGAATAGAACTACGTTGGGCTAGTGTCAAATTACACTAATTGGTGCATAAAGCACTTTGGTGATCTCAAGTCTAAGGATCACATGCACCACCATTTGTTAATCCACTTAGTCAACAAACATTACAAGATATCACTTAGAGTTGATTAAAGTTATAGCAAAAAGAACTCCCTGTTCTAGTTACACTTAACACCACCCTCTGAATCTCTAACGTGTTGTTGCTCCAAGGATCTTTTTCACACTTGGAACACAGCCAAAGAACACTTGAGCTCCACCCAAGCTTCACAAGCCAAAGCTACACTCCAACATCAACAATGAAACCAAGTTCCAGTGGCCATTCAATCAAGTATGAGATATGGTGTAGGTTTGGCACATAAATGTAAGTTAAACCTTTGAAGAAAAACACTCTGATATTTTCATAGCATAAGCAAAACAAATATCAAAAGGTTAGCTTTTCAAATGAGCAACAATGAAGATGAAATAGACAAATTTTGAGCTCAACAAATTATGCCAAGTCAGCAAACAAGGGCTGACATATGTTGGTCCAAAAATGGAAAGATTTCATCTATCTTTTGGGATCACAACCAAAAAGGGAAAAAGCTTTTTTCCTTAGACCACAAGATGATATTGAGACACCAGGTGGTCCTCATGATAGTACAATAGATGAGAAAATATATCTTAGCTAATAAAGATAAAAACACAACTTGTGAAAAATGAGTCAGACATGCAATGTTAGCACAGCAGAAAAGTGTCCGCACACACAAAGTAAAATGCGAAATGAAATGCAACATGCATATGTCTAACATAAGTGTGCAAGCACACATCCACTGTGAACACACATGAAATGAAAATGCAAAATGTAACATCTACTGAAAACTAGTACAATGCATGCATAATAACAATAGAAAATTGGGCCCAAAGTTTTCTTTTCATTACAATTCATGTGTCTTTTATACATAAGGAGTTCTGTTTACAAAAATGTATTTTAAAAGACGAACAGGGGAAACAGTGTAGCTATTGTTCCTCGCTCGCCGACGCCCCTCCAACCGCATCAACACCTAGAACCTGCATCCACAAAGGAAAATAACGGGGTGAGCACAAATAATGCTCAGTAAGTAAAACCCTCTAACTGTCTGTCCCCATGTGTGACTCTTAATTCTTTCCTTTTTCTAATTCTGTTTCTGTTTCTACTAAATACCATGGCCTCATCTTACTGGAGGCACGGACGGATGGCGTTCACACAGCACCATCTCACTCTCCATGACTATCGGGTGGAATTCACACATACCAACCCGTTCTTAGTGACTACCGAGTGGGGATCACAAAGCACCAACTCGGTTTTCCTAACTATCGGGTGGAGATCACCTAGCACCTACTCGTTCCTCATGATTTTTGGGTAACGATCACCAAGCATTAACCCGTCTCTAGTCACTATCGGGTGATGGTCACAAAGCATCAACCCACTTCTACTAAATGTCGGATGATGATCACAAAGCATCAACCTACATATCTCTTAACTAACCAGGTAGTGGTCACAAAGCATCTACCCATTTCTATTACTCATTGGGTGACGATCACAAAGCATCGACCCATCTCTAAGGGCTATTCGGGTGATGATCACGAAGCATCAATCCGATTCCCATAACGGTCGGGTGATGATCACCAAGCATCATCCCAACTATACTACTCTTCTAATTCACTCTATTGTAGCATTTCTCAATGCTCTCTACCCTTAGAGTGGTTGTACCCATCAAGCTCTCTACTCATAGGGTAATTGCATACACAATTTTCCTACACTTTCTTAGGTCACTTTTCCATGTACAACTAGTGCCTATGGATGGTTCAACTTCACCAATGCACTTATGAGATGCCAACATGCAATGTTGCAAGAATTAAGGTTCATTACTCACACTCAAACCTTTATTAGGCATTTCTTCAAACATCTCATGTGCACTATAAAACTCTATTATAGCAATGATTCTAAAACTTTTTCTAACCATCCAAAATGGGGAAAAACCCCTTCACAAAGCCATAAAACCTGTCAAACAAAACACTTCTAAAAAGGGATCCATAGCACCCCTTCAATATCATCTCAAACTACATTTCCAACCCAACAACTCATTTCTCATATTTGCAAGATGTAAGCATTCTTAAGGCATAGAAATCTCTATTTAAACCTACATACATGGCATATTACATGTACATCACATACATACATCATTTCTATCAAAACCCTAATCAAGAAAATTCATAAATCTCAACTTGGGTTGGGTTTTTCTTACCTTGTTATGGAGAGACTTCACAAACTCTTCCTTTCACTTGGTTTGCTTGACATTTTTCTCTACTCTTAACCAAAAGAATAAAAACTCTCAAACTTCAATAAAACCTAAAACTCACAAATCACACAACTTAAGTAGGAATCCTTACCTTAGGAAGCCTTAGGTTGCTTTTCTACCCCAAATCACTTCACAAACCCCTTGAAATTCCTTGATCAAAAGAAAAGAGAAGTTGAGAGGAGAAAAGATAGAGAGTTGCGTTTTTGGAGAAGAAGAATGAAGGGTTTTCTAATTCTCAATTCCTTTTAATGAAATATATACACAACCATTCCCATTTTGCCCTTACTCTTCTTTGGGAATTCTACCTATATCCTTTGATTCATTACAAATTCACCCCTATATCAACATATTCTCCATGAAAAATCCTTACAATTAACTCCCCACTTTTCCTGCTAATTAGGGGTAGAATGGTCAAATTGCCCTTAGGGAAGAAAATATCTAAAACTTAACCAACATTTTATTCGGCCTGTCGCCGCGGCGAAACTGTCCAGAGAGTTTCCCCGTGATTTCAACACATCTTCGCCACAACGAAGATTCTCCTTCGCCCCGGCGAAGCTTGGTACACTAAACTTCTTCTATTTTCAACCAATTTCAGGGCAAACATTCAACACAACATTCAATCAAACAATATTACCAAAAACCAACTCAAATAGAGCAAAAGAGGAAATAATAACTACGTACCTTAAGTGGGGCGTTACACAAAAGGCATAAGCCTGACATAGTTGAACACGTGGAGGACAAAAAAAATTTTAACTTTTTGTTGGACCACAAACATATCTTTTCTCTTTCTTACGGGACCATAGACAAAGTCTTACAACCTTTTATGACCACATAAGGAAATTATGATAGATGTAAAGTTGCCTCACACAAGAATATCATTAATCAAAATAAGTATGGGCAAGACAATAAAGAGAAAACTGTTAGTAAACGGTCCCGTATACGCAGTGGAAACAAAAAAATAATATAACAGGATCGTTTACATGAGCCAAGATCAAGGGTATGATTTTAACAATTTATATTAAATAAAATCTGCATAAATATACAACATGAGTTGAGAGAAACAAACGCACGTTGAAGGCTCCTCCAAATTTGTCGTCGAACGTTTTGCTACCGATCCAAGTGTAGGATCGAACCTTCGTAGTCCACACGAAGACAATCTTAAAAGAACCAAAGAGAGATTTGCTAGATCCTCTTTGGCTTCAAGATTAAGAAGAAAAGAAGAATCAATGAAATTGATTCCAAAGCCAAATCAATCTGCCATGGGAGTGTATTCAAAAGGGGGCTGCTGTGTGTTTTTGTGTTTTACAAAGAAAAATCATTCATTAAAATCACACACATTTTTCCTTTTATATTTAAAAACAATTTGCCCTAATCCCATACGGAATAGGCTTGGGCTGCAACCCAAACGCCCCATGTTGCCAAACACTCCCAATTTGATTTATTTTAATTTCCATCATTATCTCAATTAAAATCAATTAATATATATATTTAAATATATATTAACTTTTAACAATATTGATAATATATTTAAATATGTGCGAACACACATTTAAACGTAATTTCACTTATTTAATTTTTCTAACAAATTAAAAAAAGGCTACGACCTCGGCAAATTTAATTGCCTTTGTGAAATTACCAAAATACCCTTTAGCCTTAAAAAGGCAACGCCCTTCTTTCTTCTTTCATCTGAAATTGTCTTCTATGTGTGTGACCCTTAGGCTCCTCATCATATCGGCAGTGTATAGTATTGCAATTAACACCAATTAATCGTCTCACTAATACGAGACCAAGATTGACCCTGCGAAGGCATCATGGCCACCCGATAGATTCGGATTCACAAAGTAGCTACACATCACGATATGGTTACCGTGCAATTCGATCCTTTCATCATTCGTTATCTCGACAAGGCGAAGGCATAGAAATAGTGTCAACCTTTGGTTACTCGATATTATTTATTCGGTTCTGGACCAATGACCCGTATTATAAAGCGGATAGAGCAACAACTCAATCCCACCTTTGTGGCCACGGTTTTAGTGTCATTGCCATATCTTGAATTACGCCGTGAGATAACTTTCTCGTACCCGGGAGTGATAAATCCTCTGTCAATCCACCATAGTCTTGATACACTCCTTGATGCGGCCCAATCACCACCGTATTGACACTCTGAAAAGAACTACGTTAGGCTAGTGTCAAACTACACCAATCGGTGCACAAGGCGCTCCAGTGATCTCAAGTCTAAGGATCACATGCACCACCATTCGTTAGAGGATTTGTTCCATAGACAACGGGGTTACCATCCATATGGAATCCTCTGGTGGGTCGATCCGGTGAACTTCTTTGTGGTGTAATCGCCTACAACAAACACCCATGTGTTGCACCAGGTTGTCACCAAACAACCTTGACAAGTGAGATCAGTCATTGCCTTTCGACAGGGTCGTTCAACACTATGATAGCCTTACCGTATTATCTATGCCCTTAGTTCAGAATAATACTAGGGTTACGGATGTTTCTAGAATGGCCACCATATGTGCTCATAGGGTTCTCACTATCAAGATTTGAAACACTTGATACCCTCGTCACGGCTCTACCATTCTAAGGATATATATCAATACATATTGCAATAATAATGATTTACGCGATATAGAATAAAATGCCTTTTATTGATTAATGAACATTATTACAAAGAGTTAATTCTACAATAATTGATTGGCTCTAGGGCATCTACTCTAACAATCTCCCACTTGCACTATAGCCAATCATTCATGCCCTCAACTTGAATGACCCAAGTGCTGCACTATAGATCATTCATGCACTCAACATTGAATGACCCAAGTGCCCATCATGCTTCTGCTACAACAAAAACTTTAATAGTGGGTTGGTAGGTATTCTGCAAATCTGTACATTCCCTTTCATATCGATCCTCCAGATCAGATTGAATCAACTAAGTAAGTGTTTGGATTCTTTGGTGAGGACGTGATTCCTCGGCCACAACAATGGCTCCATTGTTATTGCAGTACAACTATACTGGATTAGCAATGCTTGAAATCACATCAAGTTCAGTAATGAACTTCTTGATCCAAACCGCTTACACGACTGCATTTAAAAATGCGGTGCACTTAGCATCAATTGTAGAATCCACTGCAGTACACCAATTTGAGCTCTTGCAACTCAGTGCAGTTATATTGAGACAAAATGTGTAATCCCAAATTGCAAACTATAATTATCCTTTTCCTGTTTGGAAATAGCGTCACTGTATTCTCTTACAGTGAGCTCATCTTTCTTCCATAATCCAAGAATATATATTCTTAAGCCCTTTTCAAGCACTTAAGAATGTCCATTGACACTCACCCAGTGTCATTCACTTGGATTTAGTTGATATCTTCTACTAGTGCCGAATGCACATAAGACATCAATCTAAGTACATAACATATTGCTCACTTGAGCCTGATTGACATCCATTACAAATGCTGAATGCACATTAGATATCAATCTGAACATATAAGATGGATCCACTTGTTAAAGCATGTAGGATCCTCTTCATTCTATCTATCTCATTGTGTGGTTAAAGACACATATCCTTACAGAGATAGACACCATATGCCATCAGAAGAAATCCCTTCTTGGATTTTTCTATACTAAATGTGTTCAGTACCTTGTCTATGTACTTTGACTTAGTTTGAGTAACCTACACGATCTATCACAATAGATCTTTATTCCAAAGATGTAGGCTGTTTCCCTTAAGTCCTTCATGGAGAAGCACTTGGATAACCAAGTCTTTACCGACTGCAAGTTCGGTATATCATTCCCGATCAGAAGTATGTCATCGACATACAATACTAGGAATGCTACTGCGTTCCCACTCACTTTCTTGTAAACACAGGGTTCATCTTCATTCTTGATAAAACCGAATTCTTTTATGGCTTCATCAAAACGAATGTTCCAGCTCCTTGAAGCTTGCTTGAGTCCATAAATGGATATCTGTAACTTGCATACCTTATTGGTTTGACTATCAAGAACGAAACCATCAGGTTGTGTCATGTACACATCCTCCTCCAGGTTTCCGTTCAGGAAAGCAGTTTTGACATTCATTTGCCAAATCTCATAGTCATGATATGCAGCAATTGCAAGCATAATCTGGATGGATTTAATCATGGCAACCGGCGAAAAGGTTTCTTCATAGTCAATGCCATGAATTTGTTTGAAACCTTTGGCAACTAGCCGTGCTTTATAAGTATGCACGTTGCCATCCATGTCAGGCTTCTTCTTGAAGACCCATTTACACCCTATGGGTTTTACCCCTTCAGGTGGTTCCACCGAGACCACACTTGGTTACGGTACATGGAGTCCATCTCGAGTTTCATGGCTTCAAGCCATTTAACAGAATCTGGATCCGATATAGCGTCTTCGTAGGTTCTGGGTTCATCATCTTGGTAGACTAGTACGTCACCATGTTGAGTCACGAGATAACCATATCTCTCGGGCTCATGGCGTACTCTCCCAGATCTACGTAGCTCCTGTGCTACTTGAGGTAGTTCACTTTGATCCACAAGTTGTGGAGTAACCTCCTCATGATGCTCAACCACTTCCTATGGCACATCATCCCGTCCTTCGTCTAGTATATCCTGTGGTCCTAGAACTTTATTAAGTTCTACTTTTCTCCCACTAGTACTTCTTAGAAAATATTCATTTTCTAGGAAGACACCAGATCGAACAATAAAAAAATTTTGTGCTCTTACGGGTGGTAGAAATAGTATCCTTAGGGTCTCCCTTTGGATACCCCACAAATATACATTTATAGGATTTTGGGCCCAGCTTGTTCGAAATCAATTTCTTAACATAAGCTTCGCAACCCCAAATCCTTAGATAAGACAAGTTGGGCTTTTGCCCCCTCCATAGCTAATATGAAGTCTTATCTATGACTTTGACTTTAAGGCACACGGTTCAAAAACGTGAGTCGCAGTCTCTAGGGCATAACTCTAGAACGATGTAGATAAATCACCAAAAACTCATCATGAACATAACCATATCAAGTAAGGTCTTGTTCCTCCTTTCCGACACTCCTTTGTGTTGGGGTGTACAAGGAGGAGTGAGTTGTGATACTATCCCACATTCCTTCAGGTATGTTTAGCTCAACTTGCCAAAGTTGGCATAGTAGTCATTTTGAGATTATCCTTGTTGTCTTTCTTAAGAACATATTATTATGAAACAGTTCCATAAAGAATATTATTTATACTCAAGGACAATAATCCATTAGTAAACTAATATTCTCATTTGTCCTATGTGGACACAGAAGTATAATTTCTAGAAACTGAAGAAAAACCATAATAATCCACAAGTTCCAAGAAACAAGTCCATCGGCTAAATCAGACGATAAGATCCTACAGCAAATGTAGCAGCACGTGCTTCATTTCCAACTGGTAGGTCCACCTCTCCCTCGGCGAGCAATCTACTCTACCGTAGTTCCTACACATCAATCAAATATGAGTACCACATCTTGTGTCAACTAGATGTTTACGGGAGAAGTTAATCTCAATAACGTACCTGACAAAGAAGTAACATTCTTCTTCCCTTTAGCTAGGAAGGCCTTGCAATGTTTCCTCCAGTGAGTGGGATTCCCACAGTGAGGACAAACGCCTTTCCTTTTTGCTTGATTCTTTCCATCGACTTCTGAGCCCTTTCCTTTTCACTTGAGTTGGCTTCAACCAACATCAATGTTTCTGACATTTTCATGCCTGACTCAGTAGTCTTCAACAAATCCAGAAGCTCGGAAAGGGTATTCTTCTTATCTTCCTCAATAAAGTCATAGACAAATTGAGAATAAGAATCCGGTAATGACTGTAATATTAGGTTTATTGCTAAACCTTCTCTAAGTCCACATCCCAAAATCTCAAGCTTGTTCATATACTCGATCCACTTGAGTATATGATCGCCAATTTGGTACCCTCTTCTATCCTACATCTAAATAACGACCGAGACACCATATGCTTCTCATTTCTTGAAGAAAATGAAGAATAGAAGCTAAATCCATTTCTCGGCTTGCTTATTGCGATAATGGTGCCATTGATGCAAGCACAATGTATCTAGTCATTTCTACTTTTGCATCATGTGTATGCTTCACATATACATACCCAATCACATGGATAGAACTATCAGCAGGCTCTGGTGATAGAGCTTGCTCAATGGTGTATAATCTATCGCTTGAGTGAAGTATATTATTTATACTTCTATACCAATCAACGAAATTTTCACCATTCCATTTCTCTCCCAATTCGATGATTTGTCGCAGTGATGTTGGGATCATTTTGCTCAAATTTAAGTGAATCTACAAGTGCAGAAAAAAGTAACCGTTATTACCATGTTCATTATTATTGTTTAATAGGTCTTTTATTAAACGAAGCTCCCTATTTTACTCAAGTTAATAGCCCTCACCATTAACTCAGGAAAGCCCGTTAACTTTCCTAGTGGACCGAGATCCCATCTTGCCCATTTCAAACCTTCGCTTTGGCAAACAAGCCAAAATGAGTTGATTAGGTAGGCCAACAAACTCAATCCACACCAGTTGATAGCTCCCACTATCAACCTCAAATGTGAGAAAGTCAACAAGCCAATCACACAATCCAATGGACAGTACATGCCATCGTCCTCAAGTGTGATTCTCAGTATCAGTAGAGTGGACACTACATGTCACCACGTACACACAATATGTGTACTGCTCTACTATGCCTATGATGCGTGTTTATCAACCTTCGCTTTGGCGAACAAGCAAAACCGTCATTTTAAGTCGACCCATCACCATTAAGGAAAACTCCAATGCATTTTAACCTCCCACTGGTAGAAGTGTACCCTTCGCTTTGGCGAACAAGGTTTCGGCGAGCAGTGGTTTGATTAAAACCATGGTGATGGAAGGCTTTCGTGACTTAATATACTTTAATTGAGGGTTTTGTTATTTAATGTCTCACCAAATTATTATCTTTGTTAGAATGACATTGTTTGGCATGTTATCAAACATTCAACCTTAGCATGCATTCTAAACAAAATTAAACGTGCGGTACATGGCCCGAACTAAAACCGATTTCCTCGAGCCTAGAGGAATCGGTGGGTCACCTAGGGGTCCTGTAATAAAAATCCTGAGTCTTCAAGTATGGTTGCCTCGTCCTTTGCTCCGACTTCAAGTACATTACAAAAAATATCTTTCCAAATTTACAATAAATAAATATACAAATTCTTTACATCAATAAATTTAGAAACCTCGATTTACATTCGAGGGGAATTAGATGAGAAGAGAATATACATCGAGAAGAGAAGAAAGGCAGGACACGCAGGCCCTATTTAGTAAAATACAACCATACATACCCAAAAATAATTAAAACATTCACCCTTAGGTCTAAGGCTCATGTACCGGGCACCATGCAATATACAAATAAGTACAAAGCATACATTTCAAAAACAATCAATTTCTGAAATTTGTGGGTTAATTACAATTTACCCTCTGATAATTTGTAGATTTACGTTTGGTCCAAAAGTTTTGAAACTTTGCATTTTACCCCCTGCACACTTGGAAGTGCGTTCGCTGCAGCAATGAGTTAGATCGCTGCGGCGTGCATTGGTGTTGGTACAGCGCACGTCCGAAGGACGATCGCCACGGCGATGGGTTATATCGCGCGGCGGTCGTTTTCATACGGCTTTCGTCAAGGGCGATCGCGCGCGATGAGTTATATCGCGCTTCGGCTACGATCGCTGCGGCGATGACGATCACTGTGGCGATGGATTATATCGCCGCGGCGAGCGTACACAGATCTGTAGCTCCGGATCTGTTCATACAACAACCAAAAACACTCTAACCGGATTTTGTAATCAATCAAACACATTGATCTCAACAAAAATCCATCATGCATTAAACCAAACCAGCAGATCATCAACAAATTAAATTAATCGATTAATCAGTTTCTTAAAAACATATTTCAAGACAGATTTACACAGATTCAATATGGCAACATATTATCATCAAATACATGTTACCAACCATACACATAAAAATTGTAAAATTCAGTATCCTAGGCTACGATACCCTTTGTTAGTAAAGCATGATCCGTATCTGTATGGAAACAAAAAAATAATATAACAGGATCGTTTACATGAGCCAAGATCAAGGGTATGATTTTAACAATTTATATTAAATAAAATCTGCATAAATATACAATATGAGTTAAGAGAAACAAACGCACGTTGAAGGTTCCTCCAAATTTGTCGTCGAACGTTTTGCTACCGATCCAAGTGTAGGATCGAACCTACGTAGTCCACACGAAGACAATCTTAAAAGAACCAAAAAGGGATTTGCTAGATCCTCTTTGGCTTCAAGATTAAGAAGAAAAGAAGAATCAATGAAATTGATTCCAAAGCCAAATCAATCTGCCATGGGAGTGTATTCAAAGGGGAAATTTCTTTGTGTGTTTTTGTGTTTTACAAAGAAAAATCATTCATTAAAATCACACACATTTTTCCTTTTATATTTAAAAACAATTTGCCCTAATCCCATACGGAATAGGCTTGGGCTCCAACCCAAATGCCTCATGTTGCCAAACACTCCCAATTTGATTTATTTTAATTTCCATCATTATCTCAATTAAAATCAATTAATATATATATTTAAATATATATTAACATTTAACAATATTGATAATATATTTAAATATGTGCGAACACACATTTAAACGTAATTTCACTTATTTAATTTTTTCTAACAAATTAAATAAAGGCTACGAAACCTCAACAAATTTAATTGCCAAGCGTGAAATTACCAAAATACCCTTTCACCTTAAAAGACGAAAACGCCATTCTTTCTTCTTGCATCTTAAATTGTCTTCTATGTGTGTGACCCTTAGGCCCCTCATCATATCGGCAATGTATAGTATTGCGATTAACACCAATTAATCGTCTCACTAATACATGCGCATCCAAGATTGGCCCCTACCAAGGCATCATGGCCACCCGATAGATTCGGATTGACAAAGTAGCTACATCCCAGCGATATGGTTACCGTGCAATTCGATCCTTTCATCATTCGTTATCTCGGCGAGGCGAAGGCATAGAAATAGTGTCAACCTTCGGTTACTCGATATTATTTATTCAGGGCCGGACCAATGACCCTGTATTATAACCGGATAGAGCAACAATCCCAATCCCACCGTGGCCCACGCGGTTTTAGTGTCATTGCCATATCTTGAATTGCGCCGTGAGATAACTTTCTCCCGTACCGGGAGTGATAAATCCTCTGTCAATCCACCATAGTCTTGATACACTCCTTGATGCGACCAATCACCACCGTGTTGACAACTCGAAAGAAGCTGCGTTAGGCTAGTGTCAAACTACACCAATCGTGCACAATGCGCTCGGTGATCTCAAGTCTAAGGATCACATGCACCACCATTCGTTAGAGGATTTGTTCCATAGACACGGGGTTACCATCCATATGGAATCCTCGGTGGCAGGTCGATCCGGTGAACTTGCTTTGTGGTGTAATCGCCTACGAACAAACACCCATGTGTTGCATCGGGAGGGTTGTCACCAAACAACCTTGACAAGTGAGATCGATCCTTGCGCCTTTCGCCAGTCGTTCAACACTATGATAGCCTTACCGTATTATATGTGCCCTTAGTTCAGAATAATACTAGGGCTACGGACGTTTCTAGAATGGCCACCATATGTGCTCATAGGGTTTTCACTATCAAGATTTGAATGTAATATCCCACTTGAGGTACGTATTTAAGATTTGTCGTATTAGTTAAAAGTTTATTGTTTTAACTTAAATTGAGTTTGTATGTTGAGTTGGTTGAATTGTTGCCTTGAAAATGGGTTGAGTTTTGGTGAAGTTGGAAATTCAATCTTCGCCGAGGCGAAGAAGAAGCTTCGCCGCGGGCGGAGGAGGAGAATTGCACTACGGGTAGGTTACGCCTATTTCGCCGAGGCGGACGAAAAATGCTTCACCGCGGCGACGAGCCTAGGACAAAGATTCTTGAGTTTTCTAGAGAATTCTTCTTTTTGGACACAATGACCATTCTACCCCTAATTAGTAGGAAAAGTGGGGAGTAAAATGAAAGGAAATTTAGTAGAGATTGTGTTTGAATGGGGTGTAGTTGTAAAGAATCAAAGGATATAGATAGAATTTCCAAGAAAGGACAAGGGCAAAATGGGAAATGAAGCTTATAATATGAACTAAAAAGAGTAAAGTGTAGGGAAAGCCTTTATTCATTTCATTCCACCGCCTCTTCCATTTGCCCATATTCTCTCAATTTCTCCACCCAATTTTCCAAGAGTTCTAAGGGTTTTAAGAGGGGTTTTGAGTAGAGATTTCATCTAAAGGTTTCTAAGGTAAGAATTCATGCTTTAGATGTGAGTTTTCTTGTATTTATAGTGAAGTCTTATTGTGTTGTTGCTGTCCTTGTGGTTGTTTTGAGTTGTAGAGAAGAGACAAGTCCACAAAGGGAAGGAAAAGTGCTAAAGAAGCCATCTTTGCACAAGGTAAGTAAATCCAACCAACTTGAGTTTTAACAAGCTTTTTGTGTAGAGATGTATGCATGATCAGTATGTAGTATGATTAATGAGAAAATTGAAATGAGATGAGTAGCTATTTTTGTAGTTGTTGGATAGATTCCATGTATGAGAAGTGTTTTAATGTGTATTGAGAATGGAGTTTGAGATGAAGTTTGAGAGATGTTGTGTGAAGCTTTTTGGGAGTGCTTTTCTTGACAGGGATTATGAGTATTTGAGGGAGTTTTTCCCCATTTTGGATGGCTAGAAAAATGAAGTTTAGTAGTAATTTTCGTAGTGTGTTTGTATGCACATGAGATGTTTGAGGAAATGCCTAAGTGAAATCTGCCCCTGTCTGCCGTAACTTTCTAAGTAATTTTTGAGTATCTTACGGTTCGAACTGGGCTGAGACCAAAACAGAGAAGATGTAGCCCTGTTTCTAAGCTTTGAAACGAGACCATAACCGTAGTAATCCTAGGTGTATAGTATAAGTTATGACCGTTTTAGTGTGACTGGTGCAGAATGACTGTTTTGAGGAAATCTTGTAGTTGGCATTTCATTAGTGCATTAGGGAGCATGAGATAGCTCTACACCTTTGTTTATACACTTGAGAAGTAGCTTGAGATTTAGTATAGAATGTGAGTATAAGTTCTTTAAGAGTTAAGAGAATAGAGTAGGTTGTGCGATGGGGAACCCGTGAGTAATGGGTAGAGTATTCCCGCATGTACGCCGCATTGAGAGCGCGGCATGAGTATCAGATAGAGAAGTGGTGTAGCCCGTGAGAGTGCATGCGGATGAGGGCTATACCCGAGTACCCGAGAGAGAGAGACTATATACTCACATGGCCAAGGGTTCCGAATCCATGCATAACCGAGTCCGATCGGTTAGAGTAAATAGAGGTCACGTAGCGGGAGTGAGTCCGCGTGCCCCGGTGAGATGGGGTCGTGATTTATGAAAGAGTTATGAGAAAAGAGTTTCTAAGAGAAAGAGGAAAAGAAAGACGTACCCAAAGAGTTATTGAACGGGGAGTTGTAAGGAAAGAATTAGAGAGAGAGAGTTGCGGGGCTAGCATGAGTAGAGGATTTACTTACTGAGCATTATTTTAGTGCTCACCCCGTTGTTTTCCTATGTTTTGCAGGACCTAGGTGAGGACACTGTCGGATGGATGTCGGCGTTCGAGAAGGAGTGGCTACACTGTCCCTTATGTTTTTGATGACTTTTGTATATGTCATACATTTTGTGTAAAAATGTATATGTTTGAAAAGAATATGTATATATGTTTAATAAAAGAAAATTTTGGGTCCAATTTCTTTATTTTATTTTTATGTATTTCATTATAATCTTTTGAGTAGTAGTGGCTATTACATTGAAACACTTGATACCCTCGTCACGGCTCTACCATTCTAAGGACATATATCAATACATATTGCAATAATAATGATTTACGCGATATAGAATAAAATGCCTTTTATTGATTAATGAACATTATTACAAAGAATCAATTCTACAATAATTGATTGGCTCTAGGGCATCTACTCTAACAAAAACGCCACATGGCAAAATGTGCCAAAGCAGATGCTTGCATAAAAGAAAGATGTGTGCCCATATTTGCTCAACAATTCATTGTCCACCATAATATAAGTTTGACAAATATATCAACAATCTCCCCCTTTGTCAAACTTATGAACAAAGCACCAAATTGATCAAAAGATCAATACATAAATGTCTCACAAAAAACAACTAATCATCACAAATAAAGAGACAAATATCAACCAACAATAAAAGTCATAAACAAATCATGAAAAGCAAATATGACACTAAAGACCCTAAACGGTTCAGTGTATTTAACAAACTCTCCCTAGAAGAGTCAACAGGAAACAAAAGTAACTTAATTAGTTGAACCAAAGAGAAACAACTAAAAAGAGTTCAAATATGTAGTAAAAAAATATCCAGAGAACTACCAACAAAGGAAGGAACAAATTACCACAAACATAATAGCTACACTCCACTTCCCCTTAACTCTACTCCCCTTGTTAGTTCATAAGGTTTGAAACAAACCTCAATGGTGACTTGATCTACGGGTGGTCTTCAGCTTGCTTTCCTACCATAGATGACTTCTAAAGATCCATGAAGCAAATAGAGGAGAAAAATTGAAGAAAGAAACAAGATTAGAGCAAAGAGTTGAGAAAAAAAATCAGAGGTGGCACAAAAAGGTTTTATCACAGACAAGCATGATAAAATAAAAAAACAAGACTCACCTAAAGAAGGACTCTACTCAAACAGATGTGTGCACCGTACGACAATGTGGGCATAAACAAGCAGACTCAACAAAGTGTGTGAGCATTCAACAGATGTGAGCACGCAAGGAGCAGACATGAAAAAAACAAGTCTTTTAAACAAGTTTTAAGCACAACATCCCAATTTGACAGCAAATTCTAAAAGCATCAAACTTTATTTAAAAATAAAGAAAAATAAATAAAATTGAAATAATGAAATGTTTCACTTAATTTTTTAGGATCAAGACATACTAATCTATGCCAAACAACCCAAGTGTCCAATTCTCAATCTTGAAATGCACATACATCATAAGGAAGATACCAACATAAGAACAATCTAGACAACACTTCCTTAAACACATACAAGAAAAGAATAGTCATAAGAGCTCGTCTAAGTGTGTAACAAAGAGGAGTTAAATGACTCATTGGTCATAAATTTTGGCAAAAGAAACTCCCACTTCCCTCATGCCTTGAAAGATTTGCATTTTTCTTTTTCATCATTTCAAGACATTTGGTTTGTCTTTTTCTTTTTCAATATTTTTGAAACAAGGGGCAAATAACTCTCAAAACATAACAAAATGTAGCTTTCACACTTGTAAGGAGGTAATCCTCTTAATGATAGATTTTCCAAAGCCTAGGGGTCTCTACATTTAAGAAAATTACTCAAAAACGATTGTCACACTACAAGCAAGGTAGCTCTTTCACAAGGTGACAAGCATAAAGACAAACAACTCAAGATGAGACAAGGTCATGTTATAAATAGTCTTAACAGTGGACACATCCTAACAGAGTTAGCACACAAACAAGAGAGAAACTTATACTAATGTGCTAGCACAGATAAATAGCCTTGACAAACAAAAATATAGGAAACATGTTCATGCTTTATTCAACAAAATCAAAGAAAAATTTTTCAAGTTGAAGTAGTCCAATTGACTTCCTCAAGTAAACAAAAGAATCATAGTCAAGAGCTTTTGTAAAAGGATCAGCCAATTCGGATATTCTGTTCACATGAGTAAGTGCAATGATGTTTTCTTCCACTAACTCTCTCATGAAGTGATGTCTTATGTCAATGTGCTTAGTCCTAGAATGCTGGACAAGATTCTTAGAGTTGTTAATGGCACTCGTGTTGTACAAAAATTGTCACACAATCTTGACTAATGTCATAATCACACAACATTTGCTTTAACCATAAAATTTGAGTACAACAACTCCTTGCGTCAATATACTTAGCCTTGGTAGTGGATAAGGAGATGGCATTTTGCTTTTTGTTGTACCATATGACAAGGTTGTTTCCAAGATAGAAACATCCACCTATAGTGCTATTTCAATTATCCAAACTCCTTGCCCAATCGGCATCACTATATCCAACTAAGCAACTGTTAGAATCAAAAGAGTACCAAAGACAAAAATCACACGTACCTAAAACATATTTCATAATTCTTTGCACTACATTCGGGTGCAATTTAGATGGGTTAGCTTGAAACCTAGGATAAATGCCAACACTAAAACAAAGATCAGGCCGGCTTGCAATCAAGTACAGAAGGCTTCCAATCATGCTTCGATACATTTTCGTGTCAACCTTTTTACCATGTTCATCTCTGGACAACTTAAAGGTAGCACTCATAGGGGTTCTAGCATGCTCTGCACTCTTGAAACTAAACATTTTCAACATGTTTCTAGCATACTTAGATTGAGAAACAAACATGTCATTCTCGAATTATTTAATTTGAAGACCAAGAAACATACTTAATTCTCCTACCATACATATCTGAAACTCATTCTTCATCAAATGTGAGTGAGAGGTAGAGCCAAACACAATATCATTATGCACATAGAATTTCACCGTTAACACACTTGATAAAAAGGATTTTGTACGCATTATCTCGTTCATAATTATCCTCAGTGAGAAAAATAGTAAATCGTTTATACCATGCCTGAAGGGCTTGCTTCAACCCATAGAGTGTCTTCTTCAATCTGAACACATGAATAGGCTTAAACCAACAAGTTGTTCCACATATACTTCTTCATAGAGCATCCCATTCAAGAAGGTTCCTTTTACATCTATTTAGAAAATTTTGATCTTGATGCAGTAGGCAACAAGAAGCAGAAAGCAGATTAACTCAAGTCGGGCAACAGGGGAGAAGGTTTCATCAAAATCGATTCCCTCCACTTGAGTAAAACCTCGGGCTACAACCCTAGCTTTGTTCCTAACAACATTCCCAAACTCATCAGTTTTATTTCTAAAAATCCATTTGGTACTTATTATGTTGATTCATTCAGGCCTTGACACAAGAGTCCACACATCATTCCTTTGAGATTGTTCTAATTCTTCATGCACGGCATCAATCCAACTCTCCTCTTCTAACACTTGGTTGGCATTCTTCGGCTCTGCAAGGGACACATAACAAAGATGGTTAATTTCATTTTATCTTCTCCTTCTTGTAACCATATCTCCAATAACTGTTGACGAAGGGTGAGCTTTCTTAATCTTGAATCCATGTAGGAGGATCTCTATTCAATTAAAAACAACTTTAATTCCTTCGCAAGTGCACGAGTCACTATTGTAGTAAAGTGCACAAGTAAAGGTCCATCCCATGGAGAGTCAAGCTCCTAATTAATCTGTAATACTTTCTTTCTAGCTAGTATACTCAGAAAATAACAGTAAAACTCACTAAATATATATAAGAAAATATACATATAGATGAGTATGAAAAATGGGCCCATGATTAATTTTTCTTTATATACAATTCTTTACATAATATACTAAAGTCACAAAATAGTATCTTCGACAGTGTTGCCAAACCCTTCAGCTTCTTGACGTTCCATGCGACCGCGTCTCACCTACTACCTGCACAAACATTGAAAACAATGGGGTGAGCACTAATTGCTCAGTAAGTAAACCCGCTATGCTACCCTTCTCTCTCCGTTGCTTAAATGCTGAATTCTTTCCTTAAATCACACTTCTATATTCTTCTCTGTTCTTTCTCTATTTTTCTCTGTTTTTCTCTATTCTTTCTCAGTTCATTCTCAATTTCTAATTTTCTCAGTACTCAAGATAATAGGCATAGTATTATGCATAGATATGATGCAAATGCACAAATGCATAGAATGTGCATTTTCTTTTCTATTTTTCTTATTCTGTTTTCTATTTCTTTTTCTATATTTCTTTCTTTCTTTCTTTTCTGGTCTTTCTTTCTTTCTATTCTTTCTTTTCTTTCTATTCTTTCTTTTTTTTCTTGCCGACCGGACTCAGTTGAGGCATGGATTTGGAACCCGGGCCGTGTGAGTGTATTCTCTAATTCTGAGTACAGTCTTCATCCACACACAATTCTAATAGACTGTACAATTCTTTTTTCCGAATTATGAGATCGCTCACTAAAGGTAGCATGCATGTGGGGCTATGTCACTCACGGGTTCCCATCGCAACAACCTTCTCTTCTTTTGTCTTTTTACGCTTCTTTAAATAAAAATTCAGATTTGAATTTCTTTAATATTCTCATTTCTTTCTATTAACTCTTTAATATTCTTTAATGCTTTTTCATGCTCTCATGAGTATGTATGCATGTAGATGGGTTCATGCTTATAATTCTTTCTAAATTCACATGTTTAGATGCAATAATACAATATGGAATGCAAACATGTCATTCTCTATCATCTACAAACTCATCTCAAAATAACACATAACCATACTCATACATGCACTTCTCTTTGACATTTCATCAAACAACTTATGTGCACATCTAAGCTCTAAATTGGCTACACTTCTACTTCTTTTCTAAGCCACCAAAATTTGGAAAAAAATCTTCCAAGATTAACGCCAAACCTGTCCAAATTGCACACTCCATAATTTCTACTCCAATTCTTCCATAATTCATTCAAACTCTCATCAAACATCAAATACACAAACACTAATTCTCATGGATGAGTTCTAACCATCATACAACCACAAATCCATCAATAATTCTTCATATAAAACACATAGATGCATAAAAGAAATTCTCAACACAATATTGTTTCAATCATAACTAGGTTAGGATTTACTTACCTTAGATGAGAGCAATCCAACACTTTAATACTTTTCTTTGATCCAACTCTCTTTCTCTTAAATCCTATGAACACAGATCATCAAAATTCAACACTTTAAAAGTTAAAACTCACTTCTTAGTGCAAGGATCTTACCTAAGGATGTTGGGGTTGAAATTCCACTAAAAATAACCCAAAATCTATGAATTTCTCTTGAAAAAGAATTGAAGAAATTGAGAGAGTTTGGGGATGAAGGTGGCATGAAAATGGAGGAAGAATGGCTAGGGTTTCATTCTTCAACTCTTGATATAACATAATAGTATTTATAGTGTCCCATTTTACCCTTGTACTTTCTATGAAATTCCATCTATGTCCTTTAGTCAATTACCATAATGCCCTTATTTTTATTGAATTCTCCATGAAATTCTATCTCTTTTCACTCCTCACATTTTCAACTAATTATGAGTGAAAAGACCATTTTACCCCTAATGAAAGTTTAAGGGATTTTCTTCACACTTTTTCAAGTTAACTTTAATAAAATTTAACTAAGGGTATAAGGGCATAAGTAAAACTATGTACCTCGATGTAGGCGTTACATAATCTAATACTGGGCAAAAACAACTAAAATAATGAAATCAAGTGAGATAATAAAATTACCCAACAATTTAATAAAATCCAAATTATCTAAAATTCAAATAAGAATAACAAAAATACTAAAACAACAACTAAGATAAAAAGGAGATCTAAACAAGTGATCCAACAATGAGAAATGGTCTAGTGTATCTAGTTTCACCATAATTATCCTACTTTATGTTATTAGTCTAACCAATGTTTCTCGATCCAAGTCTTAAGGTCGATACTTACCAAGATAAGGTTGTGCCGTGGCCAATCGGGGTCAACCTAGTGTTTTCATCATCAAAACTAGCTACTGGCGTGTAGCCTAGTTTAAATAATAAAAACTCATTATGCCTAAAAATACCAAAGCGAACACAAACCAACTCACATCTGTCAAGTGCATCACACAAACATAAATCAATCATTCATCAGAGCAATCCGAGGTTGGCTAATGGCGTATAGCCTAACCCCAACTCATATAGTCAATCAATCAACTACTAAACACGATCAAACATCAATAACAATCAAATATCAAGAGATATTCAAGATTAGCTAGTTGCATATAGCTTAACCTTGACTCATACAACCATTCAACCATAAACCAAAGGCAATCATGCAATAATAATGATTAATCAACTCAGTAAACATAAATGAATGAAAATAAAATACCATTTGATCAATTTCTCCAATTTAGCAATGTTCATCCTCTCCCTCACCTGTCACTCCCTTTACAACTCTTCAACACATTAGCCCTTCTACTACTGTTCCTTTATCAGTCCCTACACCTCAAACTCAACCAAGCTCTACTTCTTTACCTCCTGCATCTCAAACTAAGACCATCCTTGAATTTCCCATACATCCCAAACAGTCAGCTTATAATCTTCCTTTCATTTCATCTTCTCATTCTCTACCACAATGCTCTCTTGAAGTTGACCTCACATCGTCATAGTTCCCTGCTGACTTATGTCTCAAAGAACCTCCTATTATCAGTACTCACCCCATGCTGACTCAATATAAAACAACCACCGCTACTCGGTTAGTTGATCACATTCAAGACAATCATACAGCCTTGGTTAGCATAGAAAGTTGTTCTACTATACCTGAACCTACCACAGTCTTAGAAGCCCTTAGTAGTCTTGAATGGTTCGGGGCAATGAAGAGTGAATTTGATGCTTTAGTAGAAAATGAAACTTTGGTATTAGTTCATCCTCCTCCTGATAAGAACATTGTTGGAAACAAATGGGTTTTTAGGACAAAGTTCAATACTGATAGGTCTCTCCAAAAGTATAAAGCTAGACTTGTAGCCAAGGGTTTCCAACAAACTCTAGGATTAGACTATTTTGGGACATTTAGTCCAGTGGTTAAACCCTTCACAATCAGAATTATTCTCACTATAACAATTACAAATCAATTGGGTATACAATAAATTGATGTAAAGAATGCCTTTTTAAATGGCACTTTAAATGAGGAAGTATTCATGCGATAGCCTATTGGGTTTGAGGATAGCACTAATCCTTCATATGTTTGGAAGTTGAATAAAGCATTATATGGCCTCAAACAAGCCCCTAGGGGATGGTTTGATAAGCTCAAGGCAGCTCTATCTACCAAAGGTTTTAGAAATTCCAGTTTTGATTCCAGTTTGTTTGTTCTACAACAAAACTCCTGTTTGACATATGTTCTTGTATATGTATATGTCGATGATATCCTTATAACAGGATCTGATCTACCTTATACTAAGCTTGTCTATACTAACCCATGGTTCACTGAGTTATTTCTTAGGCTTGGAAGCTACCAAATCTGCCATTGGAATTCACTTAAGACAGAGCAAATATGCTTCAGATCTTCTCCAAAAAACCAAAATGCTTAAGTGTTATGCCTGCCCTACTCCTATGGTTGTTGGTACTAAGCTATGTTCCACGGATAGTGCTCTTTTTACTGATCCAAGCCTCTATAGAAGCACCATTAGAGCTTGTCAATACTTAACCCTCACTAGACCTGCCATTAGCTTCCCTGTAAATAAGCTAAGTCATTATTTACAAGCCCCTATAGAGCTTCAATGGCAAGCCTGCAAAAGGATACTCAGATGTATCAAGTGTACACTTGACTATGGTCTGATTTTTTAGCCAGCCAGCACCTTGAATGTGGAATGTTATGTTGATGCTTATTAGGGTAGTAATTTAGAGGATAGGAGGTCTACAAGTGGGTGTTATGTTTACATAGGACCTAACTTAGTCTAGTGGAGCTCAAGAAAGTAGAAAGTGGTTGCACTTTCCTACATCGAAGCAGAGTATAGAGCCTTGGCTCAAACAGCAACTGAAGTTGCATGGCTTTAGAGTTTGTTTACAGAGTTAGACCTACAGCTTAATGCCACACCTGTTATTTGCTGTGATAATGTTAGTGCCAGAGCTCTAGCCTCCAATCTTGTGTTTCATGCCAGTACTAAACACATAGAGATTGATGCTCATTATATAAGGAAGCAAGTGTTAGCAAAAAGGCTAATAATTCAATATGTGCCTTCTAAGCTCCAAATAGCTGATCTTTTGACCAAAGCCTTAATAGTAGCACAATTTACTAAATTACGAAGTAAGTTGAATGTTGTTAGTAAAGCAATTATCCTTTAGAGTACTTTGATTACAATTTGCATTTTGTATTTTACATTTTGCTACTATCTCACTGCTGGAAATACTTTTTGTATGCTCTGCATTCTAATGCTAGAAATGTCTTATGATTGCTTTGCATTATGTTGTTGGAAATATTTTCTGTATGCTCTTCATTCTATTGCTGGAAATTTCTTATGATTGCTCTGCACTCTACTGCTCGAAGTATCTTGTGAACTGGAAACATTTTTGTGTACTGCATTTTTCCTTTTTTGTCACTGATGAACTGAGGTGTAACAGTATTGCATGAAGTAAATTCAAAATTTTGAGGTACTATATTTGTGTTCGTGCTACTAACTTGAGGCATAGAAGAACTGAACGTACTAAGTTTGAAGTTTAAGATCACATGGCAGCTGAAGTGAAGTTAAGACAAGTGTAATAATTGAACTAAAGTGTAACTGATTGGTGTACGATTACAAAGTGTAATTAATTGAAGTAATCAAAAAGCAAAAAGAAGCACGGCAAAACTACTTTCAAGAATGCAAGAGATTGCTACAACTGAACTGATTCAAAATGAAATCTGCAAGATTTTTCTTTTCCGACTGAAAAATGTGTGCAAGATATTGCTACAGATGAACTAATTCAGAATGAACAACTAAACTGATTCAGAGTGAGAATTTTAAAATGTCCTGCTTGTAAAAGCTAAACTGGAAAGTTACCTATTCCAGTTTAAGGGGGAATGTTGATATATTAAATTGGAAAGTTACCTACTCCAGTTTAAGGGGGAATGTTAATATATTAAAGATTAAGGGTCAATCTATCATTTGTTGAATCAATAAGGTGTAGCTTGCTTTTATGTTAAACGTTGTAGCTTTAGTGTTAATAGTCTTTCTTCTTGTTAAGATTAGTTGCTCGTCTTCTTAAAGAGCAACTTTACTCTTTCTCTGTATTCATACATTAGAAGCTGTAAAAACTCCGTTCTTAATCTGAATAGAAGAAATTCATTTTTGGAAGCTTCCCACTTTACCTTCGTTTTTCTACTCACCCTTACACATTTGGGTGCAAAATCCACTCAAGATGATCCAGGTTTAGCTTTACACAATCAATCACTCTCTTCCAAGACTCAAAAGTTTAACAAGTGTTTTATATAAATTAATAATTATGAAAATTGTACTAAAGTTTCCTTTATATAGTTTTTAGGAAAAAGGGCAAAATTGTAAATACTGGTCACCAAAATTAGGGTTGAAAATGCGAAGTTTTTCCAAATATCATGATTTGCGCTGCATTGCAGCTCCAAGTGATTTTTCTTTCAATAAGAACCGTATCACGCCATGGCATGAATGAATTACACCGCGGTGCAATTTGGAATTCATCAACTTTTTGCCGTAGAGCGATGATTCTTCACTGGGGCACAATATCAATTTTGTCATCTTCACACCGCGCTTAGAAAAGCGTGCTACAACGTAGTTGCAGAATTTCACTCTTTTTCCGCTTGCCTTGATTTATCCACACTCGATGGGTCCAAGATGTCCGAACACTAACACAAGCATGAATAATCCATCTTTTTGCACCTAAATACCAGAAAACACAACAAAACCTATGATTCTGGAAGATAATAAAACAAGTAAGGAAACTCATCCTAAATAATGCGTTAAACCTTGAATTCCTTACAATTCACCCCCAAATCATAAAAATAAATCCGTATTTTCACCACTCAACACAACCCCCGACCAACTTATTGCTAGTCCCTAGCAATGAAAGCGATAAAATATAATCCTAACTAATCTATCCTAACTAAACCACTTCCGCTGGTTGACACGATTGCATTTAGTATATGCAATAAGCCTTTAAACCCTAGGTCCCCCCAGTGGACGAGTTATAATCTCATGAGGGTTTTCAGCGATGTTGGCCACAAACATCCTACAAATTCCTAACACACATGTATGGTTTCCTAGAGACATCAATAAATATGTCTTATAAATTGCATGCACATTTAAAACAAGAATAAGCAATGATCAACTACATCCAAGAACACCCTAAAAATCAATTTCACCTTCATTCTTAACTCTCCATCACAGTAAATCCACGGACTATTAATCCCAGCCTTAGAGGTGGTTTCATAGCAATCTCCAAAAGAAAACAACATTATTGATCTCATGAAACAGAAAACATTAAAAAGAAAACTCCATAGGCCTATTTTTCAGATCACTCTCCACTAATGTAGAGCGACACACAACTTTAGATTGTTAGGACTTCATTAAGCTTGTAACGTTAGGCTAAGGTATTGGGTTATGAAAGAACATAAGGGATTCAAGCAATTAAGAGGAATAATCTTACATTTCATAAACAACTTACTCTCTCAAACCTGAAACCCTTTGTTTTTTTTTTGTTTTTTTTATTTTTATTGTATTACTCTCCCCAACCGCACACTACAAGAAAATTGACATTTTGCAACCAATTTTTTAGCAACTAACCAGAATTAGTTGCAAAAAGGCTACATTTACCAACTAAATTGACATTAGTCGACCAAAGAGGATTAAAATTTTGGGGCCCACATGTTCCAACCGTTAGGAGACGACCCAGTTGCGCAGCGGAAAACAAAATCTACAACCACGGATCGTTCCTTAGAACCCAAAATCAAGGCACAGATTTTACAGTTTATGCATAATAAGAATCTGCAGAAAAATAAATCCAAAGGTTTAGATTCATACCCATGTTTGGAGGCTCCACCAATGTTGTCTCTGAATGTGTTTGCTACCGATTCAAGTGTAGGATCGAACCAAGAAGTCCACACGAAGACAACCACCAAGAACCAAGGAGGGATTTGCTAGATCCTCCTTGGCCTTAAGAAATCAAGAAGAAAAAAACAAAAGTGTTTGCTTTCAATGGAACAGTAAAAGTGGCGTGGGAGAGTTTTTGGCTGGAGGTTTTTCTTTTCAAAATTAAAGAAGTGAATCAAATAACACACACACACTATTCTTTTTATAGGCAAACCAAGTTGCCCTATTCCCACATGGAATGGGCTTGGGAACCCAAACACCCCATGTTGCCAAACACTCCCAAATTGGATATTTTATTTATTTCATCGTTATTTCAATTAAAAATCAATTAATATATATTTAATATATATATTAACATTTAACAATAATGATAATTTATTTGAATATGTGCGAACACACATTCAACCGTAATTTCACTTATTTAATTTTAACAAATTAAATAAAAGGCTACGACCTCAGCAAATTTAATTGCACTGTGAAATTACCAAAATACCCCTTCGCCCAAAAAGATGAAAACGCCCTTCTTTCTTCTTGACCCTTAAATTATCTTCTATGTGTGTGACCCATAGGCTCCTCATCATACCGGTAGTGTATAGTATCGCGATTAACACCAATTAATCGTCTCACTAATACACAGACCAAGATTGGCCCCTAGCAAGGCATCATGGCCATCCGATAGATTTGGATTCAGTAAAGTAGCTACCTGTCAACGATATGGTTACCGTACAATACGATCCTTTCATCATACGTTATCTCGGCGAGGCGAAGGCATAGAAATAGTGTCAACCTTCGGTTACTCGATATTATATATTCGGCTCGGACCAATGACCCGTATTATAACTGGATAGAGCAACAACTCAATCCCACCTTTGTGGCCACAGTTTTAGTGTCATTGCCATATACTGAATTGCGCCGTGAGATAACTTCTCCCGTAGCCGGGAGTGATGAATCCTTTGTCAATTCACCATAGTCTTGATACACTTCTTGATATAGCCAATCACCACCGTACTGACAGCTCTGAATAAAACTGCGTTAGGCTAGTGTCAAACTGTACCAATCGGTGCACAAGGCACTGCGGTGATCTCAAGTCTAAGGATCACATGCACCACCATTCGTTAGAGGATTTGTTCCATAGACACTGGGGTTACCATCCATATGGAATCCTCGGTAGGTCAGGTCCGGTTGAACTTGCTACGGTATATCCGCCTACAACAAGCACCCATGTGTTGCACTAGGTTGTCACCAAACAACCTTGACAAGTGAGATCGATCCACGCCTTTCGGACAGGTCGTTCAACACTATGATAGCCTTACCGTATTATCGTGCCCTTACTTGAATAATCTGGGGGCTACGGACGTTTCTAGAATGGCCACCATATGTGCTCATAGGGTTCTCACTATCAAGATTTGAAACACTTGATACCCACGTCACGTTCTACCATTCTAAGGACATATATCAATACATATTGCAATAATAATGATTTATGCGATATAGAATTAAAATGCCTTTTATTATTGATTAATGAACATTATTACAAAGAGTCAATTCTACAATAATTGATTGGCTCTAGGGCATCTACTCTAACAATCTCCCACTTGCACTATAGCCAATCATTCATGTATTTAATACCAAATGATTTCAAGTGCCTTTCATGCTTCTCTGCAGAGAGGCTTTGTCGTGGATCTGCGAGATTGTCGTCCGTATGCACTTTACTAATCTGCACGTCTTTCCTCTCAACTATCTCTCTGATGAGATGGAATCGTCTGAGTATGTGTCTGGACTTCTGATGAGACCGTGGTTCCCTAGCTTGAGCAATTGCTCCATTGTTGTCACAATAGATATATATAGGATCAACAATCGTAGGAACCACACCAAGTTCAGTGACGAACTTCTTAATCCAGACTGCCTCCTTGGCCGCATCTGACAATGCAATATACTCAGCCTCCATTGTAGAGTCCGCTACAGTGCTTTGCTTGGAGCTCTTCCAGCTCACAGCACCGCCATTGAGACAACATACAAACCCTGATTGCGATCGATAATCGTCTTTATCCGTTTGGAAACTAGCATCACTGTATCCTCTTACAGTGAGCTCATCTTCCCCTCCATAAACCAAGAACATATCCTTAGTCCTCTTCAAGTACTTAAGAATATTCTTGACAGCCATCCAGTGACGCTCACCTGGATCCGATTGATATCTACTACAAGTGCTCAAGGCACATAAGACATCAATCCGAGTACATAGCATGGCATACATGATGGATCCAATTGCTGATGCATATGGGATCCTCTTCATCCTATCTCTCTCATCTTGTGTTTTAGGACACAATTCCTTAGAAAGATAAACACCATGTGACATCGGAAGAAATCTTTTCTTGGATTCTTCCATACTGAATCGTTTCAGTACTTTGTCAATATATGCACTTTGACTTAGGCCAAGCAACCTATGCGATCTATCACGATAGATCTTTATACCAAGGATGTAGGCTGCTTCCCCTAAGTCTTTCATGGAGAAGCACTTGGATAACCAAGTTTTTACCGATTGCAAGTTCGGTATATCATTCCCGATCAGAAGTATGTCATCGACATACAACACTAGGAATGCTACTGCGCTCCCACTCACTTTCTTGTAAACACAGGGCTCATCTTCGTTTTTGATAAAACCGAATTCTTTTATGGCCTCATCAAAACGAATGTTCCAGCTCCTTGAAGCTTGCTTGAGTCCATAAATGGATCTCTGCAACTTGCATACCTTATTAGCTTGACTATCAAGAACGAAACCATCAGGTTGTGTCATATACACATCCTCCTCAAGGTTTCCGTTCAGGAAAGCAGTTTTGACATCCATTTGCCAAATCTCATAGTCATGAAATGCAGCAATTGCAAGCATAATCCGGATGGATTTAATCATGGCAACCGGCGAAAAGGTTTCTTCATAGTCAATGCCATGAATTTGTTTGAAACCTTTGGCAACCAGCCGTGCTTTATAAGTATGCACGTTGCCATCCATGTCATCTTAACATTCTTGAAGACCCATTTACACCCATATAGGTTTTACCCCTTCCCGGTGGTTCCACCGAGACCACACTTGGACGGTACATGGAGTCCATCTCGATTTCATGGCTTCAAGCCATTTAACTGAATCTGGATCCGATATAGCGTCTTCATAGGTTGGGTTCATCGTCTTGATAGACTAGTACGTCACCATGTTGAGTCATGAGATAACCGTATCTCTCAGGCTCATGGCGTACTCTCCCAGATCTATGTAGCTCTTATGCTACCTGAGGTGGTTCACTTTGATCTACAATTTGTGGAGTAACCTCCTCATGATGCTCAACCACTTTCTGTGGTACATCATCCCGTCCTTCGTCTAGTATATCTTGTGGTTCTAGAACTTCATTGAGTTCTACTTTTCTCCTACTAGTACTTCTTAGAAAATGTTCCTTTTCTAGGAAGACACCAGATCGAGCAACAAAGATTTTGCACTCTTCTCGGTGGTAGAAATGGTATCCTTTGGATACCCCACAAATATACATTTACAGGATTTTGGGCCCAACTTGTTCGAAGTCAATTTCTTAACATAAGCTTCGCAACCCTAAATCCTTAGATAAGACAAGTTAGGCTTTCGCCCACTCCATAACTCATATGGAGTCTTATCTATAGACTTTGACGGCACACGGTTTAAAACGTGAGTCGTAGTCTCTAGGGCATAACCCCAGAACGATGCAGGTAAATCACTAAAACTCATCATGGACCTAACCATGTCAAGTAAGGTCCTATTCCTCCTTTCTGACACTCCATTGTGTTGGGGTGTATAAGGAGGGGTGAGTTGTGATACTATCCCACATTCCTTCAGGTACTCAGAAAACCCCGAGCTTAAGTATTCACCTACTCGATCCGGAGAAGAGCTTTAATACTTTTGCCCAACATATTCTGTACTTCATTCCTGAATTCCTTGAATTTATCAAAGGCTTGATTTATGTCTCATAAGGTAGACATAACCATATCTCTGAAATCATCGGTAAATGTGATGAAGTATGAATATCCACCTCGGCTTCAATGTTAGTGGACCACATACATCACTATGGATGATGCCTACAGTTCCAGAGTCCCTTTCATTTGTCTGTGAAAGGAGACATGGTCATCTTGCCTAAAAGGCATGACTCGCATACCTCAAATGACTGGAAGTCAAAAGGGGCCAAAACTCCATCCCTTTGAAGTTTTGCAATGCAAGTCTTATTAACATGACACAATCTACAATGCCAGATATATGTTTGGTTTTGATCGCTATGTTTAGCTTTCTTGGTTTCAATATTGAGAATATCTTTATTGTTTAAATCAAGAACATATAATCCATTATATAACCTTGCAATTCCAAATAGAATACCATTCAAACTAAAGGACAACAATCCATTATATATCTCGAAATGATACCCCATATTATCCAAAACGGATACTGAAATAATATTTCTAGAAATAGAAGGTACGTGATAACAGTTATGTAGTTCCAACAATAAGCCCGTAGGCAAAGATAAACAATAAGTCCCTACAGCTAATGCAGCCACATGTGGTCCATTTCCAACTCGTAGGTCCACCTCTCCCTTGGCGAGCACTCTACTGCCTTAGTCCCTGCACATCAGTACAAATGTGAGTACCACATCCTGTGTCCATGACCCAAGATGTTGAGGGAGAGAAGTTAATCTCAATCATGAAAGTACCTGAAGTCGTAGCCTCTGACTTCTTCTTGCTTGCGAGGAAAGCCTTGCAGTGTTTCCTCCAGTGGCAAGGCTTGCCACAAAAGAAGCAGACTACCTTGCCCTTTCCTATGCCACTCTCAGGACCAAAAGCAACCTGTCCTTTGGGCTTGGGCTTGGGCTTGGGCTTGGGTTTGGCCTTGGCCTTACCCTTGCCGTTACCCTTTGCTTTACTGGCAGCAACCAGTAAAACAAGCTTGGACTTTTTCAAGTCCTGCTCTGCAGTCCTCAGCATGTTCAAAAGTTCTGACAGGGTTTTCTCCATCGTGTTCATATTGAAATTCATTACGAACGAAGCATATGAGTCAGGCAAGGATTGCAGAATTAAATCCATTTGTAATTCTGCATCCAAGCCACATCCCAAAGTCTCAAGCCTCTCAATGTGCTCGATCATCTTGAGCACATGAGGACCAACTTGGGCACCCTCAGTCAAACGACTCCCAAACAGTGCTTTCGACACCTTGTACCTCTCATGTCGAGCATTTGTTTCATAAAGCTCCTTGAGGTGTAGAATTATGGAAGAAGCATCCATATTCTCATGCTGCTTTTGCAGCATAGGTTTCATCGATGCTAACATCAAGCATTGTACGCTATCAGCATCATCAAGGAACTTTTGATAAGTATCCTTAACTTCGTGAGTGGCATCAGGATCAGGCTCAGCCATGTATGGCTTTTCAAGGATATACAATTTCTTTTCGACTTAAGTATAATCGAAGATTATGATACCGGTTGAGAAATTGGATCCATCCAACTGTTTTCTTTTTTTGATTATCGGTCTGAGGTTCATAATACTCATTTTCGGTGAATCTACAATTGCAGAAAAGATAAAGTTATTATAGAGTTCATTGTTATTTAATATGGTCTTTTATTAAACGATACTCCCACTATTTTACTCAAGCCAATAGCCCTCACTATTAACTCGGGAAAGCCCGTTGGCTTTCCTAGTGGACCGAGATCCCATCCTGCCCATTTCAAACCTTCGCTTTGGCGAACAAGCCAAAATGGGTTGATTAGGTAGGCCAACAAACTTAATCCACACCAATTGATAGCTCCCACTATCAACCTCAAATGTGAAAAAGCCAACAAGCCAATCACACAATTCAATGGCTCCAACCATTGTCCTCAAGTGTGATTTTCAGTATCAGGAGAGTGGACACTACATGTCACCATGTACACATAATATGTGTACTGCTCTACTATGCCTATGGACGCGTTTATCAACCTTCGCTTTGGCGAACAAGCAAAACCGTCATTTTAAGTCGACCCTCCCATCACCATTAAGGAAAACTCCAATGAATTTTAACCTCCCACTGGTAGAAGTGTACCCTTCGCTTTGGCAAACAAGGTTTCGACGAACAGTGGTTTGATTAAAACCATGGTGATGGAAGGCACAGGTGACTTAATATACTTAGTTGAGAGGTTTGTTATTTAATGTCTCATCAGATTATTATCTTTGTTAGAATGACATTGTTTGGCATGTTATTCAACATTCAACCTCAGCATGCATTCTAAACAAAATATTAAACGTGCCGGTACATGGCCTAACTAAAACCGATCTCCTCGAGCCTAGAGGGATCGGTGGGTCACCTAGGGATCTTGTAACAAATATCTTGAGTCTTCAAGTATAGTTGCCTCGTCCTTCGCTCTGTCTCCAGGTACATTACAAAAACATCATTCTAAATTTACAATAAAATTAATATTAAACTAATTTTACATCAACAAATTTAGAAACCTCGATTTACAATCGAGGGGAATGAGATGAGAAAAGAATGTACATTACGAAGAAGAGAGAAGGCGGACACGTGAGCCCTATTTAAAATATTACGACCATACATACCCAAAATAATTTAAAACATTCACCCTTAGGTCTAAGGCTCATGTACCGCACCATGCAATATAAAAAACAAGTACAAAGCATACATTTCAAAAACAATCAATTTTTGAATTGGGTGGGTTAATTAATTAATTACCCTCTTAAATGTGCAGAATGTACATTGGCTTTATAGGTTATTAAAACTGCAGATTAGTCCCTTTAAAGAAAAATACAGAATTGGGAAAACTACATCCTTCGCCGCGGCGAAGGTTTTATCTTTGCCGCGGTGTTCTGATATGCACTTCCCTGATGATACTTCGCCAGCGAAGGTTTTATCTTACGCCGCGTGAGGATTTAAATTAGGTCTAGTTCCACCACGTACTTCGCCGCGGCCAAGGTTTTATCTTCGCCGCGGCGAAACTATCCAGAGGCTCCTCGCCGCGGCGAAACCTAGAAATCCCCAATTCGTACAATTCGCGTTTTTGCAGTTTTTTTGTGTATAAACACTAATCCAAATCAAATCAAACGCACATACGTTCAACCAGGATATTAACCAACCAATATAACATTCATCAACACATTATTAAACCAGTTTATCATTTGAATCACTTATTCAACAGTGGATTTACTGATTTTTTTAGTTTTAACAAAATCTGGGTTTTTCATGGTAGATTCATCAAGGCAGCATGTTATCAACAAATACATGTAATCAACCATTCAATAACTTTAAATCTAGTACCCTAGGCTCTGATACCACTGTTAGGAAACGACCCGGTTGTGTAGCGGAAAAAAAAATCTACAACCACGGATCGTTCCTTAGAACCCAAAATCAAGGCACAGATTTTACAGTTTATGCATAATAAGAATCTGCAGAAAAATAAATCCAAAGGTTTAGATTCATACCCACGTTTAGAGGCTCCAACAATGTTGTCTCTGAATGTGTTTGCTACCGATCCAAGTGTAGGATCGAACCAAGAAGTCCACATGAAGACAACCACCAAGAACCAAGGAGGGATTTGCTAGATCCTCCTTGGCCTTAAGAAATCAAGAAGAAAAAAACAAAAGTGTTTGTTTTCAATGGAACAGTAAAAGTGGCGTGGGAGAGTTTTTGGCTGGAGGTTTTTCTTTTCAAAATTAAAGAAGTGAATCAAATAACACACACACACTATTCTTTTTATAGGCAAACCAAGTTGCCCTATTCCCACATGGAATGGGCTTGGGCTCCAACCCAAACACCCCATGTTGCCAAACACTCCCAAATTGGATATTTTATTTATTTCATCATTATTTCAATTAAAAATCAATTAATATATATTTAATATATATATTAACATTTAACAATAATGATAATTTATTTGAATATGTGCGAACACACATTCAACCGTAATTTCACTTATTTAATTTTAACAAATTAAATAAAAGGCTACGACCTCAGCAAATTTAATTGCACTGTGAAATTACCAAAATACCCCTTCGCCCAAAAAGACGAAAACGCCATTCTTTCTTCTTGGCTCTTAAATTATCTTCTATGTGTGTGACCCATAGGCTCCTCATCATACCGGTAGTGTATAGTATCGTGATTAACACCAATTAATCGTCTCACTAATACATAGACCAAGATTGGCCCCTAGCAAGGCATCATGGCCACCCGATAGATTCAGATTCAACAAAGTAGCTACATCAGCGATATGGTTACCGTATATCCGATCCTTTCATCATACGTTATCTCGGCGAGGCGAAGGCATAGAAATAGTGTCAACCTTCGGTTACTCTCGATATTATATATTCGGTTTGGACCAATGACCCGTATTATAATCTGGATAGAGCAACAACTTAATCCCACTGTGGCCACAGTTTTAGTGTCATTACCATATACTGAATTGCGCCGTGAGATAACTTCTCCCATACCCGGGAGTGATGAATCCTTTGTCAATCCACCATAGTCTTGATACACTCCTTGATATAGTCAATCACCACCGTACTGACAGCTCTGAATAAAACTGCGTTAGGCTAGTGTCAAACTGTACCAATCGGTGCATAAGGCACTCCGGTGATCTCAAGTCTAAGGATCACATGCACCACCATTCGTTAGAGGATTTGTTCCATAGACACTGGGGTTACCATCCATATGGAATCCTCTGGTAGGTCAGTCTAGTGAACTTGCTGTGGTATATCCGCCTACAACAAGCACCCATGTGTTGCACCAGGTTGTCACCAAACAACCTTGACAAGTGAGATCAGTCACTGCCTTTCGACAGGGTCGTTCAACACTATGATAGCCTTATTGTATTATCTGTGCCCTTACTTCAGAATAATACTGGGGCTACGGACGTTTCTAGAATGGCCACCATATGTGCTCATAGGGTTCTCACTATCAAGATTTGAAACACTTGATACCCTCGTCACGGTTCTACCATTCTAAGGACATATATCAATACATATTGCAATAATAATGATTTACGCGATATAGAATAAAATGCATTTTATTATTGATTAATGAACATTATTACAAAGAGTCAATTCTACAATAATTGATTGGCTCTAGGGCATCTACTCTAACACCAACATTTGGCATCTAAAGTTAATTTTTTGCGACTATTTTGTTAGTCACAGAACCGGTTGCTTTAGTGACTAATAAATTTAGTTGCAATTTTTTCCGGGTGATTTTTCCCTCCAAAATTTGATAATTTGCATCTAAAATATGGCTTTTTGCATCTACATTTTTTGTTACAAAAAATAATTTTTTGCAACCACTAATTTAGTTGCTAAATTAGTTGCAAATAATTAGGGATTTATTAGTAACTATTATGATTAGTTATAGAAAAATGAAATTACCAAAATATCCCATATTTGGACAGTAATTACAAGGGCCCCAAAGTATATACAGCAACTAAATTTGATTTAGTTGCTAATTTAACTTAAAAAATTCATATTCCCCCAAAATTATTTGTTCCCGCCGGACCTCAATTATGGGCAACTAACACTAATTCTTTATTGACTAAATTTTTAGTTGCAAATTGACTTATTTCCATAATAGAATTATATTTCAAAATATCCCATATTTGGACAGTAATTACAAGGCCCCAAAGTATATACAGCAGGTTGATTTTGTCTCATTTTTTTTTGTTTAGGGGTCAAATGATATTATTTAGGGTCTACCTTGTCACTTTTCATTCATGTAGGGACCAAATAATGTTTTACATATACCCAATTATCCAAAAGCCCCAAACTAATTTTACCCTAAACCCTAATTGATCACTCCGTTCACATCTTCTTCTCCATTTTTTCCCTAAAATCTAGACTTCTCCCGTTGTTTTGTCGGATTCATCGCCGTCCCATCGAACCTCATCTGTTCTCAATCTTTTCACGGTAGACTTCCGACCTAAAAGCTCTTACAACAATGTTCTTTATTAACGGCGGCGTCAAAGCGTTCGTTCTTTCTTAACATTGCAGTTACAATTGCACTCTAAAATCTTCATTCCAATGCAAATACGAAGTCTTGATTAATTAGGAGAAAAAACTTGTTATCAAAGAAATACAACCACAATCAGAAATGTGGATTCAATCATGGCTCCACCGCCTAGATCCACCACTAACCTCTTCTTCGATCCAGTTGACGCTCATCCTCTTTGGTTTAAATCCAATATCTTTCTCTCCCCAACCTTTGACTCCGAATCCTATATCTTGGAGCTCCGAAATTTTGTTCCCTTCGAGACACTACGATCTAAGCTACATCTCATTTATCTTCCCTCAAGCATGAACTTATTGATTTAATTGACTGGGACTGTGCTGATTTCGTTAACTTGAACACCAAGCTCGTCGATGTAGACGCAGCCATCATACGGATGCAGGCCCCATTGTTGGAGTTGAGGGAGAGAATCGAGGGTTTTAGAGTCACTATTGAAGGTTCCATTTTGGTGTTGCAGAGTGGTTTAAAGAAAAGATTGGAGGATGCTATGGCTAGGGAGGCTCTTGAAGCATTGTTGACACATTTCATGTTGTTTCTAAGGTAATTCATTACTGCGTTTTTAGAGCTGATATATTATTCGTTGAATTAAACTCAATTATTGATTGCGTTGATATGGTTGTTGGATTATAGCTAATTTCAGTTTTGGGTGTTGTACTTGTTGGCGACTAAGTGTATAAAGATGAAAGAAGCATGGATCTAGAAGTTACAGAATTTGGGATTTGTGGAATAGATATCTATGTTCACTTGAGTTCAATTTGATTGATAGCATCTAGCTTATAATGCCAATATTTTATTAATTAATCAAGGTTTTCATGAATTGCGTGAGATGGGTATCTTTGTTAATTACAATAATCGGATAATGTGTTTATTAAATCATGTTACGTGCTTCATGTTTTTGTTCTTTCATGGCTACGTAGATTTTCCATTTCATAATGTCTTGAATAAAATGAAGATTAGGTGGCGTATTTTTTATTTTTGCATTGTACTCACCATATGCTTAAGGAAATGAGTCAAAGAATGAGTTAAAAGTGGAAACATGAGTACTTATTTAAGTGGCCGTGCTCGGGAGTTAGTTTGATGTTCTAATCAAATTTTAATGCTGAATTTTAATTATTGGGGTTCAAAATTAAGTGTTATGCTTCATCACCTCTGCCTCATGAAAAACCCACATCATTAATTACAAAGCCTTGCTTCAATTTTTTCATTCTGACTTTACATTTGCACCATTTAGTTTTTATTCAAGGAAGTGTGAGGCAATTCGATACTCTTGGAAACAAATGCTCTAGGACACCACCGGCTACGCATACGCATGGAATCCATTTCAAAAGGGTAAGCTAGTTACTTTCTTTTTATTTTGTTATCGAGGATTATAAGGGGATGATGGCAATGAAAGTGTATTTTCATTTGGGGCAAAGATAGTATCACACATATTATACTTGGTGTAAATGAAAATTTTAGCACCCTTATGAAAAATAAAACAATCATCAGGTGCTACTTTGGAAATGGTATTTCTCTTGTAAAGTCTTGGTGTAAGCTAGATTATCAAAATGAGCTAAAAACAAGTGTCATTATTGTAAAATAATTTTTGACATTGCTTCACTTCGCAGGTGTTCAGCACAGTGCCATGGAGTTGAGGCCTTAACTCTTAGTTTCTAGCTCATACACTCTATGGTTGCAGGTTATGTTCTCTTGATTATGTTCTATTGGTTTTTTATTTTAATCATATATTATGTTGGAAGTAAATCATTAATATGTGATGTATAAAATGATTTGCCTATCTCTGTATTTTTGTATGGAAAACAATGCTAGTTAAATTTATGAATATTTGCATGAGAAAATTTTATGCACCTACCATGAATTTGTAAGTTTGTGTTTTGTCCTTGATGACATTCTTTATGGATAATTGTTTTAGAAGCTCATACTTCAATTTCATTCTTCATGCGATTTGGGCTTGGGCGCTTCAGAAAGTTGAGTCAACAAGTTGTCGGATATTCCTACGTGCTAGCTACTAGCCGTAGATCTGGACATTATCAAGCGTAAAGAAACAAGAAATCCCCAAAATGTGGATCTTCCACCTGTACTACCTAAGAGAAAGAAGAAGCCTTTTTCCCATTCCAATAGAGAAGATGGCGCAGGCTACAAGGAAGGACAAAAAACTTGCAGAAAGGGCTATAGAGAAGCCCTTGAAGCCTCTAGAGAATGGAATACTTATTCTTCAATTGGTCCTGTTGCTTATGAAGTATTAGATGCCCTGGAAAAGTTTGAACAAAGGCCTTGCACAACTTGTTGCATGTTATTCCCTGTTTATGGTTGCGAGGTAAGTTGTACTTAAAAATACACGAGACTCTTAATTCATTTTGCAGTTCACGATTTTGACCCGTATCTTAAAAAATTTGTTATCTTTGTACTTCAACGGTGAGTGCTTGGAAATTCATGCCGCCCGCAGTGGTCACCACATTCAGATCTGCCATGGTGCAACCACCAAATGCACAATTGAGGTCATTGGTTCCTCATGATTTCCTTTGTTTTTTCGTTTACATTCGAGTACTGGATATTAAGGTGAACATATTCCTTTTGCTTACCAACTTATATGCTTTCTTCTATGAATTTACGATAGTGCAAATACTATATTAATTTTCTTTAGTGGTGCAGAATTTTAAATATCTAGGTCATTGATAACCTACATTCAAAGTATATTATACTTTAGGCTATATGATTTATATGAGGAGAACTTTAATCAATTTTTACCTTGGATTTTATGAAGTTTTAGGAGAATATAGGAAATAAATGTTGTATGAAATGTTTTGTTTTATCTATATGTAATGTTCAAAGCGGTAATGAAGGTGAATGTTTGTTTCAAACTTTCAATGTACTTCGGCTTGTATGAAGATACTGTGAAGGGAAGGGAGTCAAGAGTAGAAACCCGGTAATTCATCTAAATTGCTGGCTTACTCTAGTTATTGAGTATTGCATTGGTTATGGTTTTGGATTTGATGATAGAACTCATTGAAAAATATACATTAGCCGTAGGAAAATTAAAAATTTCGTTGCTGTGGTATGTCACTTGAAAATTTTACTAGACCCAACTCCCAATGTTACCTAGGCCAAACCTCAAGGACCAGTCGTGTTTGCCAAAGGGTTTGGCATCACTCTACCCTCACCTTCTGACCTAGTTGCTAGGTATCATTTTTTGAATAATGAATTCAAATGTTATTCTTCAACTAACAGGAACTTGGTGGATATTTTATCATAAAAAGTGCAAGTCAGTTAACCATGCTTTGAGTGAAAGCAAACATTAATTAGGTAGTATATAATAATGATGATGGGAATTGGGCCAATTACAAGGTTGAAAGGGAATATCCGCATTTTTAATGCCTGCTCATTTTGAGATGTTAATGCTTTTTGCTTAGTTAACTTTGAAGTAAGTCCTGGTATAAGTTAGCTATATCTAATACCTTTAATTTCTTCTAAAATTAAATATTGTTTCCGAGCTGAGAACTACACATATACATTTATTAAGTGCTTTTGGGCAAGTAAAAATAATAGAAGGCTTTAATTAGTAGCGTAATTTGATGAATCATCAGTTACAACAATTCTTAATTTTTAATAATTTTCTTATAAAAAGTGAAGATAACAAAGTTTGGTTATGAATTATATAATTAATTTTTAATATCTATAAGATTGTGAGGATAAGGCATGCTCAACGAAAAAATAATTAAAGTTGTAAAGCTTGCTTTTTCTTGTCGTTCTACAAGTCTGATTATATCATTTAAGACTTTATAATGTCTAAATCATGGTGTTACTTGTTAAACTCCTTGTAATTCTTACCTAATCTCTTTAATTAATTAGCCAGTTGCATATTCTTTTTCATTTTTATTGCTTGCCTCCATAGCCATCTTTGTCTCCATTGACTTCTACGGAGAGTTGACATTTTTTATATGTATTTAATTAGGTACCAAAGAGAGACCTCCTACATTAATAATTTAGAGTGTGGTATTTCTTTTCATATAAGAAAAATGACATATTCTTGATAAATTATAAAATTAAAACCTAATTATTTTTGTTGTAAAAGGTTTTGAGGATCTTAAAGTTGAATTGAAGACCGAGGCTAAGAAGACTGCAGGCACCACAGCTACTACAACCATAACAAAAAGGTATAAGTTATGTAAATTGATATTTAATTAATTTATTGATCTTTTAGACCCATTTACATTATCACTAGTACTATATTCTTTGTGTGAATGAATGTGGTTTAATTGGGTTGAGTATTGTCTTTGTGATAGAACATATTTATGATACTGAATTTATGTTTTGTTTGTGAACCTAGAAGGTCACAATGGATAGAAGATTAAACAGTTGGAGGACCAGCTAATCTTATTTGATCAACAAAAAGAGAAAATAAAAAGCCTTGAACACCAACAATTGGTCCTGTTAGAGATGATGAAGCAGCTAACTATAGCCCTTGAACTAGGGAAATCTGATAAAGCTCCAACTCGACAAAGACCTTGCCTTCTCGAATCGATGAAGCTCGTCCTCATCAGCTACAGCTATTTCAAATACCGGAACTGGTGACACTTGACGTGCTAACGGTATTGATGGTTACTTTTGTGTTGTATAGACAATAGATATTTTGACATGGGGGTAGAACCATCTTTTTAGGATTGTTTGCATATATGTGTTAGATGGTGTACATGGGGTGGGCATTTTTTTGTTAGTTATGCACAGATAGATAGGTAGAAAAAAGGAAAAATGTGGGTGCATGTTGTTCTTTTTGGGTTATGCACATGTGATAGTGCATTTTGGATTTTTATTGCTCATCATGCATAAAAAATCCATGTATGGACTATATATATATGTATGAAAATATGATTTTTGATTTAGTGATCAGATTTTAATATTGTGTCCATTATTTTGTTCATGTTGAATGTATAATGTAGGTCAATACGAAATGCTCTAAAAAAAAAACATTCTGCAACTAATGTTTTAGTAGCAAAAAGTCATTTAGCATAGTTGCATTGCGCTGGAGGTCAATACGAAATGCTCTAAAAAAACACATTCTGCAACTAATGTTTTAGTAGCAAAAAGTAACTTAGTATAATTGTTTCCATATTCAACATCTAAAAAATAGTCGCGATAACATTTCGGATTTCACATTCAGCGTCTAAAATGATTACAATTAACCACTCAATTTTTGTCACTAAAAGATAAATTCGGCCACTAATAAAGTAGTCACAAAAACTTATTGGATTCCACATTCAACGTCTAAAATGACTATAATTAACTACTAAATTTTGGTCACCAAAAGATACATTCAGCCACTAATAAAATAGTCGCGAAAACCATTTGGATTCTACATTCAACGTCTAAAAGAGTTACAATTAGCCACTAAATTTTGGTCACAAAAAGATACATTCGTCAAGTAATAAAATAGTTGCGAAAGTCTTTTACGAAATTACCCTTACACCTTTGGCATCTAATTTGTGTGGGATTCGCGACAAATTATTAGACACTAAAACTGACATTTTGCAACTAATTGATTAATCGCTATACAATTTTACCAAACTACCCTTGAACTTTTAGTGTCTAAGTTGGGGGACTATTTTGACCAGCATTTACCGACTATTTTGCTAGTCGCAAAAAAAAACTTTTTGCGTCTAAACCACAATATAGAGGCGCTATGAATCTGCGACCAGCCTACTGCAACTAAGGGGGTGCGACAACCAAATTTAGACACTAAAAATGGCTTAGCGTCTAAATGTGACTTTCTACGTCTAATTTTGCTAGACGCAGAATGCCAGTTTTCTTGTAGTGGCAATTGAATCTGTACCCTTTTCATACTTCCTTATTGAATTGCTTTTTTTATTTATTATTATTATTTTTATTTTTGGATCAATTAAACATTTACTTATAGAAATTTAGGGAGCATGGATATCACCCAACATCCTTCTTTTTTCCACACAACAACCCCCAACCCGTTCCTTCGAACATCCTCACAAAGTCTTATACAAATCTCGAAGCCACACACATTTCACATTAAAAAATGTAGATTAATTCCTCTTAAAAGAAAGTTATGGGTAGGAAATGTGTTTAACAGTTAAATAGGACAGGTTATTATGATTTGAAAGAAAGAAAATCAAGGCTAAATATATACAGTAAAATTCAATCAGGTGACTAAGGATAATAGAATAAAACGTTGGCTTGAAAGGCGCAAACGGTCCAAAGATGGCCTAAGTCATTTCTTAAAAAATAATGTGTGCTGAGCTGACTTAAGCGTACTATGGAACTAATTATATCTTCAATAAAAGACCTTCTTCAGCTGTGGCACAAAATTTTCATTAAGTGATAAACAAAAATATTTTACACACCATGACACCAACACTCGCTGGTTGGCAAAAGAAAATGTTGCAAGTATCTAAGTCCGTCATCAACATTAACATATCTCCAATTCACAATACTCAACGTTCCCACGCTCACATTCTCAACCCTTACTTTCCTACCATTTCCTCTTCCGCGAAAAATCCCTAACTTCATAGCTGCTACGATCCCACTTGCCACATCACTCGAACAACACCCCGGCTATGGTAGCTCCTCCGAGAACCACCCTTCAGCTCCTAGAATAAAACTTAACTTCCTTTCGTAATCCATCATCATAAGAGCACCGCCCCACCCCTTTAACACCACATTCCAAGCGATTTTCACCTCTTCTGATAACTCAGCCATCTCTAAACCTTCACAATCATCAACATTAACATCAAACTTGAACATGCCATTGGCGTCAGCACAAAGTTCATTCATAGGCTTTGCAATGGTCACAAGCGGGACATTATTATTGGTACATAAGTTGATGGCGAAGATGAAGTCGTGGAGGAAAAGGTGAGGTCTAGAAGGGGTTTTTTGGCGGCGTTGGATGGCGGAGTAGGTGACTGTGTAGATGCGGTGATAGGGGATTAATAAGTGACAGAGTTGAGGTTAGAGAGAGAAGGGTAATGAGTGGTGCATATGGGTTGCCAAATTTGGTTGGAGGAGAAGGAAATGATCCAAGACTTGGAGATGCAAGAAGCTATGGCCAGTGCTTTGGGGTCAAGGTGGTGAGCAAGGAGGTTGAGGACCTCCCACAGCGGGGGATTGGTGGAGAAAAGTGGAGACATTTGGTTGTGTTTTTGAGTTTGGTTGATTGAAGAGAAGTTTTGTGTTGGTTTTCTATGTATAGAGATTGTTGTCAGGTTGAGGAATAATTGTTTGTGGCACATGGAATGATGTGGTGAGTTGCATGATTTCATATTGACACGTAAGATCAAACGGTGTGCAGTTGAGCACTTCGTGTGGGGTACACGTGCATGCTAGTCCAGTGCACACGTGCACTACTTAAATGTATTCTTTTGAGTTTGAGCTCAATGCCGAAGCCACGGGGAAAATTCCTTTAATTTGCCTACTTTGAATTAAGATGGAAAGAATTTTAAAAAAAAAAAAATGCTTTTGTTGTGAAGAGACTTCAGGTAACTATGAGGTGGTTTTTTTTTTTTTTTTTAAATAATCAAGAAGTCTGGTCAATTTGTTCGCATTTTAACTAATTTTCGAATTCTATTAAATATTATAGAAACTCAAAAGATCGGGTAAGCTATAATATTATTATGGTAAGTGGTCACAAAATTAGAACAAAAAAACTTAAGAAAGAGAACAAACTTCTTTGACCTCTAGACCAATCTCTTAAGGTAACTATGAGATGCTTTCATTATATTGTTTTCCAGCTTATTATGTAACATGTGGTAATGTGATAGCCGAGTTTTATTTGCTATAATGGTTAGCCGAACACTATATAAACTCCCATTGCTTTCATTATTAGATGCCGATTCTCAATTGAATAAGAAGGCAAACAGCATAAATTTTGATCTAATTTGGAAATGCTTTTATTTAAAAGAATTTTGTTTAGTTTCCGAAATAATTTATTTATGATCTTATGATTTTTCTTATAAGTGATTTTTGTTTTATTGAAGGAATGCAATTTTTATAGTGTGTCAAAATTGCATTTTCAAATTTGTTATTGATTTCAGGTTTGCTAAAGAATTTTGTTATTGCCTTCAAACATGAGAGTATTAAAGGGTAAGCTTTTTTATCCCTTTCTTTAAACGATTAAAGAATTTCCTTTAGAACCTTTTTAATTCTATAATCTTGTTGTTTTGTTATAAAAAATAAAATAAAATAAAATTCTTTTGAGAGAGCTAAAAATGAAAAAGGACTCCTATAACCAAGAATTTTACACAAAATACCAATCTTGACCTTTAAAGACTATGATGTTTTGAGTCATACGGAACTACATATTGTCAATTCTCATGTTGTTGTAAATGTATTTTATAATATGAAACGTGGTTTCACTTGTGTTGGTTTGCAACCTATAAAAATATTTTTATGGTGTAAGTTATATTTGAAACGATGTTACTTTAAATTTTTAATATCGAAAGTAATTTCAGGTATTTAAGGAGTCATATATATGTTATATGACTAGTAATGTGAGCTTGTAACCCAAGTAGAGATGATTGCATTGGCTCAATCAGTTGAGTTGGGCTTGGCTCTTGACTTTCTCGCTAGTTCCAAGCCAAGAGTCGAGTCATGGATCTCTAGTGAAGGCTAGAGGTTCTTGGCTACTAGAGTAAAATATACATATAACCACTGTATATACATGGAGAATAGTGGGAGTAAGTTTATCTTATAAACTTAACCCAATTATGATTCCTCAAAATGAATTATGAGCGTTCTAAATGAATTATGGGCGAAGCTTCATAGGTCATAGGAAGATTGAGAGACACAGATCTTGGGGAACATTAGGATTGTCTCAACAAGTCTATATCAATAAAGTTTTAGAGAGATTTCATATGAAGGACTGATCATCTAGTGTTGCACCTATTGTCAAAGGTGACAAATTCAATTTGGAACAAAGCCCAAGAAATAATTTAGAAAGAGAAAAAATGAAGAACATTCCTTATGCTTCTGCCATTGGGAGTTTAATGTATGCTCAGGTTTACACAAGACCTGACATTACATATGCAATTGGAATGTTGGGCAAATATCAAAGTAACCGAAGTTTAGACCAGGAGAGTTGCAAAGAAAGTCATGCGATACCTTCAGGGAACTAAGGACTACAAGCTTACATACAATCAACCTGATCATCTAGAAATGATTAGATATTTAGATTATGACTTTGTTGGTTTCCTTAACTTGAGAAAGTTGACATCGAGATATGACTTCTTATTAGCAAAAAGGGCCATTTCGTAGAGAAGTGCAAAACAATCTTCAGTTACTACTTCTACCACTGAAGCAGAGTTTGTATCATGCTTTGAAGCAACATCGCATGCTATATGGTTAAGGAGTTTTATTTCAGGGCTTGGAGTTGTTGATACAATTTCCAAGCCATTGAGGATTTACTACTACTATAATTCTGTTGTAGTGTTTTTGGCCAAGAATAGTAAAAGGGGAAGTCGTATAAGCACATCGACATTAAGTATCTTGTGATTTGAGAAAATGTCAAAGCAAACAAAGTGGTTATTAAGCACATTAGTGCTAGATTGATGATTACTAAACCGTTGACAAACGGTTTACCACCTATTGCTCATAAGTGACATGTTGAGCAAATGTGGCTTAGTTTTATTATGTAGTTTCTATGTGATTAAGATACCCTTTATGTTTGTATCGCATTTTATTGATTTGAAAGACTTCATTAACTTCATATTTGTCTTCTTTTATTTAGTTGTATACATGAGGTTTGGAGAATGGCAATACATGTTTTAATTTTGTTTGCTGATCTTGAATGAACATTTAGAAGTTCATTCATAAAGTTATGTACCACATATGGTTATTAATGCATTGATTTTACAACATGCAATGTGTAGCAAGTGCACTAGTCGCAACAAGTAATAGAATGATGAGTAAAGTATTGTTCCCATGAGAATTGTGTGTCAAGTACTAATTTTCCTAATTTGTATCAAGTTGGAATAAACAAAAAATGGTTGGATTTGTGAGAGACAAGTAAGCTGAAGTTAAAACAAAATCCACAACGTAATTTAAAATCTAACTAATGAAAGCAATATCAATTCAAGAAAATATCAATTAAGACAAAGCGGTTAGGGTTTTGACTTCACTAGGATTTTATGATTTAATCTACAATTTATGTTGCTTCTAAGTTCACATGCAAGGATTATAAATCGGATACCCTAACTGTAAAACATACCTTCTGAGGCTATGTTTTCCTACTTATCCCTATTAAACTTCCGCACCCAACAAAATGAAGGTTAATAGTTCTAAGTTTGTTAAGCTAAGTGGAATCCTAAATTGATTTCATGGATCTTCGAACCTATCTCTAGCGTTCAATCAATCAATGGTATTTACTCTAAGAGGTTAATACATGATTCACTTCTCAGTCTCATCATGCTCAACAATTAATTTCAATTAGAACAAGAATAAATAAATAATCCAAGCAATAGAATATGAAGGCAACATCAATTTATTGATTAGACATTAAAATCCCAATCACATCAAAACCCTAACCCAAAAGTGAGTTAGTTCAAACTAAAAATAAAGCAAATAAAAAGAAAAGCTGTAAAAACAGAGTTCAACATGCTGGAATAATGAAAAGAAATAAATTCTTCCCTATTTGATGAACCCAAAGGCTTCCAATCTCCAATTTTCTCCTCTGTTTCCAAAAAAGTGTCGAACCCTCAACAAAATAACCAAGTCTCTCTTAAATAGTCGACCCCCAAAACCCTAAGTCTAATCTCATCAAATTAAAATGCACAGTTTCAATAAACAAAAAATTGCAGTTTTCTCCGCAGGGAAGAGTAAACTTCACTGTGGCATCAAGTTGGATTTTATTTCAAGATCTGACCCGAGACTTTCTTGCTGCGGCGAACTTTTCTGAACTTTTCTAAAATTACAAAACTGCCCTCCGCTTGCTTCTCTGCTTGAATCTTCAATCTTAGTGATCCCCAATAGAAACAAGCTTCACAGTGCTTTGAATCCGCATCAGAACTTTCCCGATTCCTGAAATTCGCTTGACTCTAAGTCTAGAAACTCAATTTCGCTCAGTTTTTACTCTAACTCGACGTTTGGGCCTGAAACGTAAAATATATGAAATTAAGTTGCAATTCGGCACAAACATAAGAAGTATCCAAAATCCAGCCAAAAGGCATGGATAAAATAGTATAATCCTAGGGTTATCAAATACCCCCAAACTTAAGGTTTGCTCATCCCCGACCATCAAGCACAAAATTTGACTAAGGAAGGACAACTAACAAATAGAAAAAGATAACAAAATTGAAAATGAAATGGGAGAGTTTAGAATCAAAATCAAACACAAAGATAAGCCTAGAATTGGTGCAAGTCTCAAAAGTTGTTGAAACGTTATTACAAGAAAATGCTTAACACTCCAAGAAGTTATAAGTTAATTAACTATCTCTCTCTATCGGCCTCCTTAGTATGTAATCCTGCAACATCCACTTTGAGGTACATCCTTGACTCATGTTCATTTAGTTTTAACTGTTGTTTATAGGCCTAAGTTAAATGGACATGTTATTTAAGTTGTTAGAATGGTCTGGATACCCTGAATTTGGTGAAGTCTTACGGAATTTTGGAAGTGCAGACTTCGCCGTGACAAAAAGGGAGTGTCGCCGCGGCGACATATGCTCTGGATTTCTTCGCCGCAGCGAAGAGCTGGCTGAAATTCTTCTTCAAGTTTCTAGGATTTTTTCCATAGGGGCAAAGAGACCATTCTACCCCTAATTAGCAAGAAAAGTGGGGAGTGATATGTAAGGAAATTTCATGGAGAATATTTTAGAATGGGGGTGTAAGTGAAAAGAATTAAAGGATAGGGATGGAATTTAAGAAAGTGTAAGGGCAAAATGGGAAAGAAGGCTTAGTTTATGAGATATTAAGGGTTAGTCTTCTAAATCCCTTCATTTTCCTTATTCCACCGCCTCTTCTATTCTCTATTTCCTCTCAACTCTTCACTCAATCTTCCAAGGATTTTTGAGGGCTTTTGGTTGGATCTTGATAAAGAATTGTTCCTAAGCATCAAGAGGTAAGGATTCATGCTTTAGTATAAGTTTAAGTTGAGTAAGTGTTGAGTTCTTATTAAGTTTATCCTTAGGAATTGGGAGAAGAAGCAAGTCCAACAAGTTAGAAAGCTTTTGTGGAAGAACTCAAGAAAAGGGCAAGTAAATCCAACCCAAGTTAAGATTTAAGCAATCAAATGATTTGATATATAGTTACGTACTTATAATTGTGAGATTGATTGCTAACGTTATAATTATTAATGAGTTGATGGGTTGATGAATGGTTTTTGAGCCATGAGAAGTAGAGTCAAGGTTGGGATGCCAATTGAAGTTTGTCTGAATTTGAGAAAAAGTTGAGTAGAGAATTTTGAAGTGCCTTTCCTTGACAGGTTGAGAATTATTATGAAGGAGTTTTACTCCAATTACGGATGGTCCAAGAAAGAAATAGAACTCTAGTTAAAGTAGAGTTTAGTTATGCATGCTTAATGTTTGATGAAATGCTTGAGAGAAGCATATGCATGAGTAGAGAACCTTATTTTGTGCAACCTTGCATGTTTACATTATATGATTGCACCAAAGAAAGAAACATAAGCATGTACCATCCACATGTATATATTTTCATATGCATGAGAGTTTAAAGAAAGAATAAGGAATTATAAGATTAAAGAGAAAGAAAGAAATAGCACTAAAGAATTAAAGAAAGAGAGTGCTAGAGAAAAGAAAAGAATAGGTTGTTGCGATGGGGAACTTGTGAGTGATAGAAAGAAAGTCCCACATACACGCCACCTTAATTGAGTGGCATAAGAAGAAGAAAGCATCTATATGACCCGTAAGAGTGTATGTGGATAAGGGTTGTATCAAGAAGAAAATCCTACATGCACGCCACTTTAATTGAATGGCATAAGAATAAGAAAGAATTTGTACAGTCCGCAAGAGTGCATGTAGATGAGGACTGTGATGAGGACTATACTCACTCTCATGGCCAAAGTTCCGAATCCATGCATCAACCGAATCCGATTGGCATAAGAATAAGAATAAGCAAGAATAAGCAAGAATAAGAATGAGAATGAGAAAGCTTGAGCATACAAGAAAAGAATAGAAAGAAAAGAAGAAGAATGAGCATAAGAAAAGAAAAGAAAGAAAGAAAATGCATTTTTATGCATTATTGCAAGTGCATTGCATTCATGCATATTACCATGATTTTCATCATGGTGAGAAAGAATAGAAAGAAAGAACAAAAAGAAAGAGGGAGCAGAAAGAATTAGAAAGAAAGAAAAGAACAAAGAGAACTAGAAATAGAGAAAGAACATAGAAAGAAAAGAGAAAGAATGAAGAAGAGTGAGAATAAAGTAAGGAAAGGACCAAAGAATAAGTTACGGGGATAAGTGGTAGAGGATTACTTACTGAGCCTTTTGTGCTCACCCCGTTGTTTTTCCATGTTTTGCAGGAAATAGGTAGGCAACGGTCGGATGGACGTCACGGAGCGAAGAGAACAGGCACCACTGTCCCTTGTGTATAAGTTTTTCTATATACCACTTTTGTATATGTAAAGAATTATGTTTTATAAGTAAAAGAAAAATTTGGGCCCAATTATATTTTATATACTATGTATGTATGTTTTCATAGTATGTCTTTTAAGTATGTTAGTAAGAAAAGAAGGTGTTACAAATCCCCACTTCAGTCCACCTTTCGACTTCCTGGATTATTTTATGTAGAAATGCAAAGTTTATCAAATGGTGGTAGACTCCATAAGCCTACGTATCAAACTACTCTCCACTAATGTAGACTAGACATCACTAAGGATCAAAAGGTCTTTGCAAGATTGTAACGTTAGGCTAGGTTAATGGGCTCCAAAGAAAAGGATAAGATAAATAAAGCAAGAGAACTTAGTTTTCTTCATGCAAACACTAAGAGCTACATCAATCTCCACTTTCTTTCTCAACCATCAATCAAGGTGTCAACCATTTTATAACCCTAAAATATATGCATTTCTTAATTTTGATTCTGAATTGAAACTCTCAAATTTCTGTTATTGCTTTTTTTTTTTTCAAACAAACAACATCAATTTATTGAGGTCAATTACCCCTTCTTCCTGCCCTTTTTGCGATCCCCAAACTTAAGATTTTGGTTCGTCAAATTCTCACACAACTCTTTAAGCTCTTTTATGGCATACATTAGGTCCAAAATTCTCTTAAAGGGTATGAAACGTGTTTAGGGAGAGAGGTTTTGGGCATTTTTGGTTGCACAAGAAGAATAGGACAGTGATAATCTCATAAGGCTCAAATGGGTGACTAGGGAAAAATTTATTCATGCTTGGCTGGAAAGGCTCAAACGTTCCGAAAAATTGCCTAAATCATTTCCTCAATAATGTCAATTCCTAGAATTTCACCTCAAGCACTTCTCAACTAGGTTCTAGAGTCCACCAACATTATCATGACTTCACCTAACCACATAAAATGTTTCTACGCATGCCGAAATAATGAAAATGGTGGTTGAACCACTCAACAAACCTCTCGAAAAGAAAAGTTAATCAACCAACCTAAACTTGAAGCAATGCTTAACATTTTCCATAAATAAAATCTCAACAATCGTATTCTCATCATAGACCTATGCAATTTATCACTGGCAACAACAACACAAAACACAAAAATTTTCAAACTTTCCTACCCCAAACTTAAAATGACATTGTCCCCAACGTCACATCATGCACATCTCAAGAATAGAAAAACAGAATTAAACGGTACAAGATACTTCCATGATTAATCTGTGAAGGTTGATTTTCGTTCAACACCCTGACATCCGTTCCTTGGTTTTCTCATCATCATCATCTGTAAAGCAATTGAAAATCTATGGTGCTCGCTATGTTAGATATCTTCACCGATTAATATGAAAAAATTACAACATGATCTCAACCTTATCAAACTAAACCAGAAAATTCAAACAACAACAATTAACAATCTAACAAAGGAAAATCGGTTCCAATTTACAAAACAAAAAAAAATGAAAACAAAAAATACAAATACAAGTGTTTCAGGCTTCATTCGTCATCTTCCTCTTCCTCTTTAACACCGTCATCTTCTTCCATGGCATCATCTTCTTCCTCCTCTTGCCAATCTTGCCATTGGAAGTTTGATACATCAATGCCTAGATTGGTGCAGTAGTTGTATTGCATCTCGTACAACATTTGTGTCTGATCTGCCATCCAATCTTGACGTTGTTCCATTCTGTTCACTTTTTCCAAGATTTGTTGCAACAGCTCCCTTGTCGTGGATTTTGAACTAGGTGTTGTGGTAGTTGTTGTGGTTCTTAGTCTTTTCGAGCTGGAGTTGGTTCCTTCATTGGTAAGATGCCCTAAGAACTTGAAATAATAGGTTTGATCGAGGGCTGGGGCAGGATGAAGAAGTGGTTCATCATCTGCCTTCTTTACTCCCGCTCGAGTGCAAATCTCAGTGGTGAGATGTGGGAAGGCAAAGCTCCCTCTCCCTTGTTTAGCTGCATGCCTTTTACTTTCCATTATGATATTCCCCACATCCATTTTCTTTCTAGTGGCAATGGCATAAAGTAAGACTGCTCGCTCAAAAACCACTGAACTGTAGTGTGTTTCTAGAACCATCCTCGCACAGACAAAGTATTGCCAAATTCTAGCCATGGGAATCAAATTAGTCCCTTTTATGCTTCTCCTTCCCTTCTTCAAAATTTCCTAAGAGGTACCCGGCTTTTCAATAACCCTAAGAATCTCATCCTGGTTAATCTCCAACTTTTTGAATTCTACATACTCATCACGGTCAATTCAATCAATTAGGTAAAATTCATTGATATCTTCCCACTAATTGGCACCTTAATACCCCTCACATATACATGCTCGGGCTCACTGTAACACCCACATGGAGGTACGTAACTTAATTTATCCTCTTATATCTTTAGTTGATTTTTTTGCTAAAGTTATTTTGAGAAAATGTGAAGAAAATGCCTTTAACTTGCATTAAGGGTAAAATGGTCTTTTCACTCAAAATTAGTTGAAAAAGTGGGGAGTGAAATAAAAATGAGGGCATTATGGTAATTGACTAAAGGACATAGATGAAAATTTAAAGAAAGTTCAAGAGCAAAATGGGAAAGTATGCATATTAATATGAGATATTAAGAGTTCAAACAAGAAGACCCTATCATTCTCTACTCCCTCTCACGCCACTTCACTCTCAATTTCTCTCATCTCTTCATTAAATTTCTAAGGGATTTTAGAGGGCTTTTGGTTGGATTTTGGTAGAGATTTGATCCTAAGCACCCAAAGGTAAGAATTCTTGCAATAGATGTGAGATTAATTTTTAAAGTGTTGAATTCTTATAGTGTTTATGCTTAGGGTTTTAGAGAAAGAACAAGTCTACCAAAGAAAGAGAGATTCTAGTGGAATTACTCAAGCACAATGTAAGTAAATCCTACCCTAAGTATGATTTAAGTTATATTGTGTAGAGAACTTTCTTTATGCATATATATATATGTGTGTGTGTGTGTGTAAAATTGATGATGGATTTGGTGTTGAATAATGATTAGAACCTATCCATGACAAGTTGTGTTGGTGTAGTTGTTATTTGATGAATGATTGGATGAGATTTGGAAGAATTGAAGTAAAAATTTTGAAGTGTGTATTTTGGGCAGATTCGGTGTTAATTATGGAGGAGTTTATTCCAAATTTTCTGTGGCCTAAAATAGAGATAGAAGTGTAGCCAAATTAGTGTTGATTTGTGCACATGAATTGTTTGATGAACTGCCAAAGAGAAGTGCATGTATGAGAATGATTATGTGTTACTTTGGGATGAGTTTGTAGATGGTAGAGAATGATATGTTTGCATTCCATAATGCATAATTGCATTTAAATATGTGAATTTAGAAAGAATTATAAGCATGAAACCATCAACATGCATACATATTCGTAAGAGCATGAAAAAGCCCTAAAGTATGTTAAAGAGAAAATAGAAAGAAGTGAGAATATTAAAGATATTCAAAGATATTAAAGATATTCAAATCTGAATTTTTCTTAAAGAAGTGTAAAAAAAAAAAAAAAAAAAAGAGAAGGTTGTTGCGATGGAGAGCCATGAGTGACATAGTCCCACATGCATGCCGTCTTTAGTGAGCGGCCTCAAAATTAAGAAAGAAGAATTGTACAGTCCGTTAGAAGTGTGTGTGGATGAGGACTGTACCCAGAATTAGAGAATTCACTCACATTGCCAAGGCTCCAAATCCATGCCTCAACAGAGTCCGATTGATAAGAATAGAAAGAAAGAATAGAAAAGAAAGAAAGAAAGAATAGAAAGAATAGAAAGAAAAGAAAAGAAAGACTAGAAAAGAAAGAAAGAAGTAAAGAAAAAGAAACAGAAATTAGAATAAGGAAAATAGAAAAGAAAATGAATAATTTATGCATTTGTGCATTTGCGTCATGAATATGCATAATATCATGCTCCTTATCATGAGTAGAAAGAAACTAGAAAATTGAGAGAAAAACAGAGAAGGAACAGAGAAAGAATAGAGAGAAGAATAGAGAATACTAGAGAAATAAGTTGTAAGAAAAGAAAATTCAGGATTTAAGCAACGGAGAGAGAAGGGTAGTATAGCGGGTTTACTTGCTGAGCAATTAGTGCTCACTCCATTGTTTTTAATGTTTTATAGGTAATAGGTGAGTTACGGTCGCTCAGAACGTCATGTAGTGGAAGGGTTGGGCTACACTGTCAAGTTGCTATTTTGAGAACATTTTGTAAATATTTGTATATAAAGAAAACTTAAATATGTGCCCATACTTTATTACTCGTATATATATGTGTATTTTCTTATATATATTTTTAATGAGTTTTAGTGATTATTTTACCAGTATACTTGCTAGAAAGAAAGCAGTACACTCACGCTCAGGGAAGTTTGCATAAAACTCTCTTACGATTGGCTCTATGGCTAAATGCTTTGGTTCAAGCAGGAGGAGATCCCAACCTCTCCCTTGGATCCAAGCTTCTGTATTGACTGTGGTCAATCCTTTGTCGGCAATAAAACCTTTGTCTTTTCTTTTAATTGCTCCTTCGTAACGCTGCCTAGCCTTCTCACTTACAAATATATTATCGACTTGCTTTCCTTTACCCTTGGGAACAGTTTTGAGTGGCATTTCGTTTTATCAATAAAGTTCACTAAAATCTACCCCCAAACTTAGCGGTTCAACTTGAAAATTCAACACCCATGCACAATTCCACAACCCAAAATCACTTCCTCAATTCACCCTAAGGTTTCAAAAGTTACATTTACACCCAAATCACCACTCTTCCAAACGTAATCAACCAACTTTGAAATCACAAACCCACACTTCCTCAATTCACACAACTCAAACTCCACAATTTTCAACCCAAAATCGCTACACAATTTGCACCAATTCAACCTGAAGCACTTCAATCAATTCTTAAATATAAAGCAAGTACAAACTGAAATTGATTAAAACCAAAGCTAGATACACCAATTCGTACCTTGCCCACCTGAGATTCACCCTTGATGTTGCCAATTTCTGCCCAAATTGAAAGATCCCCAAATTTTTGTCAACCTAGGGTTTCCGCAAATTCTTGCATAATCCTTGAAAAATTGAGATGATTTACTGTTTATGCGGGTTAAGGAGTGGAGTAGTGAGAAGAATCTTTACTGGAAACAATCTGGATTGAAGGTGGAAGTGTTTGGTTTTTGGAAATTTTTAGGAGCTCTCAGGAAAAATGAAGAGTCAACGCGTGGTTATATAGAAAACAGTTTTCGCCGCGGCGAAGTTCATGAATCATTTGTGCGAGATGCTCGATGCCGCGACAAAGAAGTTTCCTTGCCGTGACGAAGTCTGGCAGTGCGTACAATGTCATGGCAAAGCAAAATATTGAATTTCTTTATGTCCAACTTTGGCAGAGTGTACGATGCCATGGCGAAGAAAAAAATTCGCCGTGGTGAAATTTGGAGTTCCATGAGCACTCATTTGGCAGTGCATACAATGCCACAGCGAAGTTTTTCCTTTGCCGCGATGAAGTCTAGAAAATTCAAATTCTTGCCAAATTTTGATCATTCACCTGAAACACCAAAAGGCAAACGAAATTAAACTATTTCCTAAGTCATAAAACACATAAACAAATTTAAAACAACTAAAAATGAGAACACTTGGGTTGCCTCCCAAGACGCTCTTGTTTATAGTCGAAAGCTTGACTTTCTCAAGTCCTTATTTTGGAATGTCGAGTCTGACGGGTAGTGACTTGCAACTTAATGCTCCATCAATGTATGGATTCAATCGATGCCCATTAACCTTAAATGTACCCTTTTCTTCATGTGAAAATTCCATAGCCCTGTATGGGTAGACTTCTATAAATATGAAGGGTCCGACCATCTAGACTTAAGTTTTTCAGGAAAGAGCCTAAGTCTAGAATTGTACAGCAATACTTTCTAACCCACTTTAAAGTTTTTCTTCATGATATACTTTTCGTGCCACATCTTGGTCTTTTCTTAGTAAATACAGGCATTCTAATAAGCTTCATGACGAACTTGTCAAGTTCATTCAATTTCAACATCCTTTCATCCCCAGCAACTTGTAAATCCATGTTTAGCTACTTGACTGCCTAATATGCCTTATGCTCGAGTTCCACCGGCAAGTGACATGTCTTCCCATCTACTAATCGAAACGAAGACATATCAATTGGAGTCTTAACGCAGTGCAGTATACCCATAATGCATCATCTAACTTCCGTGACTAGTCCTTCCTAGATATGTTAACTGTCTTCTCTAAAATTCTTTTCAGCTATCTGTTTAACAGTTTCACTTGCCCACTGGTCTGAGGATGGTATGGTGTAGCCACTCTATGTTTCACTTCATATTTTCCCAAGAGAGCATCAAATTGCCTATTGCAAAAATGAGTTCCTATTATACTACAAATCTTAAGAAAATGTTTTTCCTCACAAAGTTAACTACCACTTTGGCATCATTGGACGGTAATGCAACTGCTTCCACCCGTTTCGACACATAGTCAATAGCCACCAAGATTTACACATTTCCATATGAATTTGAAAAAGGGCCCATGAAGTCAATCCCCCACACATCAAAAAGTTCAACAACTAGAATGTTGCTCAACGACATCTCGTCTCTCCTTGAAATATTTCCACTCCGTTGACATTATTCACATTCCTAAACCACCCGAAAAGCATCCTTGAATAGAGTTGGCCAACAAAATCTAGATTGAAGGACCTTGGCTACTGTTATAGTCCCTCTAAAATGACCACCAGCTTCCTTCTCATGGCAATGCCTTAAAATACTCTCCATTTCCTGTTCTGGGACACACCTACGTATCATTTTATCTACACAGTGTTTATACAAAAAAGGTTCTTCCCAAAAATAGAACTTCAAGTCAAAGAAAAATTTCCTCTTCTACTAGAAAGTCATGCCATTTGGGAGCACTCTCGATGATAAGTAATTTACAATATTTGCATACCAAGGTGCTTTTTCAACTCTCATCAGTTTCTCATCTGGGAACGTCTGCTTGATTTGAATTTCCTCTTCACTTCCCTGGTTTGGTCGTTCAATCTTTGATAGATGATCTGCCACCATATTTTCTAACCCCTTTTTATCTCAAATCTCTAATTCAAATTCTTGCAGCAGTAGGATCCATCTAATCAGCCTGGGTTTTGCTTCTTGTTTTGCCAACAAGTGTTTGAGTGCTGAATGGTCCGTGTAGACAATCACCTTACCACCTAACAAATAAGACCGAAATTTTTCAAATATAAGAATGATAGCTAAAAGCTCATTTTCAGTAGTAGTGTAATTCGACTGTGCATCGGTTAGTGTCCTACTAGCATACTGAATTACATGCAAAACCTTATTCTATCGTTGTCCTAAAACCACTTCTAATGCAAAATCACTAGCATCACACATCAATTCAAATGGGAGTTCCCAATTAGGAACCGCAATAATGGGTGCAAACACTAATAATTTCTTAAGAGTTTGAAAAGCATGCATGCATTCATCATTAAAATCAGAAAAAGCATCTTTTATCAACAAATTGCAAAGAGGTTTAGAGATTTTAGAGAAATCCTTTATAAATCTTCTATAGAAGCCCGCATGCCCCAGGAAACTCTGGACTACCTTAACTTTTGCAGGTGGTGGCAGCTTCTCAATCACTTCTGTTTTGGCTCGATCCACGTCAATGCCATCCTTTGAAATTCAGTGACTAAGTACTATTCCTTCTTGAACCATGAAGTGACGCTTCTCCCAGTTAAGCACCAGATTTGTATCTTGACATCGTTGCAAAACAAATGAAAGGTTCGATAGGCAATTATCAAAAGAAGAACCAAAAATAGAGAAGTCATTCATGAAGACTTCTATGAACCGCTCCACCATGTCACCGAAAATTGACATCATGCATCGCTAGAATGTGGCTGGTGCATTGCACAACCCAAAAGGCATCTTTTTGTAAGCAAAGGTACCATAAGGACAAGTGAATGTCATCTTCTTTTGATTTTCAAGAGCAATGGCAGTCTAATTATAACTTGAAAAGCCATCCAGGAAACAATAATAAGCATGCCCTGCCAGTCTTTCCAACATTTGATCGATGAAAGGAAGTGGAAAATGATCCTTCCTTGATGCTTCATTCAATTTTCTATAGTCGATGCACACCTTCCAACCTATGACTGTTCTAGTTGGTATCAATTCATTTCTATCATTCTTTATTATTGTGATACCTCCTTTCTTTGGAACCACTTGCACTGGGCTCACCCAAGGACTATCTGAAATAGGGTAGATGATGCCTGCATCTACGAGTTTCACCACTTCCTTTCTCACCACTTCCTTCATAGAAGGATTCAATCTCCATTGCGGCTGCACCCTAGGCTTGACATCATCTTCCATGAGTATCTTGTGCATACAAAAAGATGAAGAAATTCCTTTAATGTCTAATATGGTCCATCCAATTGCTGATATATGTTCTCTTAACACCCGAATCAACCTCTCTTCCTCCAATTTACTTAGCCTTGCATTGATGATCACTGGAAAAGATTCTTATTCACTAAGATATACATAGTTAAGGTGAGATGGTAAAGGCTTCAATTCAAGTTTTGGAGGTTTTTCCGTTCTTGCCTTTTCCTTCTCTTATTCTATGTCAAAATCTTCAAATTCTGGATCTTGGCTTGCGTTTATCAATTGAAGTGCTTCCAAAAGCCTAGCACACTCATTCTTCATTGGCTAATCTACCTCGGTTGTTTTTTATTGGGCGATGCAAGCTTCTAAAAGTTGGGAGGTGTTTTCTTCGATAGCATCTACTACAAGTCTATTCACCAAGTCTACACTAAAGCATGAATCTGACTCTAATGGAAATTTCATGGCCTCAAAGGGATTAAATGTCGTCATATCATCTTGGACCCTTAAAAAGCAATTTCCCTTCTTGTACATCAATTAAGGCTCTTCTGGTAGCAAGAAATGGTCGCCCCAAGATGAGAGACATTTCTTTGTCCTCTTCCATATCCAACACGACAAAGTCTGAAGGAAATATGACTTTGTCCACCTTAACCAGTACATCTTCAACTATGCCCCTCGGATGCTTGATCAATCTATCTATAAGCTGCAAAGATATGGTTGTTGGCTTCATTTCACTAATCCCTAGTCTCCTCAAAACAGAACAAGGCATTAGATTAATGCTTGCACATAGATCACATAAAGCTCTAGCAAATGTAATATCTCCTATAACACAAGGGATAGTGAAACTCCGTGGATCCTTGAGTTTTGGTGGCAGCTTCTTCTAAAGAATGGCATGCACTCCTTTGTAAGCATCACTGTTTCCTCCCCTTCCAACTTCCTTTTGTTTGAAAGAATTTCCTTAAGGAATTTTGCGTAGCTCAGCATCTGCTGCAAGGCATCTACAAAAGGAATGTCAACATGCAGTTTTTTAAATACCATAAGGAATTTTGTGAACTGCTTATCTTGATTTTTCTTTCTGAGCCTCTAAGGAAAAGGAACAAGAGGAGTATGATGTGCCAACTCCTATGGTATCTCAGGAAATGGAATTTTTTCTTTCTTTTGCTTTGGCCTCTCTTCCCTCTTCAGTTCTTCTTCTCTAGGACTTGTTGGCTTCTCTTTAACCATGACTTCTTCCTCAAATTCTTCATCAGATTCTTCCTTCACTTCACTTGGTGTGTTCTCATCCTTCCCTTTGTGTCCAACCCCTTCCAAGATTGTTCCACTTCGTAAAGTTATTGCATTTGCTTGTTCTCATGGATTTGTCACTACGTTACTTGGTAGGGAACCCTGAGGTCGCTCATTCAACTTTTTGGCTATTTGCCCTATCTGTACCTCTAAGTTTTGAATGGATGCCCCTTGGTTTCTGAAATTTGCCCTTGTCTCACTCATGTAACCTGTGGTCTCTTATATGAATTTCCCGAACATATCCTCCAATTTCAACAATCTTTGATCCCCTAGTTGATAATTCATCCCAACTTGATTGTTTGGCGCATTTCTTTGGTTCCATTGATTATTCTGATTGCCCCAAGATAGATATGGATGATTTCTCCAATCAGGATTGTACGTGTTGTTATGTTGTCTCTGATTCCCTGCCAAATAGTTGACTTGTTCTAATGATGATGAAGCTAAAGCAAAGGTGTTCCCCACTTGGCATTCATTGCTTGCATGGTTACCTGCACAAAAATCACATGTCATTTGAGGTGTTTGAATATAATTTACTTGCATACCTCCTAATTGCTTCTGAAGTGCTGTAAGTTGGGCTGAAATGGCCATGTAAGCATCAACTTCATGAATACCTATAGACTTCTTCGAATGCATTCTCTCATTGGGTCTCTGATAGTTGTTATTTGCTAGGACTTCAAGTAACTCATAAGCTTCTTTAGGTGTCTTGTTTTGTATTGCTCCTCCGGATGCTACATCCACCATTGTTTGCACATTTATCAACAACCCATTATAGAACGTTTGGACTTGCATCCAAACCGGCAAACCATGGTGTGGACACTTTCTCAACAGTTCCTTATATCTTTCCCAAGCTTCATAAAGTGACTCATTCTCTTCCTGCAGAAATGATGTGATGTCGTTTCTCATCCTTGTAGATTTTGCTAGTGGGAAATATTTAGTCAAGAACTTTTGTGCCAATTCATTCCATGTTGTGATTGTTCTTGCTGGTAGTGCCATTAACCCTCCCTTTGCTTTATCCCTTAATGAAAAAGGAAATAATCTTAATCTGATGGCATCATCTGACACTCCATTTGACTTGAAGGTGTCACAAATCTCTAAGAAGTTTGCAATGTGTGAATTTGGGTCTTCCTTTGGATCTAACCCAAATTGTGCCAACTGTTGGATCATTTGGATGATTGTTGGCTTTATTTCAAAGTTGTTGGCTTGCACTGGTGGCCTAGTTATACTTGGACCACTACCATCAACCTAGGGCACTGAGAATTCCCTCAACGTTCTGTTTTCAACCATCTCAATCACTATCGCCTCTTGTTTTCTTTTCTCTCTGTTAAGACTTCTTGCGGTTCTTGCAATCTCTAGATCAATAGGAATCACTGGATGACGTCTAGCTCTTCGCATAAACTACACATATAGAAAGAGAGCATGAGATCACAAGCGAACAAAAAAGAAACAGCAAAAATAAACTAGAAAACAATTAAAACTAAAATTAAACTTCACTCTAGCTAAAACCAGAAAAATTCATTATTAACACAAAATCAATCCCCAGCAACAGCGCCAAAAACTTGATGCATTGATTTTACAACATGCAATGTGTAGCAAGTGCACTAGTTGCAACAAGTAATAGAATGATGATAAAGTACCGTTCCCACGAGGATTGCGTGTCAAGTACTAATTTTCCTAATTTGTATCAAGTTGGAGTAAACGAAAAATGGTTGGATTTGCAGGAGACAAGTAAGCTAAAGTTAAAACAAAATCCACCACGTAATTTAAAATCTAACTAATGAAAGAATATCAATTCAAGAAAATATCAATTGAGACAAAGCGGTTAGGGTTTTGACTTCACTAGGATTTTATGATTTAATCTGCAATTTATGTTTCTTCTCAGTTCACATGCAAGGATTATAAATCGAACACCCTAACTTGTAAAACATACCTTCTCAGGCTATGTTTTCCTACTTATCCCTATTAAACTTCTGCACCCAACAAAATGAAGGTTAATAGTTCTAAGTCTGTTAAGCTAAGTGGAATCCTAAATTGATTTCATGGATCTTCGAACCTATCTCTAGTGTTCAATCAATCAATGGTATTTACTCTAAGAGGTGAATACATGATTCACTTCTCGATCTCATCATGCTGAACAATTAAATTCAATTAGAACAAGAATAAATACATAATCTAAGCAATAGAATATGAAAGCAACATCAATTTATTGATTAGACAATAAAATCCCAATTACAACAAATCCCTAACCCAAAAGTGAGTTAGTTCATACTAAAAATAAAGCAAATAATATGCTAGAATAACAAAAAGAGAATAAATTCTTCCCTATTTGATGAACCCAGAGGCTTCCAATCTCCAATTTTCTCCTCTCTTTCCAAAAAGTGTCGAACCCCCAACAAAATAACCAAGTCTCTCTTAAATAGTCGACCCCCAAAACCCTAAGACTAATCTCATCAAATTAAAACACACAGTTTCAATAAACTAAAAATTGCAGTTTTCGCCGCTGGCATCGAGTTGAATTTTATATCAAAATCTAACCCGAGACTTTCTTGCTGTGGCAGACTTTTCTGAACTTTTTTAAAATTATGAAACTACCCTCTGATTGCTTCTTTGCTTGAATCTTCAATCTTAGTGATCCCCAATAGAAACAAGCTTCATAGTGCTTTGGATCCGCATAAGAACTTTCCCGATTCCTGAAATTTGCTTGATTCTGGGTCTAGAAACTCAATTACGCTCAGTTTTTACTCTAACTAGATGTTTTGGTGTGAAAGTAAAATATATGAAATTAAGTTGCAATTCAGGCACAAACTTAAGAAGAAGTATCCAAAATCCAGCCAAAAAGCATAGATAGAACAGTATAATCCTAGGATTATCAATTATCATTCAAAAGCTCTAAAGGACTTACTGCCATGATTCATACAATTTAAAATGGGATATTTTATATATCTACGAGAAAATTTTTTGAGGATGTATTAGTATTGAATTGGTACATATTAAGTGTTGAATAGGTCAAGTGAAAGAATGTAAGTTACGGTTTTATTTTGTGGCACATTAACCTTTGTAACTTCCCATCAGTTACTAGCGGTAGCCATCCTTCATATAACTTCTTCTTTGATGGAAAAGAAGAAAAATAGATTGCTTAAAATTTTTGCATAAACCAAATTATAGAGAGAGAATCGCGGTCATTAGTCTTCAAGAAAGTTTGTGGATTCTCCATCAATACATGGAATAAGGTTTTGAAAAGACTAGGATTAATCCCAATTTACAAGAGTCTCTCACGGTACTTGGAATTTGATTACTATGGCTGGAGTTATGTTCTTGGGCTTCCACTTTTAGTTTATTAAATTAATGATATTGCTTAAATTGAGGCCTTTAGCAAACATAGGAATCGTCGACTCATCAATGAAGAAATCATTAGCTAGAGGAGGCAATTTACTATTTCCGCTATCTTTTGTTGTTTTGATTGCATTTGTTGCCTTTTCTACGTTGACCTGCCATTGTTTTGCTTTTGACACTGTTAGATACAACTTTTGTTCAGCCAGTTGCTCCAGATGTAGATTTAGTAACTTTGACTTTGGAGCTATTTGTGACTTTCTTGGACTATCCGGCTACCTCTACCCAAAATGTTTTCACCTCACTACAAGAAAACTGACATTTTGCAACCAATTTTTTAGCAGCTAACCAAAATTAGTTGTAGAAATGCTACATTTACCAACAAAATTGACATTAGTTGAGCAAAGAGGATTAAAATTTTGGGCCCACATGTTCCAACATTTGCCATCTAAAGTTAATTTTTTGCGACTATTTTGTTAGTCGCAAAACCGATTGCTTTAGTGACTAATAAATTTAGTTGCAATTTTTTCCCTCTAAAATTTGATAATTTGCATCTAAAATATTATATTTTGCATCTACATTTTTTGTTACAAAAAACAATTTTTTGCAACTACCGCTTATTAGCTAAATTAGTTGCGAATAATTAGGGATTTATTAGTAACTATTATGATTAGTTATAAAAAATGAAATGACCAAAATATCCCATATCTGGACAGTAATTACAAAGGCCCCAACGTATATACAGCAACTAAATTTGATTTAGTTGCCAATTTAAGTTAAAAAATTCATATTCCCCCCAAATTATTTGTTCCCGCCAGACCTAAATTATAGGCAACTAACACTAATTCTTTACTGACTAAATTTTTAGTTACAAATTGACTTATTTGTAAAATAGAATTATATTTCAAAATTAAATAACTAATTAGAACCCTTACTTTTTTAAGTTATTTACAGAATACCCTAACCTATATAAAGCAAGCATTTTTGTCAATTTCATATCTCTTCTCCATGCATCTTTGCCCTAGCTTTTTCCCCAAATTTCCCAAATGCACAACCTAAATTTCATATCTTTTCCCCATGCATCTTCATCTCTTCTGACGTGTCTTCATCTTAATCGTTGTTGCCCGAATTTTTGAAATGCAGAACTTGACTTCATCTTTTCTCCACGCATCTTCATCTTTCAATTGATCTTTTTGGCTTCCTTCATTCATCCAATACGAGGCAGTCCCTAACCTCCCGTAAGTACAATTTTTTATTCTTTAGTTGTCTGACATGGTAACATTGAATCTGATTTCAAATTTTGAGAAGCTGATGTATTTTCATTCATTAACATTGCATTGATTTGAAATACTTGATTTTTGTTTTATAACTTGTGAATTGGTGCCATTATTATAAGCATCCTTTCTTTGTTCACTTAGAGTTATTGTTGGCATGTTATGCTTATCAATACATTGTTGCGTTTTTAAACTTGGACTGTTGAGTAATGAGATACTTTTAGCTAACTCTTTTATGAAAATATATGTTAAATTCGGTCGACTTTATGAAGCGCGTTTGGTCTTTAATGGAATGGGAGAAAGTTCCATAATTTCATAGGCAATAATTATTGGTGGGTTTGTGAATGTTGGGAAAGTTGGTGAAACATTTGGTGTGTTCAACCAAATGAGAAGAACTAGTCTGAAACCAGACTTAATAGTGTTTCTGAAACTCATTTGAGAGGGTGATCTCAGATGGTAATTTTGGTGTAGCAGACATTGTCGTACTGACTGTTGCACTTGTCCTATAAGAGAGCAAACCATAATGTTGCTGAAGAAGGTCAACAAAAGATAGCTTAAATAGCAGATAAATGTCAAAAAATGCCATTGGATTTGAAGGATCATACACATACCCACTACTGGAAGCTAAAACAAGAGAGGAAGATGTTTGAGCAGTAGGAGTACTGGTGTTGGAAGTTATTGATGCAGTAGAAGGTGAAGTAGGGACACCTGTAAATGTCTTAAAACTTTAGAAGTTGAAGTAGAATACCTCAAAAGTTTGTGACAGTTGGCAAAATAGCACAAGAGACTACCATTAGTATAAACACTGACCACTAAGAACGGAACCTACATCAAACTGAGCAGCGGATGCTACTTCTGCACACCTGCCACTTTCATCTTCATAATACCCCTCCTATTATTTTTATCCTACCATAGTAAACATCTGCTGAAGTTTCACTTGCACTTCATTGGGTTTCCTTGGCTGCTTCATTAATTTCTACCCTAGCCGCCACACCATCCCCTTTGTCTCTACAGCCTATATGAACCCTTAATAGCATACAGAACACTCAAAATTTGGTTGCTTTATTATCGGTGTGTAGCCATTCCAGATTGGTAGAAGATGGATTAAGGTATTTTCAAAGTATACAGAATGAGTATGGAATAGAACCCAACCTACAGCATTAGGTATGCTTGGTAGATCTTCTTAGCACAGCTGGTCAGTTTGATTTGGCTTTGAAAATAATCCAAGAGACGCCTGTCCAAGTACAAGCTCAAGTATGGGCTCAATTACTTAGTGCATGTAGGAAACATAACAACATTGAGCTTGGAAAACTTGCAGCTAGAAAGTTTATAAATAGCCCTCTAACAGCTATTATACCATATTGATATATAGAAAATATCTTTTGAGCTTAAAAGTATTTTGGATGCTTGACTCTTTGTGTGTTTGTCTTTGATCTTTCTCATTATAAACATTGAATACTACAATATTTATTCCTCGGATTGAATTGTATGGTCAACTTGAAAGTAAAACAATAAAGTTTCATCCAAGAGTGCTTAGTCATTAGTCAACAATATTGTGCTAAAGAAGTAACAGCTGAAAAGAACTTCCATTTGAAATTTGACTAATAACACAAAGAAGACCACCACAAATTTAGAGATTCACACCTAGACATATAGTTTACTAAACCATGGGATGATGAAAGAATTAACTGTATTTCATTCACATAATAATCGAATTTTACCTTGAATTGTATAAACAAAAGAGTAGTGATATTACAATTATCAATATGGATCAGTGCAAAGTACATATCCTCTGAATTATAGACTAATCTTCCTTATCTTTTAGTCCTGTTGCTTGTTTTTAGGCTGCCTTTGACTTTAATTTTAGCCATTGCTTGCTGATTCATTTAATTTAGACTGTGGTATTTCTTTTCATATAAGGAAAATGACATATTCTTGATAAATTATAAAATTATAACCTAATTAATTTGTTTTAAAAGGTATTTGAGGATCTTAAAGTTGACTTGAAGACCGAGGCCAAGAAGAGAGCGGGCACCACTGCTACTACAACCATAAAAAAAAAAAGGTATAAGTTACATAAATTGATATTTAATTAATTTATTGATCGTTTATACTCATTTACATTATCACTAGTACTATATTCTTTGCATGAATGAATGTGGTTTGATTAGGTTGAGTATTGTCTTTGTGATAGAACATATTTATGATACTGAATTTATGTTTTGTTTGCGAACCTAGAAGGTCACAATGGATAAAAGATGGATTTGGTTGTCTAATAGGTTGTGCGATGAATATATTCAAGGAATTGACTCTTTCATAGACATTGCAAAACAACATTTGGATAGTGAGGGTAAGACCTGCTGCCCATGTAGAACTTGTTTGAATACAAGATCACATGATATATACACCATTCAACTACATTTGTATAGACATGGGTTTTCAAGAAGTTATGACGTCTGGACTTTTCACAGGGAACACATGAATGTTGGAACCATATTTGACGTCATCTCTGGCGATGAAGTGGACAATGAATATGAAGATGATGATGACATCATGGAAATGCTTAATGATGCTCGTGGTCCAGTAAACATGCATATGGATGGGGATTCATCAAATGTAGTTGGCAGTACATCCCATAAGCTTAGAAGTGTAAACTATGAGAAATTTGATGACTTGGTTGCATATGCTCAGCAGGAATTGTATCTACGGTGCACTAACATCTCAGTCCTAGAGTTCATAGTTAAATTGTTACATATAAAAGCCATTAGTCACATGACTGATAAATCATGTGACTTGATAATACAGTTGATAAAAAGTATGTTGCCTAAAGGATCCAATCTCCCCGATTCCTACTACAAAGCTAGAAAAATTATCCAATAATTAGGCTTAGGCTATGAATCAAAACATGCATGTAGGTTTGATTGTGCATTATTTTGGAAGGAGCATGCAAATGCTGATAAATGTCCTGTATGTGATGAACCTAGATATAAGATTAATGATGGAAAGGGCAAAAAAATTGCACATAAGGTTCTGCGTTACTTCCCATTGAAACCTAGACTCCAACGACTCTTCATGTCAAGGCACACAGTTGAAGATATGGTGTGGCATAAAGAAAAACGATTAAATACAGAAGATATGTTGAGGCATCCTGCTGATTCTGAATCTTGGAAAGAATTTGACAAGATATACCCTTCATTTGCACAAGATGCCTGAAATGTCTGGATGGGTATTGCAACTGATAGTTTTAATCCTTTTGGGAACATGAGTCTATCTTATAGCATGTGGCTAGTGGTACTTGTCCCTTACAATTTGCCTCCATGGAAGTGTATGAAAGACCCTTACTTTATGATGTCATTGCTCATTTGAGGGCCTAAAGCAACTAGAAGAGATATTGATGTGTATTTGCGTCCATTGCTTGAAGAATTAAAAGAGTTATAGGTTGATGGTGTACAGACTTATGATACAGCTCAGGGAGAACATTTTCGTTTACATGCCGCTGTCATGTGGTCAATTAATGATTTTCCCACCTTAGGCAATTTGTCTGGATGGAGATCCAAAGGCTATAAGCCTTGTCCTGTATGTAATGAGAATACTTCATCCCAATTGTTGAGAAGTAAAATATGCTACATGGGACATCGGCGATTCCTGTCTCCAGATCATCGGTGGAGGCGAAGCATGCTATTCGATGCGAAAAAATAAATTAGATCTCCGATGAAACTATATTCAAGGGATGAAATTCAGGAACAACAATCTCATGTGAACGATGTGCATTTCGGGAAAAATATATTATCAGGTGATAGAGTAGAAAAAGGAAACATAGTCCTGGTGCATCAAATTGGACAAAGAAAAGTATATTCTTTGAGTTGGAATACTGGTGTAAACTTAAAATCAGACATAACCTTGATGTGATGCACATTGAAAAAAACATATGTGACAACATCATTGGCACATTATTGAACATCGAAGGGAAATCAAAAGATACTGATAAAGTTCGACTCGATATCGCTAATATGAAAATACGTAAAGAGTTACATTTGCAACCTCATGGTGATAGATATTTGAAACCACAAGCATGTTATACTCTTACATTAGATGAGAGAAGACAATTTTGCCAATGTAACAACTGCTGTAAATAACTACAATGCATGCATAATAACAATAGAAAATGGGCCCAAAACTTTTCTTTTTATTATAAATAATAAGTCTTTTATACACAAAGAGCATCATTTACCAAAAGCCATTTTAAAAGACAAAAATAGGGGAAACAGTGTAGCTATTGCTCCTCGCTTGCCCACGCCCCTCCGACTGCATCATCACCTAGATCCTGCATCCACCAAGGAAAATAACGGGGTGAGCACAAAATAATGCTCAATAAGTAAACCCTCTATCTGTTTATCCCCGTATGTATTTCTCTTAATTCTTTCCTCACACTTTCTGTTGTTTCCTACTAAACGTCATGGCCTCATCTTACCGGAGGTACGGCCGGATGGTGTTCACACAGCACCATCTCACTCTTCATGACTGTCGGGTGGAGTTCACACAGCACCAACCCGTTCTTAGTGACTACCAAGTGGGGATCACGAAGCACCTACCCGGTTTTCGTAACTATCGGGTGGAGACCACAAAGCACCTACCCGTTTCTCATGACTTTCGGGTGACGATCACAAAGCATTAACCCGTTCCTAATCATTGTTGGGTGATGATCACAAAGCATCAACCCATTTCTAATAAATGTCGGGTGATGATCACAAAGCATTAACCCCTTTCTAATAACTAATCGGGTGATGATCACAAAGCATCCACCCGTTTCTAATAACTATCGGGTGATGATCACAAAGCATCAACCCATTTCTAATAACTATTCGGGTGATGATCACGAAGCATCAACCTGATTCCCATAACTGTCAGGTGATGATCACAAAGCATCAACCCATTTCTAATACTCTTCTCATTCACTCTACTCTAGCACTTCTCATTCTCTCTACCCTTAGAGTAGTTGCATCCACAAAGTTCTCTACTCATAGAGTAAGTGCATACACAAAGTTTCCTACTCTTTCTTAGGTCACTTCTCAATACACAATTAATGCCTATGGATGGTTCATCTCCACTAATGCACTTATGAAATGCCAACAAGCAATGTTGCAAGAATTAAGGTTCACTACTCATACTTGAACCTCTATTAGGCATTTCATCAAACAACTCAAGTGCATAATAAAACTCTACTATAACAATAAGTCTATGTCTTTCTCTAACCATCCAAAATGGGGAGAAACTCCCTCACATAGCCATAATTCCTGCCAAAGAAAGACACTTCCAAAAAGGATTTCTCAATATCCTTCAATTCCATCTCAAACTACCTTTCCAACCCACATCTCACTTTTTATACTTGAAATGTATGAACGATCACAAAGCACTAAGAATCTCTATTTAAGACTCAATAACATGGCATATACATACATACATACATAATGGCTATTAAAAACCCTAATCTAGAAAATTCTCAACTTGGGTTGGGATTTACTTACCTTGTTATGGAGAGATTTCACTAGCTCTTCCTTTCTCTTGGTTTGCTTGACTTTTTCTCTACTCTTTGACAAATGAACAAAAACCCTCAATAATCAAATATACTCAAAAACTCACAAAGCTTCACAACCAAAGCAAGAATCCTTACCTTAGGATGCCTTAGATTGATTTTCTACCCTTAATCACTCCAAAAGCCCTTTAAAAGTCCTTGAACAAAAGAAAGAGAAATTGAGAGGAAGTAAGAAAGGAGAGTGGCGATGGAGAAGAGGAATAAAGGGTTTGCAATGACTTAATTCCTTTTAATGAAATTTATACACAAGCATTCTCATTTTGCCCTTACTCTTCCTTGGGAATTCCATCTATATCCTTGATTCATTACAAACACACCCCCATAACAACATATTCTCCATGAAAATTCCTTACATTTTACTCCCCACTTTTCCTGCTAATTAGGGGTAGAATGGTCAAATTGCCCTTAGGGAAGAAAATATCCAAAACTTAACAAACATTTTGGTTGGCAAGTCGCCGCGGCGAGGAAGCTTCTGTCGCCGCGGCGAAATTGTCCAGCAGCTTCCCATGGCTTTAACACCTCTTCACCGCGGCGAAGATTCTTCTTCGCCCTGGTGAAGCCTGGAACACAGAACTTCTTCTATTTCAACCAATTTCAGGGCAAGTATTCAACACACCATTCAATCAAAGGTCAACCAAACAATATGTAACAACTACTGTAAACTAGTACAATGCATGCATAATAACAATAGAAAATGGGCCCAAAACTTTTCCTTTTTATTATAAGTCATACATCTTTTGTACACAAAGAACGTCATTTAAAAAAAATGCCATTTTAAAAGACAAAATAGGGGAAACCGCATAGCTATTACTCCTCGCTTGTCGACGCCCCTTTGACTGCATCGTCACCTAGATCCTGCATCCACAAAGGAAAATAACGGGGTGAGCACAAAATAATGCTCAGTAAGTAAAACCCTTTATCTGTCTATCCCCGTATGTATTACTCTTAATTCTTTCCTCACACTTTCCGTTGTTTCCTACTAAACGTCATGGCCTCATCTTACCGGAGGTACGGTCGGATGGCGTTCACACAGCACCATCTCACTCTTCATGACTATCGAGTGGAATTCACACAGCACCAACCCGTTCTTAGCGACTACCGAGTGGGGGTCACGAAGCACCTACTCGGTTTTCGTAACTATTGGGTGGAGACCACATAGCACCTACCCGTTCCTCATGACTTTCGGGTAACGATCACCAAGCATTAACCCGTTCCTAATCACTGTCAGGTGATGATCACAAAGCATCAACCCATCTCTAATAAATATTGGGCGATGATCACAAAGCATCAACCCCTTTTCTAATAACTAACCGGGTGATGACCACAAAGCATCCACCCATTTCTACTATCTATTGGGTGATGATCACAAAGCATCAACCCATCTCTAATAAATATCGGGTGATGATCACAAAGTGTAAACCCCGCGTTATTATTCCAATGCCTTAAGGTCTGAAATTTACTTTTCAAGTAATTTTCTTTTTTTTGAATGGAAGGGTAAAATGGTCAATTTACATGTATTTCAAGATGTGGCCATTATTAAGTGTAAAGGATGATGTCATGGAAGAGAAATGAGGGTAGAATGGTTATAAAGTTGATTGATAAGGTTAAATGGCATAAACGGTAACCAAGGGTATAATGGTCTTTTCATACAAAACCATATGATTAAGTGTCCATAAAAGTGCACCAAGGGTAAATTAGTCATTCACCTAATGGGATTGCTTAATGGATAAGTGTTTCAAAGAAGTCAAATGGCATTAAATGAGTACTTATCTTTATGTTGTGGTTGAAATGACCAAAACGCCCTTATATGAAAAATTTATGCCAAATGACCTTTATATCTAACTTTTATTGACCAATCATATTTGAGTATCAATGGAATGAATATTTAAAAGGTTTAAAGAGAGAGTAGTCGGCCTTGGAGACCCCAAATATATCATCTTCTTCTTCATCTCTCAAATCCACCATAAAAGCCACTAATCCAAGCTTTTATTCTCAAATTTTCTTAGGATTTCAAGTTGATTTTCAAAGGAGATCACCATCCACCCTTAAAGAACTTTAATTTCAGGGTTAAAGGTGAGCTTCAAAACCCTAGTTTTTCTGAATTTTTTGGTTAAAAGAGAAATTCATAAGTGGTTGTGTGTGTAAGGTTGAAAGGTGAAACTTTGGAGCCAAGGAGGAGTACCTTTGTGCTTTGAATACTAAGGTAAGGAAAAAAATCTCCCTTATGACTATAATTGATAACACCTAGGGTTTATGAAACTTACATTTATTTATGTTAATATGAGTGTGATGCTATGTTTTGGTTATGGATTGTTTAAATGGGTGTGTTGATTGGTGTATGTGTGCATGTGGAGGATGATTATGCCAATTAAGAGATTTGTAGTTGGACGATGTTTTGGCACTTTTTGGTTCTGTAAAAAGGGAGGTTTTTATGGCCTTTTATACTAAGAATGATATGGCAAATGATATGAATGTGCAAATGAAGGTGACATGGTTAAAATGAATAGAATTCGGATTTGGCTTTTTGAGACTTATACTGTACATGCTTCACTGAATCAGTCATAACTGAAGTTATAGAAGTCCGATTGAGTTAATTCTTGAAGTGTTAAAAAGTTGAGAAACAGACCTAAAACTTTTATGTTTTAGGCAAAAATAAATTCGAATTAGAAGATAATGGAAAATTGCTTGAAAGTAACGAACTGTATGGCATCCACCTTCTTAATGGAAATTCCCATTTGTTTCTAATTCTAGTAAACCCCTGAATAATCTTACTACTGAAATTCTTTGTATTGTATGATAAATTGAATGAATTAAGTTAAGAAGTTTAGTAGGAGAATATAGTATGATTGAGCATGGAATATGTTAGTCCGTATGTTTGCATTCATAATGGTAATGCATATAGCTTATTTAGTTGTCTTATGAAAAATTTATGAAATGTTAAAGAATGAATTCCATGAGTCTCTTGAGGTATAAACCAAGATCAGAGGAATGGAATTCTTATGGAAACCATGAGTCCTTTGAGGTGATGACCAAGAACAAGGTAATGGTTTAAATGAATCCGATCGGATAACAAAGACTAATGAAACCATCAAGTATAAAGACAAAAGAAATAAGCATGCCATGTACATGAATATTTCATAAGTCATATATGTTCTATATTATATTATGTATGATTATGTAATGACTTATGTTCATGAGAAAAGTCCAAAGTGTATGATATGTTTTATGAACTTGTTATGTCAAAGAATGAAGGTCATGTTTTGTAGGTAGGTAAAGTCCTAAGTAATTTACTTGTATAATGAACCTTAATAGTTTATAAATGGCCATATTCCTTACTAAGCGATTAGCGCTCACCCCATGAAATGTTTTAAAATGTTTTGCAGGTACGGATTAAGGCATGAAGCTGGGAGAGGATTCCAAGGGACGCTATGAGCATGAGGGGATGCTTTAATGATGACTATTGAATGGTTTTGCTAATATTTACTGTAGTAATTATGTTCATATCTCATAATGTAGTAATTATGTCCATGTTCTATAATGGAGTAAATATGTTATATTAATAAAGGAAATCAAATTGCTAGTAAATTTTATAAAAGTGTATATGTTCTAGTAAGTATTACTATGGATTTCATAATTTACTCCAAGAAAGGAAATTATATTTTTTGATTATACAATGAACTTATTATAGAAAAAAAAAAAAAAATTAAACATATATATCTATATATATGTTTTAAACTACAAGTTTATTCTTTATATAGGATTTTAAAATAAACTTCTTTCCTAGGCGTGCATTTTCTAGGTTCTCAATGGCCAAGGGATACTTAGGAAATACCCGACTAGGGAGGGGTTTTACACAAAGCATCAACCCCTTTTCTAATAACTAACCGAGTGATGACCAAAAAGCATCCACCCATTTCTACTACCTATCGGGTGATGATCACAAAGCATCAACCTGTTTCTGATGGCTAGTCAGGTGATGATCACAAAGCATCAACCCGATTCTCATAACTATTGGGTGATGATCACAAAGCATCAACCCATTTCTAATACTCTTCTCATTCACTCTATTCTCGCACTTCTCATTCTCTCTACCCTTAGAGTAGTTGCATCCACAAAGTTCTTTACTCAAAGAGCAAGTGCATACACAAAGTTTCCTACTCTTTCACTTCTCAATGTACAATTAATGCCTATCGATGGTTCATCTCCACTAATGCACTTATGAAATGCCAACATGCAATGTTGCAAGAATTAAGGTTCACTACTCATACTCAAACCTCTATTAGGCATTTCATCAAACAACTCAAGTGCATATTAAAACTCTACTATAACAATGATTCTAAATCTTTCTCTAACCATCCAAAATGGGGAGAAACCTCCTCACATATCCACATATCCTGCCAAAGAAAGACACTTCCAAAAGGATTTCCTCAATACCCTTCAATTCCATCTCAAACTACCTTGCCAACCCACATCTCACATCATACATTTGCAATGTATAAACAGTCATAAGGCACTAGAAATCTCTATTTAAGATTCAATCACATGGCATATAACATGTATATAACATACATACATAAGTGCTATCAAAACCCTAATCAAGAACATTCCCAAATCTCAACTTGGGTTGGGGTTTACTTACCTTGTTATGGAGAGATTTCACTAACTCTTCCTTTCACTTGGTTTGCTTGACTTTCTCTCTACTCTTCAACAAATGAACAAAAACCCTTAACCTCAAATATAAACAAAAACTCACAAGACTACACAACCAAAGCAAGAATCCTTACCTTAGGATGCCTTAGGTTGACTTTCTACCCCAAATCACTCCAAAAGCCCTTTAAAACTCCTTGATCAAAAGAAAGAGAATTTGAGAGGAAGCAAGGGAGGAGAGTGGCGATGGAGAAGAAGAATGAAGGGTTTGCAATGACTTAATTCCTTTTAATGAAATTTATACACAAGCATTCCCTTTTTGCCCTTACTCTTCTTTGGGAATTCTATCTATATCCTTTGATTCATTACAACCACACCCCCATAGCAACATATTCTCCATGAAAATTCCTTACATTTTACTCCCCACTTTTCCTACTAATTAGGGGTAGAATGGTCAAATTTCCCTTAGGGAAGAAAATATCTAAAACTTAACAAACATTTTGGTCGGCCCGTCGTCGCGGCGAGGAAGCTTCTGCCGCCTCGGCGAAACTGTCCAGCAGCTTCCAGCGGCTTCAACACCCCTTCGCCACGGCGAAGATTCTTCTTCGCCCCGGCGAAGCTTGGAACATTGAACTTCTTCTATTTTCAACCAATTTCAGGGCAAGTATTCAACATAACACTCAATCAAAGGTCAACCAAACAATATTACCAAGAAACCAACTCAAATAAGAGCAAAAGAAGAAACAATAACTACATACCTCAAGTGGGGCGTTACACAATAATACTAATAAACCAACTCAAATAAGAGTAAAAGAAGAAACGTTAGCTACGTACCTCAAGTGGGGCGTTACAATTCTTCCCCCCTTAAAAGAATTTCGTCCTCGAAATTCATACAAATAACTCTGGAAAGCGATTCTGCATGTCCCGTTCTACTTCCCAAGTGGCCTCTTCCACTTTGTGATTCCTCCAAAGGATCTTCACTAACGGAACACTCTTGTTCCGAAGCTCTTTAACCCTTCGATCTAAAAATCTGAACTGGGCGTTTTTCATATACTAGATTCTCTGTTACTTCAACGTCCTCTACACTCAGGATGTGGAGGGGATCACTTACATATTTCCATAGCATCGAGACATGGAAGATATCATGCACCCTGTCCATGCTAGGTGGTAGTGCCAATCTATAGGCCACCTTTCCCACTCGTTGCAAGACCTCAAATGGGCCTACATATCTCGGTGGTAACTTCCCTTGCTTCCGAAGCACATTACACGCTTGTAAGGGGAAACTTTCAAAAACACTTTGTCGCCCACTTGGAATTCCACCTCTTTCCTCTTCAAGTCGGCATAACTCTTCTATCGATCCTAGGCTTGTTTCATTCTATTTCTGATTAACCTCGCATCTTCTACCAATTTCTGAGTCATCTCTGGCCCAAGAGCGGTATTCAACTCATCTTTTTTGCCTACTTCATCCCAATGGAGCAGAGACCTACACCGTCTACCATATAAAGCCTCGTAAGGCGCCATTCTATTTATAGACTGATAACTATTGTTGTAGGCAAATTCCACTAAGGGTAACATCTCATGCCAGGATACTCTATAATCCATGCAACAGGCTCTCAGCATATCCTCGAGCACCCGATTCGTTCTCTCAGTTTGGCCATCCGTCTAAGGGTGATAGGCAGTACTGAAAGCTAAACGGGTACCCAAACTCCTCTGTAAACTCATCCAGAAGGCTAAAACAAATCTGGAATCTCTATCTAACACTATAGTCTTGGGCATACCATGCAATCTGACTATCTCCTTGAGGTAAATCTAAGCCAATTGATCTGTTGTGGTGCTCTCCTTTACGAGAAGGAAATAGGCTGATTTGGTTAATCTATCCACAATCACCCATATAGCATTACACCCTTTCTGTACTCTGGGGAGACCCATGATAAAATCCATCGAAATGCTCTCCCATTTCCACTCTAGAATACTCAATGGTTGAAGCAACCCTGACGGTCGTTGGTGCTCTGCTTTCACTTATTGACAAGTTAGACATTTAGCTACAAACTCTGTAATGTCTTTCTTCATACTTGACCACGAATAGCCTTTCTTTACATCTTAATACATCTTGGTTGCTCCTGGATAAGCAGTGTATGGCGTGTCATGAGCCTCCATAAGAATTTCTGTTTCAACTCCTCATTCAGAGGAATGCACAACCGATTCCTGAAATAGAAGACCCCATCTCTCATAAAGAATTCTGATGTCTTGCCCTCAAGCACTTGTTTCCGAATCAAGCTGACACCACCTCATCGCCACTTGCTTTTCTCTCGATTTCCTTCATAAAGAAAACGTACCTCTAGAGCGGCAACTCTTCCGGAACCACTTCAATTGCTTCCTTAGACAATTCTTCTATTAACTCTTTCTGCTTGGTAAGCCGGAATAAATAGGCTTTTCTACTCAAGGCATCGGCTACTACATTGGCTTTTCCCAATTGATACTTGATCTCACATTCATAATCCTTAACCAGTTCTAACCACCTTCTCTGCCTCATATTCAACTCCTTTTGAGTGAAGAAGTACTTTAAACTCTTATGATCGGTGTAGATATTACTCTTTACACCATAAAGGTAATGCCTCCAAATCTTTAAGGCAAAGACCACGGCTGCCAATTCTAGGTCATGCGTAAGGTGTCTGGTCTCGTACTCCTTCAGTTGACGAGAAGCATAAGCGATAACCCTACCTAACTGCATCAGCATAGTGCCAAGTCCCTGCAGAGAGGCATCTATAAAAATGTCATAATCTACACCCTCCTATGGTAACACTAATACAGAAGCTGTTGTTAACCTCTTCTTCAACTCTTGGAAGCTTTCTTCACATGCTGCTTGACGGACAAAAAGAGTTTTCTGTTTGGTAAGAGTTGTCAACGGTTTAGCCAACTGGGCGAATCCCGCTACAACTCGTCGGTAGTAACCTGCTAAACCTAAGAAACTCCTGATTTCTTTCATTGTTCTCGGCTTCTGCCATTCAAGGATTGCCTGCACTTTACTTGGATCTACCGAAATCCCTTCCTTCGACACGGTATGACCCAGGAATATCACTTGATTAAGCCAAAACTCACACTTTGAAAATTTAGCACACAACTTCTTTCTCTCAATCGCTGCAATACTAATCTCAAGTGTTTCTCATATTCTTCCCTTGACTTTGAGTAAATCAGGATGTCGTTAATGAAGACAATAATAAACTGATCCAAATACTCATGGAATACCCTGTTCATCAAGTCCATAAAAACTGCTGGGGCATTAGTCAAGCCAAAAGGCATTACTACAAATTCATAATGCCCATATCTTGTACAAAAGGCAGTTTTAGCCATATCTTGCTCAACCACTCTTACCTGATGATACCCGGACCTTAAATCAATTTTGGAGAACACTGCCGCTCCTTTCAGATGATCAAAAAGGTCATCTATCCGGGGTAGCGGGTACTTATTCTTTACTGTAATTTTATTTAGCTCCCTATAATCAATACACATCCTTAGTGATCCATCCTTCTTTTTCACGAACAGGATTGGGGCTCCCCAAGGAGAATGACTCGGTCAGATAAAGCCTTTATCTAAAAGCTCTTGGAGTTGCTTCTTTAGTTCTTGAAGCTCAGCTGGGGCCATTCGATAAGGGGCTTTAGATATTGGTGCTGTCCCTGGTGCTAGTTCGATACTAAATTCTACCTCCCTTTCTAGAGGCAAACCCGGTAACTCTTCTGGAAACACATCTAGAAAGTCTTGAACTACTGGCACCCTCTGAATCTCTAGCTGTGGAACATCACCACTCTGCACTACATGGGCAATATATCCCGAACACCCCTTTCTCAACATCTTCCTAGCTTTCAGTCTACTAATCAGCATGCTCAACGGATGGCCCTCTCCAAAACTAAACTTATCTCCACTATCGAGATTAAATCTCGCCTTCTTTTTCTGACAGTCAATCTCTACTCCATATCTCCCTAGGAAATCCATGCCCAATATCACATCAAAGTCGGGCATCTCAAAAACTATTAAATCAACTGTTAACTCTCTACCCTGGATCACCATGGACTCTCTTAACAAAATATCTTGAGTTAGAACACTAACCCCATTGGGTAACTCTATCTTAATGGGTTGAGTCACTCTAATAGGTTTCAAACCTAATCTCTCAATCATCCCATAAGATATAAATGAATAAGTGGCACCTGAATCAATTAAAGCATATAAGGGAACTGAATGAAATAATAACTGACCAGTAATGGCTAATGGACTGGCCTCTGCTTCCCCCTGTACCACAGTATATACTCTGGCATTCGCAGTACCTCCTGAACTCTGTGTGGTTGGTGGAAGAGAAGCTTTATAATCTCTCATCATGTGCCCTGACTGTCGGCACTTATAACACACTCTCTGGTCCCTCAGACATTCTCCTGGGTGATTCCTCCCACATAGAATCTATTACCCAAGTTCTAATTCCACGATTGAAAATTGAATTCCCTAAGTTGTAAAACATACCTTCTCAGGTTATATTTTTCTACTTATCTCTATTATCGCACCCAACAAAATGAAGATTAATAGTTCAAAGTCTTTTAAACTTTATGGAATTCTCTCTAGATTTCATAGATCGCTAAACCTATCTCTAGCGTTGCTTAATCTACAGTATTTATCCCAAGAGGCACACTCACAAATCACTTCTCAATCTCATTGTGAACATCAAGCATCCAAAAGACATTAAGCAAAGAGATAAACACTCAATCATGAAATTAAAACTCAAAGTAAATCAATCCATATAAATTTGAATCATTGTATCAAGGTTACATCAAACCCTAGCTAAACAACTCAGTTCATACTCAAAAACGAAATAAAACAACAAAAACAAACTGAATCAAGATTCATCATTGAAAAGCAAGCAAAAGATGGAGAAATCTTCTCTAATTTGAAGCCCAAATCTTCAATAATCTTCTCCTTCGATGAGCTGCCTCCCAAATCACGAACCAAGACTATTTTTCTTTCCTTTTAGCTCTAATTTATACCTCTTTCACTCAAGTACGAAGCCCTAGCAAGCCAAAACGCGTCATTTTATTTTTACATCTGATGCAGGTTTCACCACGGCGAAGCTTTTTCCTCGCCGCGGCGAAGCCTTTCGGGCCAAATTTAAGCATGATAGACTCTGAATCTGGAAAAGTATTAAACATATGAATTGTATCCCTTTCAAGTATATTTCTGGTCGTTCATGAATCAGCACAAGCCGAGTTCTACAGCTCAAGTTATAGGAGAAATACTGAAGCACGTCCAAAGACGTTTTTCTTCAGTTCCCAGCATACTTTTCACGACTTCAAGCCAAGTTTTCACCCTTGTCCAGTCAGAATTAGGAAAAACCCAAAACATGAACGTTATAGCTCTTCTTCTTAGCTTTCCAAAGCTTCTAAATTTGGTCATTCCGAGTTTCCAAGCTCAAGTTACACAATTTACGCTCAAAACTGTCATTTATGTTAAAAATCATCGTTTAGGCCTACAAAGACAAATTAATAGAATTAGGTAGCAATTATGCCCCAAATTGTATGAAAAGTATCCTAAATCCTATCAAAATTCAATGCAAAATCATAGTGTAAAATATGATTATCAAATACCCCCAAACTTAAGATTTGCTCGTCCTCGAGCAAAAAGGAATAAAAACTCAAAGAAAGAAAAGCAACAAACAACCAAAAACACAAAACAACAAAACTGAAAATGAACAAACAAAAATTAAACTCAAACTCAACACAAGAATTGCCTAGAATTTCTGCAAGTCTCAAAGGTTGTTGAAAAATTATTACTAGAAAATGTTCAACACTCCAAGAAGTTATAAATTGCATCGACTATCTTTCTCTATTAGTGCCCCAAGTAGGTGATCCCCACTTCAATCCACATTCCAACTTCCCGGATTATTTTATGCAGAAATGTAAAGTTTATCAAATGGTGGCAGACTCTATAAGCCTAAGTATAAAACTACTCTCCACTTATATAGACTAGACATCGCTAAGAATCAAAAGGTCTTTGCAAGCTTGTAACGTTAGGCTCGGGTCATGGGCTCCAAGGAAAAGGATAGGATAAACAAAGTAAGAGAACTCGGTTTTCCTCATGCAAACACTAAGAGCTACATCAATCTTTACTTTCTTTCTCAACCACCAATCAAAGTGTCAACCATTTCGCAACCTCAAACGTATGCATTTCTTATTTTTGATTTTGAATTGAACTAACGAAGTTCTTTTTTTTTTTTTCCTTCTTCTTCTTCTCTTTCTTTCTTTCTTTCTTTTTTTTTTTTTTTTTTAAACAAATATTTACAATAACATTGAGGTCTATCGCCCCTTCTTCCTACCCTTTTTGCAACCCCCAAACTTAAAATTTTGGTCCATCACTTCTTCACACACATCTTAAAGCTCTTTTGTGTCATACATTAGGTTCATAAGTCTCCTAAAGGGTATGATGAAGTGTTTAGGGTAAAGGGATTGGACAATTTTTGGTTTGCAAGGAAAATAAGGCAATGATAATCTCATAAGGCTCAAATGGGTGACTAGGGAAAGATTCATTCATGGGTCGGCTGGAAAGGCTCAAACGTTCTAAAAAATATGCCTAAATCATTTCCTCAACAATGTCTAATCCAAGAATTTTGCCTCAAGCACTTCTCTACTAGGTTCTAGAGTCCACCAACATTATCAAACTTCACCTAACCACATAAAATGAATCTAAGCGCTGAAATAAATGAAAATGGTGGCTGAACCACTCAACAAACCTCAATCAAAACTCAGTCAATAAACATAAACTTGAAGCAATGCTTAACATTTTCCAAAAATAATATCCCAACAATTCTAGTTTCATCATAGACTTATGCAATTCATCATCGGCAAAAACAATCAAACTAAAGAAAATAACTAAAGTTTTTTTTTTTTTCCGTTTAAGGATGTGGCGTTGTTATACCAGAGGTTGCCAAGTACTACTTGGCAGTTTTTAAGGCGGGTTCTGCTTTCCGGCCAGTTTACCCTTAAACCAAGCTTTATTTCTATTTCTATCCCCAAACTTAAAATGACATTGTCCCCAATGTCACATCATGCACATCCAAGGAATAGAAAAACAAAAGTAAAGGTTACGAGATACTCCCCTGACTAATCCGTAAAGGTCGATTTTTGTGCAACATCCTGGCATCCATTCCTTGGCTTCCTCATCATCATCATCTGTCAAACAAATAAAAGTCTATGGTGCCAAATGTGTTAAATAACTTCACCGATTAATATAAAAGAATTACATCCTGATCTCGACCTTATTGAACTAAACCTAAAATCTAAACAAACACAAAAACAAAGCTAAAAACTAGGAAATCAACATCAATTCTTACTTACAAAACATAAAGAAATAAAAACTAGAACTAAAAAGAAAAGTGCTTCAGGAAATTTTTCGCAATAATGAAAGAAAACAGACTTCGCCGCTGCAAAGAATTCTACAGAGCACAACTTTGCAAAATTCTTTCTGCTGCGGCGAAGAAAATTGTTTTGCCGCGGCGAAAAATTCTAGAGAGAACGTCACCGTAGCAAAAATTGGAAGTTTTCCTTTTTTTCGCCTTAGTTCGCTTTTTCACCTGAAACACCCAAAAACACACGAAATCAAAATCATTCTAATTCATAAAACAACTAAACAAATTCAAAAAAAAAAAAAAAAATGACAAACAAATGAAAACACTTGGGTTGCCTCCCAAGAAGCGCTTGTTTATAGTTGGAAGCTCGACTTTCCCATGGTTCTTCGTCAATCTGGATCCTTGTGGGGTGCTTCACTTCCTATTGCCACCTCTTGGTCTTTCCTTTGGAATTTCGAACATTCTCATAAGCATCTTTTCGGAACTTCAAGTTCGTATATGCGTACTTGAGATGAGATGGTGATTGGTTGAGTCCAATGTTTGGAGTCTCTTCCAACACCAATTTTGACTTGTGTGCATTCACACCAAATTCCTCAAATTGTTCCTTGTGAGGTGAGTTGCTTTGTTGAAATTCCCTTAAGTATCTTGCACACCATTTTGCTTTGAGATTTTTCTCTTCATTGGTCTTGTCTTCATGTTCTTCCAACTTTTCTTCATTGTGAGGTTGCTCCAACACTATACCTCTCCTCAATGTTATGACATTTAATTGTTCTTCAGGATTTGTGACCATTGTGCTCGGCAAAGAACCTTGAGATCTTTTTGTTAGTTGTTCAACCAATTGCCCCACTTGAACCTCCAAATTTTGAATGGACACTCCTTGATTTCTGAAGTTTGAGCGTGTCTCGTTCATAAAACTTGTGGTTTCTTGCATGAATTCCCCAAATATATCCTCCAATTTCGACATTCTTTGCTCACATGGTTGATGATTCACCACTGGTTGATGGTTTGGCATTGTGCTTTAATTTGATTGACTGATTTGATCGCTCCAGGAAAAATTTTGGTGATTCCCCCAACCAAGATTGTAAGCATTGGAGAAGGAGTCACTTTGCAGCCTTTGTGAACTAACCATGTAATTCACTTGCTCGGTTTTTGAGAAGAATAACTGGTTCCCATCTTGGGATTCCACACTCTCATGGTTTCCTACACAAAATTCACAAGTTACAAATGGTGAGTGAATAGAATTTACATTCATACCTCCCAATTGGCTTTGAAGTGATGCAATTTATGTAGATAATGTGGCAAACTCATCGACTTCATGTAGACCCATTGTTCTCTTCGGCATTGCTCTCTTATTAGGTCTTTGGTAGTTATTGTTGGCCATCACCTCAAACAATTCATAAGCATCTTCGGGGGTCTTGTTATTTAAGGCTCCACTTGCTGCCACATCTACCATCGATTGAATATTTGGTAGCAACCCATTGTAAAATGTTTGGACTTGTCTCCAAAACGGTAGACCATTATGTGGACAATTCCTTAACAACTCCGTATACCTCTCCCAAGCTTCACATAGTGATTCATTGTTGCCTTGCATGAAAGAGGTAATGTCATTTCTCATATTTAAGACTATACAATATTTACAATTAACTACAAAAATGAAATAAAAGCTTCAATTTAGTACTACACTAGATACTATCAATATTAATAATCAACTATCCCCGGCAACGGCGCCAAAAACTTGATGCGTGTTTCCTACAACATGCAATATGTAGCAAGTATACTAGTCGCAAAAAGTAATAAAGTGATGAGTGAGTATCGTTCCTACGAGGATAGTGTTACTAAGTACCGATTTCCCTAGTTTAAGTCCTAATTAAAGCAGCAATAATTTGGATTGATGGAAAATTAAAAAAACTCAAAACAAATGCAAAACCCAACAACTTAACTAATTAAACAATGCTAAAAAATGCTAGGGTGTTGATTTCACCTAGATACGCTAACTCAAATCATAGAATCTATTACCCAAGTTCTAATTCCTTGATTGAAAATCGAATTCCCTAAGTTGTAAAACATACCTTCTCAGGCTATATTTTTCTACTTATCCCTATTAAGCTTCCGCACCCAACAAAATGAAGATTAATAGTTCAAAGTCTTTTAAACCTTATGGAATTCTCTCTAGATTTCATAGATCGCTAAACCTATCTCTAGTGTTGCTTAATCTACGGTATTTATCCCAAGAGGCACACTCACAAATCACTTCTCGTCTCATTGTGAACAACACACATTTGAATGGTGATCAAGCATCCAAAAGACATTAAGCAAAGAGATAAACACTCAATCATGAAATTAAAACTCAAAGTAAATCAATCCATATAAATTTGAATCATTGTATCAAGATTACATCAAACACTCGCTAAACAACTCAGTTCATACTCAAAAACGAAATAAAACAACAAAAACAAACTGAATCAAGATTCATCATTGAAAAGCAAGCAAAAGATGGAGAAATCTTCTCTAATTTGAAGCCCAAATCTTCAATAATCTTCTCCTTCCATGAGCTGCCTCCCAGATCACAAACCAAGACTATTTTTCTTTCCTTTTAGCTCTAATTTATACCTCTTTCACTCAAGTACGAAGCCCTACCAAGCCAAAATGCGTCGTTTTATTTTTACATCTGATGCAGGTTTTGCTGCGGTGAAGCTTTTTCCTCGCCGCGACGAAGCCTTTCGGGCCAAATTTAAGCATGATAAACTCTTAATCTGGAAAGTGTTAAACACATTAATTGTAGCCCTTTCAATTATCTTTCTGGTCGTTCAAGAATCATCACAATCCGAGGTCTATAGCTCAAGTTATAGGAGAAATACGGAAGCACATCCAAAGACGTTTTTCTTCAGTTCTCAGCTTACTTTTCACGACTTCAAGCCAAGTTTTCACCCTTGTCCAGTCAGAATTAGGAAAAACCCAAAACATGAACGTTGTATCTCTTCTTCTTAACTTTTCAAAGCTTCTAAATTCAGGTCATTCCGAGTTTCCAAGCTCAAGTTACACAATTTACGCTCAAAACTGTCATTTATGCTAAAAATCATCGTTTAGGCCTACAAAGACAAATTAATAGAATTAGGTAGCAATTATGGCCCAAATTGTATGAAAAGTATCCTAAATTCTATCAAAATTCAATGCAAAATCATAGTGTAAAATATGATTATCAATAATGTTAATATCTGAAGCGCAAAACCTTTGTAATGTTTCTGCAGAATTTCACTTATCAAAACGCAGCCGTTTCACTGCAAATGAGAATAGATCACAGCCACTGAAATGAAGAAGATCCAACGGCCAGGATTAGCTCTTGAGGTCAACATATATAAAGGGAGTCTTTTGCACAGCACCTGGGTTTTTTTTTCAGTTTTTGGCTGCTCCTCTCTCTTTCACGACAGATCAATTTTGCTCTTATCATTGTTAGTTTGTAGTCAAGCTTTTGGGTTGACAATCTGTATAATCTTAGGGTGAAGATAGTGTTTTCTTCAGGTTTAGAGAAACTAGATCAAGTATTCTCTAGAGATTTCAGATTTGAGTGATTGGGTTAAAGATTGATAGTTGGGTGATTCTTTGAGAGTGTTTTTTGTAATCTGTAAAACAGTTGATTCCTAGTGCAGTGAGCCTCCAAAAATTCTTGGAGCTCAACGTGGATGTAATCTTTCCATTGTGAAAGGTGAACCACGGTAAATTTTGTGTTCTTGTGATTGGTTTGATCTTGTTTATTTTGTGTGTGTTATTTGTGGGTTTGTGCGTGTGATTAGCAGTACATTGATTAGGAATTTACATTACAGTGGTATCAGAGCACGGTTAGTGTTTTTCAATCATAGGGTTTCTTGATTTTTTCGAAATCTAGGGTTTGGTCAAAAATTGGGGATTTCTTGATTAAGGGCTTGGGAGACTCTAGGATTAGAAATTCTGTAAATTCGGGACATCAATTTGGGAAGGAGAGACCAATTAATCTTGGTTCGTTTCTTTGGGTTCTGTTCAGTAATCACCAAACACAAAAAAACAAACACATTCAATCATGAGTACTACTAGGCTTGAGATCACCCAGTATGATGGAAAAATCGATTTTGGAAGTTGGAGGAAGAAGATGAAAGCTTTGTTGTCCCACAACAAAGTGTCTATCGCGCTGGAGGAGGATCCCACCAAGTGGCCGGAGGAGAAGCTAAAGAAGAAGGCCGAAGTGGATGAAGAGGCCTACAATTTAATCATCATGAACCTTCTTTGACAGCGTCTTGCCCAGGTCGATGGGTTTGAAACCCCCAATCGGCCTCGAGGGGTAAACTTAATTCTCTCTATGCTTTGCAATCGGCTCCTAATCTTGCATATCTTAAAAGGTGTTTTATTTGCTTACAAGATGGATAGTTCTAGGACTATTGATGAGAATCTTGATGAGTTCTTGAAAATGACCCTAGTGCTTAAGGGTACAGATCAAGAACTTGGAGATTCCAGTTTAGCTATGATACTGTTAAATTCGTTAACTGAAGAATATCATGTTGTAAAAAATGCATTACAATACACCGGAATTGTCCCTAGTCTAGATTTAATAAGCTCAGGATTAAAGGCTAGGGAACTAGAACTTAGAGTGCAAAAAAGGAGCGGTCACAATCTGTTTGTGAAGGGCAAAGGGGAGTCAAGCATGTTAGGTAGTAATACACAGTTTGAAAATGGCCCTAGGAATAAAAAGAAGGGTAAAAACAGTCGCAAAGCAAAAGGGGAGACTAGAAAGTGTTTCTTTTGTAACAAAACAGGTCACTTAAAGAAAAATTGTTTTGCTTGGATTAAGAAACAGAAGCAGGGAAATACAGAGAGCAACCTTGCTTCCACTAAAATCAATATCGAAGAGTCAGAGGTCCTCACTATCTCTAAATCAGATAATGTTAATGAATGGGTACTAGATTCAGGTTGCTCTTTCCACATGAGTCCTAATAAAAATTGGTTCCAAGACTTTGAGGCTAATGAACTAGAAACTGTGTTTATGGGAAATAATAATGCTTGCAAAGTCCAAGGAATTGGTAGTATAACCTTAAGGCTTGAAAATGGGAAAAACATTAAATTGACTAAGGTTAGATACATTCCAGATTTAAAGAGGAATTTGATCTCTCTAGGGACACTAGATGAGTCTGGGTGTTGTTATAAAGCTGAGAGAGGGTGCCTAAATGTCTATAGGAATAACAACATAGTCCTTAGTGGAGTGAAAAGAAAGCGGTGTACATTTTGTGTGGGGAACCATGATTAAGAATGTTATAATCTTGCTTTGTTTTCTACTAACTTTCTTATCAGGAGAAGTGGCACCTTAGGATGGGCCACATGAGTCGAAAGGCATGGATATCCTAAGCAAAAAGGGAATTTGTTTGGTAAGGACTCCATTGAAACTCTTAACACATGAAACATGTGTAATGGGTAAGCAACATAGATTAAGTTTCCAAAAGGGAACTCACCTTCTTTGAAAATTGCTTAAATTACTTGCATCTTTGATTTGTGGGGGCACGAAAGGGTAACATCACATGGGGGCAGTAGTTATTTCCTTTCTATAGTTGATGACTTTAGTAGGAAAGTGTGGGTCTACTTGCTCAGGACTAAGGATGAGGTTTTGGGCAGGTTTAAGAGTTGGAAACTATTAGTAGAGAACCAGTTGACCGAAAGGTTAAAGCCCATAGAGGCGATAATGGGTTAGAGTTACGCAATTTAGAGTTTGATAACTACGTAGTGACCGGGGTGATTACGAGACGAGCAGGTTAGAAGAACTCCTCGGCAAAATGGAGTTCTTTGAGAGGGATGAATAGAACCCTATTAGAAAAGGTTAGGTGTTTGTTGTTTACATCTGGTCTACCTAAAATCTTTTGGGGGGAAGCCTTAAACACTGCTGCATATCTAGTCAATAGGAGTCCCTCAAGTGCCATAGAATTTATGTGCCCTGAAGAAAAGTGGTCAAACAGGAAACCCAACTTAGAGCACTTAAGGGCATTTGGATGTGCAGCATATGCTCACACCACTGATGGAAAATTAGACCCAAGATCTTTGAAATGTGTGTTTCTAGGTTACCAAGAGGGAACCAAAGGGTATAGGTTATGGGAGAGGAGTGCACCTGGAGTGAGGATTATAATTAGTAGGGATGTAATATTCAATGAGAATCTTTTTCCTTGCAAAAATGTTAATGATGGTGCAGGTACCTCAAGCAGCTGACTCTACAAGTCAAGAACAACCTGAGAATGTTCAAATTGAGGTGGAGCCACTAATAACCCAACCTGAACAGGAAGATCCAGGAACTGAAACTGTAGGACCAGATCTGAATCCTGACCATGAAGATGAACAGGTTGAAAATCCTGCGGTTTCTCAACATGATTCACTAGCCCAATACCAATTGGCTCGAGATAGAACTAGAAGAGAGATCAGGCCACCAACAAGGTTCTCTTATGCTGAACTCATATACAACAAACTTTGTTGGTTTCAGGGCTGAATTACAAAGGGCGGAACAGTCACCTATGCGAGAGGCAATTGGATCAGGCAGAATCAAATGGCGGTGCAATGGAGGAGGAGATGCACTCCCTTAAGGTGAATGGAACCTGGTCATTGGTTCCAAAACCTAAAGACCAGAAACTAATTGAGTGTCGATGGCTCTTCAAGGTAAAAGAAGGTACATCTCTCTCTGACCATCCTAGATATAAAGCTAGATTGGTAGCCAAAGGCTACACACAAAGGGAAGGAATAGATTTTAATGAAATCTTTTCTCCTGTTGTGAAATATAAGACCATAAGACTTATGTTATCTATTCTTTGCATACCATGATTTAGAAGTAGAACAACTTGATGTTAAAACTGCGTTTTTACATGGAAATTTAGAAGAAAAAATCTATATGAGGCAGCCTATTGGTTTTGTAGATAAAAGACTCCCCAACCATGTATGTTTCCTACACAAGTCCTTGTATGGTTTAAAACAGTCCCCTAGGCAATGGTACAAAAGATTTGATACTTTTATCATGAGTATTGGTTTTGATAGAAGTCAATATGATAATTGTTTCTATTATGCCTTGGATGATAACATGCCTTTGTATCTTATTTTGTATGTGGATGATATGCTCCTAATTAGCAAGTCTAAGTCTAAAATAGATGAATTAAAGAAAAAACTCAATTCTGAATTTGATATGAAGGACTTAGGATGTGCTAAAAAGGATTTTAGGGATGGTTATAACCCGAGAAGCAAAGTGTAATGTGAAAATACATCAAAGTGCTTACTTGCAAAACGGTTTCTAGATTTGGTATGGTGAATCTAAGAGTGTAAATCTGCCTTTAGCTAGTCATTTTTATCTTTGAGTAAGTCTCAATGTCCTAAATCTGATTGATTTGTTAAAGATGGAAAATATTCCCTATGCTAATGTAATAGGATCAGTCATATATGCTATGATAAGCACAAGACCTGACCTTGCTTTTGCTATATCTCTACTCAGTAGGTTCATGTCTAACCCAGGGTTAGAACATTGGTCTGCCCTAAAATGGTTGCTGAAATAAATAAATTGCACAACTAATGTCGGTTTAGAATATTCCAAAAGATGTGAGTCACTTGATCTTGTGGGTTTTGTAGACTTTGATTTTGCAGGTGACAAGGATTCAAGGAAGTCAACTACTTCCTATTTTTTCACTTTGGCTTGAAATTGTGTGAGTTGGAAGTCCCAACTTCAACCTATTGTGGCATTGTCTTCGACAGAAGCTGAATATATGGCATTGACAAAAGTATTCAAGGAAGCATTGTGGTTGCAAGGACTTCTAATGGAGGTGAAATTGATAGATGGGGCAGTGACTGTATTTTGTGACAATCAGAGTGCCATACACCTAAGTAAAAATCCAGTCTACCATGAGAGGACCAAGCACATTGACGTGAGGTTTCATTTTGTAAAGGATCTAGTGGCACAAGGAATGATAAATTTGAAGAAGATAGCAACAGAGGATAATCCAGCAGATATGGGGACAAAGGTGGTGACGCCTGCCAAGTTCAAGCATTGCTTGAACCTGCTGTTTGTCAAGTGACAGGCAGTGACTGAGCTATGAAGGGAATTGAGGATGGTTAGCTGCACTTGAAATCTGAGTTGTAAAAAGGTTTGAGCTTCAAGGTGGAGAATTGTTAATATCTGAAGCGCAAAACCTTTGTAATGTTTCTGAGAATTTCACTTATCAAAAACGCACGTTTCAACCGCAAATGAGAATAGATCACAGCCACTGAAATGAAGAAGATCCAACGGCCAGGATTAGCTCTTGAGGTCAACATATATAAAGGGAGTCTTTTGCACAGCACCTAGGTTTTTTTCAGTTTTTGGCTGCTCCTCTCTCTTTCTACGGATCAATTTTGCTCTTATCATTGTTAGTTTGTAGTCAAGCTTTTGGGTTGACAATCTGATAATCTTAGGGTGAAGATAGTGTTTTCTTCAGGTTTAGAGAAACTAGATCAAGTATTCTCTAGAGATTTCAGATTTGAGTGATTGGGTTAAAGATTGATAGTTGGGTGATTCTTTGAGAGTGTTTTTTGTAATCTGTAAAACAGTTGATTCCTAGTGCAGCGAGCCTCCAAAAATTCTTGGAGCTCAACGTGGATGTAATCTTTCCATTGTGAAAGGTGAACCACGGTAAATTTGGTGTTCTTGTGATTGGTTTGATCTTGTTTATTTTGTGTGTGTTATTTGTGGGTTTGTGCGTGTGATTAGCAGTACATTGATTGGGAATTTACATTACAAATAAGAAAATTCTCAGATGTAGACATCCACACTTTTTTTTAATCCAAACCTCCATTAGGTGATGGTAATAAACGACAAAACGTATAATTTCACATTTTTTAATATAAAAACTTTATGTCAGAAAATGTTTGTTTAGTATTAGATTGATAATGTTTTAGATACTTGCTTCTCTACTCCATCAAATTTATTTTTGTTTGGTGCTGCAGTATTTTTTTATGTTGTTATATAGTTTGTTGGTTGACTTATTGATTATGCATTGAATTGATGGTAGGAAAAAATGATAGAGCTGCAAGATGAACCACAAGTAAGGGAAAGTGAAAAAACAGAATCTAAAATATGTGAGGAAGTCCTGGGTAAAGCTTCCGGATTTAACCCAAATTTTTCATTTTCACAGACTGAGCATCAATCGACTGTAGCAGAAGGAGAGTTTAGGTGAATTGTGCAACAACAAGAAAATAAGATTAAATAGTTGGAGGAGTAGCTCATCTTATTTGATCATCAAAAAGAGAAAATAAAAAGGCTTGAACACTAACAATTTGTCCTATTGGAGATGATGAAGCAGCTAACTATAGTCCTTGAACTACAGCAACCTGATAAAGCTCCAACTGGACAGAGAAGCGGTCAGATGGAACGTCGAGAGCGGAGGAGGATGGCATTACTGTCCACTGTATTTTAAGATTATGTATATAATACTTTTGTTGTTGTAAAGAATTTAGTATATAAAATTAAAGAAATTTTTGGGCCCACTATTTTGTATCTAAATACATATAAAATTTCTATGATATATTTAGTGACTTCATATTATATTTTCCAAAGTCTACCAGCTAGAAAGAATTATTACATTTTTGGTATCGGAGCCAAGATTTTTGGATTTGATAGTGTGCCTCTCTCGCCGCATTGATGTCCCGTAGCCAATCGTATTAAGTTTTCTTTTTCCTTACTTAAAGTAGTAGATGAGTTATTTGAGTTGATTTAAAGTGTTGTTGTTATGTAGATGAGACGTAGAATCCGAGCAGGTAGTAAGAATACAATGAGTATGGGGGAACCTTCCAACCCGCCAGAATCTACTCCCTCTACCCTTGATCAAGCAAGGGTCCGTAATATTATACAGCAAGTGTTAGTAGAGAGTCAGGGAAGAGTTGTGCCAAAGAGAGTTGAAACCCAATTCGTGTACCAACCACTAGAGAAGAAAGAGAAAGGTCGGTGGCCGCAACAGTGCAGAATCATATCGAGCCTATATATGGGTTGCCAAGTCAACATCAACCGTCAGAATTCAAGGGTACAATAGACCCATTAGAAGCAGAAGAGTGGTTTAGGTCCATAGAACGTACGATGACACTTTTCCCCATGATGGATAGAGAAAACATACGGTATGCGAGCATTTTATTTAGGGGTGATGCCCGAATTTGGTGGGAATTGATGGAAGATACTCATGACATAGTTTTTATGACCTGGGGAGAGTTCAAGAGATTATTTAAGCCAGAGTATAGAACAGTTGATTGGGTTCGTGAGAAGATCCAAGAATTTATCAGTTTATAGTAGGGATCTAACTCAGTAAAGGAGTACTATATGAGATTTAATTCCCTTGCAAGGTTTCCACTCAGTATAGTAAACTTATCGAAGTTGAGGAAGGATAAGTTTGTGCATAGGCTAAAACCAAAAATAGCCCGTGATGTGATGGTAAGTGCTGAGCCCCCTCAAACCTATATTGAGGCTTTGAAGCGAGCCTTATGGGTTGAGATATTTGTGAACAAGCTCACCCCTCTATCAATAGCAGTATCGAGTGATCCACCTCCTATTCCACCAAGAGAGAGAAGTGATGTTTTTAGAAATAGGGGAGTGAAAAATAAGAAAAGACTCCAACCTAAGAAGAGTAGAAGAGACTAGCAGTGTAAATGGCCAAAGACTATTGAGTTTCCCTTATGTCCGAAGTGTGGAAGAACGCATCTAGGGGAGTGTTAGAATGTATGTTATAGATGCAGACAACCAAGGCAAATGATGAAAGATTGCAAAGCCTCCTAAATGATGAAAGATTGCAAAGCCCCTCCTACACCTGCAACACAGACATCTAGAGGTACCAATGCTTAGGTGTTTATAGTGGCACAGAGCGAAGCCTAGGCTAACCCATCCGCAGTTACCGATCAGTTATTATTTCATTCAGTTCCCCTTTATGCATTGACTGATTCTAGAGCTACACACTCCTTTATTATACATGGGATAGTAGAAAGACTAGGCTTGAAACCTAGTAGAGTAAGTCAGTCTATTAAGATAGAGTTACCAGATGGTGTTAGTGTGGTAACTCAAGAGATGCTTCCAAGGGAGTCCGTAGTGATCCATGGAAAGGAGTTATTGGTGGATTTAATTGTGTTTGACATGCTCGACTTTGATGTTATTTTAGGCATGGATTTCCTAGGGAGATATGGACTAGAGAGTGATTTCCGAAAGAAGAAAGCAAGATTTAATCTTGATGACGGAGATAAGTTTAGCTTTGGAGAGGGCCACCAGCTTAATATGTTAATTAGCAGTATGAAGGCCAGAAAGATGTTAAGAAAAGGGTATTCTGGGTACATTGCCCATGTGGTGCAAAGTAGTGATGTCCCACAACTAGAGATTCAAAGTGTGCTGGTAGTTCAAGAGTTTTTAGATGCATTTCTAGAAGATTTACCAGGTTTACCTCTGAAAAGAGAAGTAGAATTTAGCATTGAACTGGCACTAGGGACAACACCAATTTCTAAAGCCCCGTACCGGATGGCCCTAGTTGAGCTTCAGGAGTTGAAGAAGCAGCTTCAGGAACTCCTAGATAAGGGCTTTATTCGACCTAGCCATTCTTCCTGGGGAGCTCCAATTTTATTTGTGAAGAAGAAATATGGGTCGCTACAGATGTGCATAGATTATAGAGAGTTGAATAAAGTGACAGTGAAGAATAAGTACTTGTTACCTCATATAGATAATTTATTTGATCAGCTTAAAGGAGTAGCAGTGTTTTCAAAGATTGATTTGAGGTTGGGTTATCATCAAGTAAGAGTTGCAGAACAAGATATTGCTAAGACTACTTTTCTAACCATATATGAGCATTATGAGTTTGTGGTGATTCCTTTTGGGTTAACCAATGCCCCAGCAGTCTTTATGGTCTCAATGAACTAGGTATTTCATGATTGTCTTGATCAATTTATAGTGGTGTTTATTGATGATATCCTAGTTTATTCTAAGTCAAGAGAGGAGCATGAATAACACTTGAGATTTGTGTTACAACGATTGAGAGATAAGAAGCTATTTGCCAAATTCTCTAAGTGTGAATTTTGGCTAGATCGAGTTATCTTTATGGGCCATACTGTCTCAAAAGAAGGTATATCAGTGGATCCCAGCAAGGTGAAGGCAATTTTTGAGTGGCAAACGCTGAAGACAATAAAAGAAATTAGAAGTTTATTGGGACTAGCAGGCTATTATCGGCGGTTTGTAGTAGGATTTGCCTAGTTGGCCAAGCTGCTTATAGCTCTTACTAAACAGAGAACTCCTTTCATATGGTCGGATGCTTGTGAAGAGGGTTTTCAAGAATTGAAGAAAAGATTAACCACTACTCCCATTTTGGTGTCGCCACAGGAGGATGTAGATTATGATATTTATATAGATGCCTCACTTTAAGGACTTGGTACTATGTTGATGCAGTTGGCTAGGGTAACTGCTTATGCCTCTCGACAGTTAAAAGAGTGTGAGACAAGATACCTTAAACATGATTTAGAGTTGGTAACTGTAGTCTTTGCTTTAAAAATATGGAGGCATTATTTATATGGAAGAAAGAGCAATATCTACACCGACCATAAGAGTTTAAAGTACTTCTTCACCCAAATGGAGCTGAACATGAGACAAAGGAGATGGTTAGAGCTGGTGAAAGATTATGATTGTGAAATTAAGTATCAGCTTGGAAAAGCCAATGTAATAGCTGATGCCTTGAGCAGAAAAGCTTATTTGTCCCGATTCATAATGCAGAAAAAATTATTGGGAGAATTGTGCAGGGAATAGATTGAGGTGATACCGGGAGGAATTGCCAGGTTAGAAATTCAGTCTACTTTACTAAAAGAGATTAAGGAAAAACAAGTTACTGATGAATGGTGTCAGAAAATAAATCAGCAAGTGCTTGAGGACAAGATATCAGAATTCCACTTGTTAGATAGTGTCCTCCATTTTAGGAATCATATATGTATTCCCCAAGATGCTAAGTTAAAGAAGAAAGTACTTACGAAGGCTCATGACACACCATATACTGCTTATCTAGGAGCAACTAAGATGTATCAAGATGTAAAGAAGAATTATAAGTGGTCAGGTATGAAGAGAGATACTAGAGATTACGTGGCTAAGTGTTTGGTTTTTCAACAGGTGAAAGCAGAACACCAAAGGCCGTTAGGATTGCTTCAGCCACTTAGCATTCCTGAATGGAAATGTGAGAATATATCCATGGATTTTATCATAGGCCTTCTAAGAGTTCAGAAGAGATTTAATGCTATATGGGTGATACTAGACAGATTAACTAAATCAGCCCATGTTCTTCCAGTAAAGGAGAGTACTACCTCAAATCAGTTGGCCCAGATTTACATTAAAGAGGTAGTTAGACTCCATGACTGCCCAGGACAATAGTATTAGACAAAGATTCCAGATTTGTTTCAGCTTTTTGGACCAGGCTGTAGAAAAATTTTGGTACTAGGTTAGCATTTAGTACAACCTATCATCCTCAGACAGATGGTCAAACAGAAAGAACAAATCAAGTACTTGAGGATATGTTGAGAGCATGCTATATGGATCATAGAATGTCTTGGCATGAGATGTTACCGCTGGTGGAGTTTGCTTATAACAACATGTAAACCCTGCATTATTATTCCGATGCCCTAAGTTATGAAATTTACCTTTTCAAGTAATTTTATTTTTTTGAATGGAAGGGTAAAATAGTCAATTTACATGTATTTCAAGATGTGGCCATTATAAAGTGTAAGAGGTGATGTCATTGAAGAGAAATACAGGTAGAATGGTCATAAAGTTGATTGATATGGTTAAATGGCATAAATGCTAACCAAGGGTATAATGGTCTTTTCATACAAATCCATATGAAATAAGTATCCATAAAAGTGCTCCAAGGGTAAATTATTCATTTAATTAATGGGATTGCTTAATTTTTAAGTGTTTTAAAGAAGTCAAATGGTATTAAATGAGTGCTAATCATTATGTTGTGGTAGAAATGACCAAAACGTCCTTATATGAAAAATTTATGCCAAATGACCCTTATATCTAACTTTTATTGACCAATCACATTAGAGTAACAATGGAATAAATATTTACAAGGCTTTAAGAGAGAGTAGTCGGCCTTGTATACCCCAAATGTATCATCTTCTTCTTCATCTCTCAAATCCACTGTAAAAGCCACTAATCCAAGCATTTTATTCTCAAATTTTCTTAGGATTTCAAGTTGATTTTCAAAGGAGATCACCATCCACACTTAAAGAACTCCAGTTTCAGGGTTTAAGGTGAGTTTCAAAACCCTAGTTTTTCTGATCTTTAGTTAAAAGAGAAATTCATAAGTGGTTATGTGTGTAAGATAGAAAGGGTGAACCTTTGGAGCTAAGGACACTACAACAAAAATGACCTACGGTAACATTGGATAGTAACACTTTTTCTTAAAGTGTTACGGTAGACTATCTATGGTAACACTTGTTGTTAAAATGTTATGAAAACAATTTTTATTTGTAACACTTTAAATTTTTATAACACATTTTACATCAATAGTAACTCTTTTTTTTTTTTTAAATGTTACTAATATATATTTACAGTAGCAATTTTAAAGTGTTACAATAGACCTAATAATATAGTAGCTTTTTTATAATGTTACCATATAATAAAGATACAATAACATTTTATAAGTGTTACCATAAACCCAATTATTTACCGGGAAACAAAATATTATTCCCGCCAACATGAAATGAGGTTGATTTTGTCTCATTTTTTTTGTTTAGGGGTCAAATGATATTATTTAGGGTTTACCTTGTCACTTTTCATTCATGTAGGGACCAAACAAATTTTTTACATATACCCAAATATTTATTGGGAAAATACACTTAATACCGCCAACCCAAAATTTCCCAGCTAATACCCTAATAACTTATTCACGCTCATTCACAGGCAAAACTCTTCTCTACCGAGGTGAGCGACCAACTAGTGTCAAGGCAATGTTTTTGTGTCGGATCTCTGATCAGGTAACCAATTTTGCCCAGAAATTGTTTGAATCTTTCAAATTAGAAAAAGTAAAAAAGGGAAAACCTAATTATACAGAAGCCCTAAACTAATTTTACCCTAAGACGCAAAACGCTCTCCACTTCTTCACTCCGTTCGCATCTTCTTCTCCATTTTTTCCCTGAAATATGGACTTCTCTCGTTGTCCTTGTCAGTTCTAATTGTTGTCCATCGAACCTCATCTGTTCTCAATCTTTTTACGGCCGGCTTCTGACCCCAAATGCTCTTACAACAATGTTCTTTATTAAACGACGACGTTAGAAGCATTCGTTCTTTCTTAACATTGCAGTTATAGTCACAGACACTCTAAAATCTTCATTCCAATGCAAATATGAAGTCTTGATTAATTAGGAGAAAAAAATTGTTATCAAAGAAACACAACCACAATCAGAAATGTGGATTCGATCACAACTGCTCCACCACCTAGATCCGCCACTGACCTTTTCTTCGATCCAGTTGACGCTCATCCTCTATGGTTTAAATCCAATCTCTTTCTCTCCCCAACCTTCGACTCTGAATCCTATATCTCAGAGCTCTGAACTTTTGTTCCCTTCAAGACACTCCGATCTAAGCTACAACCCATTTATCTTCCCTCAAGCATGAACTTATTGATTTAATTGACTAGGAGTGTGTCGATTTCGTTAACTTAAACCAAGCTCGTCGATGTCGATGCGGCCATCATACGAATGCAAGCCCCATTGTTGGAGTTGAGGGAGAGAATCGAGGGTTTCAGAGTCACTGTTGAAGGTTCCATTTTGGCGTTGTAGTGTGGTTTAAAGAAAAGATCAGAGGCTACTATGGCGAGGGAGGCTCTTGAACTATTGCTTGACACATTTCATGTTGTTTCTAAGGTAATTCATTATTGTGTTTTTAGAGCTAATATATTATTCGTTGAATTGAACTCAATTATTGATTGCGTTGATATGGTTGTTGGATTATAGCTAATTTGGGTTTTGGGTGTTGTACTTCTTGGCGGCTAAGTGTATAAAGATGAAAGAAGCATGGATCTAGAAGTTACAGAATTTGGGATTTGTGGAATAGATATCTATGTTCAATTCAGTTAAATTTGATTGATAGCATCTAGCTTATAATGTCAATATTTTATTAATTAATCAAGGTTTTCATGTGAGTTTCATGAATTGCGTGAGATGGGTATCTTTGTTAATTACGATGTCAGGATAACGAAGTTTTATTAAATCATGTTACGTGCTTGATGTTTTTGTTCTTTCATGGCTACGGTAGATTTTCCATTTCATAATGTACTAAATAGAATGAAGATTAGGTGGCAGTATTTTTTATTTTGCATTGTACTCACCATGTGCTTGAGGAAATGAGTCAAAGAATGAGTTATGGAAACATGAGTACTTATTTAAGTGGTCGTGCTCGGGTTAGTTTGATGTTCTAATCAAATTTTAATGCTGAATTTTAATTATTGGGGTTCAAAATTAAGTGTTATGCTTTATCACCTCTGCCTCATGAAAAACCCACATCATTAATTACAAAGCCACCTTCAATTTTTTTGATTCGACTTTACATTTGCACCATTTAGTTTTTTATTCAAGGAAGTGTAAGGCAATTCGATACTCTTGGAAACAAATGCTCCAAACACCACCAGCTCGCATGCATGGAATCCATCTCAAAAGGGTAAGCTAGTTACTTTCTTTTTATTTTGTTATCTAGGATTAAGCTGTTAAGGGGATGATGGCAATGAAAGCGTATTTTCAGTTGGGGCAAAGATAGGTATCACACATATTATACTCGGTGTAAATGAAAATTTTAGTACCCTTATGAAAAATAAAACAATCATCAGGTGCTACTTTGCAAATGGTATTTCTACTTTAAAAGTCTTGGTGTAAGCTAGATTACCAAAATGAGCTAAAAACAAGTGTCATTATTATGTAAAATAATTTTTGATATTGCTTCACTTCGCAGGTGTTCAGCACAGTACCATGGAGTTAAGGCCTCAACTCTCAGCTACTAGCTCATACACTCTATGGTTGTAGGTTATGTTCTATTGGGTTTTTTATTTTAAATATATATTATGTTGGAAGTAAATCTATTAATATGTAATGTATAAAATGATTTACCTATCTCTGTTTTTTTGTGTGGAAAACAATGCTAGTTAAATTTATGAATATTTGCATGAGAAAATTTTATGCACCTACCGTGAATTTGTAAGTTTGTGTTTTTTCCTTGGTGACATTCTTTATGGATAATTGTTTTAGAAGCTCATACTTCAATTTCATTCTTCATGCAGTTTGAGCTTGGGCAACTTCATAAAGTTGAGTCAACAAGTTGTAGGATATTCCTATGTGCTAGCTACTAGCCAGAGATCTAGACATTATCAAACTATAAAGAAACAAAAAATCCCCAAAATGTGGATCTTCCACCTATACTACCTAAGAGAAAGAAGAAGCCTTTTCCCATTCCAATAGAGAAGATGACGCGGGCTGCAAGGAAGGACAAAAAACTTGCATAAAGGGCTATAGAGAAACCCCTAAAGCCTCTAGAGAATGGAATACTTATTCCTCAATTGGTCCCTGTTGCTTATGAAGTATTAGATGCCTGGAAAAGTTTGAACAAAGGCCTTGCATAGCTGTTGCATGTTATTCCTGTTTATGATTGCAGGTAAGTTGTACTTAAAAATACACAAAGACTCTTAATTCATTTTTGCAAGGTTCTGATTTTGACCCGTATCTTAAAAATTTGTTATCTTTGTACTTCAACAGTGAGTGCTTGGAAATTCATGCTACCCAGAGTGGTCACCACATTCTGATCTGCCATGGTGCAACCACCCAAATGCACAATTGATAAAGCAGAATTGGGAATGGAAGATGGTATGCATGATGGTTTTTGTTGTTAGAATTTTTTGAATGATGGGAATGTATTAACTATTGTTCATAGTTAATTTTCCAATTATCTAGGTATTATAATGTAAAAATGATTGGTGCATATTTGTTAGGCATATATAAAGTTTTTTGTATATGAAGGCTTATAAGTTACAAAATAAGATATGATATATGAAGCTTTTTGTATTAGATTTTATGGATGTAAAGGATGTTGGGTGCCTATTTATTAGGCATATATGCGAACTTTTTGTATATGGAGGTTCACCATCAATGAAATGTTCTTTGAAAAATTAGTGTATCATTGTTTATAATTTGTATTATTAAAATAACACTGTAACAATTTTTATATATGTTACAATAGATACATTGATATTACTTTCAAAATGTAATGGAAAAAATAATTTTGTAACAGTTACTAAATACAATGAATGATACTTTGGTAACACTTTTAACATGTTATTAAAAACTCTTCTGTAACATCTTAACAATGTCAAGAAAAACCAATCTATAACATTAAAAAAATGTTACAAAAAACTAAACTGTAACACGTTAAGAATGTTACAGAAAACTTATTTATAGCATTTTGAAAATGTTACAGAAAACTAAATCGTAATAGGTTAATAATGTTACAGAAAACTTATTTATAGCATTTATCTAGTGTTACCAAAAGTCATTCGTAACTACGAATTAGTGCTACAATGTACTTAACAACAACATTTTATAGCTGTTACTGAAATGATTGGTAACATGCAAAAAGTGTTACCACTGTCTACTTTTTAGTAACACAGGCTATCATAGCATCCTTATAAATGCTACCAATTACCCACGGTAACACTTTTTGCATGTTACCGTAGGCCATTTTTCTTGTAGTGGGAGGAGTGTCTTTGTGCTTTGAATACTAAGGTTAGAAAAAATCTCGCTTATGACTACAATTGATAACACCTAAGGTTTATGAAACTTACATTATTTATGTTAATATGAGTGTGAGGCTATGTTTTGGTTATGGATTGTTTAAATGGGTGTGTGATTGGTGTATGTGTGCATGTGGATGACGATTATGCCAATTAAGAGATTTGTAGTTGGACAATGTTTTGGCACTCTTTAGTTCTATAAAAAGGGAGGTTTTTATGGCCTTTTATACTTAGAATGATATGACAAATGTATGAATGTGCAAATGAAGGTGACATGGTTAAAATGAATAGAATTCGGATTTGGCTTTTTAAGACTTATACTGTACATGCTTCACTGAATCGGTCATAACTGAAGTTATAGAAGTCCGATTGAGTTGATTCTTGAAGTGTTAAAACGTTGATAAATAGACCTAAAACTTTTATGTTTTAGGTGAAAATCAATTCGAATTGGAGGATAAAGGACAAATTGCTTGAAAAGTGATGAACTATATGGTATCCACCTTCTTAATGGAAATTCCCATTTGTTTTTAATTCTAATAAACCCCTGAATAATCTTACTACTGAAATCCTTGTATTGTATGAGAAATTGAATGAATTAAGTTAAGAAGCTTAGTAGGAGAATATAGTATGATTGAGCATGGGAGATGTTAGTCCATATGTTTGCATTCATAATGGTAATGCATATAGCTTATTTAGCTGTCTTATGAAAAAAATTATGAAATGTTAAAGAATGAATTCCATGAGTCTCTTGAGGTATAAACCAAGATCAAAGGAATGGAATTCTTATGGGAACCATGAGTCCTTTGAGGTGACGACCAAGAACAAGGTAATGGTTCAAATGACTCCGATCGGATAACAAAGACTAATGAAACCATCAAGTATAAAGACAAAAGAAATAAGCATGCCATGTACATGAATATTTCATAAGTCATATATGTTCTATGTTATAGTATGCATGGTTATGTTATGACTTATGTTTATGAGAAAAGTCCAAAGTGTATGATATGTTTTATGAACTTGTTATGTTAAAGAATGAAGGTCATGTTTTGTAGGTTTGTAAGGTCCTAAGTAATATACTTGTATAATGAACCTTAATAGTTTATAAATGGCCATATTCCCTTACTGAGTGATTAGTGATCATCCCACAAAATGTTTTAAAATGTTTTGCAGGTAAGGATTAAGGCATGAAGTTGGGGGAGGATTTCGAAGGGCGCTACGAGCATGAAAGGATGTTTTAATGATGATTGTTGAATGGTTTTGCTAGATTTAGTGTATAATTATGTTCATATTTCATAATACAGTAAATATGTCCATGTTCTATAATGGAGTAAATATACTGTGTTAATAAAGGTAATCAAATTACTAGTAAATTTTGTAATAGTGTGTATGTTCTAATAAGTATTACTATGGATTTCATAATCTACTCCAAGAAAGGAAACTGTATTTTTTGACTTACACAATGAACTTATTATAGTTTAGAAATTAAATTATATATATATATGTTTTTAAACTACAAGTTTATTCTTTAATAGGATTTTAAAATGAACTTCTTTCCTAGGCATACGTTTTCCAGGTTCTCAATGGCCAAGGGATACTTAGGAAATACCCGGCTAGGGAGGGGTTTTACAGTTGGTATCAGAGCACGATTTTGGGTGTTTGAAATGATGTTTTGATTGAATTGTTATAGTTATTTTATATTTAATTGATGATGGAAATGGTGTTTGTAACTAATGGAAGTATCATTCGTCATGTGTCCCCAAGATACTCTCTCTAGCCGATTGTTGTAAGTATTTTCTTTACATGTTTAGTGAATAAAATTAGCTAATGTTGATTGAAATTTGTGTGAGTAAAGGGTATGGCTATGAGGCATTCACGAAAGGTTAATAGGAGGGGCGAGGAGAATGTTAATGAAGCATGCATTAGTGAGCCAGCAACACTGACTACCAGTGCGCCTCCTAATAGTGGACCAGCTACGTCTACCCAAAATGCTTTTGTTTTGGATGAGGCTGCAATCAATAGGATGATTCAGGCAGCCATTACTGAGGCCTTTAGGAGGGTAATCCCGGAGAGTATAAGTAACCAAGTGAACACAAATCCCTCAGCTCCAATAGTTCAGCCTCAGCTATAATACCAGTTCCACCTCCAATAACCAGACTAGTTATGCCGATGGGTGCTGATAAGTGCTTGAAAATACACTTATACTTAGTGGTTTATAGGTATCATTTTGGGGAAATTAGGATTAATTCGCATGAATTAACTTAATTGTTTCATAAACACACTTTTCGGGATCACAAGTATTTTTATTGTGTTTTCAGGGAATAAGGCTCAAAAATAATATTCCGATGAGAGATGATGTTGGCAAGAGAATTTGTGATGACTAGAAACAAATAGATCGAGAATCGGAGTTGAATTGAAGAAGTTATGGAAGTTGAAGTAAAGAGAAGATTCTAGATTACGTTCTAGCTTGAGCATGCCTCGGTATTTTGAGAATATCTTGAGCTATAAATCTCAGATTAAGACTATTCTTGGACTTTTGGAAAGCTGATTCAAAGACTACATTTCATATGTTTACCACTTTTTCAAATTTCATCGTTATCGAGTTCAAAAATCACCACCTCTAAAGAACAGTGGAATGATGCGGGAAGAAGACTAGTAGCTACTGTGCTGTGGCACACTTTTTCCAGTAGCTACTATGCCACAGCATAGTGCCGAGGCACAATCACGGCAACTGGAAACTTTTCTTTAGTTTTTTACTAGGAAAATAGGGTTTAAGAGTCCTAAACTAACTAGAATTAAGGAAAACAAAACCCTAACCCTTGTGGGATATAAATAGAAGTCTTTTAGTATTATTTTGGGAATTCTTTTGGATCTTGGTAGAGAACAAAAATACTCCCTAATGTAGAGATTAAGAGAGATTGAAAGAGGCTTGGACTGAAGAGTTGGGGAAGATCATCGTCAACTCCATTGTTCTACCCAAGATTTCCTAAGTTTTTCTTATCTCTTGTTATTATTTTGTTATTCATTAATATGATTATGTTTTTATTCTCTCCATGAGTAACTAATTCTTTTGTGATTGAGGGTGTTTTCAAAGCCCTAGACATGTCTTGTGATTAATAAAATCTGCATCTATTTATCTTTTGATCCCTCTTGGTTATGTGATTATTCCTCTGTGAATAGGGTTTAGATAGATTGTCTTAGTTGTTTAAGGGTGCAATTAAATAGTTATGATTAATTTATTAATGTCAATTTAGGTTGTTTAGTACGGAATTGCTTTATTAACCTAAATAACTAGTGGTAAAGTGTATGCCTGCATACATGGGGGATAATCACTCAAGATAACTAAATTGACCACATGAGTTTAGCCTTGATTCAGTAGGTCTCTCGCAACTTAATGCTTTTATTACTTTGAATCTAGAGATCGTATCCTAGGTTATCTAATAAATAGGGAATTGGGTTATGACCGTGTCTAATCCAACGACTTAGTAAGGAGAGATAGAACTTATCAACATTTGCTATTTTCTGAGCTGATGTGATTAAGAGCGCAGAAAGTTAAAGAGTTCTTTTATTATATGTAATTCATGTCTAGTGGTGGCGAAAAAACCTTCAATCTAGTTTCTCTTATTTATCTCTTTTGTGATTGTTTCCTTGTTTTACTTTATTTAATTTTAGCTTTATAGTTTTGTTGAGTTTTTATAATTCATGACAAACCCTGTTTGAAGTATATAAATAATTGAGTTCACAAATCCTCTATGGGAAAGACCCTTACTTGCTCTTTGCTACTACACGACTTTGCATTAGAATTTAGTGAGATAAAATTAGGTGTTGCATTTGCATGCATCAGGTGCTACACCTTCTGGACAATGGAACCAATCTATAATCTTTCTCAAAAGCACCGACCTCTGGAGTTCAGTGGTTCAAATAATCCGGCAGTGACAGAGGAGTGGTTAGAGACTGTCGAACGGGCAATGGCCTTGTTTCCCATGAGTAACCAGGAAAAAGTCCACTATGCTTCCTATTTGTTGAAAGGAGATGCCCGGGTATGGTGGAAGCTAATGGAGCATACCTATGTGACGAGTGCTCTTTCTTGGAATGAATTTAAAAGGCTATTTGAAGCAGAATACCGATCGGCAGACATGTTATCCATAAAGACTCAAGAGTTCATGAAATTGAAGCAAGGTACTATGAGTGTTAGAGAGTATGCTACAATGTTCAACTCCTTAGCCCGTTTTGCTCCTACTATGGTGAGTACTCAACAGTGCCTGTTAGAGATTTATTAATGGATTGCACCCAAAAATTGCCCAGATTGTTATAGCGGGCAGTGAGCCTTCCCAGACTTATAGTGAGGCCCTGGAATGGGTATTAAGAGTAGAGATTTATGTGAATAAGGAGAGGCAGATGGAGAACCCCAAGTTGGTGATTGGTAGTTCTAGTTCAGGCTAGACAGCAGTTTAGAAAGTTAAAGTGGGGAATTCCACTCAAGCCCGGAAGGAGAAAGGTAAAAGAACGTTTCAGCAAGGATTTCAAAAGAAGGGTGGCAAGAATAAGAGGACTCTACAGCAACAATAGAGAAGGAATAATCTTCCCCATTGTAAAAAATGTGGGAGGCAGCATAAAGGGAATTGTCTAATAGGGACCAATGTGTGTTTCAAATGTAAACAATTGGGACACATGGCAAAGGGTTGTAAAATTACTTAGGCCACTTCCCTTCAGACTATTGGAGGTTCGACTGCCAGAGTTTACTCAGTGGCTTAGAAAGAAGCCAAAGACAATCCATCTATAGTTACTGGTTAGTTACAATTCCGCTCTACCTTTTTATATGTACTGATTGATTCTGGGGCTACCCATTCTTTTATCTTATATGGTATTATAAAAAGATTAGGTTTAGAGCCTAGTAAAGTGGAACATGCTATTAAAATTGAGATGCCTAATGGGGAGAATTATTTTGCTGATAAGTTGTTAATAGGGAAAACTATAGTGATTGATGGGCATGAGTTGAAAGTTGATTTGATTGTTTTCGATATGCCTAATTTTGATATGATTTTGGGAATGGACTTCCAGGGAAAATATGAAGTATTGATAGATTGTCGGAAGAAAAAGGCTAGGTTTACCTTAGATGCTAGAGATGTTTGAAGTGGGTGATAAAGTGTCTCTAAAAGTTCCCCCATAAATGGGTAATATGTTTTGGCGGCAAAGGAAAGTTAGCATCGAGATACATTGACCCATTTGAAGCCTTACAATGAGTTGGAAAGGTAGCTTATAAGTTGGTGTTAGGAAACGACCCGGTTGCGCAGCGGAAAACAAAAATTTTACAACCACGGATCGTTCCTTAGAACCCAAAATCAAGGTATAGATTTTACAGTTTATGCATAATAAGAATCTACAGAAAAATAAATCCAAATGTTTAGATTCATACCCACGTTTGGAGGCTGCACCAATGTTGTCCCTGAATGTGTTTGCTACCGATCCAAGTGTAGGATCGAACCATAGAGGTCCACACAAAGATAATCAACAAGAACCGAGGAGGGATTTGCTAGATCGTCCTTGGCCTTAAGAAATCAAGAAGAAAAACAAAATGTTTGTTTTTCAATGGAACAGTGAAAGGGGCGTGGGAGTGAGTGTAAAAGGGGCTTTGTGTGTGTTTTTCAAAGGCAAAATCAATTAATTAATAAAACAACAAACACTATTCCTTTTATAGGCAAACCAAGTTGCCCTATCCCCACATGGAATGGGCTTGGGCTCCAACCCAAACACCCGATGTTGCCAAACACTCCCAAATTAGATATTTTATTTATTTCATCATTATGTCAATTAAAAATCAATTAATATATATTTAATATATATATTAACATTTAACAATAATGATAATTTATTTGAATATGTGCGAACACACATTCAACCGTAATTTCACTTATTTAATTTTTAACAAATTAAATAAAAAGGCTACGACCTCAGCAAATTTAATTGCACTGTGAAATTACCAAAATACCCATTCGCCAAAAAGGACGAGAACGCCCTTCTTTCTTCTTGGCTCTTAAATTATCTTCTATGTGTGTGACCCATAGGCTCCTCATCATACCGGTAGTGTATAGTATCGTGATTAACACCAATTAATCGTCTCACTAATACACAGACCAAGATTGGCCCCTAGCAAGGCATCATGGAGCCTCGATAGGTCGGATTGACAAAGTAGCTACATCACGATATGGTTACCGCACAATCTCGATCCTTTCATCATACGTTATCTCGACGAGACGAAGGCATAGAAATAGTGTCAACCTTCGGTTACTCTTGATATTATATATTTAGTTTCTGGACCAATGACCCATATTATAATCTGGATAGAGCAACAACTCAATCCCACTGTGGCCACAGTTTTAGTGTCATTGCCATATAATGAATTGCGCCGTGAGATAACTTCTCCCGTACCCAGGAGTGATGAATCCTTTGTCAATCCACCATAGTCTTGATACACTCCTTGATATAGCCAATCACCACTGTATTGACAGCTCTGAATAGAACTGTGTTAGGCTAGTGTCAAACTGTACCAATCGGTGCACAAGGCACTTGGTGATCTCAAGTCTAAGGATCACATGCACCACCATTCGTTAGAGGATTTGTTCCATAGACAACCGGGGTTACCATCCATATGGAATCCTCAGGTGGAGGGTCGATCCAGGTGAACTTCTTGCGATATATCCGCCTCTGAACAAGCACCCATGTGTTGCACCAGGTTGTCACCAAACAACCTTGACAAGTGAGATCGATCATTGCCTTTCGAAGTCGTTCAACACTATGATAGCCTTACCGTATTATACTGCCTTGCCTTACTTTAGAATATCTTGGGGCTACGAGGCGTTTCTAGAATGGCCACCATATGTGCTCATAGGGGTTCTCACTATCAAGATTTGAAACACTTGATACCCTCGTCACGGTTCTACCATTCTAAGGACATATATCAATACATATTGCAATAATAATGATTTACGCGATATAGAATAAAATGCCTTTTATTATTGATTAATGAACATTATTACAAAGAGTCAATTCTACAATAATTGATTGGCTCTAAGGCATCTACTCTAACAATCTCCCACTTGCACTATAGCCAATCATTCATGTATTTAATACCAAATGATTTCAAGTGCCTTTCATGCTTCTACTGCGACAGAAGCTTTGTCAGTGGATCTGCGAGATTGTAGTGAGTATGCACTTTACTAATCTGCACGTCTTTCCTCTCAACTATCTCTCTGATGAGATGGAATCGTCTGAGTATGTGTCTGGACTTGATGAGACCGTGGTTCCCTAGCTTGAGCAATTGCTCCATTGTTGTCACAATAGATGTCTATAGGATCAACAATCGTAGGAACCACAGCAAGTTCAATGACGAACTTCTTAATCTAGACTGCCTCCTTGGCCGCATCTGACAATGCAATATACTCAGCCTCCATTGTAGAGTCCACTACAGTGCTTTGCTTGGAGCTCTTCTAGCTCACTGCACCGCCATTGAGACAAAATACAAACCATGATTGCGATCGATAATCGTCTTTGTCCGTTTGGAAACTAGCATCACTGTATCCTCTTACAGTGAGCTCATCTTCCTCTATAAACCAAGAACATATCCTTAGTCCTCTTTAAGTACTTAAGAATATTCTTGGCGACCATCCGATGGCGCTCACGGATCCGATTGATATCTATTACAAGTGCTCAAAGCACATGAGACATCAATCCAGTACATAGCATGGCATACATGATGGATCCAATTCTTGATGCATATGGGATCCTCTTCATCCTATCTCTCTCATCTTGTGTTTTAGGACACAATTCCTTAGAGATAAACACCATGTGACATCGGAAGAAATCCTTTCTTGGATTCTTCCATACTGAATCGTTTCAGTACTTTGTCAATATATGCACTCTAACTTAGGCCAAGCAACCTACGCGATCTATCATGATAGATCTTTATACCAAGGATGTAGGTGCTTCCCTAAGTCTTTCATGGAGCACTTGGATAACCAAGTCTTTACCCATTGCAAGTTAGGTATATCATTCCCGATCAAGTATGTCATCGACATACAACACTAGGAATGCTCTGCGCTCCCCACTCACTTTCTTGTAAACACGGGGCTCATCTTCGTTTTTGATAAAACCCAAGATTCTTTTACGGCCTCATCAAAAGCGAATGTTCCAATTCCTTGAAGTTTGCTTGAGTCCATAAATGGATCTCTGCAACTTGCATACCTTATTAGCTTGACTATCAAGAACGAAACCATCAGGTTGTGTCATATACACATCCTCCGCCGAGGTTTCGTTCGGGAAGCGATTTTGATATCCATTTGCCAAATCTCATAGTCATGATATGTAGCAATTGCAAGCATAATCCGGATGGATTTAATCATGGCAACCGGCGAAAAGGTTTCTTCATAGTCAATGCCATGAATTTGTTTGAAACCTTTGGCAACCAGCCATGCTTTATAAGTATGCACGTTGCCATCCATGTCGATCTTCTTCTTGAAGACCCATTTACCACCCTATAGGTTTTACCCCTTCAGGTGGTTCCACCGGGCGACCAGCTTGGTTACGGTACATGGGGTCAATCTCGATTTCATGGCTTCAAGCCATTTAATGGAATCTGGATCCGATATAGCGTCTTCGTAGGTTCTGGGTTCATCGTCTTGATAGACTAGTACGTCACCATGTTGAGTCACGAGATAACCGTATCTCTCGGGCTCATGGTGTACTCTCCCAGATCTACGTAGCTCCTGTGCTACCTGAGGCGGTTCACTTTGATCCACAATTTGTGGAGTAACCTCCTCATGATGCTCAACCACTCCTTGTGGCACATCATCCCGTCCTTCATCTAGTATATCTTGTGGTTCAAGAACTTCATCGAGTTCTACTTTTCTCCCACTAGTACTTCTTAGAAAATGTTCCTTTTCTAGGAAGACACCAGATCGAGCAACAAAGATTTTGCGCTCTTCTAGGTGGTAGAAATGGTATCCTTTGGTCTCCTTTGGATACCCCACAAATATACATTTCAGGATTTTGGGCCCAGCTTGTTGAAGTCAATTTCTTAACATAAGCGCAACCCCCAAATCCTTAGATAAGACAAGTTGGGCTTTCGCCCAATCCATAGCTCATATGGAGTCTTATCTACAGACTTTGATGGCACACGGTTTAAAACGTGAGTCGCAGTCTCTAGGGCATAACCCCAGAACGATGCAGGTAAATCACTAAAACTCATCATGGACCGAACCATGTCAAGTAAGGTCATATTCCTCCTTTCCGACACTCCATTGTGTTGGGGTGTATAAGGAGGGGTGAGTTGTGATACTATCCCACATTCCTTCAGGTACTTAGAAAACCCCGAGCTTAAGTATTCACCTCCTCGATCCGACCGAAGAGCTTTAATACTTTTGCCCACATATTACGTACTTCATTCTGAATTCCTTGAATTTATCAAAGGCTTGATTTATGTCTCATAAGGTAGACATAACCATATCTCTTGAAATCATCGGTAAATGTGATGAAGTATGAATATCCACCTCGCTTCCAATTGTTAGTGGACCACATACATCACTATGGATGATGACTAGCTGTTCGATAGCCACTTTCGTTTGTCTGTGAAAGGAGACTTGGTCATCTTGCCTAAAGGCATGACTCGTATACCTCAAATGTGGAAGTCAAAAGGGGCCAAAACTCCATCCCTTTGAAGTTTTGCAATGCGAGTCTTATTAACATGACACAATCTACAATGCCGAGAGATATGTTTGGTTTTGATCGCTATGTTTAGCTTTCTTGGTTTCAATAATGAGAATATCTTTATTGTTTAAATCAAGAACATATAATCCATTATATAACCTTGCAATTCCAAATAGAATACCATTCAAACTAAAGGACAACAATCCATTAGATATCTCAAAATGATACCCCCATATTATCCAAAACGGATCTTGAAATAATATTTCTAGAAATAGAAGGTACGTGATACAAGTTATGTAGTTCCAACAATAAGCCCGTAGGCAAAGATAAACAATAAGTCCCTACGGCTAATGCAGCCACATGTGCTCCATTTCCAACTCGTAGGTCCACCTCTCCCTTGGCGAGCACTCTGCTCGCCTTAGTCCCTACACATCGGTACAAATGTGAGTACCACATCCTATGTCATGACCCAAGATGTTGAGGGAGAAGTTAATCTCAATCATGAAAGTACCCTGAAGTTGTAGCCTCGACTTCTTCTTACTTGCGAGGAAAGCCTTGCAAGGTGTTTCCTCCAGGGTGGCGGGCTTGCCACAAAAGAAGCGAACTACCTTGCCCTTTCCTATGCCACTCTCAAGCCCAAGAGCAACCTGTCCTTTGGGCTTGGGCTTGGGTTTGGCCTTGGCCTTACTCTTGCCGTTACCTCTTTCTTTGCGCGAACCAAGTAAAAGCAGGCTTGAACTTTTTCAAGTTACGCTTTCTGCGATCCTCGGCATGTTGAAGTTCTAACAGGGTTTTCTCCATCGTGTTCATATTGAAATTCATTATGAACGGAGCATATGAGTTAGGCAAGGATTGCAGAATTAAATCCATTTGTAATTCTGCATCCAAGCCACATCCCAAAGTCTCAAGCCTCTCAATGTGCTCGATCATCTTGAGCACATGAGGACCAACTTGGGCACCCTCAGTCAGATGACTCCCAAACAGTGCTTTCGACACCTTGTACCTCTCATGTCGAGCATTTGTTTCATAAACCTCCTTGAGGTGTAGAATTATGGAAGAAGCATCCATATTCTCATGCTGCTTTTGCAGCATAGGTGTCATCGATGATAACATCAAGCATTGTACGCTATCAGCATCATCAAGGAACTTTTGATAAGTATCCTTAACTTTCTGAGTGGCATCAGGATCAAGCTCAGCCATGTATGGCTTTTCAAGGATATACAATTTCTTTTCTGACTTAAGTATAATCCGAAGATTACGATACCAGTCTGAGAAATTGGATCCATTCACCCTGTTTTCTTTTTCGATTATCGGTCGCAGGTTCATAATGCTCATTTTCGGTGAATCTACAATTTCGGAAAAGATAAAGTTATTATAAAGTTCATTATTATTTAATATGGTATTGTATTAAACGATGCTCCCACTATTTTACTCAAGCCAATAGCCTTCACTATTAACTTGGGAAAGCCCGTTGGCTTTCCTAGTGGACCGAGATCCCATCCTGCCCATTTCAAACCTTCGCTTTGGCGAACAAGCCAAAATGGGTTGATTAGGTAGGCCAACAAACTTAATCCACACCAATTGATAGCTCCCACTATCAACCTCAAATGTGAAAAAGCCAACAAGTCAATCACACAATTCAATGGCTCAAACCATTGTCCTTAAGTGTGATTCTCAGTATCAGTAGAGTGGACACTACATGTCACCACGTACACATAATATGTGTACTGCGCTACTATGCCTATGACGTGTTTATCAACCTTCGCTTTGGCGAACAAGCAAAACCGTCATTTTAAGTCGACCCATCACCATTAAGGAAAACTCCAATTAATTTTAACCTCCAACTGGTAGAAGTGTACCCTTCGCTTTGGCGAACAAGGTTTCGATGAACAGTGGTTTGATTAAAACCATGGTGATGGAAGGCATTCGTGACTTAATATACTTAGTTGAGGGGTTTGCTATTTAATGTCTCATCAGATTATTATCTTTGTTAGAGTGACATTGTTTGGCATGTTATTCAACATTCAACCTTAGCATGCATTCTAAACAAAATATTAAACGTGCCGGTACATGGCCTAACTAAAACCGATCTCCTCGAGCCTAGAGGGATCGGTGGGTTACCTAGGGATCTTGTAACAAATATCTTGAGTCTTCAAGTATGGTTGCCTCGTCCTTCGCTCCGTCTCCAGGTACATTACAAAAACATCATTCTAAATTTACAATAAAATTAACATTAAACTAATTTTACATCAACAAATTTAGAAACCTCGATTTACATTCGAGGGGAATGAGATGAGAAAAGAATGTGCATTAAGAAGAAGAGAGAAGGCAGGACACGCAGGCCCTATTTAAAATATTACAGCCATACATACCCAAAATAATTTAAAACATTCACCCTTAGGTCTAAGGCTCATCTACCGCGCACCATGCAATATACAAACAAGTACAAAACATACAACTAAAAAATAATCAATTTTGAATTGGGTGGGTTAATTAATTAATTACCCTCTTAAATGTGCAGAATGTACATTGGCTTTATAGGTTATTCAAAAGCTATGATTAGTCCCTTTGCAAAAAAATACGAGGAATGAAAAACTGAACGCCGCCGGCGGAGGTTTACTGATATGCACTTCCCTGCTTTTGCATACTTCGCCGCGGCGAGGATTTAAATTAGGTCTAGCCGCCACAGACTTCGCTGCGGCGAAGGTTTTATCTTCGCCATGGCGAAACTGTCCAGAGGCTCCTCGCTTTAGCTTCGCCGCGGCGAAACCTGGAAATCCCCAATTTATACAGTTCGCGTTTTTGCAGGTTTTTGTGTATAAACACGAATCCAAATCAAATCAAACGTACATACGTTCAACCAGGATATTAACCAACCAATATAACATTCATCAACACATTTTAAACCAGTTTATCATTTGAATCAATCATTCAACAGTGGATTTACAGATTTTTCATATTTAACAAAATCTGGGTTTTTCATGGCAGATTCATCAAGGCAGCATGTTATCAACAAATACATGTATCAACCATTCAATAACTGTAAATCTAGTACCCTAGGCTCTGATACCACTGTTAGGAAACGACCCGGTTGCACAGCGGAAAACAAAAATTTTACAACCACGGATCGTTCCTTAGAACCCAAAATCAAAGGTGCAGATTTTACGATTTATGCATAATAAGAATGCGCAGAAAAAATAAATCCAAATGTTTAGATTCATACCCACGTTTGGAGGCTCCACCAATGTTGTCCCTGAATGTGTTTGCTACCGATCCAAGTGTAGGATCAAACCATAGAGGTCCACACGAAGACAATCAACAAGAACCAAGGAGGGATTTGCTAGATCCTCCTTGGCCTTAAGAAATCAAGAAGAAAAACAAAATGTTTGTTTTTCAATGGAACAGTGAAAGGGGCGTGGGAGTGAGTGTAAAAGGGGTTTTGTGTGTGTTTTTCAAAGGCAAAATCAATTAATTAATAAAACAACAAACACTATTCCTTTTATAGGCAAACCAAGTTGCCCTATCCCCACATGGGCTTGGGCTTGGGCTCCAACCCAAACACCCGATGTTGCCAAACACTCCCAAATTAGATATTTTATTTATTTCATCATTATGTCAATTAAAAATCAATTAATATATATTTAATATATATATTAACATTTAACAATAATGATAATTTATTTGAATATGTGCGAACACACATTCAACCGTAATTTCACTTATTTAATTTTTAACAAATTAAATAAAAAGGCTACGACCTCAGCAAATTTAATTGCCTTTGTGAAATTACCAAAATACCCACCCTTCGCCAAAAAGGGCCCGACGCCCTTCTTTCTTCTTGGCTCTTAAATTATCTTCTATGTGTGTGACCCATAGGCTCCTCATCATACCGGTAGTGTATAGTATCGTGATTAACACCAATTAATCGTCTCACTAATACAGACCAAGATTGGCCTACAGGCATCATGGCCACGATAGTCCCCGGATTGACAAAGTAGCTACTGTCGCGATATGGTTACCGCTGTCGATCCTTTCATCATCGTTATCTCGGCGAGGCGAAGGCATAGAAATAGTGTCAACCTTCGGTTACTCTCGATATTATATATTCGGTTTACGGACCAATGACCCGTATTATAATCTGGATAGAGCAACAACTCAATCCCCTCTGTGCCCCTGATTTTAGTGTCATTGCCATATAATGAATTGCGCCGTGAGATAACTTCTCCCGTAGCCGGGAGTGATGAATCCTTTGTCAATCCACCATAGTCTTGATACACTCCTTGATATAGCCAATCACCACCGTACTGATAGCTCTGAATAGAACTGCGTTAGGCTAGTGTCAAACTATACCAATCGGTGCACAAGGCACTCCGGTGATCTCAAGTCTAAGGATCACATGCACCACCATTCGTTAGAGGATTTGTTCCATAGACACTTTGGGGTTACCATCCATATGGAATCCTCGGTGGGTCGATCCGGTGAACTTGCTGCGGTATATCCGCCCTACAACAAGCACCCATGTGTTGCACCGAGGTTGTCACCAAACAACCTTGACAAGTGAGATCGATCCATTGCCTTTCGAGGTCGTTCAACACTATGATAGCCTTACCGTATTATCTGTGCCCTTACTTCAGAATAATACTAGGGCTACGGACGTTTCTAGAATGGCCACCATATGTGCTCATAGGGTTCTCACTATCAAGATTTGAAACACTTGATACCTTCGTCACGTTCTACCATTCTAAGGACATATATCAATACATATTGCAATAATAATGATTTACACGATATAGAATAAAATGCCTTTTTATTATTGATTAATGAACATTATTACAAAGAGTCAATTCTACAATAATTGATTGGCTCTAGGGCATCTACTCTAACAGTTGGCACTACCACCTAGTATGGACAAAGTTTGTAATGTGTTCCATGTCTTGATGCTTCGAAAGTATGTCAGTGATCCCTCCCACATACTAAAAGTAGAAGAAGTGGACTTAGAAGAGAATCTCATTTATGAGGAGCATCCATTACAGATATTGGACAGAAAGGCTAAAGAGCCCTGAAATGAGAGTATCCCGTTAGTGAAAGTCCTATGGAGAAATCACAAAGTCGAAGCAGCTACAATAATGCCCTTAGTTTTACTTGTTTTAAAGTGGAAGATTGAAAATTGGAAATTGTAGACTTTGCCACATCAAAGGTTTTTTGTCGCCGCGACATTGTATGCACTACCCAAATTGAGTTCTTAGAATTACAATCTTAGCCACGACAAGGAAGAAAGTTTGCTGCAGTGACGTACTCTCTAGAATGTTTCGCCGGGGCAAAGAACTTGTTGGAATTTTTCAGAAAATTATAGAAAACTTGCTTAAGGGCAAAATGGTCATTCTACTTGGAATTAGTTGAAAGTGTGGAGAGTGAAAAGTAATAGAATTTCATGGAGAATTCAATGAAGAAGAGGGTATGATTGTAATTGACTAAAGGGGTAAAGATGGAATTTCCTATAAATTACAAGGGCAAAATGGGAAAGTATAAGTAATAATATGAGATATTAAGGGTTCAAGAATTGAAAACCCTACCATTCTGTACCCCTTAAGCACCACCTTCATCCCCAAATTCTCTCAATTTCTTCATCAAATTTCCAAGGCAATTTAGAGGATTTTTGGTAGATATTCAATCCTAAGCATCCAAAGGTAAGAATTCTAGCGATAAGATGTGAGATTAATTTTTAAGTGTTGAATTCTTATAGCTTATATGCTTAGGGTTTAAGAGGAAGAGGAAGTCTACCAAAGAGAGACATTCTAGTGTGAAACTACTCAAGTTCAAGGTAAGTAAATCCAACCCTAGCTCTTGATTTGAGCAAGAATTGTGTAGAGAAAGTTTTATATGTATTTATATGCTTTATTGTTGATGGAATTGATGATGATTCATGGTTAGAATTCCACCATGAGGAATGATGATTGTGTTATAGAAATTGATGGAAGTTTGGATGAGGACTGTACCCAGAAGAATATACCTACATGCATGCTGCTTTTAGTGAGCAGCCTAAGAAGAAGAAGAAGAAGAAGAAGAAGAAGAATTCATACAGTTCGTAAGAGTGCATGTAGATGAGGATAGTACTCACTCACACGGCTAGGGTTCTGAATCCGTGCCTCAACCAAGTCTGATCGGCAAAGAATAAGAAAGAAAAGAATAAGAAAAGAAGAGAATAAGAAAGAAGAGAAAATAAAGAATATAAAGAAAAAGAAAAAAAAAGAATAGAAAGAAAGAAAGAAAGAAACACAAAAAAGAAAGAAAAATAGAATAAGAAGTAGAAAAACAGAAAGAAAGAATGCACATCCTATGCATTTGTGCATTTGCATCATACCTATGCATGGTACCATGATTACTAGAGAAAGAACAAAGAAAGAATTGAGAAGAATTTTAAAAGTGTGATGTAAGGAAAGAAATTCAGGATTTGAGCAATGGAGATAGAAGGGTATCATAGAGGATTTACTTACTGAGCAATTAGTGCTCACTCCATTGATTTCTCTGTTTTTGCAGGAAATAGGTGAGAAATGGTCGGATGGGACGTCGAGAGCGGAGGAGGATGGCACTACTATCCACTGTATTTTAAGATTATGTATATGATACTTCTGTTGTTGAAAAGAATTTAGTATATAAAATTAAAGAAATTTTTGGGCCCACTATTTTATATCTAAATACATATATAATTTCTATGATATATTTAGTGACTTCATATTATATTTTCCAAAGCCTACTAGCTAGAAAGAATTATTACATTGAACTTTAATGGCAGGCATGTAAAAGGGTGCTAAATCAAAGGCACTCAGTTTCATGGGTTACAATTCAGACCAGCTACTTCTATAAGTATAGAGTGCTATGCCGTTGCTGATTGGGGAAGTAACTTAGATGACCATAGATCTACAAGTGGGTATTGTGTTTTCTTTGGTTCCAACTTGATTCAATAGAGTTCTCAGAAGCAAAAAGTGGCGGCTTTATCCTCAACAGAAGTTGAGTACATAGCACTTGCACACATAGCTACTAAACTGGCTTGGCTAGACAACTTGTTTTCTGAGTTAGGAGTTGTCTTGAGCTCTTCACCAGTAATCTGGTGTGACAACATTAGTGCTAGAGCATTGGCAGCCAATCCTGTATTTCATGCACGCATAAAGCATGTTGAGATTGATGCTCACTACACAAAGGATCAAGTGCTAGCTAAGAAACTTTCGGTGCAATATATGCCTTCAAAACTTCAAATTACTAACATTTTAACCAAGCCACTATCTGTGTGGCGGAGATAAATATGGTAAGATTAGTAGAAGAAAGACCGAATTAACTGCAGTATGATAGGTTTCAGAGTTGGCAGTTGAAGTGTTTTGTTTAGAGTTGATTAATTATTGAATGCAAAATTGTTTACTGTTGAAGGGTTGATTGATTGGTGAATGCAAAATTGTTTTGTTGCAGAATTGTTTGCTTGCTATTGAAGGGTTGATTGATAATTGAATGCAGAATTGTTTGTTGTTGCACTATAGAATTGTAGAAATTGTTTGCTATGCAGAATTGTTTTGTTTGCTGTGCAGAATGACAGAATTGTTTGTTTGCAAAATTGCAGGATTGCTACTATTGAAATGCAAAATTGTCTACACAAATTGCAGAATTGTTTGTTGTCAGAATTGTCTGCACAAATTGCAAAACTATTTGTTGTTGAAATGCATAATTGGTTTCTGTTGAAATGTAGAATTGTTTGAAGAATTGCAGAATTTGCTTAGAAGAGCTGAGTCAGTTTAATCCAAGAAGAGTTGGTGGTTTACTGTTGTCCAGAATTCTTTGCAACTGGTTGCTATCCAGAATTGTTTTGTAGCATTGCAAGAGCTGAGATTAATCCAGGAAGAGATAGTATGGATTGAGGGGGAATGTTAGCCACAAGATGATCAGAATTATTGTTCTAAGAAGAGATAGTATGGTTTAAAGGGGAATGTTAGTCAAAGGTCATTTGTGTAATTTCATCTTTGTTTCAAAGCGGCGTCGTTTTGATTTGCTGTCACTGTTTATCTTTACTAAAGCTTAGCTCAGCTCTCTTTTGCTCAATATAAAAGAGAAGCTAATCCCTTGTACAGTTAGTTAGTTGAATATACCAGACTTGCAGATTTTACAAAGTTATTTTTACTCTTTCTTTCTTCATCCTTTGAAACTTTCAGTCATCACCCCTTGGTGGACATGATAAAATATTAATTATCTCTCAAAATACAAAGTTCGTACATAATTAAAAACTAAAACGATAAACATATAATATAAATCAATTTAGTTATTTAAATATATTGGAATTGTCTTGTCCTCTACTACATCGAAAGAGCAAGGTTAAGCATGCATATTAATATTTTAGTGAATGAAAATTATGATACATTGAATTTTTTTTTGCATAAATTTAAGTAAATCTATAAATGCTACATATTATAAATAGAAGATATTTTCGAACAATATTTTTTTTTTTTTTAAGAAAATAATTGTATTAAGAGCTTGGAGAACCAAAAATTATTCAACCAAAAATCACGTTCAAGACTGAGTATGTGTTACTTTATGACTTCCCAATGGTTGCCCTAAACTTTTGTATGTTTTTTGTTTTAGTCATTACAATTTTTGACAATTGGCTTAAAAAACCGGCATCTCTTTTCATAAAATCTGATCACTCATGAGTCATGCCAATGAAAATGGAAGTAAAACAATAAAACAATGATAAGTTTTATATAAAGATTATATTTTTAATCATGTCAAAATCAAATATTAGTCAACAGATTATACATTTAATCAGATGTAACCAGATTTTAGTGACCTAAATAGTGTCCTTAAATTCTTTAATGAATTATATGATAGAACCAGACAGATAGGACTGAATTAATTACTTCAATTTAATATGTGTTTAAAGTGATATCATTACATCATCTTTGAGTCCCAAGATACTATAAAGAACTCATCAATTAAACTTTGACCATTGGTCTAATATATATTGAGTCACCACCTACTAGTTGAAGCTTTTAGGTGAGATGACAACTTAACATGGTACAGAACCAAAGGTTTCAAGTTTGAATTCTTACATACAAATTGGATAAAGAAAATGAAAAAAATTCAAGTTTGATGTGAGGGTCCTATTGGTCTAATATATATTGAACCCTCACCTACCAGCTTAAGCTTTTAGATGGAAAAACAACTTAGCATGATATCAAAGTCAAAGGTCTCAAGTTCGAATCCCCGCATACAAACTAGATAAAGAAAATGAAAGAAATCAAAATTTGATGTGATGGGGCCTATTAGTCTAATATATGTTCAGCCCTCTCCTACTAGTTTAAGCTTTTAGGTGGGATGATAACTTCACATACCACTTATTAATTTCTTTAGACAAATTAAAGAACCTCCGACCATATGAGAAAGTCCCACTGGAAAATTAAAGAGAAAAATATAGACCTAATTTTTGGACATGAGAAATCTAATTACCTTTCAAAATGCAGAGTTTAAACGAAAATTTAAACTAAAGGATGAAAACAAATAAAAATGAATTTAAATATAGAAAACTGTATAATACTTTATAGAAAAGGGCACGGTAATGAAAGCATATAATTGATATCTTAGTAAATGAAAAATATGATACATTGGATTTTTTTTTTTTTAATTTTAGTAAATATGTAATTTCTATATATTATAAAGATATTATCAGCGTCATGAAACTTTATAATAATTTAATTTTTTTATTATATTTTTGTTGAGATACCCCTCCACTATGTGAATGTTAGGGTTTGGAGAGAGAATTTGAGAGAGTGAAAATTGGTAGAAAAACTGAATATTATTTCAGTAGCTCAATGACTAATGAGCTCAATGTAAGCAACTGTTTTTAACCAGAAGAACCAATTACAAAACGACATCACTTTACCCTTTAAAAAAAAAAAAAAAAAAAAAAAAAAAAAACCAACATTGCCACCTTTAACATAAATGGCAACGTTTTGAGTTTATGTAAAATAAATCTTCTCAACAACTCTCCTGCAACTAAACTACTATTGAAGGTCTTCTCAACAACTCCCCTCAAGCTAAACTGTGATAATAGCTGCAACTTGACTTTGAATGAAGAAGACCTTCTAACAAAAAATACATCCTTAGCAATATACTGAACAATTACATAGAACAATTACAACTCCCCTAAGGCAAGATTGATAACTTCAATGCTACTAAATCACCTTAGCAATATACTAAACAATTACTGCTCCCCTGAGGCAAAATTGATGACTTCACTGCTACTGCAAAATGGTTATTTCACTATAGTTTTTGTTTTAATAGCTCACCACAAATTAGAATAATGTCTTGAAATGCTACAGTATGTTAAAATTTCTACTATGCTTGAGAGTTCAGCACAAATTGAAAATCTAAAAAGCTATAGAGTCTCTGTTGACAAACAGCAAGACAAATTTTAGCAGCACTTGTAATATAAGAGACTCACACTGGTAGCGTGCCGAATGCTCCAAATTAATAATCTTCCTAACCTAACTACTGAATTGTATATAGGGTAAGCAAGGATCGCTCCCATAGGAAATGATTCGATTAATTTCTATATTCTAAAACAATGAAAACAAAAAAAAAAAAAAAAAAAAAAAATCCTAAATAGTAAACATGACAATAGTAATGAAAGGAGGTTGTAATCAAGGCAAACTAAAGTAAAACAAAGAAATCTCTAATGGTGGAAAATATCAGGTTAAAAACAACTAGTTCTCGGTTCAAGATCCACCTAAACATGCATTGGACACGAACTAACCGTAATATTATTCTATCTCTTTATTATGGAACTACTGACCCTAGGAAACAACAAGCTCTGTTACCCGAATTTTCCCTTAATTGTCACTATTGAAATAAGCTCTTCAAGTAGATCCTAACCCTTGAACAACCTAGAATAAGCTCTCTAAGTTTAATTCAATGGCAGCCTTAAGAATTAGGAAAATAGATCAATCTAAGCAACAATCACGCAAGATCAGATTATTTAACTTAGGTTATGTTATTCAAGATGACAGACTGAAAACTTGTCCATAATCATCTATCATGTGTTGCTCATTGAATAGAAAAAGGACAATTACGTATCACAATTCCTAATTCTGACAGGTAAAATTCCGATTAAACAATTTAGCAGACCATTACTAAATCACTCAAACAAGAATCTTAAACAATTAAAACAGAATAACATAAACAATTCCAATAAAAACGAGATTAAGAACAATGTTACTGAAGTTAAGTTACACCAATGACATGAATCTAGGCTTCAAAATCCCTTTGAACTGAAGAAGAAAGATCAGCCGCACATCTTGACCTAGAAAGTAAAAAAACTAAAAAACAAAACTCCACTTCCATCTCTCCCTCCGAGTTAACCTAACACTCCTCCATAAATAACATGTTTTTTTTTTCTCAATTATACCCCAGGAACCATGGAAATTACTTTCCTAGACGTTTCTTAAAAGATAGACTTCCAAAACTGTCAAAATCTTATCAGATATGGAAAATAGAATTCGTCTCGAGCTTGCACCAGGATTCTCGTAATGTAAAAGATCTTTTCTAGGCTTGGTCACTCCATAACAATTGTGATCCCGATTGTGTAGATGAATTTGAATCACCCGCTTTTGATATCTGATGCTCCAGTTAGGCTTGTTCGGAGATTCACTACTCAGCCAGGAAATCCTTCCGCGACTAGGATTCCAAGTCCGATTTTGCAACAACTACTGAGAACCCAAACGAACTTGGATTCTCACCCATAATACCTTCATGAAAAGCTTGATTCATCTACTTTACTTTTTCTGAAGAACACTTTTACAATCGAGAAATCTATCTCATGAAAAACCTGAAAAAACACACAGCACTGGTCAGAATAACGAAAATTTTGGAATTTCCTAATCTTTTATCACTTATTTCCTAAAGTCTATCCAAATATGCCAAACTTACAAAATAGACTCTAATCAATTCAACTAGGATAAAAACATAACAAAAAACATAATATGGAAGGAATACAAATGTATAAATTACACTCTTATCACACACCAACACCTCCAATACCTTTTTATGTTCTCAAACTTTCCAAGAATGACTTATACAGACACCACTTTAGTCAAACTAGTGGTCAAATCATCAATAAAGACAACATTTAGTTTAGTTTTAAGTGTGTGAAACTAAGCCGTGGAAAATGCCTTTGTAAGGATGTCTGCAATTTGCAGCTAAGTAGGTATATACTACGAACAGATTTTTCTAGCCAACACTTGCTCTCTAGTATAGTGCATATCAATTTCGATGTGTTTGGTTCGTGCATAAAAAGCAAGATTTTTAGCCAATGCCCCAACACTGACATTATCACACCAAACTACAGGAGGTTTTATAGGGGAAAGCTGAAGTTCAGTGAAAATATTTTGTAACCAAGCAACTTTGGTGGCAGTATGAGCTAATGCCCCCCACTCTGCCTTAGTAGAAGATAATGCAACCACCTTTTGTTTCTTAGAACTCTACTGGATTAGGTTGGGTCCCAAGTAGACTTAGTACCCACTAGTTGATTTGTGATCACCAATGTTGCTACCCCAATCTGCATCAATATAGCATTCTATGTGTAGGGCAGCTAATAGTCTGAACATTAAGCCATGATTTAAAGTACCTTTGAGGTATCTAACTCTCTTGTAGGCCTACCACTGTAAGGTTGTTGGAGAGTGCAAAAACTAGCTTAATGTGTTGACTAGAAAGCTTATATCAGGCCCAGTGAGAGCTAGATATTGAAGAGCACCAAGTGTACTTCTATACAAGGTAGGGTTATCAAACATCTCACTATTCGTAGGGAACAATTTGGTACCAACTGCCATAAGAGTGGAGCAAGGATTTGCATCAATCATTTGTGTCTTTAAAAGTAAGCCTGTAATATATTTAGTCTGCCTTAAATGAATACCACAATCTGATTACATCACTTCTATTCCAAGGAAATAGTGAAGTGAGCCAAGAGTTTTTAAGGTAAATTGCACATTGAGATCTTTAACTAGCTGATGAATAAAGTCCATGTCAGAGCTAGTAAGGAGTATGTCATTAACATAAATCAAAATATAAGTAACATGACTAGAGTGATGATGAACAAAAAGGCTCGAATCTAACATTGAGTTGTGAAATCCCTTGCTTAACAATGTTGTCTTCAACTTATCAAACTAGGCCCTAGGGGCTTGTTTAAGTCCATACAAGGCCTTATTTAGCTTACAAACATAAGCTGGATGTATTGGATCAAGGAAACCAGATCGCTGCTACATATAGACTGTCTCATTGAGCTCACCATTTAGAAATGTGTTATTCACATAAATTTGCTGGATATCCTAATGAAGAGTGATAGCACGTGTGAGAATAATACGAGTTGTGGAGGGTTTGATCACTGGGCTGAAGGTTTCAAAATAGTCTAAGCCAGGGGTTTGCTGAAAACCTTAGACCACAAGTCTAGCTTTGTATTTTTGAAGACTACCATTAGCATCATATTTTACCCTGAAAACCCATTTATTTCCAACCACATTCATGTTAGAAGTGAAGGGTATGATGATAATGCAAAATGTCATATTTACCCCCTTAATGTTTAGTCTTTTATAAGTATTTGTTGCCTAATTGTACTCATTATTACTCTATTTTGATTTAGGATGCAAATGGAGGTGTTAATTGCAAAACGGAACTAATTAGGTGAATTTGGACAATTTTGACATTGCTTCGTAATCTGGACATAACTCTATTATCCGAGTGTAACGCCCCACTTGAGGTACGTAGTTACTATTCTTTTGTTTGCTCTTATTTGAGATGGTTTCGTGGTAATATTGTTTGATTGACATTAGTACGAGTGTGGTGTTGAATTATTGCCTTGAAATTGGTTAAAAATAGAAGTAGTGTAGCGTGTCAATGTAAACCCCACGTTATTATTCCGATGCCCTAAGGTATGAAATTTACCTTTTCAAGTAATTTTCTTTTTTGAATGGAAGGGTAAAATGGTCAATTTACATGTATTTCAAGATGTGGCCGTTATAAAGTGTAAAGGATGATGTCATTGAAGAGAAATGAGGGTAGAATGGTTATAAAGTTGATTGATAAGGTTAAATGGCATAAACGGTAACCAAGGGTATAATGGTCTTTTCATACAAAACCATATGATTAAGTGTCCATAAAAGTGCACCAAGGGTAAATTAGTCATTCACCTAATGGGATTGCTTAATGGATAAGTGTTTCAAAGAAGTCAAATGGCATTAAATGAGTACTTATCTTTATGTTGTGGTAGAAATGACCAAAACGCCCTTATATGAAAAATTTATGCCAAATGACCTTTATATCTAACTTTTATTGACCAATCACATTAGAGTATCAATGGAATAAATATTTACAAGGTTTAAAAAGAGAGTAGTCGGCCTTGGAGACCCCAAATATATCATCTTCTTCTTCATCTCTCAAATCCACCATAAAAGCCACTAATCCAAGCTTTTATTCTCAAATTTTCTTAGGATTTCAAGTTGATTTTCAAAGGAGATCACCATCCACCCTTAAAGAACTTCAATTTCAGGGTTAAAGGTGAGTTTCAAAACCCTAGTTTTTCTGAATTTTTGGTTAAAAGAGAAATTCATAAGTGGTTGTGTGTGTAAGGTAGAAAGGTGAAACTTTGGAGCCAAGGAGGAGTACCTTTGTGCTTTGAATACTAAGGTAAGGAAAAAAATCTCCCTTATGACTATAATTGATAACACCTAGGGTTTATGAAACTTACATTTATTTATGTTAATATGAGTGTGATGCTATGTTTTGGTTATGGATTGTTTAAATGGGTGTGTTGATTGGTGTATGTGTGCATGTGGAGGATGATTATGCCAATTAAGAGATTTGTAGTTGGACGATGTTTTGGCACTTTTTGGTTCTGTAAAAAGGGAGGTTTTTTATGGCCTTTTATACTAAGAATTATATGGCAAATGATATGAATGTGCAAATGAAGGTGACATGGTTAAAATGAATAGAATTCGGATTTGGCTTTTTGAGACTTATACTGTACATGCTTCACTGAATCAGTCATAACTGAAGTTATAGAAGTCCGATTGAGTTGATTCTTGAAGTGTTAAAAATTTGAGAAACAGACCTAAAACTTTTATGTTTTAGGCAAAAATAAATTCGAATTAGAAGATAATGGAAAATTGCTTGAAAGTAACGAACTGTATGGCATCCACCTTCTTAATGGAAATTCCCATTTGTTTCTAATTCTAATAAACCCCTGAATAATCTTACTACTGAAATTCTTTGTATTGTATGAGAAATTGAATGAATTAAGTTAAGAAGTTTAGTAGGAAAATAAAGTATGATTGAGCATGGAATATGTTAGTCCATATGTTTGCATTCATAATGGTAATGCATATAGCTTATTTAGTTGTCTTATGAAAAATTTATGAAATGTTAAAGAATGAATTCCATGAGTCTCTTGAGGTATAAACCAAGATCAGAGGAATGGAATTCTTATGGAAACCATGAGTCCTTTGAGGTGACGACCAAGAACAAGGTAATGGTTTAAATGAATCCGATCGGATAACAAAGACTAATGAAACCATCAAGTATAAAGACAAAAGAAATAAGCATGCCATGTACATGAATATTTCATAAGTCATATATGTTCTATATTATATTATGTATGATTATGTTATGACTTATGTTCATGAGAAAAGTCCAAAATGTATGATATGTTTTATGAACTTGTTATGTCAAAGAATGAAGGTCATGTTTTGTAGGTAGGTAAAGTCCTAAGTAATTTACTTGTATAATGAACCTTAATAGTTTATAAATGACCATATTCCCTTCTTGAGCGATTAGCGCTCACCCCACGAAATGTTTTAAAATGTTTTGCAGGTATGGATTAAGGCATGAAGCTGGGAGAGGATTCCAAGGGACGCTATGAGCATGAGGAGATGCTTTAATGATGACTATTGAATGGTTTTGCTAATATTTACTGTAGTAATTATGTTCATATCTCATAATATAGTAATTATGTCCGTGTTCTATAATGGAGTAAATATGTTATATTAATAAAGGAAATCAAATTGCTAGTAAATTTTATAAAAGAGTATATGTTCTAGTAAGTATTACTATGGATTTCATAATTTACTCCAAGAAAGGAAATTATATTTTTTGATTATACAATGAACTTATTATAGAAAAAAAAAAATTAAACACATATATCTATATATATGTTTTAAACTACAAGTTTATTCTTTAAATAGGATTTTAAAATAAACTTCTTTCCTAAGGCGTCGTTTTCTAGGTTCTCAATGGCCAAGGGATACTTAGGAAATACCCGGCTAGGGAGGGGTTTTACATTTGGTATCAGAGCGCGATTTTGGGTGCTCGAAATGATGTTTTGATTGAATTGTTGTAGTTATTTTCTATTTAATTGATGATGAAAATGGTGTTTGTAAGTAATGGAAGTACCATTCCTCATGCGTCCCCAAGATACTCTCTCCAGCCGATTGCTGTAAGTATTTTCTTTAATTGTTTAGTGAATAGAATTAGCTAATATTGATTGAAATTTGTGTGAGTAAAGGGTATGGCTACGAGGCATCCACGATAGGTTAATAGGAGGGGTGAGGAGAATATTAATGATGCGAGGCACTAGTAGCGTGCAGCTACCGATGGTGTGGCCCCTAATAGTGGACCCACCTACGTCTGCCCAAAATGCTTCTGTTTTGGATGAGGCTGCAATCAACAGGATGATTCAGACAGCCATTACTGAGGCCTTTAGGAGGGTGATCCCGGAGGGTATAAGTAACCAAGTGAACACAAATCCCTCAGCTCCAGAGTTGTTCACCCACGGCTCAAATACCGGTTCCACCTCCGAATCGGACCGATTATGCCGATGGGTGCTACACCTTCTGGACAAGTAGAACCAATCTATAATCTTTCTCAAAAGCACCAACCTCCAGAGTTCAGTGGTTCAAACGATCCGCGGCAATAGAGGAGTGGCTAGGAGCTGTTGAGCAGGCAATGGCCTTGTTTCCCATGGTGATCGGGGAAAAAGTCGCTATGCTTCCTATTTGTTGAGAGGAGATGCTCGGGTATGGTGGAAGCTAATGGAGCATACCTATGTGACAGTAATCTTTCCCCCTGGAATGAATTTAAAAAGGCTATTTGAAGCGAGAATATCATCGAGACATGTTATCCGTGAAGACTCAAGAGTTCACGAAATTGAAGCAGGTAATATGGATGTTAGGAGAGTATGCTACAATGTAAACAACGGGACACATGGCAAAAGGGAGTGTAAAGTTACTCAAGCTACTTCCTTCCGACTATTGGAGGTTATTGATTGCCCCAGAGTTTACTGGGGTGGCTGAAAGAAGGTGAAGCCAATCCATCTGATAGGCTATCGGTGAGTTACAATTCCACTCTACCTCTTTATATGAACGTTGATTGTTCGGGCTACCCATTCTTTTATCTCATATGGTATTATAAAAAAGACTAGGTTTAGAGCCTTGTAAAGTGGAACATCTTTGTTAAAATCGAGATGCCTAATGGGGGAATTATTTTCTTGATAAGTTGTTAATGGGGAAACTATAGTGATTGATGGGCATGAGTTGAATGTTGATTTGATTGTTTTTGATATGCCTGATTTTGATATGATTTTTGGGAATGGACTTCACGAGCAAATATGGAGTATTGATAGATTGTCGGAAGAAAGGCGGCGGAGTTTAACTTAGATCTTTGGAGGCAGTTTCACCTTTGGGGAAGGTCATCTACACAGCCTGATGATAAGTGCAGTGAAGGCAATGAAGATGATAAGGAAGGGTTGTGCAGGGTACATAGCTAATGTGGTGAATAAAGAAAAGTTTCCAGACTTCAGTGTTCGGGATGTACCCATAGTACGAGAGTCGAAGATGTTTTTCCGAAGATTTGCCAGGGACTTCCTCCGAGAAGGGAAGTGGAATTTTGTATAGAATTAGCTCACGGTATGGCACCAATATCTAAAGCCCCGTATAGAATGGCTCCAGAGAGTTACAAGAGTTAAAGAAGCAGGCTTGGGAGTTGTTAGATAAAGGTTTCATTCGACCTAGTCATTCTCCATGGGGAGCTCCTATTTTATTTGTGAAGAAAAAAAGATGGTTCGATGAGAATGTGTATTGATTACGAGGGGAGCTCAATAAGGTGACGGTGAAAAACAAGTATCCATTACCAAGAATTGATGACTTGTTTGATCGGTTAAAGGAGCTTCGGTGTTTTCCAAGATTGATCTTCTGGAGGCTACCATCAGTGAAATCGCCGACAAAGGATATTCCCAAGGCTGCATTTCGAACTAGATATGGGCATTATGAATTTATAGTGATGCCATTTGGATTGACTAATGCACCAGCGGTATTCATGGATTTGATGAATAGGATTTTCCATGATTGTTTGGATAAATTTCTAGTAATTTTTATAGATGATATCCTAGTCTATTCTAAAACAAAGGAAGATCATGAAGAGCATTTGAGATTTGTGTTACAAAGACTAAGGGAGAAAAAGTTATATGCTAAGTTCTCCAAATGTGAGTTTTGGTTGGATCAAGTAACATTCTTGGGACATGTTGTTTCACAAAAGGGTATTTCAGTGGACCCTAGTAAGATTGAAGCAGTGATTGAATGGCCAAGACCAAAGACCGTAAAAGAGGTTAGAAGTTTTCTTGGGTTAGCAGGATATTATAGGAAATTTGTGGAAGGCTTTGCTAAGTTAGCTTCTCCACTCACGGCTCTAACCAAAAAGGAAGCCCCGTTCAGATGGACTGAAACCTGTGAGAAGAGTTTCCAAGAATTGAAAAGAAGATTAACTACTGCTCCTATTTTAACACTTCCAGAGGATGGAGTAGCTTATGATATTTACACTAATGCCTCTTATAATGGTTTGGGGGCAGTATTGATGCAAAAAGGTAAGGTGATTGCTTATGCCTCTCGTCAATTGAAAGACTATGAAAAGAGGTATCCCACTCATGATCTTGAATTAGCAGCTGTCGTTTTTGCTTTGAAGATTTGGAGACATTATCTCTTTGGGGTGAAATGTAATATTTACACAGATCACAAAAGTCTAAAATACTTTTTCACCCGAAAGAAAGTTTGAATATGAGGCGAGAAGATGGCTTGAGGCTGAAGGACTATGAATGTGATATTATGTATCACCGGGGAAAGCTAATGTAGTTGCGATACCCTCGGCAGAAAGTCTCTTTAGCTCAATTAACTTTTCGAAACACGCACAAGAGATAATGAAAGACGGGATAGAGTTGGAGTTTGGGAAATTATCCAAAATTGAAGTTCGGTCTAAGTTGTTGGAGGAGATTAGAGAAAAACAAGCGAATGACGGGTTTAGTAAAGGAATTGAGCAGCAGTTGAAAGATGGTAGAGAATCAGAATTCAAATGGGTGAATGGAATCTTGAAATTTAGAGATAGAGTGTATGTTCCTCAGGATATTGAATTAAGAAAGAAGATTTTAGAGGAAGCACATAGTACTCTTTTACTTTGCTCATCCGAGTGTAAAGATGTATCGAGGATTTGAGGAAGAGCTATTGGTGGCCAAGGTTAAAGAAAGATGTAAGCGAGTATGTTGCCAAATGCTTGGTGTGCCAACAGTTAAAACGAGAACATCAATGCCCATCTGGATTGTTGCAACCCCTTAAGTATTCCTTCGTGGAAATGGGAAGATATTTCTATGGATTTCATTTAGGTCTTCCTAAAGTGCAAAGGGGTTATAATGCCATTTGGGTGATTGTAGATAGATTGACTAAATCTCTCATTTCATTCGATTCTGAGACAAGATCTCTTACGATCACTTAGGCCGATTATATGTTAAAGAAATAGTAAGATTACATGGAGTACCTAATAGTATTGTTTGAAGACGGGGAGGGGATGTGAAATTTATGTCGATGCAGGGTAGCATGCGAAGGCATTGGGGATGCAGGCTTAATTCAACCTGACTATCATCCTCAGAAGGATGGGACCCAGAGACGAAAGAAGCGAATCAAATATTGGAGGATATGTTACGGGCATGTTGTATTGACCATAAGTTGAATTGGTGTGACATTCTCCCTCTAGTTGAATTCGTTTATAACAATAGTTATCAACAACCATTAAAATGGCACCATATGAAGCCCCGTATGGAAGGAAATGTAGATCTCCATTGCATTGGGATGAAATAGGAGAAAAAGAATGCATTAGCTCAAGTTCTTGGTCTAGAAATGACACAAAAAAATGATAGAAGATGTAAAGTTAATTCGAGAGAGAATGAAGCGAGGCCCAAGGCAGACGGAGGAGGCTATACGGACCCAAAAAGAAAGGATATAGAATTCCAAATAGGAGAGAGGTGTTTGTGAAAATCTCTCCTTATAAAAGGGTGATGAGGTTTGGAAGAAAAGGGAAGCTCGCCCCTAGATATATCGGTCCGTATGAGGTATTAGAGAAAGTGGGCAAAGTAGCTTACAGACTTGCCTTACCAGCTAGTATGGATCGGATCCATAATGTTTTCCATGTTTCCCTTTTGCGAAAGTATGTTAGTGATCCTTCGCATATATTACAAGCAAGCGAAGTGGAGTTAAAAGATGAACTAATTTATGAAGAAACGTCCAGTTTAGATTCAGGATAGACGAATAAAAGAGCTTGAAATAAGAAAGTACCACTTGTTAAAATATTGTGGAGGAATCATAATGTAGAAGCGACATGGGAGGTTGAGCAAGATATGAAGGAAAGATATCCGGAGACCTCTTCAACTGAATTTCGAGGCGAAATTCTTCTAAGGAGGGGGATGATTGTAAACCCCACGTTATTATTCCGATGCCCTAAGGTATGAAATTTACCTTTTCAAGTAATTTTCTTTTTTGAATGGAAGGGTAAAATGGTCAATTTACATGTATTTCAAGATGTGGCCGTTATAAAGTGTAAAGGATGATGTCATTGAAGAGAAATGAGGGTAGAATGGTTATAAAGTTGATTGATAAGGTTAAATGGCATAAACGGTAACCAAGGGTATAATGGTCTTTCATACAAAACCATATGATTAAGTGTCCATAAAAGTGCACCAAGGGTAAATTAGTCATTCACCTAATGGGATTGCTTAATGGATAAGTGTTTCAAAGAAGTCAAATGGCATTAAATGAGTACTTATCTTTATGTTGTGGTAGAAATGACCAAAACGCCCTTATATGAAAAATTTATGCCAAATGACCTTTATATCTAACTTTTATTGACCAATCACATTAGAGTATCAATGGAATGAATATTTACAAGGTTTAAAAAAGAGTAGTCGGCCTTGGAGACCCCCAAATATATCATCTTCTTCTTCATCTCTCAAATCCACCATAAAAGCCACTAATCCAAGCTTTTATTCTCAAATTTTCTTAGGATTTCAAGTTGATTTTCAAAGGAGATCACCATCCACCCTTAAAGAACTTCAATTTCAGGGTTAAAGGTGAGTTTCAAAACCCTAGTTTTTCTGAATTTTTGGTTAAAGAGAAATTCATAAGTGGTTGTGTGTGTAAGGTAGAAAGGTGAAACTTTGGAGCCAAGGAGGAGTACCTTTGTGCTTTGAATACTAAGGTAAGGAAAAAAATCTCCCTTATGACTATAATTGATAACACCTAGGGTTTATGAAACTTACATTTATTTATGTTAATATGAGTGTGATGCTATGTTTTGGTTATGGATTGTTTAAATGGGTGTGTTGATTGGTGTATGTGTGCATGTGGAGGATGATTATGCCAATTAAGAGATTTGTAGTTGGACGATGTTTTGGCACTTTTTGGTTCTGTAAAAAAGGAGGTTTTTATGGCCTTTTATACTAAGAATGATATGGCAAATGATATGAATGTGCAAATGAAGGTGACATGGTTAAAATGAATAGAATTCGGATTTGGCTTTTTGAGACTTATATTGTACATGCTTCACTGAATCAGTCATAACTGAAGTTATAGAAGTCCGATTGAGTTGATTCTTGAAGTGTTAAAAATTTGAGAAACAGACCTAAACCTTTTATGTTTTAGGCAAAAATAAATTCGAATTAGAAGATAATGGAAAATTGCTTGAAAGTAACGAACTGTATGGCATCCACCTTCTTAATGGAAATTCCCATTTGTTTCTAATTCTAATAAACCCCTGAATAATCTTACTACTGAAATTCTTTGTATTGTATGAGAAATTGAATGAATTAAGTTAAGAAGTTTAGTAGGAAAATAAAGTATGATTGAGCATGGAATATGTTAGTCCATATGTTTGCATTCATAATGGTAATGCATATAGCTTATTTAGTTGTCTTATGAAAAATTTATGAAATGTTAAAGAATGAATTCCATGAGTCTCTTGAGGTATAAACCAAGATCAGAGGAATGGAATTCTTATGGACATGAGTCCTTTGAGGTGACGACCAAGAACAAGGTAATGGTTTAAATGAATCCGATCGGATAACAAAGACTAATGAAACCATCAAGTATAAAGACAAAAGAAATAAGCATGCCATATACATGAATATTTCATAAGTCATATATGTTCTATATTATATTATGTATGATTATGTTATGACTTATGTTCATGAGAAAAAGTCCAAAATGTATGATATGTTTTATGAACTTGTTATGTCAAAGAATGAAGGTCATGTTTGTAGGTAGGTAAAGTCCTAAGTAATTTACTTGTATAATGAACCTTAATAGTTTATAAATGGCCATATTCCCTTGCGAGCGATTAAGCGCTCACCTGAAATGTTTTTAAAATGTTTTGCAGGTATGGATTAAGGCATGAAGCTGGGAGAGGATTCCAAGGGACGCTATGAGCATGAGGAGATGCTTTAATGATGACTATTGAATGGTTTTGCTAATATTTACTGTAGTAATTATGTTCATATCTCATAATGTAGTAATTATGTCCGTGTTCTATAATGGAGTAAATATGTTATATTAATAAAGGAAATCAAATTGCTAGTAAATTTTATAAAAGAGTATATGTTCTAGTAAGTATTACTATGGATTTCATAATTTACTCCAAGAAAGGAAATTATATTTTTTGATTATACAATGAACTTATTATAGAAAAAAAAAAAAATTAAACACATATATCTATATATATGTTTTAAACTACAAGTTTATTCTTTAAATAGGATCTTAAAATAAACTTCTTTCCTAGGCGTGCGTTTTCTAAGTTCTCAATGGCCAAGGGATACTTAGGAAATACCCGGCTAGGGGAGGGGTTTTACAGTCAAGCTTCGCCGGGGCGACGAAGAATCTTCGCCGCGGCAAAGAGATGTTGAAACCAAGAGAAACTTTCTGGACAGTTTCGCCGCGGCGACAGAAGTTTCTTCGCCGCGGCGACGTCCCGACCAAAATGTTTACCAAGTTTTAGATATTCTCTTCACTAAGGGCAATTTGACCATTCTACCCCTAATTAGCAGGAAAAGTGGGGGAGTGAATTGTAAGGGAAATTTCAAAGGAGAATATGTTAGTATGGGGGTGTGTTAGTAAGGAATCAAAGGATATGGATGGAATTTCCCTAAAAGAGCAAGGGCAAAATGGGAAGAATGAGTATTAAGAGTTATTAAAAAGGGTTTAGCCTCTGAATCTCCTTCATTTTTCCAGTTCCACCGACTCCTTCATTCTTCTAAACTCTCACAAATTTCCTTCAACCTTTCAAGGATTTCCAAGAGTCTTTTTGAGAAACTTTTGGTAGGGTTTTAACCTAAAGCTTCCTAAGGTAAGGATTTGTATTTTAGATGAGAGTTTTCTTATGTTTTGATTAGAACCTCATGTTGTGATTGTTGGTTAAATTGTAGAGGAAAAGCAAGCTTCCAAAGGAAAAGAGAAGTGTTAAAGAAGCTAATTTCTCATAAGGTAAGTAAACTCAACCTAAGTTGAGATTTAAGAACTCTTTTGAGTGGATTGAAATACATATGTGTTTCCTTTTAATTGTTGAATGAGAGTAGTAATTATGTTTGGGTTATGAGTTATGAGAAGTGTGGTATTTGCTTGATGTTGGGTTGAGTTTGATAGAAGTTGGAGGAAGTTTTGAGCAAGCTTATGGAAGTGTTTTTATTGTGACAGGGAAATTAGATTGTTGTGAGGGAGTTTCTCCCATTTGGTTGTTTAAATAAAACAGAAAAGTTAGAATTAGAGTAGAGTTATGTATGCACATGAGTTGTATGATGAAATGCTCAAGAGAATCATAAGTAAGGGTAGAAAGCCTTAATTGTTGCTACATGTCATAGCTACCTTTCATAAATGCATTAATGAGTATGAGTCATTGATGTGCATTAATTATGCTTTACTTATGCATTAGAAAAGAGAGTAGAGACTTTTGAGTTTAGACTACTCTAAGAGTAGAAAGAAAGAGAGAATGAGCACTATAGAGTAAAGCTAGAGTAGTGCTTAATAAGAGAATAGAGTAGGTTGTGCGATGGGGAACTTGTGAGTACGGGTAGAGTATTCCTGCATGTACGCCGCATCAATAAAGCGGCGAGAATATCAGAAAGAGCAGTGGTGTAGCCCGTAGTGTACATGCGGATGAGGGCTATACCCGAGTTTGCCCAATTCTATGCACTCACATGGCCAAGGGTTCCGAATCCATGCATAGCCAAGTCCGATCGGCTAGAATGAGTAGAAGTCAGGGAGTGGGAGCGAGTCCCAGCAGTGCCTCCGGTCAGATGGGGCCGTGACTTACTAGGGAGAAAGTTAGTATAGATAAGCTATGAGAAAGAGTAATTAGCTAGTGATTAAAGAAAGAGTTACGGAGATATTTGAGTTCAGGGGTTTACTTACTGAGCCTTGTTTGTGCTCATCCAGTTGTTCCCTATGTTTTTGCAGGTTCTAGATGAGGACGCAGTCGGATGGACATCGGCACACGAAGAGAAATGGCTACACTGTCCACCCTCTTTTGATAGTTTTTCATATGTCACAAACCTTGTATAAAGAATGCATATGTTTAATGAAAGAAAATTTTGGGCCCAACTTTTTATATTATGGTTACGTGTATTTTCACTGTGCATATTTTTATAAGAATTGAGTCGTTACACCGAGCTCCGATTTAGATGAATCAAAATGCTGTGGAACCATAAGAAATATATCTACAATAAGTTTTTAGTTTGGAGAGATACTCGCTGAATCAAGGTTGTAATTGGGCTTGAATTTGACACACCTACACTGTCGACGTTCTGGAACATTCTGCCTTGTCATGCAAGTCAGATAGGCAGTTTATTATTGGAAGATTTGAAGACCTGTTGCATGCAAGTTATAGCTGGGCATACCACTTTCCTATTTTATTTTATGACTTTATTTTATTTTCAATTAATTAGAATCAGATTAGGATTAATGTTATTTTAGGATATTAGAATATTTTTAGGAGATTTAGTGGAATTCAAATTCTTGAACTGGATATTTTTTTAAAAGGAGAGAGAGATCAGATTAGGGGGGACAGACATTACACACCACATCTCTCTCTTCTCTTCTCTGTAATTTTCTCTTTTGAGTTTTGATTATGGCCATGAGCGGCTAAAACTTTTATAACTTGGTCGAAGGAAACGGAGGCCTCGGAATCAATAAACTGTGAGGTCTAATCCGTTTTATTTTAGTGTTCAATTTATGTTTGAGTATTGGATGTTCTTCTATGCCTAATTTTATGATTGTTTCGTTTAATTACTAGGAGGCCTATTAGTTAATTAATTGTTGCAATCTACTGCTAAGTTAGATATCAAATCCATAATTGTTTGATTCCTCTGACTTGTGAAGCAATTAGGGTTAATAATTTGTTGCGTCAGGAATTAGTAATTCTTAAGAAGAACACTCGACTAAATTAAATACAACCGCTTGAGTTTGTGTTGTTTAGCTTCATCGATCTCTATAGTTCTTAAGGGTGCCACTAGATTAAATCTTTAGCGCTTGTCTAGGGTTGTTTAGTAGTAAGATTAATTAGATCGCTTGTATCCTAATTAATTACAACTAAGGAGGGATAGGAAAATAGTTCCAACAGTGAATATTCAGGGTATGAATTGATTTATTTTTGCATCGATGATCAGTTATAAGATTCCGAGTGTGGATGTTGACTTAGACCAAGTTACGTTATTTTGATTGTTTCGATAATTTAGTTTAAATTGCTTTTCCTGAGATTGTTTTCTGTTTTACTCAAAACCCCCCAGCCTTGTTCACATAATCGAAAACTCGGCTAGACACTCTCCGTGGGAACGATCCTTACTCACATTACTGCATGTGTTTTTAGGTTTTAATCTTGGTTGCCTATGACAGCACACTAGGGTACAAGAGTCCAAGTGTTATTAAGTATTAGTACATCATATTCAAATTGCATAGCTTGCTTCCATTTAGGTATACCAAGTGATTCAGCTATTGAATTTGGTTCAAGGATAACAGATGACTGGGTATGGTGTTTGGAAGAGAGAGATGCAGGTGAAGATATTATAAAGGGGGACTACATGCAGCTTTTTGTTAAAGGCACTGATAAAGGATGAATGTGTAATGAAGAAGGGTTAGAGTGTCCAGGAATAGGTTGATCAGAACAAGACTCGAGAACTGTATCAAGAGATGCAATAGAGCAGGATTTAGAGTTAGATGCAGTAGGAGAACCATGCTTATTATTGAGTAAAAAAGACTTATCTTAAGGACAGCTTACTGTAAGAGGAATAATGGAATATGAAGGAGAACAAGAAGGAATGGAAAGAAAGGGCAAGTGAGAACCAGGCAAAACATTAGAGAATTCAAAAGAGGAAGGAGAGACATGGGAATGAACAAAACTAGTTGAAAATGGAAATTCGAATTCATTGAACTTAACATTAAGAGTAACAAATAATTTTCCAATAAAGTTAAGACACTTATAGCCTTTATGAACTAAACTATAGCCTACAAAAACATATTTTGAAGAATGTAAAGCAAACTTATGTTTATTAAAGAACCTAAGATATGGAAAACAAGCACAACCAAATACTTTAAGAGAATCATAATGAGGTGTATAATGAAATAGCAATTGATAAGGTGAAATATGATGCAAAAAAGGAGAAGACGTTCTATTAAAGAGAAAAATAGCAGTATCAAAGGCAAGCCTCCAAAAATGCAAAGGCATAGAAGCTTGGGCTAACAATGTAAGTCATGTTTCAATAATATGTCGATGTTTCCTCTCACTTTTTCCATTTTGTGGATCAATGTGAGAATAGGAATCCCTGCACTGAATTCCAGTTTCAGTGAGGTAGTAGAGCAACCCTTTGTGCTTTCTTCCTTAGTTAGATTAAAGGCATTTCAATTTGCAATTGAATTGCCTTTCCACCAAGTGATGAAATCTTATAAAAGTTGACTTGACTTCAACTTTGGTTCTAAGAGGGAATAATCAGGTGAAACGACTAAAATCATCCAAAAAAAAAAATGGATATAATACTTAAAACCTTCAAAGGAAGCAATAGGCAAATGTCACGATGAACAAGTTCTAAAGGTGATGTTGCTCTAGATTAGGAGGAGGCAAAATTGGTTTGATGTAGTTTTCTCAAGTGACATGCATCACAAAAGGGAATGGAGGATGCAAGCTTTGGAGAAGGTGAACTAAAGGAGTTTTTGGACATATTAGTAAGGATCTTAATTATTCATAACTGTAGAGTGGGGATGCCCTAATCTCATATGCCAAAGCATGGAATTAGTTGAACTATTTTTGATTAATTAATTAGATGGCATAGTACAATTATTTGGCATAGAGTCAAACACAGATTTAATAGTAAAGTTAGATGAAGAAATAGGCAAAACGGAGTTCTTAATGAGATCATCAGTAGTAGCAGCTTTGACATTGTATAAAGGGTATTCAATAGATGCGGTATTACAAAAATAAAAATAGCAGAGGTATGACAATTAGTAGAAATCAAATCTTGATCATTATTAACATTGGCAATACCAGCTTTGACAGTAGGCAAAATATAATCAATACAAGTGGGCTTACAAGTTTCAATACCTACATATGCATTATAGGAGGAAATCTGCACTAATGTATCCTCATTATTAAACATAGACAAAGTATTATGACTACAATCCTAGGAAGATCTATTTAAACCAACAGGAAAAGTTTCAAAATATTGATAGACATATTTAAATCAACAATACTAACATAAGAAGCAAGTAAATTTGAGGATGAAACATGAGAGGGTAGAGATGAAGAATGAAAGATCAGAGCAGATGGAATAGTCAATTGATATAGGTCTTCTTTAAGTTCTCCTTGCAGTAAGACTGTCCTGGTGATTTTTTCCTTTACAACACAATAATCAGCATTGAATTCAACCACAACATTATTATCTTTAGTAAATTTAGAGATACTAAGTAAATTCTTGGTTATCTTAGGTACACAAAGCATATTTTTCAAATATAAACATTTGGAATGTAAATTACTAGAAAGATAAGTGAAACCTATATGAGAAATGGGCAGAAACTCACCACTGCCAACTTGTAGTTGCTCAAAGCCTCCATAATCCTGGCTAGAACTTAGCTTATTGAGATGGAATGTGACATGGTCCGTAGCACCTGAATCCATGTACCAAATCAGGTCTTGTACAATGGATGAGGTTGCAAGAAGGGCTGATGTTCCATTAATTAAGTTTATTGGATAGGTATAAGTAGGGAATTGATGCTAATTAGTGGATGACACTGGATTTTGGGATTTGGTTAGATGGTTAGCAGCAAAATGAGCTTGATTAAGGACATGACTAGGTGTAGGGAATTGATGTTGATACAGTAGAGTGCTTTGAAACTGTTGTGATGTAGGAAGATTGTTAAAGACAGGTTGAGGTGTAATAGGATTGTTAAAGACAGGTTGTGGTGCAAGAGGATTGTTATAGATAGGTTGAGGTATAGGATGGCTGAAACCGTGAGGTTGATGGCTTGGTAAATGGTAACTACTGGAATTAGAAACAATAGTGCCACTAGAACCAAGATACCCCCTTGACCACTAGGACCAGAATATCCTCCTTGATTTGATGCACCAATTCTTGGTAAACTCCCATTGTAAGCTGAGTAATACCTATGATAGAATTAGATAGTAGTGTGCCCTGCTATATGACAAACTTGACAAATAGGTCGGCCTCTTCCAAATCCTCTACCACGACCTCTTACAAAGTGATTATAGGGTGAAGATTAATACTAACCAAAACTAGAACTAGTAGAAGATACTTGTCCTATTTGGCCATGAGATGGAACTTGCCCTAACTGTCCAATATACACATTTGGTGAATATTGTCCTAATTGACCAATTGATACTAGATAGGTGAGATTAGTCTAAGGTGTACCAAAGTTACTTAATGATGGAATAAAGTTATTGGGTAGATTGAATAGCCCAACGGTCTCATTCACAGTGGCAAGACCGATCTTAGAAGATAAAGGCTATCGAACAGGGATTGTTGATGCAATGTTAATAAAACTATTATGAAAGTCAACTGAGTTAAACTTCTCCTATCTAATTTTGTATTTTTGTAGGAGAAATTGAGCTTCTTGAAAAGTAATTAAATCAACTTTGGACTCTAATATGGATGTGAGATTAACAACTATGGCATCATACTCAGGTCGAAGACCATCCAATATATGTTGGAGTAAATCTTCCTCAAACACAATTTGCCCACTAGCAACTAGACTTTTAGTAATCCTTTTTCATTTTCCTAACATACTAATACTAAGATTATCTTTGTGAGTAGTTTGAAGTAAGCTCTTTAGATGACGTGCTCTAGCTTTCAAATCATTAATGAATTCTTTTTCAAGAGTAAGCTAGATTTCATAAGGGTATTGACATTGGGAAATGTGTCTAAACATGCTTTTAGAAATGGAAGACAATAACCAGCTAACTAGAAGTTTATCAATTCGTTTCCACAAGGTTTAGGCTGGGTTAATTTTTTCCTTAATCAAATTAGTATCATTATCACTAGCATTATCTAACTTGTCACCAATTAAAGGAGTTGGACAGGGAACCAGACCTATTAAGTGATCTTTGAGCTCATGAGCTCCCACTCCTAACAGAACTTGAGAGTGCTAGAAGCATTAATTATCCCTGGTGAGATTTGGATTGATGGTTTGAAGACTAGTGAAAATTGCATAAATGGAGTAATTGAGTGCACCGTGAATCATTGTATCAAGATTCATTGACGATTTTGAGCTTTCAAAGTCTTTTGACATTGACACAAGTCAATTTTGCTCTGATACCATGTGAATGTTAGGGATTGGAGAGAGAATTTGAGAGAGTGAAAATTAGCAGAAAAACTGAATATTATTTTAGTAGCTCAATGACTAATGAGCTCGATGTATACAACTATTTTTAACCAGAAGAATACCAATTACAAAACGACATCACTTTACCCTTTTACAAAAAAACGACATAGCATTGCTACCTTTTACAGAAATGGCAGGGTTTTGAGCTTATGTAAAATAAAATCTTCTCTACAGTTCCCCTACAACTAAACTACTACTGAAGGTCTTCTTAACACACTATGCACCACTTTTGAAAGTATTTTCAAACCTAATATTTGGATTCATTCAAACTTTTTTTTTCTTTCTGAAAGTTTTAATCACTTTAACAAGTCTATTAAACCAAAGCGGAAAAGGTTGCTAAGTTGATTTTAGCGTTCATTTATCATAAACATAAAACAATCAAATATGAAATGAAATAAAGAACACCAGGTTTTTACATGGTTCGGCAAAATACCTACATCCATGGGACCAAGTCTAGAATGAAGCTAATCCACTATGGTATATTTTTTAGTTTAATTACAAAGCCAAAGATTAAGCCTCAATTGCAAGAAAACTACTTGTTTTGCAATGCTTCAATCACTACCCTTTGGTTAAACTATGTACTACCATAGCTAGCTCCAAGTACACGAAAACACCTGGTCAGCCTTGAGCTCCTCTCAAGGTATAGCAACGAAGATCCACTTTGGTTGAACCATCTCAACAAGCTTCAAGCATCAGCTATGTAGTGTAACCAACAAAGAGAGAAAGGACAAATCCTAAGAACTTTGATGAAGGTATTTGTAAGCCTATCTAAGCACAGAAACCTGATAAAAACAAATTTAACCTTTAAGAATATTCAAAGTACTTTCAAGGAAATAATCAAGCTTAAAAACAAATTGCATTGGAGAAGAGTTTATATAAAAAAAATCCGGCCAATGCAAATAGACAGGTGGCTAACAAGAAAACTTTATGGTTTCAACTTTATGAAATATTTATTCCATTTCTCTTGGGACCACCAACCATTGTGAGCAAACTTTCCAGCTCATTGTGTAACAAATTGACAAGTGTTATGGACCACAGATAATATCTCATAAAGAGACTAATGGCACTCATAGGAATATTAAAATGCAATACGTGTTTAAATGAAATATCTATCAGAGCCGTGTGACCACTCTGACTCTGAGGTGCTCACACAATATAATAGAAAAACAACTTAATTGAAGGTGGTCACTTTGACAGAAGGTCGTCATACTAGAAATTAAACAAAACGATTGTGCTATAAACAAACTGAAGTGTTTATACCATGACTAGTGTTACCACACTAGAATCATAAGTTGACAAAAAACTTACACTCTCGAGTTTCTTCTTCCTCCATCTATTTCGAGATTGGTTTTATAATTCATTTTGTTTTGTATTTGCTTCCATCTAATAATATCTATCCCCATTTGACATTTCCATAAAGAATTATTAAGAAAATATAAAAATAAAGCCTTACAAGTTCAAACCAAAGCAATTTCCATATTCATTAATTAAGCAACAACGCAGTATATGCATGGTTGGAAACTCAGGCATAATGATAATCTAAAAAATGAATAAAAGTCAAGTCCATTCTAGTTCTGCAAACAATCTGATAACTGATGCCAATGAAAATGAAAATACAAGTAAACAAATTAATAAAACAATGATCATTTTAATTTATGTGAAGGTTACAACTCATATTAATTAAGCAACAACGCAAATTATAATTGGAAGCTCGGTTCATGATAATGTAAAATAAAAAAGTCGAGCTACCGCAATTGTCCATGAAAAGATAATTTAGGACAAAGACTATATAATTGAGTAGTTGGAATTCTTACATTCAAAATTGAGTACGTGTAACGTTATGACCTTTAGATTGTCATACAATGTTGATTATATTAGTGTTTAAGTCATAACATAAAAATTCTTGGCATTAGGCTAATTATATTATTAAAGGGGCGTGTCTTTTTATAAAATTAGACAGCTCATGCCCATGAAAATGAAAATACAAATAAAACAATCGCAAGTTTTATGCAAAGATTATGTTATAATAATGTTAAAATCAAATATTAGTCAACACATTATATTTACATTTATGCATATTTTGGTGAACTAAACAGAGTCCCAAAGATCATTAATAAATTTTATTATACTTGTATCTGTATACGATATAAGATTATAGTTATAGTTAATTATGACTAAATTAATTTCCTCTTTTATTTTTAACTCATGAAGGATAAATTACTTACTATAATTTAATATTAATATGGCTGTAATTATTACTTAGGGGAAGATTATAGTTAATTATGACTAAATCCATATTTACTGTATGTTTAAGAATTTTTTCAAGAGGAAAACTTGGCATCGAATATGGCAACAGGAGTAAATAATCACATAGTGGGAAGATATTCTTCGTCACTCTTTGGTAAGCACCTGAAATTTTTGATGCATTTTTTTTATGGTAATATTTATCAAGAAAAAATATACACCTAATTTGTCCATATGAGAAATCTTACCTATTGTGTGTGATTTTTCTACCAAGCTCGAGCCGACTCAAGAATATAGCTCAACCCAGAATGAGCTCGGCAACTATGATTGATCGACCTAGCATAAGCTCGTCGAGCTATAGCTCGACCCAATATAAGCTAGTTGCGAACAATTCAAGGAACCATTCAATCAATCCTCATATTACTTTAGATCTCAAATATTATAGGAATGACTCGATCAACAGCAATCACTGTGCAATCATACCGTCCAATCACAAGAATTTTCGAATTGCAATGCAGATCAATTGTAATCCCCTTAATTTCGCTCTTCTCTTTGTACAAATCTTGTATAAAAACCCCCTCAAGCGATGTGGAAGGGGTTACAATTTTCAAATAAGAATTGCATTGTAAACTCTCACAGCAGATATAAAAAACACAGTGGACATAGGTTGTTAGCCTCGCCGAACCACTTTAAAAATCTTTTTGTTTTTAAGTTCATATTCATTACTGATTTTCACTAATCACGTGCATATCAGTTCCAATCCCAGCAAGGTCGATCCGATCATGTTGGTTGGTGAAGAATTATGTATCAACATTTTGGCGCTAGAAGGAGAGCCTTTGCCAATATTTCAGAGATTCAGACAAATGTTCACCACATTTTACCTATCCCAAGACAAAAATGGTGTACACCAAGTCGAAAACTACCACTGAAAATCACAAAAGGACCACCCACTAGGAGGTGCAACAGGAGAACGTTGGATGCTGATCACCCATGCTACCAACTCAGCATACTACGAACAACCAAGGGCAGGGACGTCAGCCCTCGAGAACGGCCAATTGATGGAGATGATTAGGACAATAGTTTCACAGACGGTGCAATAGAACGTGGTTGAGCTGAGGAACCAACAACGAGTTGCCCAAAACCTTAACTAGCCGCTCTTCGCTAATGCCACCCCAACAAGTATGAATTCTACAAGTGAACAATCTATTTCATCGTTGTCAAGGGGCGATCAACACCTCCAACCTCTCAAGCAGCATTCTACACACGAGTGTGAGTCTCGCGGGCAAACAAACCCTGGGAGGGAACCGGGGAAGTAGTTGTTGAGGGAAAGTGAAGGTGATAGACACCACTAGGAAGCTCAACGGTATCCCCAACATTAGCGTGCCGGTTTTAATGCACACACAAGGTAGGATCGACCTTCATAGGCTCACGAAGCGAGTCACATGCACCAATCTGGCAACGACCGACATTCTGGTTATGACTCACATCTCGAGCAATGCATTAACAAGCACATATCAACCCAGCCATCATAACTCGACCTTACACATCAATGCGCATGCTGAAGGAGCTTTGCAAGCGACAGACTTGCAAAACTATTTGCTCGAGGTAAGGCTTAACAGAGCTAGCCAAGGCAACCAAAATGAAGAATTAGATCACATGCCGAAGATGCTCAATGATTTAAGAGCTCGCCAGAACAACCTGGCGGAGGAAGTAGTAAGTTCCCCCTTTATCAATGAAGTTTGCCAGGCCTCGCTCCCACAAGGGCTCAGGGTGCTAGAAAGCAAGTTCGATGGGAGAAAGGACCCTAGAGACCACCTTGACAACTTCAATGACCTGATGGAGCTACACCATGTCAGTGACTTAGCAAAATGCCAGTACTTCGCAGTCATGTTAGTCGGAGATGCCAAAAGGTGGTAGAAAAGGCTCAAGGCGAACTCCATCAACTCTTGACAACAATTCTCCTTGCTTTACTTACAGCAATTTTAGGCGAGGAGATACTTTGCAATGCCACTTAGCTACTTGAGCAACATTCGCCAAGAGCAAGATGAATCACTGACCTCGTATTAATGAGGTTCCAGAATGAGTAGGCAAAAGTCGTTGATGCCCCCAAAGAATCCATTTGAACTTTGCTGATCGTATGGATCAGACTTAACATAGATATGTGGAAAGAGCTCCAAAATGAAGAACATGCAAGCCTGGCCAAATTCTACCAAATGGTTGCGAAATACTAGCAAGTAGAGAGCTCGTTGGTAGCGCTAGCGAGAAGCTTAATGCGGGGGGCCCTAGACAAGAGACAAGATCGCCCTTTAGACAAACGTGGGGGTCAAGATTGCTATGACAAGGATTGCAATAGGTTCTAAAAGAAACAGAGAATAGATAACCATAGTGACAAGCAACCTTTTTCGCAATATGCAGAATATACCCCTCTCACTCAAGACATCGCCCATATCTACGAAGTTTCCCGAGAGGCAAAGAGACAGCCTGCTCTAGAAAGGATGAGGAGAGCTCTAGGTAGAAGTGATCGACAAAAATATTGCTGGTACCAGAGGGCTATCAGGCACAACACAAATGATTGCCGAGCCTTGAAAGACGTCATCGAAGACTTGATAAGAAAAGGCCACCTAAAAGAATTTGTTAAGGCAGAACAGGCTCGCAAAAATCCTGGCTAGCAAAATAATTGGGCCCTAAGACGGGTTCAGGCTCCAACTCAACAGGCTTAACCAAACCCTAATGAAGTCTTTATTAATATGATCTATAGAGGACCTGACATAGCAGAGACCTTGAGACAGGCTCGCAAGTAGTATGCTTGGGAAGCAAGGATGGACATAGTCCCCCGAATAATGAGCTTCAAGAGGAAGCCGCCCAATTAACCCAAATAGGAAAGCAAGGTAATGGGGTTCACAATTGACAAGTGTGAAACATCCCCATGCCGTAATCACGATGTGATTGTAATTGTGGCCAAGATTGGAAATGCAAGAGTCTTAAGGGTTATGGTCGACAACAAGAGCACAGTAAACATCATTTTCATGGGAACCTTGAATAAGATTCATAGAAAGGAACCTGTGAGTGTGCCCTTCGCTGCTCTATGGGTTCACCGAGGACAACCTGGTTCCCAAAGGTATTATCGACCTTCCTATAACTCTGGGGGTAGAACCAAAGGCCCAACAGTGATGGATGAATTCTTAGTCATGGACTACCCGACCACGTACAATGTCATCCTTAGAAGGCCAATCTTGGATGATTTAAGCGCAGTCACATCGGTATGCTACCAAGCAATGAGATTTTTGACCTTTAGTAGAGTCGCGACGGTCAGGAGTTGCACCAAGGAATCTCAAGAATGCTATAATCAAGCTATAAACGCCACACAAAAATGGCCACACACAAAGACAATCATCATTGCAGAATCTAAGAGGAACCCTGGGCCGCTATAGGACACTATAGATCCTGGCATCCACAAAAAAGAACCCACAATGAGACTGATCGAAGAGCTGCTAAAAATAAGTGTTAGTGAGGAAGATCTAACTTGCGTGCTAAAAATTGATAGTAGCTTGACTAGAGAAATGGTTGATAATCTAGTTGGTTTCCTGAAGAGGAACCTCGACGTATTCGCATGGGTGCACGCAAATATCATTGGGATCTGCCTTGAAGTGATGTGCCACAGGTTGAACCTTGACCCACAAACTTAGCACATAAGGCAGAAAAGAAGCGTTATGGATGCAAAGCACTCTCAAGCGCTCAAGGATGAGGTCGACAAACTCCTGAAAATCAACTTCAAGTACCCGGACTGGCTCACCAACCCAGTCCTTGTCAAGAAGTTGAATGGCAAGTGGTGGACTTGTGTTGAAATCATATATCTGAACAAAGCTTGTCTGAAAGACGGTTTTTTGCTACCATGGATTGACCAGCTAGTAGACGCGATAACGAGAAATGCACTACTGAGCTTTGTGGATGCATACTAGAGATATAACCAGATCCCAATGTACCAGCCTGATGAATAACATACTTTTTTTATTACTAACCATGGAATCTATTGTTACAGGGTTATGCCGTTTGGCCTCAAGAACGCTAGGGTGACCTACCAGCGCTTGGTGAACAAAATGTCACCAACCAAATTGACCAATCCATGGAAGTATACATCGACAACATGCTTGTTAAATCAAAGGTCATTAGAAGTCACATTGAGCACCTAGGGGAAATATTCGACATCCTCAAAAAGTATCAAATGAAGCTCAATCTATTGAAATGTGCTTTCAGGGTAAGCTCTAGAAAATTTTTAGGCTTCCTCGTGAACTAACGGGGAATAGAAGCTAACCCAGAGAAGATTTAGGCCATACTCGACCTGAAAAGCCTGACTAGCATAAAGCATGTATAGAGCCTAACTAGACGTGTGGCTGCGCTCAACAGGTTTGTTTCTTGAGCCACGGACAGGTGTTTACCATTCTTTGAGACCTTGAAGGGGAAGAAAGGTTTCAAATGGAAAGATGAGTACGAAAAAGCCTTCCAAGAGCTGAAGTAACACCTCGGACAACCTCCTTTATCATCAAAACCTATCCAAGGTGAGCCACTACTACTATACTTGTTGGTATCAAAGTTCGTTGTCAGCATGACATTGGTACATGAAGAGGAAGGAATACAATGGCTAGTGTATTATGTGAGCAAGAGACTGCTTGACACGGAGACAAGATACCTGGAGATAGAGAAGCTTGCCTATACCCTCGTTGTTGCTGCCAAAAAGCTACAACCCTATTTTCAGGCACATTCTATCCATGTACTAACAAACTTCCTCTCAAAGAAGATAATGCAAAAGCCCGAGGCATCAGTTAGACTGATCTAGTGGACGATGAAGATAAGTCAGTACGACAGCAAGTATATCTCGAGAACATCAATCAAAGGCCAGGCCATGACAGATTTTATATCCCAGTTCTCCTATCAACCAGAGGCTGAGCCAAGCTTGCCAAAGGCAGATACCTCAGGAGAGATCGAGTAATAGAAACCAAAAAGTGATTACTTATGGCTATGGACTCTGTACATAGATGGATCCTCGAATGAAAAGGGAGTAGGAGTGGGCTTGTTGCTCAAAAGTCCAGAGGGAGACCTAATCAGAGCCATAGTAAGGTTTGAATTCAATGCCTCCAATAACGAACCTAACTATGAGACATTGCTCGCAAGTATCCATCTCGCCAGGGAAATAGGGGCAGAGGCTATCAAGATCTATAGTGACTCACAGCTCGTGGTCCATCAAGTTACCGTGGAGTACTAGGCAAAGGAAAATAGGATGGCATCCTACCGCTAGCAAGTAGAGACCGAGCTCGAATAGTTTAGATCCTTTTCCATTCACCAGATCCCAAGGGAGAAAAACTCGCAGGCAGATGCATTGGCTCGCTAGGCCTCAGCAACGAATAATGAGAAGGCCGATTCAATCCCAGTTAAATTCTTGCCAAAACAAAGCCTCCTTGCTTTAAAAGACCTAGTGTTGACCATATGTCAAATGTATAGTTAGATGAATACAATCACCACCTACTTGAAGGATGATACACCTCCAAGAACCAAAGCTAGAGCACTCCACATAAAGGTAGCTCGATACATGCTCATCAATGATAGACTATACAAGTATGGATTCAATGTACTGTTGCTATGATGTATTGACCACAAGGATGCAATCATGTTTTGAGAGAAATACACGAGGGAATTTGTAAAAACAGGGGGCAAATCTCTAGCTTACAAGGTGCTCTACCAGGAATATTACTAGCCAATAGTTTATGATGATGCAGTAGACTATGTCTGCAGATGTGACAGATGCTAGAGATTTGTAGATATTTCGTGAGCTCCACCATAAGAATTGACCACTTTGACAAGCCCATAGCCCTTTGCGATCTAGGGCATCGACCTTATCAGCCTATTGCCTCAAGGAAAAGGAGGCATTAAATTTGTGGTAGTTATCGTGGATTACTTCACAAAGTGGGCGGAAGTCAAACCATTGACAACAATAATATCGAGTAGGCTAAAGGATTTTGTCTATAAGAACATAATTTGTTGGTTTGGGATTCCCTACACAATGGGAAGCAGTTTTATAGTGAAGATTTCAAGACCTTCTACGAGCAACTCGGCATCAAGAAGAGATTCACTACCGTCTATCGGCCTCAAGTCAACAGAGAAGTACAGGCTATGAACAAAGTAATCAAGCACACCGTAAAGAAGAAGCTCGATGGCCTTAAAGGGAGATAGGCTGACGAGTTGCTAGAGGCTTTATGGTCCTATAGAACGACTACCAGAAGCTCGATAGGTGAAACCCCATTTTCTTTATCTTATGGATATGAGGCGATGGTCCTAGTTGAAGTAGGAATCAGTTCGTTCCGTAGAGAAGTCTTTGACGAAGAAGCAAATAAAGACCTTCTCCGCTTGAGGCTAGACTTAGTCAAAGAACATCGGGCCAAATCTCAATTAAAGCTCGCCTCATATCAACAACAAGCCAAGCAATACTTCAATACCTAGGTCAAAAACAGGGACTTTGCAGTGGGCGATTTGGTCCTTAGAACGTCATCCCCCCGAACTTGAGGGTACTTGGGCTCAAATAGGAGGGTCCCTTCAGGATATCCAAAAAGCTCACACCAGAAGCCTTTCACCTAGAACGCCTCAACGGCAAAGCAATAATGCGAGCTTGGAACACTGAGCACTTGCGAAGGTATTACCAATAAATAGCTCGGGTTTCACTTGTTCTTATGTTTAGCATTCACTGTAAAGCCATTCACGACCAAAATACTTGATTAATGAATGAGGTAGTATTCATTATTTTCTTTGATTCATTGTTAACATTTTAGATCATTAGCATTTTACTAAATCACAACCTAAGCTGTAGTATTCTTAAAACCTCGGAGTCAAGAAAGGTAGTTTATCTCGAACAAGTCCTACCAGAGTCCAACTCGTTGAGGGTGAAACATCCCTAAATCGACAAAGTTAAACTTGGAATTAATTTCAAGGAAAAATGCATCAAAGGAAATCGGCCTTAAGCCGACGCCCAAAAAAAAGCTTGAAAAGTGCAATAAAGTCCAAAATCAAAGTTGAACAGCGCATAAGATTTCCTCGTACAAATCCAAAAAAGCTTATTAAAAGCGAGCTACGCGTAACTTTAAGCGAATTTGGGTTTTAGGGTTACAAATCCTACTAGGATGACAAATCGACTTCGTAAAAGTATAAAATATTGCTCGACATGGAAACGATAAAAGTTTCTTTCATTAATTAAGTTTAGCTACAAAGGCAATAAAAAAAAAAAAATAATAATAACTCTTCAGGTGGGTGGGGGAGCAGGAGCTTCATCCTTGACCTGTCCAGGAAAGTGATAATCCTCAGATTATACTGTTTTATCTAGGCTTTTTGGCCGGATTTTGGATACTTCTTCTTTCGTTTGTGCTTGAATTGCAACTTAATTTCATTTATTTTTTGTTTCAAGCCAAAACGTGCAGTTAGAGACATACTGAGCGGAATTGAGTTTCTGGACCCATAAGCAAGCAAATCTCAGGATTCAGGGAAGTTCTAATGCAGATTCGAAGCACTATAAAGTTTGTTCCTATTGGAGATCACTAAAGATTGAAGATTTAAGCAAAGAAGCAAGCGGAGGGCAGTTTCATAATTTCATAGTAGTTCAGAAAACTTCGCCGTGGCGATAATCTCTTGATTCAGATTAGTGAATTAGAAGCCATTGTCGTGGCAAAGTCTGCAATTTCCAGTTATTAAAACTGTGCATTTTAATTTTATGCGAGAGTCTTAGGGTTTTAGGACCAACTATATTGGTGGGACTTAGTCATTTTAGGGGGAGTTCGACTTGGTTTTGGAAGAAAGAAGAGAAGATTGGAGATGGAAACTCTTTGGATTCATCAAATAGGGAAGATTTTGTTCTCTTTTCTTTATTCCATCATGTTGAATTCCTTGCTTATAGCTTTTATTGCGATTTGTTTTAATTTTAGTCTGAACTAACTCACTTTTCGGTTAGGGTTTTGATGTAATTGGGATTTTAATGTTTAATCAATAGATTAATGTTACTTTTATATTCTATTGCATGGATTGTGTTATTACTCTTTTTTTTTATTGAAATTACTTATTGAACATGATGAGAGTGAGAAGTGAATCATGTATTAGCTTCTTAGGGTAATTTCCATTGTTTTATTGAACGCTAAAGATAGGTTTGAGAATCAAGGAAATCAATTTAGGATTCCATTTAGCTTAACGGACTTGGAACTATTAATCTTCAATTTGTTGGGTGCGGTGGCTTAATAGGGATAAGTAGGAAAACATAGCCTGAGAAGGTATGTTTTACATATTAGAGTGTCTGATTTATAATCCGTGCATGTGAATGTAGAAGTAACTGATTTCGTAGATTAATTCATAAAATCCTTGTGAAGTCAAAACCCTAACCGCTTTGTCTTAATCAATATTTTTCTTGAATTAACATTGTTTGCATTATTTAGATTTTAAAGTGCGTAGTAAATTTTGTTTTAATCTTAGCTTAATTGCCTCCTGAAAATCAAAACATCTTTCGGTTTCTCCAACTTGATAAACAACTAGGAAAATCAGTGCTTACCATACAATCCTCATGGGAACGATACTCTACTTTTCACTTTATTACTTTTTACGACTAGTGCACTTACTACACATTGCATGTTGTAATTTCAATGAATCAAGTTTTTGGGTCGCCCTGAGGAAGAGATGGCTTGTCAACAGGAGGGGCAATGATTTCCTCTCCACGGTCGAGAACCTCAATTGATGGAATCATGTTAAGGGGAGTTGGATCCTTGACCTGGAGCTGGGGCTCGGCTTCCTCTTCGCCTCTTTCGACCTCCCCCCAATCCTTGCCTTCTTCCATGGACTCGTTCGAGTGAACATAGGTCTCCCCCTGAGCTTCGACCCTCATTCTTTCAACTTCCTTCTGATAAGGCTGGGGAAGGAAAGAGAAGTCAATTGAAGGATGGGCTTCCCATAATTTTCAGACAAAGAAGAAGGATGTTTGCCATGCCCGAGTAGTAATGGCCTCGTTCAACTTGTCAATCCAAAGCCTGAGCGATCTAACCTCAGCTTCAGCCTCCTAGTGACCTACCACCTCCCGGCCAAGGTCGAGCAAAGACTATTTGGATTTGGCCTCCCAACTAGCGGTAGCTTTTTTAGCCGAAGATAGCTCAGAGTTCAGTTTGTTGTTGGCACCTCGCTGCTGTGCCAAAGTCTCTGCTACCTTTGTTGCCTTAGCCTAAGCAGCCTCGCTCGCTTTAAGCTTGTCAAGGAATTCCCTTTCCTTGACCTAAAAGGTCGTGAATTCCCGCTTAAACTGCTCCAGGTCAGCAAGCCTAGCTTCTTTCTCCTTCTATACAAGCTTGGCCTTGGACATAGCATCCTCATTCATCGTCTCTATAACCTGCCATTTTCAATGGTTGCCTTTAAAGTGTCATTGCATTCCTTATACAGAAGTCTGCTCGCCATGGCAACCTGAAAAGAGGAGGCAAGGAGTTAGCAAGAAGCAAGAATAACTTGCAAAAGAAAAGGCGGTGCAAACTACCGGTACCTTTGCCATGTAGCTGCAGGTTAAAGCCAACATCTGGGAAGGAGATGAGTCCCTGATGGCTGCAAATGTTCACGGGGTGACATAATCCTTGGCCACTATGGCCCTATCATCGATATGGTCGGGGAGTTGGTCAATCAACCTATCGACCATAGCTTGGGCTCTTTCATTTGTTTCCTCATTCTTTGGCTGGGACAAGCTAGGCTTACTCCCCCTAAAAGCCCTACCTCGCCAGTAAGGGCGGATTTCTTCTTGGCCAAGCCTTTGGCCACTTCTTTTCGTAGGCCACCAGCTTGTGTGGCGACCTCTTTGCCCGAGCCAATTTGCTGCTCGGGTGCTTTATTTTTTCCCAAGCCTCTAGCTGGCTTAGTCATCTTCTTTGTTGGCCCCTTTCGGGGCTCTATAATGCTTCTCCTGCCAACTACCTTAGTGGCAGTCATGGGCTTTTTCATGCTTCGGCCTTTCCCAAGCTCGCCACCGATGCTCTTTAAGCTAGTAATGTCCATGGGTTGCTTCATCTTCAAAGTAGTTAGAGCCTTCGTGGCGACCGTAGAGGTAGCCATTTTCTTCTTTTTTGGATTTTCGGCCCATATTTCTGCAAGAAAAAAGGGGAGAGAATTAGCAATCTATTTTGCTCAAGAAAGTAAGCGCGAGCAAGCAACAAATTAACCTTTCTCCAAAAGTGCTAGAAAATTGGCCTCATCCGACAAAAGTTGTACGCTTTCAAGTGAAGAAGCATAAGAAGCTTGTTGATGTTGCGCTAATTGTACAAAAGATCACTAAAATGTTGCAGCCTCTATAAGCTCGTAGCTAGAAGATAATTATGCTTAACATTAATTGCAAAAGTAAAACTGGATGATTGATAATCCATGGATTATACAGTTTTCATTAGACCTTTTTGTCAGATTTTAGGTACTTTCTAGTGCATTTTGACCTGAATTGTTGCTTAATTCTTTACTTTTCGTGTTTTAGGTTAAAATGGACATTTTGAGCAAATAAGGACAAAATTGGAAATTTTTGACTCAGAAGTTAGCGGATCTCAGAAGTTAGGAGAGTTCTGAAACAGGATAAAGCACAGTGAAGCTTGTTCCCAAGGGAGAGCACCGAGAATCGAAGAATCAAACGAAGAAGCAAGCAGAGTGGCAGTTTTATAATTTCACAACTTTTCAAGAAGCTTCACCTCGGTGAAGGAATTGTCTTCGTTGCGGCGAAGAAGGTTAGAAACGAGCATGTCTGCTTCTCTCTTCGCCGCGACGGTCATTATTTTCAGTTTTGTTAAACGCACAGTTTTGCTTTGTGAGTGTTTTGGCTGGGTAATTTGGGCGAGGTATAAAAGAAAAACTTAGCCTTTTGCCCAGGAGTCTTCATTTTTTGTAGGGTTAGCTACTTTTACATTTTTCTTGGATGAAACTTTGAGCGATTTGGATTGTAAAAAGGAGAAGATTCGATTCGAACTAAGGGATTCATCTTTTGGGGAGGTTTCTTATCTTTTATCTCAGTTTCATTATGTTGAACTTGATTATTTTCGTTTTTCGTTTTTGTATTATTGATTTAGCTATGAACTAATCTATTTTGGGTTAGGGTTTTGATTGTAGTTTGGATTTTTAATGGGTTAAGTGTTTGATTGTTTTATTTTCATATGAATATGCTTTGGTTGTGTGTTTACTCTGAGTTTTAATGTTGTATGTGATGAACATGATGAGATTGAGAAATGAATCATGTCAGGCTTCTTGGGTAATCACCATTATAGTGTTGGATGCTAGAGATAGATTCAAGAATTAATGAAATCATTGTAGGATACTTTTGCTTAATGAGTTTGGAATTGTTAATCTTCAATTTGTTAGGTGCGAAAGGTTAATAAGGATGAATAGGAAAACATAGCCCGAGAGGGTATGTTTAACACCTTAGTGAGTTCGATTTATAACCATTGCGTATGAATGTGAATGTAGTGTAATTTTTAGGTTTAACCCATAAAATCCAAATGAAGTCAAAACACTACCCGTTTTACTTGAATTGATTATCCGTGTTTTCATATTGCATTCTTAATTAAGTTTTAGTTTAAAATTCATTGTTAAGTTTAATTAGAATTAGCTCCCATCAATCCAAAGAAATCGATTGCTTCAACTTGATAACATTAGGAAACTCAGTGCTTAGCTAACAATCCTCGTGGGAACGATACTCTGCTCATCATTTTATTACTTGTGCGATTAGTATACTTGCTAAATTTTGCATGTTGTAGGAAACACACATCAAGTTTTTGGCACCGTTGCCGGGGATTGTTTTAAGTTAACATTGAGTTTTTCTTTAGTTAGCTAGATTGAAGTTTTTATTTTTGTTTTTAATTTTCATTAGAATTGTGATCTCACTTTCCTTCACTTTTGTTTGTTCAGTTTATGCGAAGAGCAAGACGTCAACTAGTGGTTCCTGTTGACCTTGAGCTTGAGAGAACCGTGAGAAGACGTAACAGGGAGAGAAGAGAAAGAGAAAATCTTCTTTGTAGTTTGAAGAAGTAGTTGTTGAAATGGCTGAACCAGAAAATAGAACACTGAGGGAATTTTCAGTTCCTATAGTGAATGGTAGTGGGTTGACTATCACTAGACCTATGGTGCAAGCAAACAATTTTGAGATCAAGCCGGCAATCATCCAGATGATCCAATAGTCGGTTAGATTCAATGGTGATTTGAAGGAAGATTCAAATCAACATATTGCAAATTTCTTAGAAATTTGTGACACCTTCAAGTCAAATAGAGTGTCGGATGATGCTATTAGGCTACGATTATTCCCATTTTCATTGGGAGATAAAGCCAAGGGGTGGTTAATGGCATTACCACTGGGAATGATAACAACTTGGAATGATCTAGCATAGAAATTCCTTACCAAGTTCTTTCCACCAGCTAAATCAGCAAAATTGAGAAATGATATCACATCATTTCTATAAGAAGAGTCCGGGTCATTGAATGAGGCTTGGGAGAGATACAAGGAGTTAATGAGGAAGTGTCCACACCTTGGTTTGCCAGTTTGGCTTCAAGTCCAAACATTTTACAATGGTTTGATGGGTAATGTGCAAACCATGGTGGATGTAGCTTTAGGAGGGACCTTGCAGAATAAGACACCAGAGGAGGCGTATGAGCTGCTTGAGGTTTTGGCAAGCAACAACTATCAAAGACCAAATGAGAGAGTAACAACAAGGAAATCTTCGGGTCTTCATGAAGTTGATGCCTTCACAGCCATCTCAGTCCAACTCACTACACTTCAAAAATAGTTGGGAACTATGCAGGTAAACTCTATACAAGCACCTCAACTAACATGTGAATTTTGTGCAGGAAACCATGTGAGCAGTGAGTGTCAAGTTGGGAACACATTTGCTTCGTCATATTCATCAATGGAGCAAGTGAATTACTTGGCAGGAAATCAGAGACAACCAAACAACTCGTACTCCAACACATACAACCCAGGGTGGAGAAATCATCCAAATCTAGCTTGGGAAATCGGAGCCGACAAAAATAACCAATGGAACAGAGGCCGATTCCAAATAACCAACCAGGGGTGACCAATCAACCGGGAGATCAAAGAGTGACGAAGTTGGAGGATATGTTTGGTAAATTCATGCAAGAGACCATAGGTTTCATGAATGAGACGAGGACAAATTTTAGAAACCAAGGGGCGTCCATTCGAAATTTTGAGGTACAGATGAGCCAATTGGCCGAGAAGCTTAATGATAGACCACAGGGTTCTCTACCGAGCAATACAGTGACTAACCCACGTGAACAAGCAAATGCCATAATTTTGAGAAGTGGGACAGTTTTGAAAGAGGTAGAACAAACTACCAAAGAGGTTGAGCAACCTGGAAAGGAAGATTCTGAAGAGGAAATTGATGAAGAGATCATTTGTGAAGAGAAACCAAGTGGTTTGGGGGAAGAGAAAAAGAAAAATGAAGAAAGGCAAAAGAAGAAGGAGAAATTGCCATACCCCGAGATACCACCATAATTGGCACATCACACCCCACCCGTGCCTTTTTCCTCAGAGATTGAAGAAAAAGAATCAGGATAAGCAATTTTCAAAGTTCATTGAAATTTTTAAAAAATTGCATATTAACATTCCTTTTGCAGATGCATTGCAGCAAATGCCGAGTTATGCGAAGTTCCTAAAGGAAATCCTTTCGAATAAAAGGAAGTTAGAAGATGAGGAAACGGTGATGCTCACGGAAGAGTGCAGTGCCATCCTCCAGAAAAAATTACCCCCCAAGCTCAAGGATCCAGAGAGTTTCACTATTCCTTGTATTATAGGGGATATTACTTTTGATCGTGTTTTATGTGATCTAGGAGCTAGTATTAATTTGATGCCCTTTTCTGTTTTCAGGAGATTGGGAATTGGTGAAGTGAAGCCAACGACCATATCGTTGCAACTAGCAGATAGGTCAATAAAGCACCCAAGGGGGATAGTGGAAGATGTATTGGTGAAGGTGGGGAAGATAATTTTTCTAGCAGATTGTATGGTGTTGGACATGGAAGAGGATAAGGAAATTCCTCTCATTTTGGGCCGACCATTCTTGGCCAAGGGAGAGCACTGGTTGATGTGCAGGAAGGGAAGTTACTGTTAAGGGTTCAAGATGAAACAGTAACTTTCAATGTTTTTGATGCAGTGAAGTTTCCGCATGAATTGGATTCATGCTTTAGTGTTGATGTGGTGGATAAACTGGTTGTGGAATCTATGGAAGAAAACACCCCACAATTACCTCTAGAAACTTGTATAGCCAAATCAAAAATAGTAGAGGTAGAAGAGTCGGCAAGTAATGATTGTGCTAGGATGTTAGAAGCACTTCAACCGATTAAGGAGAGTCAAGATATAGAATTTGAGGAGTTTGATTTTGACAAAGAGAAGGCAAAGGAAAAAAATGAAGAAGCTCCAAGGCTTGAACTGAAACCTTTACCGCCCCACCTCAAATATGTCTATCTTGGAGACTCAGAAACTTTTCCGATGATTATTAGTTCAGATTTGAGTGCATTAGAGGAAGAGAGGTTGATTAGGGTGTTGAGGGAACATAGACTAGCAATTGGATGGACCATTTCGGACATTAGAGGTATCTCGCCATCATTTTGCATGCATAAGATTCTCATGGAGGATGATATTAAGCCTAGGGTGCAACCACAACGGAGATTGAATCCTTCGATGAAGGAAGTGGTGAGAAATGAGGTGGTGAAACTCTTAGATGTGGGGATTATTTATCCTATTTCTGATAGCCCATGGGTGAGCCCGGTACAAGTGGTTCCGAAGAAAAGAGGGATCACGGTAGTAAAGAATGAGAGTAATGAGTTGATACCAACAAGGACGGTGATGGGCTAGAGAGTATGCATTGATTACCGTAAACTGAACGAGGTGACAAGGAAGGATCATTTCCCATTACCCTTCATTGATCAGATGTTGGAGAGGTTGGCAGGACATGCCTATTATTGTTTCTTGGATCGGTATTCAGGATATAACCAAATTTCCATTGCTCCTGAGGATCAAGAGAAAACGACCTTCACTTGCCCCTACGACACCTTTGCTTACCGAAGGATGCCTTTTGGGTTATGCAATGCACCAGCAATATTTCAAAGATGCATGATATCGATCTTTAGAGATATGGTGGAATGGTTTATAGAAGTTTGCATGGATGACTTCTCAGTTTTTGGCTCATCATTTGATAACTATCTAACTAATCTTTCTCTTGTTTTACAGTGATGTAAGGAGACAAACTTGGTGCTAAATTGGGAGAAATGTCACTTCATGGTCCAAGAGGGAATAGTGCTCAGGCATGGGATTTCCAAGGATGGGATTGAAGTTGATCGAGCAAAGACAGAAGTGATTGAGAAGCTACCACCACCATCAAATATCAAGGCAGTTCGAAGTTTCTTGGGGCATGCGAGGTTTTATAGACACTTCATCAAGGATTTTTCTAAGATTTCTAAACCCCTTTGCAATCTATTGAATAAAGATGTTGTTTTTGACTTTAATGGTGACTGCATGCATGCCTTCCTAACTCTAAAAAAATTATTAGTATCTACACCTATTATTGCAGTTCCCGATTGGGGACTGCCCTTCGAATTAATGTGTGATGCTAGTGACTTTGCTTTAGGGGTAGTATTAGGATAGAGGAAAAATAAAGTGTTGCATGTAATTCAGTATGCTAGCAAAACACTCGTTGATGCACAATTGAATTACACCACCACTGAAAAAAAATTATTGGCTGTAGTTTTTGCTTTTGACAAGTTTCGTTCTTACTTGTTAGGTGCAAAGGTGATCGTATACATGGACCATTCAGCACTCAGGCACCCACTGGCAAAGCAAGAAGCAAAACCTCGGCTGATAAGATGGATTTTACTACTTCAAGAGTTCGAGTTGGAAATTCGAGACAAGAAGGGGTCGAAAAATGTGGTGGCTGATCACTTGTCGAGAATTGAGAGACCAATCAAGGGAAATGAGGAGGAAATACCAATTAGAGAAACATTTCCAGATGAGAAGTTGATGAGAGTGGAAGAAGAACCATGGTATGCGGATTTTGCAAACTATTTGTCATCAAGGGTGCTTCCAAGTGGTATGACATACCAACAAAAGAGAAACTTTTTCTCAGATTTAAAGTACTACTTTTGGGAAGAGCTATTTCTTTACAGACACTGTACTGATCAAATGATACGGAGATGTTTCTCGGAGGAAGAAATGGAGAGCATTTTAAGGCATTGTCATGAGAAGGAAGTAAGTGGCCATTTTGGGGGAGCTAGAACAGCAGCCAAGGTGTTACAATCGAGGTTTTATTGGCCAACCCTCTTTAAGGATTCCTTCCAGATGATTCAAGAGTGTGACCAATGTCAACGAATGGGCAATATTTCAAAAAGAGATGAGATGCCGTTGAACAACATCCTAGTGGTTGAAATTTTTGATGTGTGGGGGATTGATTTCATGGGTCCCTTCCCAAGTTCTTTTGGGAACACGTATATCTTGGTAGAGGTGGATTATGTGTCGAAGTGGGTTGAGGCAGTTGCATTGCCAACTAATGATGCTAGGGTAGTGATTAATTTTGTGAGGAAGAATATTTTCTCAAGGTTTGGGGTACCACGAGCAATCATTAGTGATGGAGGATCTCATTTTTGCAATAGGCAAATGGATGCACTGTTGAGTAAATATGGAGTGGCACATAGAGTTGTAGCACCTTACCATCCTGGGACAACGAGCGGGCAAGTGGGAAGTCGAATAGAGAACTCAAGGGGATTTTGGAAAAAGGCAGGTTAATGCATCTAGGAAAGATTGGTCACAGAAGCTGGATGATGCACTGTGGGCATACCGAACCGCATTTAAGACTCCGATTGGTATGTCTCCATTTAGGATGGTTTATGGGAAAGCATGCCACTTGCCGGTAGAACTTGAACATAAAGCATACTGGGCCGTCAAGCAGTTGAACATGGACTTAAAAGCCGCGGGAGAGGAGAGAATGCTGACTTTGAACGAACTTGATGAGTTTCGTCTCGAAGCATATGAAAATGCCTGGAATTATAAAGAGAAGACAAAAAGGTGGCACGACAAGTACATCCAGACCAAGGCTTTTGAAGTTGGATAGAAGGTGTTGTTGTTCAATTCTAGACTTAGGCTTTTCCCTGGAAAACTTAAGTCTAGATGGTCTGGACCATTCACTATTATGAGGATTTACACATCCGGAGCAGCGGAGGTTACACATGAAGATAAAGGCACTTTCACAGTTAATGGACAGAGATTGAAGCCATACATTGATGGGGTGATGAATTGCAATTCCATCCTAATCTGACTAGATATCCCAACTTAAATGATGGAGAGAGTCAAGCTTTCGACTATAAACAAGCGCTTTTTGGGAGGCAACCCAAGTGTTTTTAACCTTTTGCTTTCATTTTGGTTGTTTGATTTTGTTTAAATTCATTATTAGTTTTTATGAATTTTTATGTATTGTTTTTGGGTATTTCAGGTGACCTTTTCAGCAAAAGAAAGGAATCCAAATGCTCTAGGCTTCGTCGCGGTGAAGATTGTTCTTCGCCGAGGCGAAGCAATATGAGAAAAACAGAGTATTGCCCTTGTAGGATTTCGCCCAGGCGAAGTAATTGTCTTCGCCATGGCGAAGAAAAGAGAGTCAAATTTTGCAAAATTTTTCTAAGGCATTTCGCTGTGGCGAAGAAATTTACTTCACCGAGGCGAAATAAGCCTTGTATCCTCGGGTTGGTTTCGCCGTGGTGAGACCTGGGAATTTTTTAGGTTCATGAATGATGAACGTCGCCACGGCGAAGCTCTTTCTTCGCTGCGGCGACGATGCTTTTCTATAAATACTCACTTGTTCTTTTTCATTTTTCACGTCGCCTTGCATTTTCATTTGAGAGAGAATTTTTCAAACTTCCATCTTTTGCTTCCATAGTGTTTTTCCAACCAAATTTCTTACTCCACAACATCCCTAAACACCAAAACAACCATTTTCAACAACAATTTTCGCGAAAATTTCACGAAAATTTTTGGATAAAAAATTTGGGGCTTTCCAATCTGGGTCGTTTCCGGTTCAATTGGTGGTGCATGCTCCTTCATTTTGGTAAGATCTCAATAACCCAAAGCTTTGTTTCAAAAAAATTCAAGTTTCTAATCATAGATCTGAGAACTTTGTTGCGATTGACTTGTGAATTGTTGGGTGATTTTGAGTTTTGATATTGCTTGAGGAAGAGTTGTTTGTGCAGTGGGTGATTGTTAGGAGTGTGGGTGTTGAATTTTTGGAGTGTTTGTGTTAAATTGAAAAATTTGTAGTTTGGGGGTGAAATGCGAATTTTTGGAAATGTGGGTTGTTTTTGCAGGTTTGAATTGGCTGTGTAAGAATTAGGTCTGAATTTTTGGGGTTATAATTTTGGATTGAAATTTCATTTGGAACAATGGCTCCGAAAATTAAGCAACCTTACAAGGGCAAGAGTAAGAGTAAAGGGAAGAATATAGACAACCAGTTTGTGAATGATGCAGCCAGAAAAACGTATAAGGCGGCAATCCAAATAAAGGATAAGGGGATTATCCCGGAGCGTGGTTTAACCGCTACTCAGGCCTTTGATTGGAGTATAGGGAGACGTTGGGACATGTTTTTGAGAGCTCCTGAGCAAGCGGCTGTTGAGCCGCTAGTAAGGGAGTTCTATGCCAATCTCCCGAGTGTAAAGGAAGATACGGTTTTTGTGAGAGGAGGGGCGTGCCATTTACGGAAAGGGGAGATTATGATTTCATAACTTGCCGGAAATTTTTCAATGATGAGTATGTGAAGTTCAAGAGATCATGGATTGATGACAGTTTAATCCTTCCAGTTATTGCAAAACCGGATGCAGAGTGGGAAGTGTCAAAGAAACAGAAAAAAAGACTCTTAAAGAAGCAGGTTGACAGGATGGCCCGGTGTGCCAATACTTTGTCTATGCGAAACTAATGTCGAATCGCAAACTGGCACACCGTGACTCACGAGAAGGCGTTACTCTACTCGGGATTGCCACAAGGAAGAAAGTATTGATGTGGGAGACATGATTTTTAACACATCAAGCTAGCAAAGAAACCGGGCGAACAAGTTACTTGGCCCTTCCCACATCTCATCACAGCCCTATGCCTTAAAGCTGGAGTCAAGGTTCAGGATGACGAGCATCGCATTCATGTTGCTCCAATTCTAGATTCATAATATTACAAGAAATACCTTGACCGTTTGGAATCTATGCAACCAAGAGCAAGGGAGAAAAGGCAGATAACAAGCCTTGCCACATCATCCAGCTCCACAGGTTCACAGAGAGAGATGATGCAGGAAATGATGGGCCTAATGAAATATATGAAGCGACATTAGGATTGGATGGTGGAGCAGACTAAGATGATGCATGAGTTGCTGACGAATAGCTTTAAGGAGCTCAATGTTGACACTTCAGCATACCAATGGGCCGATTGGAACTCGGATGAGTGGATGGGCTTCGAGGAAGAATAGGAAGATGAGGAAGAAGAAGAAGAAGAAGAGGAAGAAGAAGATTAAACCAGAGCACCTATTTTTGTTTTGTGTTTGTTTAATTGTTTTCATTTAATTTCGTGTCCACTTGAAACATTAAACTCAGTTTATTTTGGTTTTGGATTTTGTTTAGTTGTTTTTAATTTGTAGTTGTCGAAAGGACGAGATTAGGTTGTAATATTTTCAAGTTAGTTGTGAATTTGTGCTAACATAAAGGACACCACAGTTTTAATTGTTTTGAGAGATTTTGGATGATGAAAAGTCCGAGAACGGGTGTTCATTGTGGAGCAACAATTCATGGATTAACCAGGGAGCATTCTCGTACCTTTATTGTTTTATTTTTATCTATTCCTAATTTGTGCATAATGGAACATTGGGGACAATGTCATGTTTAGTTTGGGGGTAGGAAATAGAATTAAAACCGAGTTTAAGGGGTATATTATTTTGGAAACCAGATCGCCTTAAAAACTGCCTAGCAACACTTGGCAACCTCAGGTTTAAATGCCACGTACACCTTAAACTGAAATTAAAAAAAAAAAATTATTTTTGTTATTTGTTTCTTTCGTTTGTTTCGTTTTTGCCGATGATGAATCATATAAATCAATGATGAGAATACGGTTGTTCAATTTTTATTGTTGAAAAATGTTAAGCATTGCTTCAAGTTTATGTTTATTGACTGGATTTTGATTGAGGTTTGTTGAGTGGTTCAACCACCATTTTCATTTTTTTTCGGCATGCTTAGATTCATTTTATGGTTAGGTAAAGTCTTGATAATGTTGGTGGACTCTAGAACCTAGTTGAGAAATGCTTGAGGCAAAATTCTAGGATTAGACATGGTTGAGGAGATGATTTAGGCATTTTTCAGAACGTTTGAGCCTTTCTAGCCAACCCATGAATGATATTATCCCTAGTCACCCTTTTTGAGCTGTATGAATTTTATTGCTTTATTTTTCTTGGAAAGCAACAAATTGTCCAATCCTTTTACCCTAAACACTTTATCGTACCTTTAGGAGAATTCTGTCCTAGTGCAAAACAAAGAACGGGAAGAGTGTATGAATGAGCAAAAGAATAGTTTGGGAGAAGAAAAATGATGAAGAGGCCAAAAGAATAGTTTGGGGGTTGAGAGAAGAAAAATGATGAAGAGGCCAAAAGAATAGTTTGGGGTTAAGAGAAAAGAATAAAAAAAAAAGAGGTAGTCACCTCAATTCAATTCAATTGTTGATGTCAAAAAAAAAAAAAAAAAAAAAAACCAATTCTGCCTAGTTTAAAGGTATATTGGCTGGAAACCAGTAACCGCCTTAAAAACTGCCTAGCAGCACTTGGTGACCTCAGGTTTAACAATGCCACGTACACCTTAAACGAATTCTCCCCTCCCCTCCCCCAAAAAAAATAAGAAAGGTATGCATTTGAGGGATGTGAATTAGTGGACATGTCGATTGGTGGTTGAGAAGGTGTGGGGTTCGATGTGATTTTAGTTTTGCTTTAGGACAACCGAGTTTTCTTACTTTGTTATTCCTATCCTTTTTATTGGAACCCACTACTCGAGCCTAACGTTACTAGCTTTTAAAGACCTTTTGATTCTTATCTTTGTCTAGTCCTCATTAGTGGAGAGTAGTTCGATATTTAGGCTTATGGAGTCTGTCACCATTTGATAAACTTCACAATTTTTGCATAAAATTATCCGGGAAGTTGGAATGTGGATTGAAGTGGGGATCACCTACTTGGTGGACCGATTCAGGAAGATAGTCGATGTAGCTTGTAACTTCTTGGAGTGTTGAACATTTCCTGACAATAATTTTTCAACAACTTTTGAGACATGTGCAATTTCTAGGCAATTCTTTGTAGAGTTGAGTTTTGTTGGTTTTTGTTTTTCAGTTTTGTTGTGTGTGTTTTGTGTTTTTGTTTTTTGTTTTTTGTTTGTTGTCTGTGTTTTCGTTAGTTTTGTACTGTATGCTCAGGGATGAGCATATCTTTAGTTTGGGGGTAGTTGATAATCCGTGGATTATATAGTTTTCATTAGACCTTTTTGTCGGATTTTAGGTACTTTCTAGTGCATTTTGACCTGAATTGTTGCTTAATTCTTTACTTTTCGTGTTTTAGGTTAAAATAGACATTTTGAGCAAATAATGACAAAATTAGAAATTTTTGACTCAGAAGTTACGGATCTCAGAAGTTAGGAGAGTTCTGAAACAGGATAAAGCATGATGAAGCTTGTTCCCAAGGGAGAGCACCGAGAATCGAAGAATCAAACGAAGAAGCAAGCAGAGTGGCAGTTTTGTGATTTCAGAACTTTTCAATAAGCTTCGCCCCGGCGAAGGAATTGTCTTCGCCATGGCGAAGAAGGCCAACAACAAGCATGTCTACTTCTCTCGCGGCGACAGTCATTATTTTCAGTTTTGTTAAATGCACAGGTTTGCTTTGTGCGTGTTTTGGCTGAGTAATTTGGGCGAGGTATAAAAGAAAAACTTAGCCTTTTGCCCAAGAGTCTTCATTTTTTGTAGGGTTAGATACTTTTACATTTTTCTTGGATGAAACTTTGAGTGATTTGGATTGTAAAAAAGAGAAGACTCGATTCGAACTAAGGGATTCATCTTTTGGGGAGATTTCTTATCTTTTATCTCAGTTTCATTATGTTGAACTTGATTATTTTTGTTTTTTGTTTTTGTATTATTGATTTAGCTATGAACTAATCTATTTTGGGTTAGGGTTTTGATTGTAGTTTGGATTTTTAATGGGCTAAGTGTTTGATTGTTTTATTTTCATATGAATATGCTTTGGTTGTGTGTTTACTCTGAGTTTTAATGTTGTATGTGATGAACATGATGAGATTGAGAAATGAATCATGTTAGGCTTCTTGGGTAACCACCATTATAGTATTGGATACGAGAGATAGATTCAAGAATTAATGAAATCATTGTAGGATTCTTTTGCTTAATGAGTTTGGAATTGTTAATCTTCAATTTGTTAGGTGCGGAAGGTTAATAAGGATGAATAGGAAAACATAGCCCGAGAGAGTATGTTTAACACCTTAGTGAGTTCGATTTACAACCATTGCGTATGAATGTGAATGTAGTGTAATTTTTAGGTTTAACCCATAAAATCCAAATGAAGTCAAAACCCTACCCGTTTTACTTGAATTGATTATCCGTGTTTTCATATTGCATTCTTAATTAAGTTTTAGTTTAAAATTCATTGTTAAGTTTAATTAGAATTAGCTCCCATCAATCCAAAGAAATCGATTGCTTCAACTTGATAACATTAGGAAACTCAATGCTTAGCTAACAATCCTCGTGGGAACGATACTCTACTCATCATTTTATTACTTGTGCGATTAGCATACTTGCTACATTTTGTATGTTGTAGGAAACATGCATCAATGATCAGTTAGAATGCATAGCTTGAGAACATTTCTTGCATGTATATGGGAAACCAAAGCCTTACATGCTTCCATAGAGAAGACACCGGTCTCTTGAGCTTCGTAGAAAAAGAACTATGAATCCTAATGTGGAACTTTCTTCAAGACGTCGATCAGCCTGTTAAAACGTACTCTCCTCGTTTTGGAAAGGTAGTACATCTAGTTTTGCCCTTTCTTGAACCTGTACAAGTGGACGAGTTCTTCAACAGATGGCTAACCCAATTCAACGATAATGTATGCGATGTACATCGCAAAAATGATCACATAAGAACTGGTTGTCAGTTGAAGAAGAACAACATCGAATCACCTCAATACATTATTGATAAAGTGGTGCGAGGAAACAGATACCCCGCACCTAAGGAGAGTCTCAGAGGTTGCTACCCATCTAGGTAGGGGGTTCTTCCAAGAATATTCTCCCAAAACCATCAAGTTAAGTTATGGCATGTAGGCCGCTCTTATGCATTCGAGATCCCCAAGGGTAATCGAGGATGTGGTTTTCTTCGTAGCTAATGGACTGGAGATAGCAGAGATTGGGCTAGCTGAATCGAAACATGATCGGACAAGCCCGCAACATCGAGGTCCAAGCCTTGAGCAACAAATTCTTTAGAGATCTCGAGGGACACATCCCCAATGGCTGCCGAGCCTACTAGTGAATTGAACATTCGATCTATGGTATGACTACTAGAGGAAGAGATGGCTGTAGCTCATTTCTAGGTACCTAAAAAAAGAAGTAAACATGTGTCAGAGCTCAAACAAATCGATAACTATTCCACACTCACTTCTATTTCAGACACTCGAGATAGCTTGCGCAATATGATGAAGGTACATGACCTACTCGGTATACCGGTGGCCACCATGTTAAATGTAACTAAAAACCCTATTAAAACCTTAAAACATTCAATGTGACCACTATAGTAGGCACCCTATGACACGAAAATCAGGATAACAAAAGAAGATAGGGGAAATAGACTTATGAGAACAAGGAAAGTGTTGGAAACTCCAGAGAAATACCACTGCGACAACGTAAGAATAATGAAAAAGGAGAACCAGAGTCAGAGTAACTTTCAGGGTGACTATTCTAAGGTTTTTTGCACCTTTTATAGTGGTTTGCATAGGAGACGAAGGGGTGGAGTTTAATCATGCCCGTCGACTTATAGTCAATCTTGACCCTTCATTCATCAAGCAATCTTAGCCCATAGATGTAGCCATGTATCGACCATCTGTGAGTTTAATAACTGTCGCTGCACATCGCCTCGACTTCACACTAGAACAGCTGTCATCGCCCATGCACAATGAAATGTAATTGACAAAGGCTGCTGCATTTAATGTAGCACAACCACATGGAAATTACCTTTATACCCTGACTATTCATATTCTGAGTTTTGACAGGTTCTGTGAGGAATAAAGATCTAAATGTGAGGCACGTCGACCAAGCACAAGGTCGATCATAGGGGCCCGATCGAACACACACTTGGAGACCCACTATCAAAGCAACACTCAGCATTAGATCAAGCAATAGTCTTCGAAGCCCGAAACGAGCATCGAACACAAAGGGGCCGATGCTGTGTGCGATTTTTCGCCAAGCTTGGGCTGACTCAAGGATATAGCTCAACCCAAAATGAGCTTGGCAATTATGAGTGATCGACCTAGCATAAGCTAGTCGCAAACAATTCAAGGAACCATTCAATCAGTCCCCAAATTACTTTAGATACCAGATATTACGAGAATGACTCGATCAATAATGATCACTATGCAATCACAACACCCAATCATGAGAATATCATAATTGCGATTCAGATCAATTGTAATCCCCTTAATTCTGCTCTTCTCTTTGTACAAATCTTGTATAAAAACCCCCTCAAACAATGAGGAAGGGGTTACAATTTTCAGATAAGAATTGCATTGTAAGATCTCACAGCAAATACAAAAAACACAGTCGACGTAGGCTATTAACTTCGCCGAACCACTTTAAAAATCTCTTTGTTTTTAATTCATTTCATTCATATTTATTGCTGATTTTCACTAATCACACGCACATCGGTTCTGATCCTATAATACCCACATTCAAAGTATGGTCGGGATTATTTTATAATCATAGTGAATATATTTAACCAGTTTTATAGAGGAATTCCATAAAAGTTTCAATAGAGACAAAATGGTCATTTCACACAGAATCACGTGTTCAAGTGAAAAGTGAGTATGATAAGTATAATGTATTAAGTGTGCTAGCCATGAGAATAGAGTGGTAGAAATATTATGGAAACTACACATGGTGTGATACCGAGATAAATACGTGTTTGTAAAGTAATAGAAAGAAATTAAAGAATAAGGGTAAAATGGTCTTTTCACTCACAACTAGATGAAAGAGTGGGCAGTGAAAATGACCAAGAACATGTGTTAAAATCCATTGAAAGTTAGAGTATATCGGTAAATGAATGTATGGCATAATTGGAATTATCATAAAAGTGCAAGGGTAAAATGGGAATATATATATATATATATATATATATATATATATATATATATATATAAATAGTTATAAGGCTTCAATTGACAAACCCAAGCCATTCTCATCCCTTGAGCATGCCACCTTCTTCCCCCATTTCTCTTCCATTTCTTCAAAGTCTTCCAAGAGAATTACATGAGAATTCGTGCCTAAGTGAATATATGTTCATTTTGTGGCTTTCTAAGGTAAGAATTTTAGCAAAAGTTTGTGATTTGTGTTTTATAAGTATGAGTTCTCATGAATTTATGTGCTTTAGCATGAATCAATGGAGAAAGTGAGCAAAGGAAGCAAAGAAATGGATTCTTGCAAAAAAAAGATAAGTGAACCCAATCTAAGCTTTAATTTGAGTAGTATAAGTGTAAGTTGACTCTTGAGTGTTTATGTATGATGTGTGATAAAAAGTATTGGCTGGTTAGATGCTTGTTTGATGGAGAATAATGTGTAGAAGTTTAGCCAAGATGAGTAGTTATGTTGATGCGATGTTTTGGTTGAACTTTGGATGAATTTTTGATGAGTTGATGTTGGAAATTTGGAAGTGTTGAATCCGGCTAGAATTGAAGTTAAGTTTGGTGAGTTTTTGCTCCAATTTTGGTGGATTTGGAGAGATGTGGAAGTGTAGCCAACCAAGTATTTGCATGTGCATGTGAATTGTTTGATGAAAATTCAAAGAGAAATGCATGCATGAGTTTGTTAAATCTTGTTGAAGAAATTGTTTGAGAAAGGAAAGAATTGGAGTTAAAAGGTTATGTTAGGCTTAACCAAATGTAAGTTTTAGTATTCAAGAGTGCATTTTGTTATGCCAAAATTTAGAATAACATTTGGTTATGTTAGTTCAATGAAATGAATGGCCTTTAGTGTATGGTTCAAGTTGCTTGAACTTTTAGCATTAGTTTGAATGGCATATTGTACCTAGTCATTGAATTATGAGTTTTGAAACTTACGACTTTGAAAAAATGATGGCAAGAATTGCATATTAAATTGTTGCAATAGTGTAGTATTGATGATAGTAAAAGATGGGTGATTATATTATAATATTACAATATGCCACCATAAGTTGTTAAGCTTGTATGCTTGAAATTAGAAAGATCATTCAAAGAATGGCTTGGCCAAATGAGGATATTGTTGTTCTTGTTTTGAGATTAGTTATAAACAGTATGTAATAAGTGATTTTATTATATAAAGAATAGAAAAGCTTTCCCAAGTACAAATATCAAAGAAACATCAAAGAAAAAGAAGTTTAGTTTATGTATTAAATACATGACCATTTTAGAAATTGATTGAGTATAGTTTGCATGCCTTATTATATATTACAAGCCATAGAATTTGCTAGAAGATCTTGAGAATATTTTGTATTGATGAAAAGTTTAGTTAAAAATGTTAGAAAGAAATTAGAATTTAGAAAAAGTATACATGTTGTGCCGTATGTTAGATTGAATGTACAATGATTAATATGGCAATATAGATTAATGTATAGAATGTAGCCAAAAGAAAAGAAGAAAGAAGGGCATGTATAACAATTGTGGTTGATGGTCATGTAAGAGAATGCAAATTTATGGCATTAATATTTGTATTTAGAAAGTTGTACAAGGCATGTTTGTTACAATAGAAAAATATTAGAGAGTTGTTTAATGACATGGTTATGTGACATATAAGTTTGACAAAATCTAGTAGCATAATTGGGCAAGTTAGTAGAATTAATACCTAAGTTGTGACATAGCTTTTTATAGAAGAAATTAGATTGCCCAAAATGTAGAATTCATTCTCTAGTTGAATTGTGCCGTTTTAATATCTACTAATAGAATGATAAAAGAGTAGAATTTGTGAGAGATAATGTAATTGTGTACATTTTACAAAGCATGATAGAATTGAAAAATTACGGAATTATGTAGAAATTATAGAATCGCGTACGTACACACGATGCATAGAATTCATAAATAAAGAATAAAATAGAAAATGTTTAAGTTAAGCGTGTTACTATAATAGAACTTTGGGCTTTCCAGAAAAGCTTAGAAATAAAAGCCTTAGAATTAATAGAATACGTGCCAGAGTCAAACACGTATTTCGGGATCATGCATAGACAACATATAAATGCATGATATAGCATAGCATATATTTCAAAAAATTTAAAATTATTGGAAAATGTCTAGCTAGTTTTTTGCAGATTTACAAAACATGTTTTCAGAAGGCTGTTGCAATGGGAAACCTATGAGCATTTGCTGCGTTAGCTAGTGGCAATAGAGATGCAGAAGTTTCCCACATGCATCTTTTGCCATCGGATGGCGACCTCGAGAATAGAAAACGAATTGGGCCGTCGGACTTGAAGTGCATGTGGATGAGGACTATACAGAGAAAGACTTTTAGAATACGCTCACACGGCCAGGGTTCCAAATCCATGCCTCAGGCTAGTCTGATCAGCAAATCAGAACAAAATACAGAAAGAATTTCAAAAAGAAAGAGAAAGAATTTTAGAAAGAATTTTCAGAAAGAATACAAACGTGATTATTTGCATATGCATCAGACATTTTATATGCATTGCATCTCATGTATTTATGTATAGATTAAACAGTTTATTTTGTTATTGCATGTTTGTCTAGCCAAGAAAAGAAAATAGAAGCTTATCTAAAATGGATGGCAAATGGAAGGTTGATATTCTAGAAATTTCTACCTCTGATGCTAAAAGAATCAGTAGGTATTATAAGGAAGAAATGAGGAAACAAAGGAAAGGGGAAGAAACTGGAGGTTTGAAAATTACTCCAGGACCTAAAAAGGTGGAGCTCGATGAGCTAATCTCTAGACTCAGGGAATCTGAGTTTAAAGATGACCCACTTCAAGGAATTTGTAACCCTTTAAATTCTTTTAAAGGATTCCATAAGGAAATCTCCTAACCTGAATATAAACAAACTTACCCACAAAGATATGGTCGAAGTTTATACCTAGAGGAGTACTTAGAATGGTGGAGATACCGTCTAGTTGAAGTTTCCTAAACATGGATTGTGTCACGAATGTTACAGATGCAACTAAAGCATGGGAAACTGTTAACTGGGTTCATGTGCAAAATAAAAAATTTTGACTCAATGATACTTATAAATTCCTCATATCCACACTACAGGGAGCTCTAGGGAGCTTTCGGAGAAGTTTAGAAGCTGGTACGGGCCTGTTAGATACTGTAAGGGACTTGAAGAATGCAGAGGATATTTTTGCACTCTTCAAGGATATGCTCTATCGAGAATTTTCTAGGATAACCAGAATCAGTAGGAATCTCGCAAAGGTAGTTGCCTTAGAAGCTTTAACAAAGCTTAGGCTTTGTGACATGTGTCTCTTTGAAAATTTTGTCTATGAATATAGACGATATTTTTATCAATTGTCTAGTGGCACGCAAGAAGTCATGAAGAATACTTTCTTTGCTATCTTCCCTAAGGATAAGATAAGGCAGCAAATGAGGCGTTTGAGCTTCTAGTCGAAAAGAATCAAGTTGTTGATTCTTTGGAAGGAAGAATAGAAGTTGTTAGACAACTCGTGAGAACAAGTTGTTTGAACGCCAAGCTGGATAAAGAAGCCAAAAGGCTTGAATTCAACGAATCTTGTTGTCAAAACTTTGATAGAGTGCCAAGACAATATGGTTGTGAGTCGAGGAATTCGACTAAACATCAAGGTTGGAAAAAACATATAAAACGGAAAGGATCATTTGGTAAAAGAAACTTTAAAACAAAACATTTTTGTAATATGGTAAAATGACCTGTTACTAATAAACGAAATCTTCAGGATCATGGAAGGTTTATTAGGCAAACAGGGAAAGGTAGACTCAATGCTAAGGAACACGGAGCGCATAATTTTTGTGCTACCTACCCATCTAGCAAAAATGCAAAAGATTGTAATTGTTGCTGGATTTGTGATGACGAGAATCATTTTGCGAATAAATGCCCTCATAAGGGAAAGAAGAAGGCACAGATAAGATTTTTGGAAATCAACATTAAAAGCCAAACTTCTGAATTCGAGCCAGTTTGGGGATATGAAATTGATTCACATGATGAGGTTTATGAATTAATTTCGGATTACTCTGATGATTCGGATTCTTCGGAAGATGACTCAAAAGGTATGACTTTTGAGGAACAATCTTCAAATCTTCAACGCATAGGTATATTCATGCAAAGGACTAGTAGTTTTAATGAATATCCTAGAAATAATGGAATTGGTGATGAGGATGATCTTTTCCCAATTAGAAACGAAGATGAAAATCCTAACTCAATAATTAGTTCGTCATCTAATTACGAGGATCACTCAGGTAGCTCGGAGAATTGGGTAATTCCAAGGTTAACACCTAGAGAAGTTTTTGAGAACCGCTTTTAAATGGTTATTTAAACCTAAAGGCTTGGAGGATGTACACAAAAAACCTGTTCGTGTAGCTTTATCTCAGTCTCGAGAAGGTGAATTGATACTCTCAAACGATGAGTGGCTACGAAAGGTTAGAAATCTTGCCAAATGGGCAAATGGCAAGTGTAATTATGTGCAACTTGGTGTTGTACAAATACATGTACAAGGATTATTTTATGGAGGAATGAATGTACCTATTCATGTTGCCTTACTGGACAGACGATGGCTTACGTTTGGAAAAGCTTTAGTTGGTGGTTGTCACACTAACTTGGCTTTGGGAGATGCCTACGGGACTGTTAAACCAGGATATATGGTTAGTCTCAAGGATCCAAATCTTAAATGGATTATGGTTCTTCGAATTCATACTTTAGGACTAGAAGATTTAATGGCTTCTTGTGACGGAATAGCAGTCCAGTATATGTTGATTTATTAATTGATAAATTATTTTAATCCCATACGAATGAATTCCAGTGCAGATACGAAGGTTCATGGCCCGGGACAGGATTCTATAATTCCAATTTGACCTACGATAGTCAATGCTAAGGCTCTTACGTGGCCGAGACGATAGGTTTTAGAATTTTCAATGCAGCCCAGTGTGGTGGAATTAAACGCAAATCAGGGAATTCAAATCGAGGAATTTGATAATGAGGTTGAGGTTACTCTTCCTACACCTAGAAACTCGGTGTCTTTAGAGTGGAATAAAGAGGTTCAACCTACCATATCAAGGGAAAATATATTGGAAGCAGATGACACTGCTAGTGATGCTGGGAGCAGCAGTAGCCGAAAAATCGTCGAATATAAATTTGTACAAATTCCAGTATATGAAGACGAAACTCCAAGCACGAAAATGATGATGAGTTATGAAATGCATTGTCATGCGATAGTTCAAGGAACTATTGACACTTGCATTCTTGCTAAACTGTGTTTTCCAGAATATGAGGAATATACTCTGGATATTCTTGTAGATACAGGAGCAACCAAATGTATTGCAAGGAAGCAATGTTTTCTAGAGGAGCTTTGGAAATCATTGGAAAAACCAATCTAAATACGGTTATAGATGAAGGTCAAAGTATGATCACGAATGTGGTGGAAAACGTGGTTGTCCTGTTAAACGAGAAAAAATTTACACTAAGGGAAGTCCTAATAGTGGATTACTTAGAAGTAGATTTTATTCTTAGGAATAGCTTTCTGCGAGGGCAAGCTGAAGTTAGACTTTTACTCAGGATAACAACCACATTATCCTTGGAGGTCATAAAATCCTTATTCTTGCTGAGCCTCAAGTTTCAAAAGTTAGAAACGGTTTTAGACCTGTAAGATTAAGGCAAGAAGTAGATCACATTGTTTTCCAAATTTTGGAAAAGGAAAAATGGTGGTTGAAAGCTTTTGAAGTAGAAGAAGTGGATGAGGTTTGTAATGTTTTCTTTCAAAGATTGTATCCTAGTCATCATTTAAACAGGATTGCATGGGATATATCGCAGGAGGTTGACCCCTCTAGTGCATGTCCTAAGAGCACGGATAAATCAACACATAAGGAGAAAAACTTGAAGGCTTAAAACATGAGCCGAAAGAACTCTTTAAAGATTGAGGAACCTGTAAAATCCTTTAAAGAGGAACTTTCTCCATGCTTTGATGATCAACCATTAAAGTTATAGGAAATAAACGATATATATGCTTCGCTTAAATCAAGGAAGGATGATGATATGATAACTACTAAATCATATCCTTATACTCTTGATGCAGAGGACGGACTTAGCAAGCAAATACCGGAATTGTTGGAAAAGCAATTAATACGCACTAGTAAAAGCCCGCACTCTTCACCAGCATTCATGGTTATGAATAGAGCTGAGCAGGAAAGAGGAAAAGTGTGGATGGTTATCGATTATAGGCAATTAAATGATAAAACTATTGATGATGCCTATAAGATACCAAACAAATCAATTTGTTTAAAAAAAGCTAGATTGGAAAAATCTTCTCAAAATTCAATCTAAAGTCAGGATTCTGGTAGATCATGATAAGAGCTTGAAAATACACATTTAGTTAGTGGTTTTTGGAGATTAATTGTGGGAAATTAGGCTTAATTTGGTAAAGTTGCTTAATATTTTCATAATTGCCTTTTACAGGATCACAAGTGTTTTTGAGTGTTTTTCATGTTACTAGTGTTAAATGTTATGCTCGGATGAAGAATCATGTTGGCAACGGAATGAGTGACGAGTGGAAACAAACGGATCAAGAATCGGAGTTGAATTGAAGAAGTTATGGAAGTTGAAGTAAAGAGAAGATTCTAGATTACGTTCCAGCTTGCATATGCCTCAGTATTTTGAGAATATATTGAGCTATAGAACTTGGCTTAAGATGATTCTTAGAACGCTGGAAATCTTATTCAAAGGGCTACATTTCAAATGTTTACAACTTTTCCAAATTCCATTGTTATCGAGTTCAAAAATCACCATCTTTGAAGAACAGTGGAATGATGCAGGAAGAAGTGCAACAGCTACTGTGCCGCGGCACACTTTTTCCAGCAGCTACTGTGCCACAGCATAGTGCCATGGCACAGTCACGGAAGTTACTAACTTGTTATCCATTTTTAGATAAGAGAATAGGGTTAAGGGTTCTAAATCAAATAGAATTAAGGAAAAACAAAACCTAACCCTTGTGGGATATAAATAGAAGTCTTTTAGAGCATTATTTGGGGGATTCTTTGGTGAGAAGAAAGGGAGAAAAACCTGCAGAGAAGAGAAGTAACAGAAGTTCTGGAGCTTTGATTCACAATATAGAGAAGTTTTTGTTGTTCTTTTCTTGTAAACTCATGATGAATGTTTTAATAAAGATGATTGTTTCTTTCATGTTTATTATGAACTAAATTTATTCTCTAGGGCTAAGATGTAGCCCAATCTCTTAATTATGTATTGATCTTTGATTGTTAATGTTTATTAAGAATTCTTCCTAAGTTTTACTATTTTTCCTAATGCTTTTGATTCTTAAGGGCCCAAGAATTGAATGAACTAATGGACTAGGTTGAGATCGAGAGATGATACTTAGTTGGTCTACGGTAGTAAAACCATAGGTTGAGCGAACGCTAGAGATAGGTTGCCACGACTTGTGAGGTTTTGGTAAATTCCATAGATCGTAATGATCTCCAATTGCTTAAATCTGATTAGAGATAATTCAGGTTAGTAATTAGGGGTTAATTTAATAATTGTTCGAGAGAAAGTTATTAGAAATTTAGGGAGTTTGACCTATAGGAAGAGCTTAACAAAATTAGCATAAGTGATTGATTCATATGAATAAGAGTTGGTGCGAAGCCTATGTCCTAGGTCTAGTCATCTTGTTTTTACCCAAAGGTTAATGTTAATTGTTCTCTTTTCAATTTTCTTTTAAATTCAATTGTTTATTTAAATTAGGTTTTCCTTGATAAAATTTAGATTGATCAAATAGTAATAGGATAGTTTAATTGGTAACTGGTAATAGTGATTCCCTTGGGTTGATATCCGTATTTTATACACTTTATTACTTGCACGATTTCGTACACTTGCAAAAATCAACAACAGATCCGAATGGAGGAGTCAAGCATTCATTTGACGGCTTTCACCTGTTTGAAAGAATTGTTTGAATGGATGGTTTTGCCTTTTGGGCTTAAGCAAGCACCATTAATATTCCAGAGGAAAATGGATAAGGTTTTTGGAGACTTATCTAACTTTTGTGTAGTTTATATTGATGATGGTAAAACTAAAGAAGAACATGTAAATCATCTTAGACTGGTGATCAAAAGGTTCCTTGATAATGGAATGATTATATCTAAAAGAAAGGTAGAATGGTTTAAGAACAAGGTGAAGTTCTTAGACAATGAGATGGGTGAAGGAGGTATTCAACTTCAAGAACATATATCAAAGAAATTGCTGGAATTTCCAGATGTGATGGAAGATAAGCATATGTTATAGCAATTTCTTGGATTAGCCAATTACATGCGCAAGTATGTTCCTAATCTTGCTAATGTAATCAATGGCTTGACGCTTAAGCTTAGTGATAAAGTGCCCTGGGTTTGGACACTTGAAGACACTATTAAGCGAACCAAAGCCTTGACAAAGCAATTAAAATCTTTAAAACTCCCGGAAAATGAGAATGCGCTTATTATAGAAAGCGAAGTGTCTTACTTGTAGTGGAGAGGTGTGCTTAAGGCTAAGAGTACTGATAAAATTGAACAGATTGTTCGATATACATTAGGAAAATTCTCTCCTGCTAAGATAAACTATCATATTCATGAAAAGGAAGTTTTAGCAGCGAAAGAATGTATTGACCGATTTCAATTATTCATAATCAGTCAGGAATTTACTTTAAGGACAGATTCTAAATATTTGAAAACTTTTATGAAATTGTCTTTAAAGAATGATAAAGCTAGACTAATCAAAAGGCAAATTTGGTTTACAAATTATGGAATCAAATTTGAATATATTTCTGGTAAATCTAACTTTGTTGTTGACTTTTTGTCCAGACATTTCTCTGAAGAATTACACGATCATGGTGGACAAGAAGAAAACTGGAAATCACTTATCATGCTCCAAGTGTAAACAACGAGGACACTTAAGGAGGAATTGTCCTTTGAAGATAACTTTGGCTTCAAGGGTTACTGCAAAAAAGGAGAAAACTGAGGAAAAGCAAGTGATCTCTACTCCTAAGCAAGTTACTATGGCTAAGCAGGTTACTACGGCAAAGCAGGTTAAAGAAGGAAAGGGTCAAGAATATGATTCTAATACTTTGGAAAGAAGAAACCCGAAATTTGAACGTCTGAAAGATGCTTCTATGAAGGAAATTACTTTTGAAAAGGAGGTTACTCCTAAGAAGGAAAAACAAAAGACTCAGAAGAAAGCAATAATTTGCGGGTCTTGTAAACAGGAAGGACGTGAACGAGCTAATTGTCCATTGCCAAAGACCAAAAATTCTGAGGATTCATCATTAGGTGCTACAAGCGTGGTGACTTCATACACTCCACAAAAATAGCGGTTAATTGATGTGGATATTTGTGAGAGGTTTAGCTTTCCAAAAGGCTTAAGATTAACCTCAGCTTGTCAAACACTCTAGGAGGATTTGGAAACCCAAATTAGAATAACATTGGCAACAGGACAAGGGGAAGTACAATTGCAGAGGTGTTTAGAGAAGCCAGCAAGAGGGTTAGCTTGGCTGGAAGCTGATAAGTTGTTTTATGAAGATGAGGAGTTTAAAGGAACTGATCTGCTTTATGAAGCAGGAATTCAAAAACTTGAGGTAATGAGAAAATGTCATTTGTTTGACATGGTAAATCTCAAAATCGAGAATTTGAATGATCTAATAGTAAAATTAGGAAAAACTGGCTTGACTGATTTGGTCCAAGGATTAGCAGTTTATCCTAATGGCGCTATGGAATTGTACGTTCCATGGAAAATCTTTAGAAAAGATTATTACAAAACCCTTTTGGATAAAAGATGGATCGATACAATGGAAATTGGTGTATAGGCAGCGATGGTGGACCCAAATATGCTAGACACGGTTAAGGAAACACTCTATGTATTGAATCGGAAGGTCGACACTTTCACTTGCATGATTACTTCCTCATTGCAAGAGAACTATAATATTCAACCTGTATAGATATGGGAATTTCTTGTAGGAGAAACGTGGTACCGAATTATGCTATATAACAAGGTAAAAATGGGTTCTTCTGTGCTAGAAGAAATTCAAAGAAAAGAAAAGGAAGATTGGATCAAGCTGCATATTGCAAAATTATTTCAGCTTAAATCCAAACTGGAGGAGTTTGTTAACGCAAATGCTACTGCCTATATCCATAATGGGATAGTGATAGTGTTACCAGATAGGTATGCGATGATCCAGGATACACTCTTCAAACATAATCAAGCCCAGTTAAGAACACTATTAGAAGGGTTTGATTTAGCCCATTTACCAAAGCAGGCTTTAATGGAAGGTAGTGTTTATCTTCCGAGAATGGTCTTAGCCCACAACTAGGAAGTCCAAGAAGATGAGACTGTGAAAGATTTTATTGATCTTATAGCAGTGGATAACTTTAAAGGTTGATAAAAATCTAAAGGATGGAGATTTGGACAACCAAAAACATGCAACACGTAATATGATGTAACAACTGTTGTAAACTAGTACAATGCATACGTAATAATAATAGAAAATGGGCCCAAAACTTTTCTTTTTATTATACGTAATAAGTCTTTTATACACAAAGAGCATTATTTACAAAATGCCATTTAAAAAGACAAAACAGGGGAAATAGTGTAGCTATTGCTCCTCGCTTGCCGACGTCCCTCCAACTGCATCATCACCTAGATTCTGCATCCACAAAGGAAAATAACGGGGTGAGCACAAAATAATGCTCAGTAAGTAAACCCTCTATCTGTGTATCCCCGTATGTAATTCTCTTAATTCTTTCCTCACACTTTCTATTGCTTTCTATTAAACGTCATGGCCTTATCTTACCGGAGGTACGGTCGGATGGCGTTCACATAGCACCATCTCGCTCTTCATGACTGGCGGGTGGAGTTCATAGAGCACCAACCCGCTCTTAGTGACTATCGAGTAGAGATCAGGAAGCACCTACCCGATTTTCGTAACTATCGGGTGGAGACCACAAAGCACCTACCGGTTTCTCATGACTTTCGGGTGACAATCACAAAGCATCAACCCGTTCCTAATAACTGTCGGGTGATGATCACAAAGCATCAAACCATTTCTAATAACTATCAGGTGATGATCACAAAGCATCAACCCATTTTTAATAACTAAATAGGTGACAATCACAAAGCATCAACCCATCTCTAATAACTAAATGGGTGACGATCACAAAGCATCAACCCATCTCTAATAACTAAATGGGTGACGATCACAAAGCATCAACCCATTTCTAATACTCTTCTCATTCATTCTACTCTAGCACTTCTCATTCTCCCTACCCTTAGAGTAGTTGCATTCACAAAGTTCTCTACTCATAGAGCAAATGCCTACACAAAGTTTTCTACTCTTTCTTAAGTCACTTCTCTATGCACAATTAATGCCTATGGATGGTTCATCTCCACTAATGCACTTATGAAATGCCAACATGCAATGTTGCAAGAATTAAGGTTCACTACTCATACTCAAACCTCTATTAGGCATTTCATCAAACAACTCAAGTGTATAACAAAACTCTACTATAACAATAATTCTATGTCTTTCTCTAACCATCCAAAATGGGAGAAAACTCCCTCACATAGCCATAATTCCTGCCAAAGAATAACACTTCCAAAAAGGATTTCTCAATATCCTTCAATTCCATCTCAAACTACCTTTCCAACCCACATTTCACTTCTTATACTTGAAATGTATGAACAATCACAAAGCAATAATAATCTCCATTTAAGACTCAATAACATAGCATATAACATGTATATAACATACATCCATAATTGTTGTTAAAACCCTAATCAAGAAAATTCTCAAATCTCACTTGGGTTGGGATTTACTTACCCTGTGATTGAGATATCTCACTAGCACTTCCTTTCTCTTGGTTTGCTTGATTTTTCTCTACCCTTAAACAATTCAACCAAAGGCCCTCAATATTCAAATACACTCAAATTTCACAAACCTTCACATCCAAAGCAAGAATCCTTACCTTAGGATGCCTTAGATTGCTTTCCTACCCCAAATCACTCCGAAAGCCCTCTTAAAAACCTTGAACAAATGAAAGAGAATTTGAGAGGAAGAAAGAAAGGAGAGTGGCGATGGAGAAGAAGAATGAAGGGTTTGCAATGACTTAATTCCTTTTAATGAAATTTATACACAAGCATTCCCATTTTGCCCTTACTCTTCCTTAGGAATTCCATCCATATCCTTTGATTGATTACAAACACACCCCAATATCAACATATTCTCCATGAAAATTTCTTACATTTTACTCCCCACTTGTCTTACTAATTAGGGATAGAATGGTCAAATTGCCCTTAGGGAAGAAAATATCTAAAACTTAACAAACATTTTGGTCGGCCTTTGTCAGGAGTGGCGAAGAAGATTCTCCGCCACAGGTAAAACCTGTCCCAGCCAGCCCTTTCCGTGGCTTCAACACCTCTTCGCCGCGGCGAAGATTCTTCTTCGCCCCGGCGAAGCCTAGAATACTGAACTCCTTTTATTTCAACCAATTTCAGGGCAAGTATTCAACATATCACTTAATCAAAGGTCAACCAAGCAATAATACTAACAAACCAACTCAGATAAGAGCAAAAGAAGAAACGTTAGCTCTGTACCTCAAGTGGGGCGTTACATATGACGTGTATCAAACAAGCTGAAAATAATGCGTGGACATCTAAGATTTTGCCAACGAAATTCAACAATCCAAATTAAAAGAAGGCATTGGATGTTGTCTTTTATAATAATTATATTTTGTCTTGTTGTATTTTGTCCTTTGTAATAATGATGTTTTTTCCTTTTGTGATAATTGTGGCTTTCTTTTGTAATAATTAAAGATGTAATAATTTGTCTTTTCATGACATGTGGGAGACATGTGGACCTCAATATCATTATCTTCTACGGATTCAATTCGATTGAAATCCGAACTTTTCTATATAAGGAGAAGCTTATGTACATTTTAATCAAAGAAAAATTAATAATATTTTCAGTTTGTGAAAAATTCATTCTCTCAATCTCTCGCTTTACTTTTGAATTGCAAACTCGAAGCAAAAAAAAATGGTCACTCAAGAAGATTGATACCTAGGAATGAATTAATCTTTAAAACTGAATCTATATGTTTTCCTCTCCAATTAATTAACTAGGTTGTTTAGTTATTAATTGTAATAATATTTGTTAGACTAGGTATAACAAATATTACGTGTTAGGGGGCGTGTGCATGCACTCGGTCAATAGAAACAATGAAATGACGATAAAGAATAACCACCACTAAGTAGCCAACGGTCAACTAAGACTTTTGGGTATATTACTCAAGAGGTTCTGAGTTCGATCCACCGGAGTTACTAATAGGGGTGGCGACGCCCGAAATTTACCCAGCTAACTTCCTCTTCCCTCATTGGTTATCATATAAAAATTGAAAAAATATTTATGAATCTCTTTAAGAAAGACGAAATGCTTATTTAGATGATTCAAGATATTTAATGCGATAACCCTGTAACTAATCAAAAATTTATTAACTGAAGTTAAATATGAAGTAATTAATGTTTTGTTTAATGGTAGTAATTAAGGAAACTGTAATTTCTATGTAAAAAGGGTTTTACAAAGAAATCTTAAACATCAAAGGGCCCTAGATAGTAGTCAAAGCAAAGAAAAAAAATTCGCCCTTCTTTGTTGACTTTCTCTTGGCTCAAGATTTAACACCAAAACTTGAGATGTGTGAATATTTTGATCATCAATAGATTAAAAGAGAACATTACTTGCTGTTTGAGTACTCGAAGAGGCGACCACGACTAGAGAAGACGATGAGACCCACTTCGGCTTCACAAAGTATAGAAAGTTCATTGGCTTTCTTCTTTAAGCCATTTCTCCTCTTGCAGAAGGATACTTGACTATTCCTTCTGTTTTCAATCCTCTTGATCTTTGTTTTTCCTCTCCCCATTTTTACAGCAAGGTCCTGAAACAATCTAAATATTTATGTAATATAACCAAACATGTGTTCTTGATTTGCATATCTAAATAACTGAAAGAAAAGGATTTATCAACTTTATGTGCATAAATGATCATATATAAAAGGCATAAATTTTAATGATTGAACTCAGGAATATGTAGTTACTTATCTCAAAGAAAAAAAAATAGAAAATAGAAAAAGACCACAAAATATAGGATCATCAGCATAAATAATGGATAGTAGATGCATACTTTTATAAACATATTTATAACTTTTTTGGAACCAAAGAAACCAAAATGTACATAAACTCTATTCACAGACACCCTCTATAACTTGTTTATAGCTCTTATTTTCTATCACTATGTAGAAAGATAAATTGTAAAGATACAAAGAGAAAGAGACTGGTTTTGACCAAGTAAGTGCTTTGAAGTTTTAAATTCTTAGTATCTATTGGAATCTTGTAGACTTCATTTTCATTATTTCCTTAGCAAAGGTATGGAATGAAACTTGTTTAACAAGGGGATGAATTGACAGTTACCTGGAAACTTCAGGGAGACCTCAAGTCAATGAGGTCCTTCATTCATGAGTGTATTATAGTTTTATGAGCCGAATTTTCCAAAAATGGAATGCATAGTTTATAATTCTAATTTTTTATTGGATTAAATGCATTCTCATTTTGCATTACCTTAATCAACGTCAATCAATAAAATTTGGAAATTTTGTTGATGCGTGATTTTGATACCAACAACCCGCACGTACAAATTGCTAAGTTATTCTTAGAAATTACAGGTGATATGATTGATTCAAAAGCTAATCAATATAATTGAATGCAAAGACTGAATAGTAAATGAGAAATGATTTTTAAAGTGGTTTGGATACTTAAAACGATTCCTACGTCCACTGTTTCTTTTATATATGAGACTTTACAAGAGGTTGCATATAGCAAACAACGTGCAGAGGTATAATAACTGAGTATTTAGAGAGAATATCAGGTTAGTCTCTTTCTCGCAGGTTATCTTTGCTCTAAAAATAAAAAATATAATCAGAATCAGAATGAGGGTTTAGGATCCCGAAAATGAGAGGAGGAGTCTTCTATTTATAGTAGTCGAATTCAAGATAATTGTTACAAATCTGCAAGTGGGTACGTGTTGTTCAAATCCTTCCTTGCCTCCCATTGGCTGATAACTTAGGAAATATCCTCAAATTATCTGGGGCTTGGACAGGTGTGTGATCCTTAGTCACTCATAGATAAAACCTGAATTTTCCAAGTTGATGGTAGCCATATTCTTTCTGTCTCGGGTCAACATGGCAACGCACACTGATATCACGGCCCATGCAGAGTGGGCACGGGCATCGGCCCTCTGCAGCGGCCCACTGCGTGACTCACAAAGTACTGTCCCCTCCCTTAAGGGATTTTCTTTCGCCTCCCCCATGGCTCGAACCCATGCCCAAGGGGCTATAGGCAAATGGGAAGCACCATGAGTACCATCAGGCTAGCTAGCCTGATGGTACTCACCATGCTCCCCAATTGACTATAGCCCTTTGGTCTTGGGTTCGAATGGTGAGGGAGGTGAAAAAATCCCTTAAGGGGGGACAGTACTTTGTGAGTCACGCAGAGTGGGCCTGCCAGAGAGGGCCGATCAGCCGTGGCCACTGTGCAGAATGGGCCGTGACATGCGGCCATCGGAAATGGTCACTTCAGCGATCATTCTTTCTGTCCCACGAGTCTAGAATGTTCAGAATTTGGTGAAGTCATCAACACAAACTTTGTAGCTCTCTGAATAATCTTTCCAACGCAATGAGAATCATCAAATTCTGATTTCTACAGCTCATGTTATGATCAAAACATCGAAGCATGCTCATCTTGAAGGATTTCCAAGTTTTACGTCGTATCTTCAGCGCGTAACAACTTTTTCGTTTCAACTCTGATTCTTGCACCGTTTGTTCCTACTCATCATGAATTCCATCGACATTATTCTTCTTCATTCAAATATCATTTACTCAAAATACACCCGTGATCCCATAAAAGGTATTTATGCAATAATTAACTCAAATTTCACATTAAAAACACATTTTTCCACAAATAATCCAATTAAATCACTAACAAAATATGTATTTTCAAGCTCTTGTCACAACCCCCAACTAGGTTCTTGCTAGTCCCTAGCAAACTAAGCGATAAAACAAGTCTCTAAGATTGAAAATAAAACAACCAATTAAAACTTATATCTAAACTATCCTAAATCACTTTCATGGATTGACACGATTGCATTTAGCATATGCAACAAGCCTTTAAACCCCTAGGCAGCCCTAGTTGGATGAGTTGTAGTCTTGTAAGGGTTTCCAGTGATGAAACCCACAAACATCCACACTAAACTTAACCTAAATCCCAAAATATAAAAAACAAACATAAAAAGAACAAAAACTAACAAAAATTCTTGAATCAATCATAAAGTTGTCTCAAAAATAGCATATGCACAAAACAAATAGAATAATTAAAAATCGCCTAAACTCATAGACAATGCAAACGTCAATTCCATTTTTGTTATTGACCCTAGAACATCCATACAACCACAAACCATTTGTCTACAAACCCGGACAGTTTTATGCAAAACATTCATGAACAAAATTTTGATTTCAATATTCGGGTTGTGACTTATAGGTAATCATGGAATCAAACTCTATCCACTCTCCACTAATGTAGAAATTCACACTACCTTTGATCAGTAGGTCTTTGTAAAGGTTGTAACATTAGGCCAGGGTATAGGTTCATGAAAGAACAGAAAGGGAATTAAAAAAAAAAAAAATCAAATTAAGAGACTGAATCTTCATTCATTCTTATTACTATCATACAAAAACACATCCCTTTTTCACTCAGTAACTTCCCAATTTTTATCAAGCTCTTTCTTTTCGACACTAAACTATACCTATTTGCATAATCTCACATCTTCACAATGCTTTTCAATGCCCACTTTTCTTTTCTTTCTCTCTTTTTTTTTTTCATCATTTTTTCAGCTTTTTTGTTATTTTTTTTTTTCTAACAATAATAAGAAGAAGAAAGTAGAAAACACACACACAGCCCCACTGATCTTACAAGCACTCCACAACCCCCAACCAATTTCTTCACATAAACCTGGGTTGTGGCAAAACTACACTTCCTCACCAACACTCATAATAACCCTGAATTACAATTAAGTCTCTTAAAGATAAAACAGGTAGGATTGTGTTTTAGGCTTATAATCAGAGTAGGTTAAAAAATAAGTTCAAAGAAGGGAAAACAAAGGTAAATTGCATTTAAACAACTCAAAGGGTTAACTAGTGATGATAATAAAAAGGGTCAGCTTAAAAGGCTCAATCAGTCCAAAAACAGCCTAAATCATTTCATAAGTGATGTGAACTCTAGGATTTCGCCTTGAGTGGTTGTCAAATGAGTTCTAGAGTTTGTTGAGATTGCAAAAATGTCCATGAAAAACTCACACATAAAATGTCTCTAAGTGAGCAAACTTAACCACTTTCAATCCACAAATAGCTAGGGTCTCAAATAAATGTTATTAACCTTCACAATCATCCATAATTAAAGGGGAAAATTAATGTCCATTTTTTACATGTTATTGCAATCATACTCCTTTCATAGAAATATAAATTAAACCAAGAATAAAACCAAAATTCAAAACAAAGCACAATAAAACAATAAAAAATTTCTCATAAATCCATAAATTCAAAATCTTTGGGAAGATACTTCCCTTACCTCCAACCTAAAATCTACATTGTCCCCAATGTACAAATGTAAACAAAAGGAAAAAGAGAAAAAGAAAAGTTACCCCCTTTTGCAATAGTGAAGTGCGAATACGCATGATAATTTGATCACCAACTCATTTCATTCCATTGCCGCCTTTTAATTCTGTCAAAACAAAGAAACTGATGGTGCACCTCATCAGAAACACACATCACGTGTTAAATTATGAATTTAGAGAAACAAACACAACATCAAAATTATGTACACTAAACAGAAAAAAAAAAATTAAACATACTTGAAAATTAATACATGCAAAAATAACAAACTAATCAATAAAAGAAAAATGAAAATAAAAAGCTTGGGTTGCCTCCCAAAAGTGCTTGGTTAAAGTCGTAAGCTTGACTTTTCGTTTTCTTCAATCCGAATCATCTAGGAGAGTCCAAGCCCTCATATCCTTAATTCAACCATTCAAATAGGGCTTTAATCGTTGTTCATCCACCATCTCAAAGTCAAAATCCATAGTCCTAGAGTTGAATAAAGAATTCTCTAGGGGTAAACTAGGATAGTTTTCTTCTAATTTTTTATTCACTATGTTATCAAGGACAGTAATCTCAAAGCACGTGTCAAAGTTAGATGGACGCTTCTTAGCATCAAAAACATTAAACTCTACTTACTCATCTTCTACCCTTAAGATTAATTTCCCTTGATGAATATCTATCAATGCTCTACCAGTTGCTAGAAATGGTCGTCCTAAAATTAAAGGTATTTCCCTATCTTCCTCCATGTCTAACACTATGAAATCTACTAGGAAAATCAGTTGGTCTACATTAATCAAGATGTCTTCTACCACCCCTTAGGATATGTTATTGATCGATCAGCTATTTGGAGAGACACGGTGGTTGGCTTCAATTCTCCTAATCCAAGTTTCCTGTAAATAGAAAACGACATTAAATTTATGCTTGCCTTTAAATCCATAAAACCTTATCAAAATAACAACTACCAATAATACAAGGGATAGTGAAACTCCTTGGATCTCATAGTTTAGGTGGTAGTTTCTTTTGAATCAGAGCGCTACATTCCTCCGTTAACATGACCTTCTCGTATTCATCAAATTTTCTCTTGTGTGTGAGGATCTCCTCCAAAAACTTCTCATATTTTGGCACTTATTCTAACATATCAAAAAAATGAATATTAATATATAAACTTTGAAACATGTCAATAAACTTACCGAGTTGCTTGTCAAGCTTCTAAAACATTGTGGGTATGGAAGGATTGCATGGCTCGAAGAAAGTTTCTACTCAGATTCACGCTCGTGACGGCCATCAGATTCATCACCATAGTGATGAGTTCGAACTTTTGTCAATTTGGGAGTTGTTTCACTATTGCCACAACCACCAGTTTCATTGCCGTGACGATCCTCCTTCATGCCTATGATCTTCTCCAAATTTTCACGCTCGCCGTGATGATCGTTCTTCTACTCTTCCTTCAAATCTTTCTGTTGTTCTTGCTTCTGTTTTTCATCCTCTGAATTCTCCAAAATTCTTCCACTCCTCATGGTGATTGCATGTGCTTGTGCCTTGGGATTCTTCTCTGTATTGCATGGCAAAACTCCTTGAACTCTTCCCACTAATATGTTATGGATTTGCCCTATTTGAGTCTCAAGGTTTCTAATAGAGGCTGACTGATTTTGGACAAGGATTTAAGGCTTCTCAAACATCTTGCTTGTCTCTTGAATGAACTTGGTAAGCACATTTTTCAAGTTAGATTTTGGCTCTTGAGTTTGAAAAACAAAAGATTGTTTATGCTCGTTGTTGTTGCTCCACGAGAAGTTCGGATGTTTCCTCCATGCCAGATTGTATGTGTTGGAATATGGATTCCCTTGCCCCATTTGGAAATTATTGACCTAATAAGCTTGTTTAGGCTGAGCAAATGGATTCCCTTCTTGATAATCCTTGGATGAATGATTTCCTACACAGAGTTCGCATGTTAGAGAAGAGGATTCAATTGCATTTATCTTTAAAACATTACCCAATTGCTTCTGGATGTTTGAAAGTTGAGCAACCAATATGGTGTAACCATCAACTTTGTACACTCCTGCTAATTTCCTTGTTGAAGTTCTCTCTGAAGTCCTCATATAGTTATTGTTCGCCATCACCTTAATCAGATTGTATGTTTCCTCTGGTGTTTTATTGTTCAAGGCTCTTCTACTTGCAACATCTATCATGGCTTGAATAGTTGGCAGCAACCCTTGGTAGAACGTTTGCACTTGCTACCAGATTGGTAAACCATGGTAAGGGCACCTCCATAAGAGATCCTTATACCTTTCTCATGCTTCATACAATGACTCTAAGTCTTGTTGGTAGAAATTGGTAATCTCACTTCTCAGCTTGGCAGACTTGGCAGGTGGAAAATATTTAGTAAGGAACATTTGAGCTAACTCGTTCCATGTTGTGATGCTCCCAGATGGCAGAGAAATCAACCAAGCCATAGCTTTATCCCGAAGAGAGAATAGGAAAAGCCTTAGCCCAATTGTATCATCAGATACTCCATTGTGCCTGAATGTGTTGCATAACTCCAGAAAATTGGTGATATGCAAGTTGGGATCATCATTAGGTAACCCAGTGAGGTGGTCTCCTGATGCTAGAATATAACCCATCAACAGTAAGAATAGAGTAGTCCTTCAATGCTCTTCGAATCAGTATCGCTCCACCAATTGCACTTCCTCCTATGGTATCCTCATTATCATTCTCTTGATTTTCCACATTGGGATTTATAATTCCCGTGTTAGCCATTGATTTTTCAAAGTTAGCTTGCCTCTCTTCTTTCCTCAACTATTTAGCCGTTCTCTCGATCTCAGAATCTAAGCGATTAAGATCACCACCACCTTTTGAACGTAAGCTCTCGAAGTTCTAACTAAAAGAAACAAACAAAACAAAAATGAAATATAATTTCTAAGCAAAAATAAAACACATCAAATTAGCAACTAGATATTTCATATTAACATTGCTAAAACAAAATAGTTCCCCGACAACGGTGCCAAAAACTTGACAGGCTATTCGTAAGTGTACGAAATCGCGCAAGTAATAAAGCTCGAGTAAACGAATGTTGAATCCCAAGAGAACTACCTACCAAGTATCGAACTAGTCTATTTTATTGCTATTTGATGAAACAAAATTTTAAGAATGAATTTAATGAAAAAGAAAACAAACTAAAAACTAAACAAAAGCATAATTTTATTAATACTTTGGTAAAAAGATCAATATGACTAAATCTAGGGCACAGATTTCACACCAATTTAATCCTATGCGTTGACAATTATTGCTAACCTAATTAAATTTATTCTAAAGGACAAACTCCCTGATATTCCAATAACTTTTTCTTGAACAATTAGCGAATTAACCTTGAGCAACAGCCCAAAATATCTCTAAGTTGAATTTAGAAGCTAAGAGATCATTAAGTTCTATGGAATTTACCAGAGCCTCACATATCGCAATAACCTATCTAGAGCGCTCGCTCAATCTATGGTTTTATTACCTTAGACTAATCAGGTTTCATCTCTCGATCTCAACCCAACACCTGATATCATTCAACTCTCGGATCCATGAGAATTAAAAGTATTACACACAATAATAAAACTTAGAATTAATGCTCAATTAAAAATCAACAAAAATAACGTCAACACATATTCATAAATTGGGCTACATCTTTAGCCCTAGAAAATGTGTTAGGAAACGATCCATTGAGGCAGCGGAAGACAAAAAAAATAATAACAAGGATCGTTCCATAGAACCAAGATCAGGATACAATTTTATAGTTTATATCAAAATAAGAATCTGTAGAAAATTAATCTGGAGTTTAAGAAATCATACACATGTTTGGAGTCTCCTTCAAGTTGTCTCTGAATGTATATTGCTACCGACCCAAGTGCAGGATCGAATCGACATAGTTTGCATGAAGACAATTGCAAAGAATTAAAGAGGGATTTACTAGATCCTCTTTAGCCTTAAGAACAAAGAAGAAAAGGAAGAGTATTTGATTTTCAATCAAAACTCAACTCTGGTGTGAGGGAGTGTTTTGGGTGCAGTGGTTTTTCTTTCTTTTCAATGAAATGAGTTAAATGAAATTCACATCCTTTTACAAATTAAAACATTTCTTTTACAGTAATATTTTAATTGCCCTATTCTCATATGGAATAGGCTTGGGCTCCAACCCAAACACCCCATATTTCCAAACACTCCCAATTCGATATTTATTTTAATTCATCATTATCTCAATTAAAATCAGTTAATATATATTTAATATATATATTAAACATATATTAACATTTAACAATAACGATAATTTATTTAAATATATGCGAACACATATTTAAACGTAATTTCACTTATTTAATTTTTCTAATAAATTAAATAAAGGCTATACCTCAGCAAATTTAATTGCACTGTGAAATTACCAAAATACCTTTTCGCCCAAAAAGACGAAAACGCCTTTCTAACTTCCTGGCTCTTAAATTATCTTCTATGTGTGTGACCCATAGGCTCCTCATCATACCGGCAGTGTGTAGTATCGTGATTAACACCAATTAATCGTCTCACTACACACAGTCCAAGATTGGCCCCTAGCAAGGCATCATGGCCACCCTACGAATTCGGATTCAGCAAAATAGCTACCTATCAACAATATGGTCACCGTACAATTTGATCCTTTCATCATACGTTATCTCGATAAGATGAAGGCATAGAAATAGTGTCAACTTTCCGTTACTCTCGATATTATGTATTCAGTTTCTAGACCAATGACCTATATTATAAACTAGATAGAGCAACAACTCAATCCCACTATGGCCACAGTTTTAGTGTCATTACCATATATTGAATTGCGCCGTGAGATAACTTCTCCCATACCCAGGAGTGATGAATCCTCTGTCTATCCACCACAGTCTTGATACACTCCTTGATGCAGCCAATCACCACTATATAGATAGCTCTAAAAAGAACTGCGTTAGGCTAGTGTCAAACTGCACCAATCGGTGCACAAGGCACTTCGGTGATCTCAAGTCTAAGGATCACATGCACCACCATTCGTTGGAGGATTTGTTCCATAGACACTGGGGTTACCATCCATATGGAATCCTCTAGTGGTTAGTCCATTGAACTTGCTGTAGTGTATTTGCCTACAGCAAGTACCCATGTGCAGCACCAGGTTGTCACCAAACAACCTTGACAAGTGAGATTAGTCACTGCCTTTCGACAGGGTCGTTCAACACTATGATAGCCTTACCGTATTATCCGTGCGCTTACTTTAGGATAATATTGGGGCTACGAACGTTTCTAGAATGGCCACCATATGTGCTCATAGGGTTCTCAATATCAAGATTTGAAACACTTGATACCCTCGTCACGGTTCTACAATTCTAAGGACATATAAAAATACATATTGCAATAATAATGATTTACACGATATAGAATAAAATGCCTTTTATTATTGATTAATGAACATTATTACAAAGAGTCAATTCTACAATAATTGATTAGCTCCAAGGCATCTACTCTAACAAAAGGGATTTAGTTCATAATTGCAGTAATAAAAACAACCATTGTATTCAATAACATGAGTTCAAGAAAGAAAAATAGAAAAACTTCTCTAATTGGTGAACAAGAATTGCAAGAATTTCGATCTCCAAAATAATAGCCGTCCTTTCTCCTGCTCTAATCTCCAAAAACTAATTAAAGAGACTTATTTATAGTGCTAGGGTTTGGAGGTTAGTTAGGCAAGAATTACTTAAACCATTTAGATTCGGACTAGGAGAATACAATAATCCAAACAGGCCCATGATCCATCGCTGTGATGATCAGAAATGGTGGCTACAATGATCATTCTTTCTATCCCACAAGTCTAGAATCTTTAGAATTTGGATAAATATCAACACAAAATTTTTAGCTCTTTGAATAATGTTTCCAACGCCATAAGAATCATCAAATTCAAATTTCTACAACTCAAGTTATGATCGAAATATCGAAGCATGCTCATCTTGAAGGATTTCCAAGTTTTATGTCGTATCTTCAATGTGTCACAACTTTCATGTTTCAACTCCGATTCTTGCACCATTTGTTCCTACTCATTATGAATTCCATCGAGATCATTCTTCTTCATTCAAGTATCATTTTTAACTTGAAAATACTGAAAATACACCTGTGATCCCATAAAAGATATTTGTGAAATAATTAACTCAAATTTCACATTAAAAACACATTTTTCCACAAATAATCCAATTAAATTGCTAACAAAATATGTATTTTCAAGCTCTTATCAGTGGTCACATCCAATGGTTGGGAACATGCCCTGCCCAAATCTCCCTTGCAAAGGAAACCAAGGGTCGCCTTTTTCCCTATAAAACCTTAAGTCTACTTCAAAATTTTTACAGAATTTGAATCTTCAGATAGAAGAACAGAGTTTTCGCACTCAAGAAATCAGTTCATCTATCTTTTAGTTGATGTGCCCTTGCCGTTATGATAGAGCGTTCGTTCCCAGCAACCAAGAGGTAAGGAAAATTATTCCCTTCTTCCTTTCATTCCCGTTAAAAGCTTGGTTCTTTCACAGCAATGGTGGGCTTGAACGCCTGATAAACTTACATGATGCATATTGTGGGGCAGTGTTCAAAAAGGAGACACCTCAAGAATCGAAAACCTAGGGCTCAGATCCTTAGGAACTAGTTGTCAAGGACGTTTAGGGTTTTTTTTTTAAGAGTTAATGAGGGAAAATTAAGGTTTCTTATCTTTTCAGTTGTCATATGACACTGTATACGGAGACTGAGTCAACTCTACATGTCGCACATTTTCTGACTTCAGGAGCAATGAATGTTTCAGATATGCGAGCAATTGAAGGAACCAGTTCGCAGCCCCCAAGCACCTCAGCGGGCCTAGCACAAGAGGTGCAATCAGTAGCCACTGCAGATGAGATCCAGAAAGTGGTAGACCAATTTACAATCGATGTAAATGTCTACCAGCACAGATCGCACACCACTCAAGACCCTCCAAAAGGAATGGCTGTGATCTCAAAGGCAATCTTTAAATGCGAGGTGACGATACCTTTTCACCCTTTTATTAGATTGATCCTCGACCACTTTGAGGTCGTGCCGTTCCAACTAACGCCCTATGCGTACTGATTATGATTGCTATGTATATCGCATGCCACTAACATGAACTCGACGAGTTAACAGCGCTAGAACTTGCATACGCCTACATACTAAAGAAAAGCAAGGACAAAGATTCTTTTTACCTCTTGAAGCGATCTACAATCGAGGGAGGGATATTTGGTTACCCCAACAATGTTGGGACTTATGACACCAAATATTTCTTCTTCGAGTATAACGGTGTTTGTAAACTTAGAGAGCCGAGTAGGTTTTTCCCTTTTAATTTAAAACTAACCATCATTTCCTTTAACTCTCTTTTGGTGGCTAAGACTAATGGGTTCTTTTTTTCTTTTTCTTTTTTTTTTTTTTTTCTCCAGAGAACAAGATGACCAGGTTGTCGGCTCTAGCAGATTTCAGAAGCATCGAAGCGTTTGGTCACTTACCCTATCAGAGTCGTGACTCAAAACTGCTTGTGACCACTGCCAATCTGCGAAAGTATGGATTTTTTAGCCCTGAGGCATCTCCAGAAGCTCCAGCTCGTAAGTATCTTCATACCTAGAAGATTTTTAGCTTTGTGCTAGAGATGATTTTTTGCTAACTAATAATCCTAGGATTATACTATTTTTCTATATCTTTTTGGTAGGATTTTGGATACTTCTTTAGTATTTTTGTGCCTAAATTGCAACTTAAATTCATATATTTTACGTTTTAGGCCAAAACATGCAGTTGGAGCAAAACTGAGCGAAATTGAGTTTCTAGACCTGAAATCAAAAGAAATTTAGGAATCAGGGAAATTCTGATGCGGAGTGGAAGCACTATGGAGCTTGTTCCTATCGGGATTCAAGCGAAGAAGCAAGCGGAGGGTAGTTTCAAAATTTCAGAAAAGATGAGCAAAGTTCGCCACAGCAAAGATACTAGTTCCCCACACAACGAAGATAATAGTTCACCATGGCGAAGATAATTCTTCGCCGAGGCAAGCTAGCCTTGGGTCAGACGGTTTAGCGAGATTTCAATTCGATGACACGGCGAAAACTACATTTCTTCTGTTTATTAAAATGTTGCATTTTAAATGTATTGCATTAGAATCCTAAGGCTTTAGCTTACTATTTAAGAGAGCCTTAGCTCATTTTTCTTGGAGTTCGGATTTTGAGAGAAGAAGAGGAAGAAATTGGAGGTTGGAGCATTTTGAGTCTTCATTTAAGGAAGATTTCATTATCTTTCTACTGTTTTTAGCATGCTGATTTCTTTTCTTACAGTTTATTGTCTAAATTTCTTTAATTTAAATTTGAATAACCTACTTTTGGGTTAGGGTTTTGACCTAACTTTGATTACAATGGTTTAATCTATTATAGATGTTGTTTTTATATTCTATTGCATTGGATTTTGTATTTATTCTTGTTCGTAATGAAATTGAATGTGAGTTTTCCTTATTTCAATTGAATTTTGAGCATTGATGAGACTGAGAAGTGATTCATGTGTTAGCTTCTTAGAGTAAATACCATAGTTTAATGAATGCTAGAGAGAGGTTCGGAGATCTATGAAATCACTTTAGGGTTCCATTTAGCTAAAAAGACTTTGAACTATTAATCTTCATTTTGTTGGGTGCAGAAGTTTAATAGGGATAAGTAGGAAAATATAGCTTGAGAAGACATGTTTTACAACTTATGGAATTCGATTTATAATCCTTGCTTGTGAGTTTAAAAGCAACATCAACCGTAGTTTGAATCAGAGTAACTTAGTGAAGTCAAACCCCAACCTCTTTTTCTTGAATTGATATTTTCGTATCAGTTTTTATTTTCTTAAATCGTTAGAATTTAAATTTACGTTTTTAATTTTGTGTTAATTTCTATTTTTGTCTCCCACAAATCCAAAAATCTTTATTTTCTTCAACTAGTTACAAAACTAGGAAAATCAATGCTTAACACGCAATCCTCGTGGGAACGATACTCTATTCATCATTTTATTACTTTTTGTGACTAGTGCACTTGCTACACATTGCATGTGGTAAAACCAACGCATCAAGTTTTTGGCGCTGGTGCCGGGGATTGATTTAGTGTTCATATTGAAGTTTTCTAGTTTTCACTAGATTGGAGTTTTATTTTTGTTTTAATTAGTTTTATTTAATTTTGTGCTTCTTTTTATTCATTTGTGTTCTTGTGTAGTTTATGTAAAGAGCGAAACAACATCCAATGGTTCCCATTGATCCAAAGATTGAAAGACTGCAAGAAGACTTATTAGAGAGAAGAGAACGAGAGGCAATAGTCATTGAGATGAGAAACCAGAACTTTGAGGGAATTCTCAGTACCTTCCATTGATGGTAGTGGTCCAAGTATCACTAGACCACTGGTGCAAGCCAACAATTTTGAAATAAAGTTAGCAATCATCCAAATGATCTAACAGTCGATACAACTTGGGGGAGATGCAAAGGAAGATCCAAATTCACACATTGCAAATTTCTTAGAGATTTGCGACACATTCAAGGCCAATGGAGTGTCAGATGATGCCATCAGGTTAAGATTATTCCCCTTTTCGTTGAGGGATAAAGCAAAGCGATGGTTAATGGTGCTACCAGAAGGAACAATCACAACCTGAAATGAATTGGCACAAATTTTCCTGACTAAATACTTCCCTCCAGCGAAATCTACAAAGATGAGAAATGATATCACATCATTTCTACAAGAAGAGAATGAGTCACTTTATGAAGCATGGGAGAGATATAAGGAAGTACTGAGAAAGTGTCCACACCATGGTTTGCCTGTTTGGATGCAAGTCCAAACTTTCTATAATGGTTGCTAACAAATGTGCAAACAATGGTGGATGCATCATCTGGAGGAGCATTGCAAAACAAGATACATGAAGAAGCATATGAGTTACTTGAAGTCTGTAATATACTGTATAGCTAGTAATTCTTTGAGAAATATAAGATAAAATCCACTAAATAACTTTTATAAACATATATACATAATGTAAAATCTGAAAATTCTAATTTTAATTCATATAAATATATACACAAAATACTGATGTACTTTAGTAAGCACAAGGTAATCTTAAACAGTGCTGCCAAACTCCTCCGCTTCTTGACGTCCCACCAAATCATAAATCATCTACTACCTGCAAAATAGTAAAATAATGGAGTGAGCACTAATTGATCAGTAAGTAAAATAAACTACACGACTGTTCTTCTTTGGTTACTCATCTTCTGATTTTCCTTTTCTCACTTTATTCTTTGCTAATATTCTTCAGTCATTTCTGTTATTCTGCATTCTTTTCTGATACTCTAATTTGCTACTTACCAACATGCAAAGACACATCATTGAGAACATAAAAATACTAAATCATGTAAGTAGCATAATACATATGCAGAATAATAAACTTTCCTAAGAAAAGAACTTTCTTTTCTTTTCTGTTTTTGTTTCTCTTATGTTGTATCTCTTTCTTTTCTTCTCTGTTTTCTTTCTTTTCTTTCTTCTTTTGGTTTGCTGATCGGACTACGTTGATACATAGATTTGGAACCACCCTAGCCATGTGAGTGGGTACAGTCCTCATTTACATGCACTACTCACGAACTATACAAGTACTGTATCTCTCTACTATGGTCGGTCGCTCGTTACGGCATGCATGTAAGTATCTTGTATAGCTCTGACACCCTCATCCACACATACTACTCACAGACTGTACAAATACTGTATCTCTCTACTGATGCCACTCACTCGTGGTGACGTGTATGTAGGCATCTCTGTCACTCACGAGTTCCCCATCGCAAAAACCTTATATCATAGCATGCTAGAGAAAGAGAATAGAAAGAGATACTATACACATTTCAACATGAATTTCTGAGCTATGGAAATTCTACACTTGTATTCTTTAAAAACATACACTTTTTGTTAGGAAACGATCCATTGAGGCAGTGGAAAACAAAATATTTATCAACACGGATCTTCCATAAAACCAAGATCAGGGCACAGATTTATAGTTTATATCAAAATAAGAATCTGTAGAAAACTACTATGGAGTTTAAGAAATTATACGTACGTTTGGAGGCTGCTCCAAGTTGTCTCTGAATGTATTTTGCTACCGATCCAAGTGTAGGATCAAACTGACGTAGTCCACATGAAAACAATTGCAAAGAATTAAAGAGGGATTTGCTAGATCCTCTTTAGCCTTAAGAATCAAGAAGAAATGAAGAGTGTTTGATCTTTCAATCAAAACAAATCTAGTGCGGGAGAGAGCAAAAAGGGCTGTGTGTTTTCTCTTTTTCAATCAAAGTGAATGAATGAAAAACTATATCTATTTTTAATTAACACTTTTCTTTTATAGTAATATTTTAATTGCCCTATTCCCATATGGAATAGGCTTGGGCTCCAACCGAAACAACCCATGTTTCCAAACACTCCCAATTCGATATTTATTTTTATTCATCATTATCTCAATTAAAATCAATTAATATATGTTTAATATATATATATATATATATATATATATATATATATATATATATATAAACATTTAACAATAATGATAATTTATTTAAATATATGCAAACACATATTTAAATGTAATTTCACTTATTTAATTTTTCTAACAAATTAAATAACGGCTACGACCTCAGCAACTTTAATTGTACTGTGAAATTACCAAAATACCCTTTCGCCCAAAAAGACTAAAACACCCTCCTAACTTCCTGGCTCTTAAATTGTCTTCTATGTGTGTGACCAATAGGCTCCTAATCATATCGGCAGTGTGTGGTATCGCGATTAACACCAATTAATCGTATCACTACACATAGACCAAGATTGGCCCCTAGCCATGTATCTTGGCCACCCTATAGATTCGGATTCAACAAAATAGCTACCTGTCAACAATATGGTTATCGTACAATCCGATCCTTTCATCATCCGTTATCCCGATGAGACGAAGGCATAGAAATAGTGTCAACTTTCAGTTACTCTCGATATTATGTATTCAGTTACCGGACCAATGACCTGTATAATAAACTGGATAGAACAACAACTCAATCCCACTGTGGCCATAGTTTTAGTGTCATTGCCATTTACTGAATTGCGCCGTAAGGTAACTTCTCCCGTACCCAGTGTTAGAGTAGATACGCTAGAGCCAATCAATTATTGTAGAATTGACTCTTTGTAATAATGTTCATTAATCAATAAAAGGCATTTTATTCTATATCACGTAAATCATTATTATTGCAATATGTATTGATATATGTCCTTAAAATGGTAGAACTGTGACGAGGGTATCAAGTGTTTCAAAGCTTGATAGTGAGAACCCTATGAGCAGATCTAGTGGCCATTCTAGAAACATCCGTAGCCCCAATATTATCCTAAAGTAAGCGCACGGATAATACGGTAAGGCTATCATAGTGTTGAACGACCCTGTCGAAAGGCAGTGACTAATCTCACTTGTCAAGGTTGTTTGGTGACAACCTAGTGCAACACATGGGTGCTTGCTGTAGGCGAATACACCATAGCAAGTTCACTAGACTAACCCACTAGAGGATTCCATATAGATGGTAACCCTAGTGTCTATGGAACAAATCCTCTAACGAATTGTGGTGCATGTGATCCCTAGACTTGAGATCACTAGAGTGCCCTGTGCATCGATTGGTGTATTTTGACACTAGCCTAACGCAGTTCTTTTTAGAGTTGTCAATACGGTAGTGATTGGCTGCATCAAGGAGTGTATCAAGACTATGGTCGATTGACAGAGGATTCATCACTCCCGGGTACAGGAGAAGTTATCTCACAGCGCAATTTAGTATATGACAATGACACTAAAATTGTGGCCACAGTGGGATTGAGTTATTGCTCTATCTAGTTTATAATACGGGTCATTGGTCCAGAAACTAAATACATAATATCGAGAGTAACGAAAGGTTGACACTATTTCTATGGCTTCGTCTTGTCAAGATAACTTATGATGAAAGGATCGAATTGCACGATAACCATATCGTTGACAGGTAGCTACTTTGCTGAATCCGAATCTATCGGATGGCCATGATGCCTTGCTAGGGGCCAATCTTGGTCTGTGTGTTAGTGCGACGATTAATTGATGTTAATCGCGATACTATACACTGCCGGTATGATAAGGAGCCTATAGGTCACACACATAGAAGATAATTTAAGACTCAGGAAGAAAGAAGGGTGTTTTTGTCTTTTTGGGTTTAGGGTATTTTGGTAATTTTACAGAGCAATTAAATTTGCTGAGGTCGTACTCTTTCATTTAATTTATTGGAAAAATTAAATAAGTGAAATTGCGTTTAAATATGTGTTCACATATATTTAATTAAATCATCATTATTGTTAAATGTTAATATATATATATATATATATATATATATATATATATATATATATAGATTAAATATATATTAATTGATTTTAATTGAGATAATGATGAAATAAAAAATATCTAGTTTCTCACGTACTTTGCTTTGTTGGATTACATAAAGAAGAACTGTGGCTTTGATATACTCCGAGGAGACAAATTGTTTTACCTGAAGCCAACGAGTATCCTTAGTGATCTTCATGGGCTAGTCCAAATTGTTGATGATGATGATGTGAGAAACATGCTTGCAAGTTACATAAATACTAAGGGAATGCATGTTAACAAGTTTACTCTCTTAGAAAAGGATGATATAGTGTCTGTAACAACTGTTGTAAGCTAGTACAATGCATGCATAATAATAATAGAAAATGGGCACAAAACTTTTCTTTTTATTATATGTAATAAGTCCTTTATACACAAAGAGCATTATTTACAAAATGCCATTTAAAAAGAAAAAAACAGGGGAAACAGAGTAACTATTGCTCCTCGCTTGCCGACGCCCTTCCGACTGCATCATCACCTAGTTCCTGCATCCACAAAGGAAAAGAATGGGGTGAGCAAAAAATAATGCTCAGTAAGTAAACCCTCTATCTGTCTATCCCTGTATGTAATTCTCTTAATTCTTTCCTCACACTTTCTATTGCTTTCTATTAAACGTCATGGCCTCATCTTACTAGAGGTACGGCCGGATGGCGTTCACACAAAGCACCATCTCGCTCTTCATGACTCTCAGGTGGAGTTCACACAGCACCAACCCGCTCTTAGGGACTACCGAGTACGGATCACGAAGCACCTACCCGATTTTCGTAACTATCGGGTGGAGACCACAAAGCACCTACCCGTTTCTCATGACTTTCGGGTGACGATCACAAAGCATCAACCCGTTCCTAATAACTGTCAAGTGATGATCACAAAGCATCAACCCATTTCTAATAACTAACCGGGTGACGATCACAAAGCATCAACCCATTTCTAATAACTAATCAGGTGACGATCACAAAGCATCAACCCATTTCTAGTAACTAGTCGGGTGACGATCACAAAGCATCAACCCATTTCTAGTAACTAATCGGGTGACAATCACAAAGCATCAACCCATTTCTAATAACTAATCGGGTGACGATCACAAAGCATCAACCCATTTCTAATAACTAATCGGGTGACAATCACAAAGCATCAACCCATTTCTAGTACTCTTCTCATTCATTCTACTCTAGCACTTCTCATTCTTCCTACTCTTAGAGTAGTTGCATTCACAAAGTTCTCTACTTATAAAACAAGTGCCTACACAAAGTTTTCTACTCTTTCTTAAGTCATTTCTCAATGCATAATTAATATCTATGGATGGTTCATCTCCACTAATGCACTTATGAAATGCCAACATGCAATGTTGCAAGAATTAAGGTTCACTACTCATACTCAAACCTCTATTAGGCATTTCATCAAATAACTCAAGTGCATAATAAAACTCTATTATAACAATAATTCTATGTCCCTCACATAGCCATAATTCCTGCCAAAGAATAACACTTCCAAAAAGGATTTCTCAATATCCTTCAATTCCATCTCAAACTACCTTTCCAACCCACATCTCACTTCTCACAATTGAAGTGCATGAACAACCACAAGCAATAATAATCTCCATTAAGACTCATTAACATAGCATATAACATGTAGATAGCATACATACATAATTGCTATGAAAACCCTAATCAAGAAAATTATCAAATCTCAACTTGGGTTGGAATTTACTTACCTTGTGATGGAGAGATCTCACTAGCACTTCCTTTCTCTTGGTTTGCTTGATTTTTCTCTACCCTTAAACAATTCAACCAAAGGCCCTCAATAGTCAAATACACTCAAATTTCACAAAACTTCACATCCAAAGCAAGAATCCTTACCTTAGGATGCCTTAGATTGCTTTCCTACCCCAATTCACTCCAAAAGCCCTCTTAAAAACCTTGAACAAATGAAAGAGAATTTGAGAAGAAGAAAGAAAGGAGAGTGGTGATGGAGAAGAAGAATGAAGGGTTTGCAATGACTTAATTCCTTTTAACACATTTTATGCACAAGCCTTCCCATTTTGCCCTTACTCTTCCTTAAGAACTCCATCTATATCATTTGATTCATTACAAACACACCCCCACATTAACATATTCTCCATGAAAAATCCTTTCAATTTACTCCCCACTTTTCCTACTAATTAGGGGTAGAAAGGTCAAATTTCCCTTAGGGAAGAAAATATCTAAAACTTAACAAATATTTTGGTTGGCACGTCGCTGCGGCGAGAAAGCTTCTGTCGCCATGGTGAAATTGTCCAACAGCTTCCCCGTGGCTTCAACACCTCTTCGCCGCAGCGAGGATTATTCTTCGCCCCGGCGAAGCCTGAAACACTAAACTTCTTCTATTTTCAACCAATTTCAAGGCAAGTGTTCAACATATCACTCAAAGGCCAACCAAACAATAATACTAATGAATCAACTCAACAAGAGAAAAAGAATAAGCATTAACTACATACCTCAAGTGGGGCGTTACAGTGTCTTGCTATCCCAAAGAACATAATCTTGGAAATGTTTCGAGAGAAGTCAACCAGACATTTTCGGAGGAACACACATCAGATGTTGAAATTGAGGCATGGACATCAGATTTTAATTTTAATTTTTTCCGTTTTACTTTCATGCATTTTCATTTTCTAAATGTTGTGCAGTTCTTAATTTGCTAATTAATAATTATTCGTGTGATTTTTAGGTCTAAACACCAAAAAAAGGAAAACAAGAGGTCATACGCACTGCATAAAAATCATTACATTAGAAAAAAGAAAAAAATTGCCTATAGAATTTGATGAGGATCATCAGGCTGTTGATGAAAACTTAACTGATTTTGTTTGGTTTTTAGGACAAGCAATTCGGAATAAGTCAGGTTGTCCTTTGCAAATAAAGGAGTGGAAAGAACTTAAAGAACATGAAATTGACCATATGTGGACCATTATCAAGGTAAGACAGATAAGAAATAAATATTTATAATATTTTGTATTTTGTTTAATATATTAAAGTGCAGAATTTGAAACTTATTTATCTTATATGCTTTTCAGGAGAAGTTTGTATTTGAAGAAGTAGAAGGAAGGAAAGAAGCCATTTTTTGTCACATGAATGCCTTATGTAGGGATTACAGACACAAAATGAAAAAAAGATATTGTGATTCGAAACCAACTTACCAAAGTCGTCTAAAAAACAAGCCTAAACTTGTTCATATGCACGATTGGAAGTATTTGGTTAATTGTTGGAGTGAGGCAACCTTTCAAGTAAGCATAGCTATTTAAGTTACATTTTAGCATAATTACTATGTAATTATAAGATATAAATATTATTGCTTATTTTATCATTACATAGGAAAGAAGTAACAAGAATAAGACAAATAGATCAAAGCGGTCTATGGCTCCTTACACAGGAACTAAACGTTATGCTCGACTTAGATGTCAAATGGTATGAATTTGCTTTCAAATATGAGATTAAGTTTAATAATTCACATTCATTATTTTTTAATCAATATGTTCATAACTTTTATTATGACAGCAAAAGAAAAATGGATATACTCCTTCTCGTGTTGAAGTTTGGATAGAATCTCGCAAAAGAAAGAAATATAAGCAAGTTGAATCCATTATAGAAGACATTATTGTAATAGCTTTGTATTCTCTTTAACTACTTCTTGATTTTTTATTACTCACACACACCCAAGCTAATACCATAAATTTGTTTTGTAGTCACAGTTTGATCGATTAAAAAGGCAACAAGTAGAAGGACAAATCTTATTGAATGATGATGAAATATTTGAAGAGGTCCTTGGTAAAGAGAAGAATGGCTATTTGCATGCTTATGGTCCAGGAAAAAGTATTACCGAATATTTTGGAAGTAGACCAACTAAAGCACAACTTATGAAACAAGTACAAACAACTAGGAAGGACGCAAATGAAAAAGCAAATGGAGGAGGCAAAGAGGGAAGCAAATGATAAATTAGAAGAAGTGAGAAAGCAAATGGAGGAGATGAATAGACGATGGGAAGAGAAGTTCATGATGATGCTTACAACGCAAGGTCAACAATCTTCAATAAATAACCAAATCCTTTTGGATGAAATTGTAAGTTATTTTGAAAACTGCATATATACTATGAAAACCATTTTTCTTTTACATTAATCATAAAGTGATATGCAATGATTACATTGATCTATATGATCTTGGTTCTATGGAACGATCCGTGTTGATAAATATTTTGTTTTCCGCTGCCTCAATGGATCGTTTCCTAACAGAAAATGTATGTTTTTAAAGAATGCAAGTGTAGAATTTCCATAGCTCGGAAATTCATGTTGAAATGTGTATAGTATCTCCTTTGATTCTCTTTCTCTAGCATGCTCTGATATAAGGTTTTTGTGATGGGGAACTCGTGAGTGACTGACATGCCTACATACATGACGCCACGAGCAAGCGGCATGAGCAGAGAGATACAGTATTTGTACAGTCCATGAGTATGTGTGTGGATGAGGGCTGTACCCAGTAGAGCATACCTACATGCATGCCGTAACAAGCGAGCAACCACAGTAGAGAGATACAGTACTTGTATAGTTCGTGAGTAGTGCATGTAGATGAGGACTCTACCCACTCACATGGCTAGGGTGGTTCCAAATCTATGCATCAACCTAGTCCGATCAGCAAACCAGAAAGAAGAAAGAAAAGAAAGAAAATAGAGAAGAAAAGAAAGAGATACAATATAAGAGAAACAGAAACAGAAAAGAAAAGAAAGTTCTTTTCTGGGGAAAGTTTATTATTCTGCATATGTATTATGCTACTTACATGATTTAGTATTTTTATGTGCTCAATGATGTACAGTTTTATTCATTGTCTTTGTACATTGGTAAGTAGCAAAATAGAGTACCAGAAAAGAATGCAGAATATCAGAAAAGAATGCAGAATACCAGAAAGGAATGAAGAATATTAGCAAAGAATAAAGTGAGAAAAGGAAAATCAGAACATGATTAACGAAAGAAGAAAAGTCGTGTAGTTTATTTTACTTATTGATCAATTAGTGCTCACTCCGTTATTTTACTATTTTGCAGGTACCAGATGATTTATGATTTGGTGGGACGTCAAGAAGCGGAGGAGTTTGGCAGCACTGTTTAAGATTACCTTGTGCTTACTAAAGTATATCAGTATTTTGTTTATATATTTATATGAATTAAAATTAGAATTTTCAGATTTTACATTATGTATATATGTTTATAAAAGTTATTTAGTGGATTTTATCTTATATTTCTCAAAGAATTACTAGCCATACAGTATATTATAGACTTCAAGTAACTCATATGCTTCTTCATGTATCTTGTTTTGCAATGCTCCTCCAGATGCTGCATCCACCATTGTTTGCACATTTGTTAGCAACCATCATAGAAAGTTTGGACTTGCATCTAAACAGGCAAACCATGGTGTGGACATTTTCTCAATAGTTCCTTATATCTCTCCCATGCTTCATAAAGTGACTCATTCTCTTCTTGTAGAAATGATGTGATATCATTTCTCATCTTTGTAGATTTCACTGGAGGGAAGTATTTAGTCAGGAAATTTTATGCCAATTCATTTCAAGTTGTGATTGTTCCTTCTTCTAGCACCATTAACCATCCCTTTGCTTTATCCCTCAATGAAAAGGGGAATAATCTTAACCTGATGGCATCATCTGATACTCCATTGGCCTTGAATATGTCGTAAATCTCTAAGAAGTTTGCAATGTGTGAATTTGGATCTTCCTTTGCATCCCCCCCAAATTGTATCGACTGTTAGATCATTTGGATGATTGCCGATTTTACTTCAAAATTGTTGGCTTACACCAGTGGTCTAGTGATTCTTGGACCACTACCATCAATGGAAGGTACTGAGAATTCCCTCAAAGTTCTGCTTTCCCATCTCAATGACTATTGCCTCTCGTTCTCTTCTCTCTAATAAGTCTTCTTGCGGTTCTTTCAATCTCTGGATCAATGGGAACCATTGGATGTTGTTTCGCTCTTCGCATAAACTACACAAGAACACAAACGAATGAAAAGAAACCCAAAATTAAACTAAAACTAATTAAAACAAAAATAAATCTCCAATCTAGTGAAAACTAGAAAACTTCAAAATGAACACTAAATCAATCCCCGGCACCGGTGCCAAAAACTTGATGCGTTGGTTTTACAACATGCAATATGTAGCAAGTGCACTAGTCGCAAAAAGTAATAAAATGATGAATAGAGTATCTGTAACACCTACTGAAAACTAGTACAATGCATGCAATTAACAATGGAAAATTGGGCCCAAAAAGTTTCTTTTCATTACAATTCACATGTCTTTTATACACAAAAGTTACTATTTACAAAAAGTGCATTTCAAAAAGACAAAATAGGGAACAAGTAGCTATTGCTCCTCGCGCGCCGACACCCCTCCAACCGCATCAACACCTAGAACCCTCCGCATCCACAAAGGAAAATAACGGGTGAGCACAAATAATGCCTCGTAAGTAAAACTCTAACCTGTCTGTCCCCGTGTGTGACTCTTAATTCTTTCCTTTTCTAATCTCTTTATTTCTGTTTCTAATAACATCATGGCCTCATCTTACCGGAGGTACGGCCGGATGGTGTTCACACAGCACCATCTCACTTTCTATGGCTATCGGGCGGAATTCACACAGTACCAACCCTTTCTTAGTGACTACCGAGTGAGGATCACAAAGCACCAACTCGGTTTCTCCTAACTATCGGGTAGAGATCACCTAGCACCTACCCGTTCCTCATGAATTTTGGGTAATGATCACCAAGCATTTACCCGTCTCTAGTCACTATCGGGGGATGATCACAAAGCATCAACCCGCTTACTAGCCGTTGGATGATGATCACAAAGCATCAACCTACATATCTCTTAACTAATCGGGTAAAGGGTCACAAAGCATCTACCCATTTCTATTACTCATTGGGTGACGATCACAAAGCATCGACTCATCTCTAAGGGCTATTCGGATGATGTTCACAAAGCATCAATCCGATTCCCATAACGGTCGGGTGATGATCACAAAGCATCATCCCAACTATACTACTCTTCTAACTCATTCTATTGTAGCATTTTTCAATGCTCTCTACCCTTAGAGTAATTTTACCCACTAAGCTCTCTACTCATAGGGTATTTCTAAACACAAAGTTTCCTACTCTTTCTTAGGTCACTTGTCAATGCATATAACAATGCACATGGATGATTCATCTCTACTAATGCACTTGTGAAATGCCAACATGCAATGTTGCAAGAATTAAGGCTCATTACTCACACTCAAACCTCTATTAGGCATTTCATCAAACAACTCATGTGCACTATAAAACTCTATCATAGCCATGAATCTAAAACTTTTCCTAACCATCCAAAATGGGGAAAAACCCCTTCACAAAGTCATAATAACCTGTCAAATAAAACACTTCCAAAAAAGGGTTCCATAACACCCCTTCAAATCCATCTCAACTACCTTGCCAAACCAACAACCCATTTCTCATATTTGCAAAGTAATAACATTCACAAAGCATAGAAATTTCTATTTAATCCTTCATACATGCCATATTACATGTATATCACATACATACATCAAATCTATCAAAACCCTAATCAAGAAATTTCATAAATCTCAACTTGGGTTGGGTTTTACTTACTTGCTATGGAGAGACTTCACCAAATCTTCTTTCCACTTGGTTTTCTTGACTATTCTCTCTACTCTTAACCAAAAGAATGAAAACCCTCAAATTTCAATATGGGTTAAAACTCCCAAATCACACAACTTAAGTAGAGATCCTTACCTTAGGAAGCCTTAGGTTGCTTTTTCCACCCCAAATCCCTTCAAAAATCCCTTGAAAAACCTTGATCAAAAGAAAAGAGAAATTGAGAGGAGAAGAAATGAAGAGTCACGTTGGAGAAGAAGAAAATGAGGGGTTCTTTGATTCTATTTCCTTTTAATGAAATGTATAACAAAGCATTCCCATATTGCCCTTACTCTTCTTTGGGAATTCCATCTATATCCTTTGATTCATTACAAACTCACCCCCATATCAACACATTCTCCATGAAAAATCCTTACAATTAACTCCCCACTTTTCCTGCTAAAAAGGGGTAGAAAGGTCAAATTGTCCTTAGGGAAGAAAATGTCTAAAACTCAACCAACATTTTATTCGGGCTGTCGCCGCGGCGAAGAAACCTTTGTCGCCGCGGCGAAACTGTCCAGAGAGTTTCACCCTTGGTTCAACCCATCTTCGCCGCGGCGAAGACTCTTCTTCGCCCCGGCGAAGCTTGGTACACTCAAATTCTTCTATTTTCAACCAATTTCAGGGCAACAATCAACATAACATTCAAACAAACAAATATAACAAACACCAACTCGATTAAGGGCGAAAGAGGAAACAATAACAACGTACCTCAAGCGGGGCGTTACAGTATCGTTCCCACGAGGATTGCGTGTTAAGCAATGATTTTCCTAGTTCTGTAACTAGTTGAAGAAAATAAAGATTTTTCGATTTGCGGGAGACAAAAATAGAAATTAACACAAAATTAAAAACGTAAATTTAAATGCTAACGATTTAAGAAAATAAAAATGATTACGAAAATATCAATTCAAGACAAAGGGGTTAGGGTTTGACTTCCCTAAGTTACTCTGATTCAAACTATGGTTAATGTTGCTTTTAAACTCACAAGCAAGGATTATAAATCGAATTCCCTAAGTTGTAAAACATACCTTCTCAGGCTATATTTTCCTACTTATCCCTATTAAGCTTCCGCACCCAACAAAATGAAGATTAATAGTTCAAAGTCTTTTTAGCTAAATGAAACCCTAAAGTGATTTCATAGATCTCCGAACCCATCTCTAGCATTCATTAAACTATGGTATTTACTCTAAGAAGCTAACACATGAATCACTTCTCAGTCTCATCAATGCTCAACATTCAATTGAAATAAGGAAAACTCACATTCAATTTCATTATGAACAAGAATAAATACAAAATCCAATGTAATAGAATATAAAAACAACATCTATAATAGATTAAACCATTGTAATCAAAGTTAGGTCAAAACCCTAACCCAAAAGTGGGTTAGTTCAAATTTAAATTAAAGAAATTCAGACAATAAACTATATGAAAAGAAATGAACATGCTAAAAACAGTAGAAAGAGAATGAAATCTTCCTTAAATGAAGACTCGAAATGCTCCAACCTCCAATTTCTTCCTCTTCTTCTCTCAAAATTCGAACTCTAAGAAAAATGACCTAAGGCTCTCTTAAATAGTCAGCTAAATCCCTAGGATTCTAATGCAATACATTTAAAACGCAACATTTTAATAAACAGAAGAAATGTAGTTTTCGCCTTGGTGAAGAATGAACTTCGCCGTGCCATCGAATTGAAATCTCGCTGAACCATCTGACCCGAGGCTAGCTTGCCTCGGCGAAGAATTATCTTCGCCATGGCGAACTATTATCTTTGCTGTGGTGAACTTTGCTCATCTTTTCTGAAATTATGAAACTGCCCTCCGCTTGCTTGTTCGCTTGAATCTTTGATCTTCATGATCCCCAATAGGAACAAGCTTCATAGTGCTTCCACTCCGCATCAGAATTTCCCTGATTCCTAAATTTCTTTTGATTTTGGGTCCAGAAACTCAATTTTGCTCAATTTTGCTCCAACTGCATGTTTTGGCCTAAAACGTAAAATATATGAATTTAAGTTGCAATTTAGGCACAAAAAGACTTAAGAAGTATCCAAAATCCTACCAAAAAGGTATAGAAAAATAGTATAATCCTAAAATTATCAGTTAGCAAAAAATCATCTCCAGCACAAGGCTAAAAGATCTTCTAGGTATGAAGATACTTACAAGCTGGAGCTTCTGGAGATGCCTCGGGGCTAAAAAATCCGTGCTTTCGCAGATTGGCAGTGGTCACAAGCAGTTTTGAGTCACGACTCTGATCGGGTAAGTTACCAAATGCTTCGATGCTTCGATGCTTCTGAAATTTGCTAGAGCCGACAACCTAGTCATCTTGTACTCTAAAGGAAAAAAAACCCATTAGTCTTAGCCACCAAAAGAGAGTTAAAGGAAATGGTGGTCAGTTTTAAAATTAAAAGGGAAAAACCTACTTGGCTCCCTAAGTTTACAAACACCGTCATACACGAAGAAGAAATATTTGGTGTCATAAGCCCCAACGTTGCTGGGGTAACCAAATATCCCTCCCTCGATTGTAGATCGCTTTGAGAGATAAAAAGAATCTTTGTCCTTGCTTTTCTTTAGTATGTAGGCACATGCAAGTTCCAGAGCCGTTAACTCGTCGAGTTCATGTTCGTGGCATGCGATATACATAGCAATCATAATCAGTACACATAGGGCGTTAGTTGGAACGACACGACCTCAAAGTGGTCGAGGATCGATCTGATAAAGGGGTGAAAAGGTATCGTCACCTCGCATTTAAAGATTGCCTTTGAGATCACAGCCATTCCCTTTGAAGGGTCTTGAGTGGTGTGCGATCTATACTGGTAGACATTTACATCGATTGCAAATTGGTCTACTGCTTTCCGGATCTCATCTACAGTGGCTACGATTGCACCTCTTGTGCTGGGCCTGCCGAGGTGCTTGGGGGCTGTGAACTGGTTCCTTCAATTACTTGCATATCTGAAGCATCCATTTCTCCTGAAGTCAGAAAATGTGCGACATGTAGAGGTGACTCAGTCTCTGTATACAGTGTGTCATACGACAACTTAAAAGAGTAAGAAACCCTAATTTTCCCTCTTTAACTCTTAAAAAAAAACCTTAAACGTCCTTGAGAACTAGTTCCTAAGGATTTGAGCCCTAGGTTTTCGATTCTTGAGGGTGTCTCCTGTTTGAACACTGCCCCAGAATGTGCATCATGTAAGTTTACCATGCGTTCAAGCCCACCATTGCTGTGAAAGAACCAAGCTTTTAACGGGAATGAAAGGAAGAAAGGGAAGAGTTTTCCTTACCTCTTGGTTGCTGGGAATGAACGCTATATCGTAACGGCAAAGGCGCATCAACTAAAAGATAGATGAACAGATTTCTTGAGTGCGAAAACTCTGTTCTTCTATATGAAGATTCAAATTCTGGGGGTTTAACCCCTCAAGTAGGCTTAGGGTTTTATAGGGAAAAAGGCGACCCTTGGTTTCCTTCGCCATGGACGTTTGGGTAGGGCATGTTTACAACCATTAGATGTGACCACTGATAAGAGCTTGAAAATACATATTTTGTTAGCGATTTAATTGGATAATTTGTGGAAAAATGTGTTTTTAATGTGAAATTTGAGTTAATTATTTCACAAATACCTTTTATGGGATCACATGTGTATTTTTAGTATTTTTAGGTTAAAAATGATATTTGAATGAAGAAGAATGATCTCGATGGAATTCATGATGAGTAGGAACAAACGGTGCAAGAATCGGAGCTGAAACATGAAAGTTGTGACGCATTGAAGATACGACATAAAACTTGGAAATCCTTCAAGATAAGCATGCTTCGATGTTTCGATCATAACTTGAGTTATAGAAATCTGAATTTGATGATTCTTATGGCGTTGGAAACACTATTCAGAGAGCTAAAAATTTTGTGTTGATATTTATCCAAATTCTAAAGCTTCCAGACTTGTGGGATAGAAAGAATGATCATTGTAGCGACCATTTCTGATCGTCACAGCGATGGATCATGGGCCTATTTGGGTTATTGTATTCTCCTAGTCTGAATCTAAATGGTTTAAGTAATTCTTGCCTAACTAACCTCCAAACCCTAGCACTATAAATAAGGCTCTTTAATTAGTTTTTGGAGATTAGAGCAGGAGAAAGGACAGATACTATTTTGGAGATCGAAATTCTTGCAATTCTTGTTCACCAATTAGAGAAGTTTTTCTATTTTCCTTTCTTGAACTCATGTTATTGGATACAGTGGTTGTTTTTATTACTGAAATTAAGAAGTAAGTCCCTTTTGTTAGAGTAGATGCCCTAGAACCAATCAATTATTGTAGAATTGACTCTTTGTAATAATGTTCATTAATCAATTATAAAAGGCATTTTATTCTATATCGTGTAAATCATTATTATTGCAATATGTATTGTTATATGTCCTTAGAATGGTAGAACCGTGATGAGGGTATCAAGTGTTTCAAATCTTGATATTGAGAACCCTATGAGCACATATGGTGGCCATTCTAGAAACTTCTGTAGCCCCAATATTATTCTAAAGTAAGGGCATAGATAATACAGTAAGGCTATCATAGTGTCGAACGACCCTGTCAAAAGGCAGTGACTGATCTCACTTATCAAGGTTGTTTGGTGACAACCTGGTGCAGCACATGGGTGCTTGCTGTAGGCGAATACACTGCAGCAAGTTCACTAGACTGACCAAGTGTCTATGGAACAAATCCTCCAACGAATGGTGGTGCATGTGATCTTTAAACTTGAGATCACCAGAGCGCCTTATGTACCGATTGGTGCAGTTTGATACTAGCCTAACGCAGTTATTTTCAGAGCTGTCAATATATTGGTGATTGGCTACATCAAGGAGTGTATCAAGACTGTGGTGGATAGACAGAGGATTCATCACTCCTAGGTATGGGAGAAGTTATCTCACGACGCAATTTAGTATATGGTAATGACCCTAAAATTGTGGCCATAGTGGGATTGAGTTGCTGCTCTATCTAGTTTATAATACAGGTCATTGGTCTAGAAACTGAATACAAAATATCGACAGTAACTGAAGGTTGACACTATTTCTATGCCTTCATCTCGTCGAGATAACGTATGATGAAAGAATCGAATTGTACGGTGACCATATTGTTGACAGGTAGCTATTTTGCTAAATCTGAATCCATGGGGTGGTCATGATGCCTTGCTAGGGGCCAATCTTGGTCTGTGTGTAGTGAGACGATTAATTGGTGTTAATCACGATACTACACACTGCCGGTATGATGAGAAGCCTATGGGTTACACACATAGAAGATAATTTAAGAGCCAGGAAGTTAGAAGGGCATTTTCATCTTTTTGGGCGAAACGGTATTTTGATAATTTCACAATGCAATTAAATTTGCTGAGGTCGTAGCCTTTATTTAATTTATTAGAAAAATTAAATAAGTGAAATTACGTTTAAATATGTGTTCACATATATCTAAATAAATTATCATTATTGTTAAATGTTAATATATATATTAAACATATATTAACTGATTTTAATTTAGATAATGATGAATTAAGATAAATATCAAATGGGAGTGTTTGGAAACATGAGGTGTTTGGGTTGGAGCCCAAACCTATTCCATATAGGAATAGGGCAATTAAAATATTACTATAAAAGAAATATTTTAATTTGTAAAAGGGTGTGAATTTCATTTAACTCATTTCATTGAAAAGAAAGAAAAACTACTGCACCCAAAACACTCTCTCACACCAGATTTGAGTTTTGATTGAAAATCAAATACTCTTCCTTTTCTTCTTTATTCTTAAGGCTAAAGAGGATCTAGTAAATCTCTCTTTAGTTCTTTGCGATTGTCTTCATACGAACTACGTCGGTTCGATCCTGCACTTGGGTCGGTAGCAAAATACATTCAGAGACAACTTGGAGGAGCCTCCAAATGTGTGTATGATTTCATAAACTCTAGATTAATTTGCCGCAAATTCTTATTTTGATATAAACTGTAAAATTGCATCCTGATCTTGGTTCTATGGAACGATCCTTGTTATTATTGTTTTTGTCTTCAGCTGCCTCAATGGATCGTTTCCTAACACCTTTTCTAGGGCTAAAGATGTAGCCCAATTTATGAATATGTGTTGACGTTATTTTTGTTGATTTTTAATTGAGCATTAATTCTAAGTTTTATTATTGTGTGTAATACTTTTAATTCTCATGGATCCGAGAGTTGAATGATATCATGTGTTAGGTTGAGATCGAGAGATGAAACCTGGTTAGTCTAAGGTAATAAAACCATAGATTGAGCGAATGCTCTAGATAGGTTATCGCGATCTGTGAGGCTCTAGTAAATTCTATAGAACTTAATGATCTCTTAGCTTCTAAATTCAACTTAGAGATATTTTGGGTTGTTGCTTAAGGTTAATTCGCTAATTGTTTGAGAAAAAGTTGGTGGAATATCAGGGAGTTTGTCCTTTAGAATAAATTTAATTAGGTTAGCAATAATTGTCAATGCATAGGATTAAATTGGTGTGAAATATGTGCCCTAGGTTTAGTCATATTGATCTTTTTACCAAAGTAGTAATAAAATTATGCTTTTGTTTAGTTTTTAGTTTGTTTTCTTTTTTATTAAATTCATTCTCAAAATTTTGTTTCATCAAAAAGCAATAAAATAGACTAGTTCGATACCTGGTAGGTAGTTCTCTTAGGATTCGACATTCGTTTACTCGAGCTTTACTACTTGCGCGATTTCGTACACTTGCGAATAGCCTGTCAAGTTTTTGACACCGTTGTCAGGGAAATATTTTGTTTTACCAATGTCAATATGAAATATCTAGTTGCTAATTTGATGTGTTTTATTTTTGCTTAGAAATTATTTTTTATTTTTGTTTTGTTTGTTTCTTTTAGTTAGAACTTCGAGAGCTTACGTTCAAAAGGTGGTGGTGATCTTGATCCCTTAGATTCTGAGATCGAGAGAACGGCTAAACAGTTGAGGAAAGAAGAGAGGCAAGCTAACTTTGAAAAATCAATGGCTAACACGTAAATTATAAATCCCAATGTGGAAAATCAAGAGAATGAGAATGAGGATACCATAGGAGGAAGTGCAATTGGTGGAACAATAGTGATTCGAAGAGCATTGAAGGACTACTCTAGTCCTACTGTTGATGGGTTCTATTCTAGCATCAGGAGACCACCTCACTGGGTTACCTAATGATGATCCCAACTTGCATATCGCCAATTTTCTTGAGTTATGCAACACATTCAGGCATAATGAAGTATCTGATGATGCAATTAGGCTAAGGCTTTTCCTATTCTCTCTTCAGGATAAAGCTAAGGCTTGGTTGATTTCTCTGCCATCTGGGAGCATCACAACATGGATCAAGTTAGCTCAAATGTTCCTTACTAAATATTTTCCACCTGCCAAGTCTGCCAAGCTGAGGAGTGAGATTACCAATTTCTACCAACAAGACTGAGAGTCATTTTATGAAGTATGGGAAAGGTATAAGGATCTCTTACGGAGGTGCCCTCACCATGGTTTTCCAATTTGGTAGCAAGTGCAAACGTTCTACCAAGGGTTGCTGCCAACTATTCAAGCTATGATAGATGCTGCAATTGGAAGAGCCTTGAACAATAAAACACTAGAGGAAGCATACAGTCTGATTAAGGTGATAGCGAACAATAACTATATAAGGACTTCGAAGAGAACTTCAGCAAGGAAATTAGTGGGAGTGCACAAAGTTGACGATTACACCATATTTGCTCAACTTTCAAACATCCAGAAGTAATTAGGTAATGTTTTAAAGATAAATGCAATTGAATCCTCTTCTCTAACATGTGAACTCTATGCAGGAAATCATTCATCCAAGGATTATCAAGAAGGGAATCCATTTGCTCAGCCTGAACAAGCTTATTAGGTCAATAATTTCCAAATGGGGCAAGGGAATCCATATTCCAACACATACAATCTGGCATGGAGGAAACACTCGAACTTCTCGTGGAGCAATAACAACGAGCATAAACAATCTTTTGTTTTTCAAACTCAAGAGCCAAAATCTAACTTGAAAAATGTGCTTACCAAGTTCATTGAAGAGACAAGCAAGATGTTTGAGAAGACTAAAATCCTTGTCCAAAATCAGTCAGCCTCTATTAGAAACCTTGAGACTCAAATAGGGCAAATCCATATCATATTAGTGGGAAGAGTTCAAGGAGTTTTGCCAAGCAATGCAGAGAAGAATCCTAAGGCACAAGCACATGCAATCACCATGAGGAGTGGAAGAACTTTGGAGAATTCAGAGGATGAAAAACAGAAGCAAGAACAAGAGAAAGATTTGAAGGAAGAGCAGAAGAACGATCATCACGGCGAGCGTGAAAATTTGGAGAAGATCATAGGCATGAAGGAGGATCGTCATGGCAATGAAACTAGTGGTCGCAGCAATTGAGAAACAGCTCCCAAATTGACAAAAGTTCCAACTCGTCACTGTGGTGATGAATCTGATGGCCATGACGAGCGTGAATCTGAGCAGAAACTTTCTTTGAGCCATGCAAACCTTCCATACCCACAACGTTCCAGAAGCTTGACAAGCAACTCGGTAAGTTTATTGATATGTTTCAAAGTTTACATATTAATATTCCTTTTGTTGATATGTTAGAATAAGTGCCAAAATATGCGAAGTTTTTGAAGGAGATCCTCACGCACAAGAGAAAATTTGATGCATACAAGAAGGTCATGTTAACGGAGGAATGCAGTGCACTGATTCAAAAGAAACTGCCACCAAAGCTATGAGATCCAAGGAGTTTCACTATCCCTTGTATTATTGGTAGTTGTTATTTTGATAAGGTTTTATGGGATTTAAAGGCAAGCATAAATTTAATGCCGTTTTCTATTTACAGGAAACTTGGATTAGGAGAAGTGAAGCCAGCCACCGTGTCTCTCCAAATAGCTGATCAATCAATAACAAATCCTAAGGGATGGTAGAAGACATCTTGATTAAGGTAGACCAACTGATTTTCCTAGTAGATTTCATAGTGTTAGGCATGGAGGAAGATAGGGAAATACCTTTAATTTTAGGATGACCATTTCTAGCAACGGGTAGAGCTTTGATAGATGTTCATCAAGGGAAATTAATATAAGGGTAGAAGATGAGCAAGTAGAGTTTAATGTTTTTGATGCTAAGAAGCGTCCATCCGACTTTGACACATGCTTTGAGATTATTGTCCTTGATAACATAGTGAATAAAAAATTAGAAGAAAACTACCCCAGTTCACCCCTAGAGAATTCTTTAGTCAACTCTAGGACTATGGATTTTGACTTTGAGATGTTGGATGAACAACGATTAAAGCCCTATTTGAATGGTGAAATTAAGGATATGAGGGCTTGGACTCTCCTAGATGATTCAAATTGAAGAAAATGAAAAGTCAAGCTTACGACTTTAACCAAGCACTTCTGGGAGGCAACCCAAGCTTTTTATTTTTATTTTTCTTTTTATTGATTAGTTTGTTATTTTTACATGTATTAATTTTCAAGTATGTTTAATTTTTTTTTCTGTTTAGTGTACATAATTTTGATGTTGTGTTTGTTTCCCTAAATTTATAATTTAACACATGATGTGTGTTTCTGATGAGGTGCACTGCGAGTTTCTTTGTTTTGACAGAATTAAAAGGAAACAATGGAATGAAATGAGTTGGTGATCAAATTATCATGCGTATTCGCACTTCACTATTGCAAAAGGGGGTAACTTTTCTTTTTCTCTTTTTCCTTTTGTTTACATTTGTACATTGGGGACAATGCAGATTTTAGGTTGGGGGGTAAGGGAAGTATCTTCCCAAAGATTTTGAATTTATGGATTTATGAGAAATTTTTTATTGTTTTATTGTGTTCTGTTTTGAATTTTGGTTTTATTCTTGGATTAATTTATATTTCTATGAAAGGAATATGATTGCAATAACATGTAAAAAATGGACATTAATTTTCGCCTTTAATTATGGATGATTGTGAAGGTTAATAACATTTATTTGAGACCCTAGCTATTTGTGGATTGAAAGTGGTTAAGTTTACTCACTTACAGACATTTTAAGTGTTAATTTTTCATGGACATTTTTGCGATCTCAACAAACTCTAGAACTCATTTGACAACCACTCAAGGCGAAATCCTAGAGTTCACATCACTTAGGAAATGATTTAAGCTGTTTTCGGACTGATTGAGCCTTTCAAGCCGACCCTTTTTATTATCATCACTAGTTAACCCTTTGAGTTTTTTAAACACAATTTAGCTTTGTTTTCCCTTCTTTGAACTTATTTTTTACCCTACTCTAATTATGAGCCTAAAACACAATCCTACCTATTTTATCTTTAAGAGACTTAATTCTAATTCAAGGTTATTATGAGTGTTGGTGAGGAAGTATAGTTTTGCCACAACCCAGGTTTATGCGAAGAAATTGGTTGGGGGTTGTGGAATACTTGTAAGATCAATGGGGTTGTGTGTGTTTTCTACTTTCTTCTTCTTATTATTGCTAGAAAAAAAAAACAAAAAACAAAAAAGCTGAAAAAAATGATGAAAACAAAAAAAGAGAGAAAGAAAAGAAAAGTGGGCATTGAAAAGCATTGTGAAGATGTGAGATTATGCAAATGGGCACAGTTTAGTGTCGAAAAGAAAGAGCTCGATAAAGGTTGGGAAGTTACTGAGTGAAAAAGGGAAGTGTTTTTGTATGATAGTAATAAGAATGAATGAAGATTAAGTCTCTTAATTTGATTTTTTTTTTAATTCCCTTTCCGTTCTTTCATGAACCCATACCCTGGCCTAATGTTACAACCTTTACAAAGACCAACTGATCCAAGGTAATGTGAATTTCTACATTAGTGGAGAGTGGATGGAGTTTGATTCCATGATTACCTATAAGTCACAACCCGAATACTGAGATCAAAATTCTGCTAGTAAACGGTCCCGAATACGCAACGGAAACGAAAAATTAATATAACAGGATCGTTTACATGAGCCAAGATCAAGGGCATGATTTTACAATTTATATTAAATAAAATCTGCATAAATATTCAACATGAGTTAAGAGAAACAAACGCACGTTGAAGGCTCCTCCAAATTTGTTGACGAACGTTTTGCTACCGATCCAAGTGTAGGATCGAACCTGCGTAGTCCACAGGAAGACAATCTTAAAAGAACCAAAGAGGGATTTGCTAGATCCTCTTTGGCTTCAAGATTAAGAAGAAAACAAAATCAATTGAATTGATTTTAGGCTCCAAAGTGTTACTGCCGTCGGACTACTTTTCCAAAAGGGGCTGGTGTTTTGTTTTCAAAAGAGAAAAAAACCTTTTTTAAAAATCACACACTTTTCCTTTTATATTTAAAAAACAATTTGCCCTAATCCTATACGGAATAGGCTTGGGCTCCAACCCAAACGCCCCATGTTGCCAAACACTCCTAATTTGATTTATTTTATTTTCCATCATTATCTCAATTAAAATCAATTAATATATATATTTAAATATATATTAACATTTAATAATAATGATAATATATTTAAATATGTGCGAACACATATTTAAACGTAATTTCACTTATTTAATTTTTCTAACAAATTAAATAAATGCTACGACCTCAGCAAATTTAATTGCACTGTGAAATTACCAAAATACCCTTTTCACCTTAAAAGACGAAAATGCCCTTCTTTCTTCTTGCATCTTAAATTGTCTTCTATGTGTGTGACCCTTAGGCTTCTCATCATATCGGCAGTGTATAGTATTGCGATTAACACCAATTAATCGTCTCACTAATACATGTGCCAAGATTGGCCCCTAGCAAGGCATCATGGCCACCCCATAGATTCTGGATTCAAAGAAAGTAGCTACCGTCAACGATATGGGTACCGCAATTCGATCCTTTCATCATACATTATCTCGACGAGACGAAGGCACGTAAATAGTGTCAACCTTCGTTACTCGATATTATTTATTCGGGCCTTTCCGACCAATGACCGTATTATAAACCTCGGATAGAGCAACAACTCAATCCCACCGTGGGCCACGCTTTAGTGTCATTGCCATATACCGAATTGTGCCATGAGATAACTTTCTCGCACTGGGAGTGATGAATCCTCTGTCAATCCACCATAGTCTTGATACACCTTGATACACCAATCACCACCGTATTGACAAACTCAAAAGAACTCAGTAGGCTAGTGTCAAACTACACCAATCGGTGCACAAGGCGCCCTCCGGTGATCTCAAGTCTAAGGATCACATGCACCACCATTCGTTAGAGGATTTGTTCCATAGACACCGGGGTTACCATCCATATGGAATCCTCTCGGTGGGTCACCCAAAGAACTTGCCGTGGTGTAATCGCCACAACAAACACCCATGTGTTGCACCGAGTTGTTACCAAACAACCTTGACAAGTGAGATCGGGTCCATTGCCTTTCGACAGGTCGCTTCAACACTATGATAGCCTTACCGTATTATCTGCGCCCTTAGTTCGACAATACATCACTGGACGCTTTCTAGAATGGCCACCATATGTGCTCATAGGGTTCTCACTATCAAGATTTGAAACACTTGATACCCTCGTCACGCTCTACCATTCTAAGGACATATATCAATGCATATTGCAATAATAATGATTTACGCGATATAGAATAAAATGCCTTTTATTGATTAATGAACATTATTACAAAGAGTCAATTCTACAATAATTGATTGGCTCTAGGGCATCTACTCTAACAATCTCCCACTTGCACTATAGCCAATCATTCATGCCCTCAACACTGAATGACCCAAGTGCCTGGCACTATAGCCATCATTCATGCACTCAACATTGAATGACCCAAGTGCCCATCATGCTTCGCTACAACAAACTTTAATAGTGGGTTGGTAGGTATTCTCGCAAATCGCACATTCCCTTTCATATCGATCCTTCGCATCGATTGAATCAACTAAGTAAGTGTTTGGATTACGTGAGACCGTGATTCCTCACCCACAACAATGGCTCCATTGTTATTGGGCAAAGATAACTATACCGGATTAGCAATGCTTGAAATCACATCAAGTTCAAGAATGAACTTCTTGATCCAAACCGCCACACTACGCATTAAAAATGCGGTACACTTTAGCATCAATTGTAGAATCCACTGTAGTACACCAATTTGAGCTCTTGCAGCTCACTGTAGTTATATTGAGACAAAATGTGTAATCCCAAATTGTGAACTATAATCATCCTTTTCCTGTTTAGAAATAGTGTCACCGTATTCTCTTACAGAGAGCTCATCTTTCTTCCATAATCCAAGAATATATATTCTTAAGCCCTTTTCAAGCACTTAAGAATGTCCATTGACACTCACCCAAGTCATTCACTTGGATTTAGTTGATATCTTCTACTAGTGCTGAATGCACATAAGAAATCAATCTAAGTACATAACATATTGCTCACTTGAGCCTGATTGACATCCACTACAAATGCTGAATGCACATTAGATATCAATCTGAACATATAAGATGGATCCACTTGCTAAAGCATATGGGATCCTCTTCATTCTATCTCTCTCATTGTGTGGTTAAAGACACATATCCTTACAGATAGACACCATATGCCATCGAAGAAATCCCTTCTTGGATTTTTTCTATACCGAATGTGTTCAAGACTTTGTCTATGTACTTTGACTTAGTTTGAGCAACCTACACGATCTATTACGATAGATCTTTATTCCAAGGATGTAGGCTGTTTCCCCTAAGTCCTTCATGGAGAAGCACTTGGATAACCAAGTCTTTACCAACTGCAAGTTCGGTATATCATTCCCGATCTATTGTATGTCATCGACATACAACAAAAGAGGGAATGCCTATGCCGCTCCCCACTCACTTTCTTGTAAACACAGGTTCATCTTCGTTCTTGATAAAACCGAATTCTTTTTATGGCTTCATCAAAACGAATGTTCCATCCTCCTTGAAGCTTGCTTGAGTCCATAAATGGATCTCTCAGAATTGCATACCTTATTGGTTTGACTATCAAGAATGAAACCATCAAGTTGTGTCATGTACACATCCTCCTCAAGGTTTCCGTCAGAAAGCGCTTTGACATCCATTTGTCAAATCTCATAGTCATGATATGCAAGAATTGCAAGCATAATCCGTGGATTTAATCATGGCAACCGCGAAAAGGTTTCTTCATAGTCAATGCCATGAATTTGTTTGAAACCTTTGGCAACCACCGTGCTTTATAAGTATGCACGTTGCCATCCATGTCGCTTTCTTCTTGAAGACCCATTTACACCCTATGGGTTTTACCCTTCAGTGGTTCCACCAGAGACCACACTTGGTTCGTACATGGAGTCCATCTCGCATTTCATGGCTTTAAGCCATTTAACGGAATCTGATCCGATATAGCGCCTTCGCTGGTTCTCCGGGGTTCATCGCCTTGGCAGACCAAGACGTCCACCATGTTGAGTCACGAGATAACCGTATCTCTTGGGCTTATGGCGACTCTCCCGCATCTACGTAGCTCCTGTGCTACTTGAGGTAGTTCACTTTGATCCACAAGTTGTGGAGTAACCTCCTCATGATGCTCAACCACTTCCTATGGCACATCATCCCGTCCCTTCGTCCTAGTATATCCCGTGGTCCTAGAACTTCATCAAGTTCTACTTTTCTCCCACTAGTACTTCTTAGAAAATATTCACTTTCTAGGAAGACACCAGATCGAGCAATAAAAATTTTGCGCTCTTCTGGGTGGTAGAAATAGTATCCTTGGGTCTCCTTTGGATACCCCACAAATATACATTTACGTAATTTTAGGCCCACTTGTTCAAGTCAATTTCTTAACATAAGCTTCGCAACCCCAAATCCTTAGATAAGACAAGTTGGGCTTTCGCCCACTCCATAGCTCATATGGAGTCTTATCTACAGACTTTGATGGCACACGGTTCAAAACTTGAGTCGCAGTCTCTAGGGCATAACCCTAGAACGATGTAGATAAATCACTAAAACTCATCATGAACCTAACCATATCAAGTAAGGTCTTGTTCCTCCTTTCCGACACTCTTTGTGTTGGGGGTGTATAAGGAGGAGTGAGTTGTGATACTATCCCACATTCCTTCAGTATGTTTAGCTCAACTTGCCAAAGTTGGCATAGTAGTCATTTTGAGATTATCCTTGTTGTCTTTCTTAAGAACATATTATTATGAAACAGTTCCATAAAGAATATTATTTATACTCAAGGACAATAATCCATTAGTAAACTAATATTCTCATTTGTCCTATGTGGACACAAATATATAATTTCTAGAAACTGAAGAAAAACCACAATAATCCACAAGTTCCAAGAAACAAGTTCATCGGCTTAAATCGATGATAAGATCCTACAAAGAAATGTAGCAAAGACGTGCTTCATTTCCAACTGGTAGGTCCACCTCTCCCTCGGCGAGCAATCTACTCTACCGTAGTTCCTACACATCAATCAAATGTGAGTACTACATCTTGTGTCAACTAGATGTTTACGGGAGAAGTTAATCTCAATAACGTACCTGACGAAGAAGTAACATTCTTCTTCCCTTTTGCTAGGAAGGCCTTGCAATGTTTTCTCCAGAGGATGGGATTCCCACAAGCTTGAGGACAAATGCCTTTCCTTTCTGCAACAGTTCTTTCCATCGACTTCTGAGCCCTTTCCTTTTCACTTGAGTTGGCTTCAACCAACATCAATGTTTCTGACATTTTCATGCCTGACTCAGTAGTCTTCAACAAATCTAGAAGCTCGGAAAGGGTATTCTTCTTATTTTCCTCAATAAAGTCATAGACAAATTGAGAATAAGAATCCGGTAATGATTGTAATATTAGGTTTATTGCTAAACCTTCTCTAAGTCGACATCCCAAAATCTCAAGCTTGTTCATATACTCGATCCACTTGAGTATATGATCGCCAATTTTGGTACCCTCTTCCATCCTACATCTGAATAACGACCGAGACACCATATGCTTCTCATTTCTTCGAAGAAAATGAAGAATAGAAGCTAAATCCATTTTTCCTGGCACTGCTGTCGCAGTAATGGTGCCATTGATGCAAGCACAATGTATCTAGTCATTTCGCTTTTTGCATTATGTGTATGCTTCACATATACATACCTGGGCCTCATGGATAGAACTATCGCAGCTCGGTGATAGAGCTTGCTCAATGGTGTATAATCTATCGCTTGACTGAAGTATATTATTTATACTTCTATACCAGACAACGAAATTTTCACCATTCCATTTCTCTCCCAGTTCGATGATTTGTCGTAGTGATGTTGGGATCATTTTGCTCAAATTTAAGTGAATCTACAAGTGCAGAAAAAGTAACCGTTATTACCATGTTCATTATTATTGTTTAATATGGTCTTTTATTAAACGAAGCTCCCACTATTTTACTCAAGCCAATAGCCCTCACTATTAACTCGGGAAAGCCCGTTGACTTTCCTAGTGGACCGAGATCCCATCCTGCCCATTTCAAACCTTCGCTTTGGCAAACAAGCCAAAATGAGTTGATTAGGTAGGCCAACAAACTTAATTCACACCCGCTTGATAGCTCCCACTATCAACCTCAAATGTGAGAAAGTTAACAAGCCAATCACACAATCCAATGGACAAGACATGCCATCGTCCTCAAGTGTGATTCTCAAGACGCAGAGTGGACACTACATGTCACCACGTACACACAATATGTGTATTGCTCTACTATGCCTATGACGCATGTTTATCAACCTTCGCTTTGGCGAACAAGCAAAACCGTCATTTTAAGTCGACCTCCCATCACCATTAAGGAAAACTCCAATGTATTTTAACCTCCCACTGGTAGAAGTGTACCCTTCGCTTTGGCGAACAAGGTTTTGACGAACAGTGGTTTGATTAAAACCATGGTGATGGAAGGCTTTCGTGACTTAATATACTTTAATTGAGGGTTTTGTTATTTAATGTCTCACCAAATTATTATCTTTGTTAGAATGACATTGTTTGGCATGTTATCAAACATTCAACCTTAGCATGCATTCTAAACAAAATTAAACATGCCGGTACATGGCCCAACTAAAACCAATTTCCTCAAGCCTAGAGGAATCGGTGGGTCACCTAGGGGTCCTGTAATAAAAATCTTGAGTCTTCAAGTATGGTTGCCTCGTCCTTTGCTCCGACTTCAAGTACATTACAAAAATATCTTTCTAAATTTACAATAAATAATTATACAAATTCTTTACATCAATAAATTTAGAAACCTCGATTTACATTCGAGGGGAATTAGATGAGAAGAGAATATACATCGAGAAGAGGAGAAACGCAGGACACGCAGGCCCTATTTAATAAATAATACAACCATACATACCCAAATATTTTAAAACATTCACCCTTAGGTCTAAGGCTCATGTACCGGGCACCATGCAATATACAAACATGTACAAAGCATACATTTCAAAAACAATCAATTTCTGAAATTTATGGGTTAATTACAATTTACCCCCTAACAATTTGCAGATTTACAGTTTGGTCCAAAAGTTTTGAAACTTTGCATTTTACCCCCTGAACACTTGGAAGTGCGCTCGCTGCAGCGATGAGTTAGATCGCCGCGGCGTTCATTGGTTTTGGTAGAGCGCACGTCCGAAGGACGATCGCCACGGCTATGGGTTATACGCCACTGGCCAGCCGCCATGAGCGTCGTCTGCCAAAGGACGATCGCCGCGGCGATGAGTTATATCCCCGCAGCGACGAGGATCACTGCGACGATGGATTATATCGCCGCGGCGACGACGATCGCTGCGGCGATGGATTATATCGCCGCGGTGAGCGTACACAAATCTGGAGCTCCGGATCTGTTCATATAGCAACCAAAAACACTCTAACCGGATTTTGCAATCAATCAAACACATTGATCTCAACAAAAATCCATCATGCATTAAACCAAACCAGTAGATCATCAACAAATTAAATTAATCGATTAATCAGTTTCTTAAAAACATATTTCAAGAAAGATTTACACAAATTCAATATGGCAACATATTATCATCAAATACATGTTATCAACCATACACATAAAAATTGTAAAATTTAGTACCCTAGCTCTGATACCACTGTTAGTAAACGGTCCCGAATACGCAGCTGAAACGAAAAATTAATATAATAGGATCGTTTACATGAGCCAAGATCAAGGGTATGATTTTACAATTTATATTAAATAAAATCTGCATAAATATTCAACATGAGTTAAGAGAAACAAACACACGTTGAAGGCTCCTCCAAATTTGTCGACGAACATTTTGCTACCGATCCAAGTGTAGGATCGAACCTGCGTAGTCCACACGAAGACAATCTTAAAAGAACCAAAGAGGGATTTGCTAGATCCTCTTTGGCTTCAAGATTAAGAAGAAAACAAAATCAATTGAATTGATTTCAGGCTCCAAAGTGTTACTGCCGTGGGACTGCTTTTCCAAAAGGGGCTGTGTGTTTTGTTTTCAAAAGAGAAAAAACCCTTTTTTAAAAATCACACACTTTTCCTTTTATATTTAAAAAACAATTTGCCCTAATCCCATACGGAATAGGCTTGGGCTCCAACCCAAACGCCCCATGTTGCCAAACACTCCCAATTTGATTTATTTTATTTTCCATCATTATCTCAATTAAAATCAATTAATATATATATTTAAATATATATTAACATTTAACAATAATGATAATATATTTAAATATGTGCGAACACATATTTAAACGTAATTTCACTTATTTAATTTTTCTAACAAATTAAATAAATGCTACGACCTCAGCAAATTTAATTGCACTGTGAAATTACCAAAATACCCTTTTCGCCTTAAAAGACGAAAATGCCCTTCTTTCTTCTTGCATATTAAATTGTCTTCTATGTGTGTGACCCTTAGGCTCCTCATCATATCGGCAGTGTATAGTATTGCGATTAACACCAATTAATCGCCTCACTAATGCACCGCATCAAGATTGGCCCCTAGCAAGGCATCATGGCCACCCGATAGATTCTGGATTCAAAGAAAGTAGCTACCTCACAACGATATGGTTATCGTGCAATTCGATCCTTTCATCATACGTTATCTCGACGAGACGAAGGCATAGAAATAGTGTCAACCTTCGCCATTACTCGATATTATTTATTCAGCTTCGACCAATGACCCAGATATAAATCGGATAGAGCAACAACTCAATCCCACCGTGGGCCTACGCTTTAGTGTCATTGCCATATACCGAATTGCGCCATGAGATAACTTTCTCCCGCACTAAGTGATGAATCCTCTGTCAATCCACCATAGTCTTGATACACTCCTTGATGTAGCCAATCACCATCGTATTGACCGCTCTGAAAAGAACTGCGTTAGGCTAGTGTCAAACTACACCAATCGGTGCACAAGGCGCTCCGGTGATCTCAAGTCTAAGGATCACATGCACCACCATTCGTTAGAGGATTTGTTCCATAGACACCGGGGTTACCATCCATATGGAATCCTCTTGTGGGTCACCCAAGAACTTGCCGTGGGTGTAATCGCCACAACAAATACCCATGTGTTGCACCAGTTGTCACCAAACAACCTTGACAAGTGAGATCGGGCCACCGCCTTTCGACAGGTCGCTTCAACACTATGATAGCCTTACCGTATTATCTCAGCCCTTAGTTCGAATAATATCGGGGCACGGACGCTTTCTAGAATGGCCACCATATGTGCTCATAGGGTTCTCACTATCAAGATTTGAAACACTTGATACCCTCGTCACGGCTCTACCATTCTAAGGACATATATCAATACATATTGCAATAATAATGATTTACGCGATATAGAATAAAAATGCCTTTTATTGATTAATGAACATTATTACAAAGAGTCAATTCTACAATAATTGATTGGCTCTAGGGCATCTACTCTAACAAATTTTGTTCATGAATGTTTTGCATAAAACCGTCCGGGTTTGTAGACAAATGGTTTGTGGTTGTATGGATGTTCTAGGGTCAATAACGAAAATGGAATTGACGTTTGTATTGTCTGTGAGTTTAGGCGATTTTTAATTATTCTATTTGTTTTGTGCATATGCTATTTTTGAGACAACTTTATGATTGATTCAAGAATTTTTGTTAGTTTTTGTTCTTTTTATGTTTGTTTTTTATATTTTGGGATTTACGTTAAGTTTAGTGTGGATGTTTGTGGGTTTCATCACTCGAAACCCTCACAAGACTACAACTCATCCAACTAGGGCTGCCTAGGGGTTTAAAGGCTTGTTGCATACACTAAATGCAATCGTGTCAATCTATGAAAGTGATTTAGGATAGTTTAGATATAAGTTTTAATTGTTTGTTTTATTTTCAAGCTTAGAGACTTGTTTTATCGCTTAGTTTGCTAGGGACTAGCAAGAAGCTAGTTGGGGGTTGTGACAAGAGTTTGAAAATACATATTTTGTTAGTGATTTAATTGGATTATTTGTGGAAAAATGTGTTTTTAATGTGAAATTTGAGTTAATTATTGCATAAATACCTTTTATGGGATCACAGGTGTATTTTGAGTATTTTCAGATTAAAAATGATATTTGAATGAAGAAGAATGATGTCGATGGAATTCATGATGAGTAGGAACAAACGGTGCAAGAATCGGAGCTGAAACGAAAAAGCTGTTACGCAATGAAGATACGACGTAAAACTTGGAAATCCTTCAAGATGAGCATGCTTCGATGTTTTGATCATAACTTGAGCTATAGAAATCAGAATTCGATGATTCTCATGGCGTTGGATATTATTCAGAGAGCTACAGATTTTGTGTTGATGACTTCACCAAATTCTGAATATTCCAGACTCGTGGGACAGAAAGAATGATCGCTGTAGTGACCATTTCCGATGGCTGCAGCGATGGATCATGGGCTTGTTTGAGTTATTGTATTCTCCTAGTCCAAATCTGAATGGTTTAAGACATTTAATTCTTTCCTAATTAACCTCTAAACCCTACCACTATAAATAAGGGTCTTTAATTAGTTTTTGGAGATTAGAGACGGAGGAAGGACGACTACTATTTTTGAGATCGGAATTCTTGCAACTCTTGTACGCAAATTCGAGAAGTTTTTCTATTTTTCTTTCTTGAACTCATGTTATTGAATACAATGGTTATTTTTATTACTGTAATTATGAACTAAATCCCTTTTCTAGGGGTAAAGATGTAGCCTAATTTATGAATATGTGTTGACATTGCTGTTGTTGATTTGTAATTGAGCATTAATTCTAATTTTTATTATCGTGTGTAATGCTTTCAGTTCTTATGGATCTGAGAGTTGAATGATATCATGGGTTGGGTTGAGATCGAGAGATGAAACCTGATTAGTCTAAGATAATAAAACCATAGATTGAGCAAACGCTAGAGATAGGTTACGGCGATCTATGAGGTTTTGGTAAATTCTATAGAACTTAATGATCTCTTAGCTTCTAAATTCAACTTAGAGATATTGTAAAACCCCCCTCTACTCAGGTATCCTTTGATATCCCTCAATGAGAATCTCGAGGATACATGTCTGGAAAACGAGTTGTATTTAGAAAAAATATATGTGTAAGGATAATAATAGTAATATCCAATACATGCATATAAAATGTCATGCAGGATCCAAACATATAATTTCAAAACTTTAAGAATTTATCCATAAAATACACATTCGAAACATATTTATAGGGTGGAATGTTCCAAAAGGTGTTTCACAAATATTTATCATTTACATTATTTACATCAAGATAAAAACATCGAGATGACAATAAATCATCTCCCTTCACGTGTAGCCCTGCTGTCTCTAGCATCCTTCACTTCTGGACTACCTGTAAAGCAATCAACAATAAAAGGGTGAGCGCTAATCGCTCAGGAAGGAATGATCTATTTCATTCTAAATGTGCTATTTGACATTTATTTAAACATATTTGGTATCACATCACTTATCTTTTACATCTAGGGATACTTCCCCTTTTATTATATATATATATATATATATATATATATATATATATATATATATATATATATATATATATTTTTTTTATTTCATATGTCTTTCATCATTTTATCCCATGGCTATATAGCATCAATGTGTACACATACAAATAAGTATGTAAACATAATACACACACATCACATGTCATGACATAACATCTAAAATCATCTAAGATGAGCATAAATCATCGCATAATGTAAATAACATCATAACTCATGTAATGCTACTAAACGCATATGAACCATTTAATGTCTAGCCGATCAGACTTTTCTTAGCATCTTAAGCACTTTACATCATCTAGCCTCAAATTCATCTAGAGCTCATATCATTGGGAAGCGTGCTTACTCGTTATTTAGCATCTAAAGCATATATTCATCTTTCCTCAACCCATATACGAGGATATGCTTACGCATTTCCCATCATGTCTATATGAATCTCTAACATCTTATGGCATGTAAATACATATTTTGGTGAGCTTAATACTTTTAATTCATCTATGGATTATCAATCCATTTACATTACCTCTTGCTCACATACATCATCTTAAAACATGTATTACATTGCATCTTCATGCCATTTCATAACATTAATCATGCATTGACATCATGACCATGTATATCTTTCAAAGATCATCTAACTAATGGGTAAACATTAGTACATGGTAAACATTAGTACATGGCATAATTACAATAATACATTAATAATCAATTCATAATCATAAGAATTGATCATGTTAAATCTTAAACCTTACTAACTAGTTTATACTTCAGGCCATTTTCCATCCATTTCTAAAATGAATTGGCTCCTGGAATAAACATAAAAGTTATAGGTCTGTGTCTTAGCTTTCTAATGCTTTAAGAATCATCTCATTTCAATTTTTATAACTCAAGTTATGGTCGAAATACTGAAGTAGGGTTAACAAAACCCCTAAGCTCACTAAATCCGAATTTTCATATTAACTATGCCACATCAATTCCTATTGACATTAACCAATAGGTCAACTTATGGATCAACTAAACCCAACCATGTGGCCTCCCATACTACAAGTTTTGCCACAATCAACATCCACACTTCATTTTCTTCAATAAACATAACAACTCATAAAACATAAATAGCAATAACTTCATGTACAATGAATTCAAGGCAATAAGTAGAATAAATGAGTTCAACTACACTTGTCATCAACTAATTCTATGCCTTAAAGCCTTAATTTAAGGTTTCATAAAAATTTACAACCCCTAGCATAAACCCTAATGTAACAACTGCTGTAAACTAGTACAATGCATGCATAATAATAATAGAAAATGGGCCCAAAACTTTTTTTTTTTATTATATGTAATAAGTCCTTTATACACAAAGAGCATTATTTACAAAATTCCATTTAAAAAGACAAAAACAAGGGAAACAGAGTAACTATTGCTCCTCGCTTGCCGACGCCCCTCCGACTGCATCATCACCTAGTTCCTGGATCCACAAAGGAAAAGAATGGGGTGAGCAAAAAATAATGCTCAGTAAGTAAACCTTCTATCTGTCTGTCCCCGTATGTAATTATCTTAATTCTTTCCTCACACTTTCTATTGCTTTCTATTAAACGTCATGGCCTCATCTTACCGGAGGTACGACCGGATGGCGTTCACACAACACCATCTCGCTCTTCATGATTGTCGGGTGGAGTTCACATAGCACCAACCCACTCTTAGGGACTACCGAGTGGGGATCACGAAGCACCTACCCGGTTTTCGTAACTATCGGGTGGAGACCACAAAGCACCTACCCGTTCCTCATGGCTTTCGGGTGACGATCACAAAGCATCAACCCGTTCCTAATAACTGTCAGGTGATGATCACAAAGCATCAACCCATTTCTAATAACTAACCTGGTGATGATTACAAAGCATCAACCCATTTCTAATAACTAATCGGGTGACGATCACAAAGCATTAAACCATTTCTACTAACTAATCGGGTGACGATCACAAAGCATCAACCCATTTCTACTAACTAATCGGGTGACGATCACAAAGCATCAACCCATTTCTAATAACTAATCGGGTGACGATCACAAAGCATCAACCCATTTCTAATAACTAATCGGGTGACAATCACAAAGCATCAACCCATTTCTAGTACTCTTCTCATTCATTCTACTCTAGCACTTCTCATTCTTCCTACTCTTAGAGTAGTTGCATTCACAAAGTTCTCTACTCATAGAGCAAGTGCCTACACAAAGTTTTCTACTCTTTCTTAAGTCATTTCTCAATGCATAATTAATATCTATGGATGGTTCATCTCCACTAATGCACTTATGAAATGTCAACATGCAATGTTGCAAGAATTAAGGTTCACTACTCATACTCAAACCTCTATTAGGCATTTCATCAAACAACTCAAGTTCATAATAAAACTCTATTATAACAATAATTCTATGTCTTTCTCTAACCATCCAAAATGGGAGAAAACTCCCTCACATAGCCATAATTCCTGCCAAAGAATAACACTTCCAAAAAGGATTTCTCAATATCCTTCAATTCCATCTCAAACTACCTTTCCAACCCACATCTCACTTCTTACAATTGAAGTGCATGAACAACCACAAGCAATAATAATCTCCATTAAGACTCATTAACATAGCATATAACATGTATATAACATACATACATAATTGCTATGAAAACCCTAATCAAGAAAATTATCAAATCTCAACTTGGGTTGGAATTTACTTACCTTGTGATGGAGAGATCTCACTAGCACTTCCTTTCTCTTGGTTTGCTTGATTTTTCTCTACCCTTAAACAATTCAACCAAAGGCCCTCAATATTCAAATACACTCAAATTTCACAAAACTTCACATCCAAAGCAAGAATCCTTACCTTAGGATGCCTTAGATTGCTTTCCTACCCCAATTCACTCCAAAAGCCCTCTTAAAAACCTTGAACAAATGAAAGAGAATTTGAGAGGAAGAAAGAAAGGAGAGTGGCGATGGAGAAGAAGAATGAAGGGTTTGCAATGACTTAATTCCTTTTAACACATTTTATGCACAAGCCTTCCCATTTTGCCCTTACTCTTCCTTAGGAACTCCATCTATATCATTTGATTCATTACAAACACACCCCCACATTAACATATTCTCCATGAAAAATCCTTTCAATTTACTCCCCACTTTTCCTACTAATTAGGGGTAGAAAGGTCAAATTGCCCTTAGGGAAGAAAATATCTAAAACTTAACAAATATTTTGGTTGGCACGTCGCCGCGGCGAAACTGTCTAGCAGCTTCCCCGTGGCTTCAACACCTCTTCGCCGCGGCGAGGATTATTCTTTGCCCCGGCGAAGCCTCAAACACCAAACTTCTTCTATTTTCAACCAATTTCAAGGCAAGTGTTCAACATATCACCCAAAGGCCAACCAAACAATAATACTAATGAATCAACTCAACAAGAGGAAAAGAAGAAGCATTAACTACGTACCTGAAGTGGGGCGTTACACCTCAAGTCATGCGAGGTTCTTCCTTACCTTTTTAAAGAATTCCTCCAACAAATCCTTTGCCTTTGACTTCTTTTACACCTTAATCTTATATATATCATATTATACCTCAACATCTACCTCAAATCTTCAAATCACATCAAAACTAAAGTTTTTAATCCTTACCTTCAACCCTTAAAATTGGAGATCCAAGGCTCCTATCTTGTTCTCCTTGAAAAATTAAGCAAAACTCCTTTAAAACTTAGAGAAAGAAAGCTTGTTTCATGGAAGATTTTAGAGAAAATGGAAGAAATGTTGAAGAAAAGCTCTCTCCCTTGGCTTGAACGAATTTCATCTCATTTATAGGGAAATATTTCATTTATTTTCCAAAATTATCAATTGGCCCAATTATTTTAATTTTATAACTCATAAGTCCTTAATTCTTCATATAAGGTCATTTTGGTCATTTCACACTAGACATAATTATTACTTAATTAATGTCATTAAATGCAATGAAGCCTACTCATCCTTGACTTTTTCAATGCTTATCCATAGGCAAAATGACCATGTCACCCCTAATGCCTTTCTATGGATAATTGATTCATACCGTTCCAAATGAATCGACTATTTTGCTATTAGTTATGTTTTATGCTTTTTAACATAAAATTAACATCTAAAGGACTATTTTGAGTTAGGAACATACCTTTGACATCTTGGGTATTACAAATATTTTGGGTTGCTACTTAATGGTTAATTTGCTAATTGTTCGAGAGAAAGTTAGTGGAATATCAGAGAGTTTGGCCTTTAGAATAAGATTAATTAGGCTGGCAATAATTGTGAATGCATAGGATTAAATTGGTGTGATATCTATTCCCTAGGTTTAGTCATATTCATCTTTTTACCAAAGTATTAATAAAATTATGCTTTTGTTTAGTTTTTAGTTTGTTTTCTTTTTCATTAAATTCATTCTTAAAATTTTGTTTCATCAAACAACAATAAAATAGACTAGTTTGGTACTTGGTAGGTAATTCTCTTGGGATTTGACACTTGTTTACTCGAGCTTTATTACTTGGGCAATTTTGTACACTTACGAATAGCCTGTCAACCATGTGTCACCAATCCTCGCGAAGAGTAACCTTCATGCTTTTTGAAGATCAATCAACGTTTCCCTCCGTTGAAATACCAAATGTCAGTGTGGTTATCTTCGCTACAATAAATGCACCCTTATTCGCATTTAATGCCTCAAAAGAGAATGCCGTTTCAGCAGGGCTTGCATTTAATGCTCATGGCTGACACTTATTGCGTAAAGACATGTCTGTTAGATAAATCTTACTTTATTGACCAGGTCAACTGTCAAGTGCAATAGATAACATCTGAAGAGGTTGTTCAAGTGATACACTCTTCTCTGTGTATTGGGCTCGAAGCGAAGTGACTTTTGATTTTTGGCAAAAGTACCCTTAAGTGTTTTCAGGTCGCGAGCGATGGGCAAGTTCTAAGTAGGTTGGTATAGCACTGAGCATAACCTGATCCTAGGTTGGTGAACCTTTGGGGGACGATTACATCAGGTCATTTTTGCAACTCACAAAGCTTTGTATCGTGACCTTCATTCAATTCGTTGGTCGAGTTAAGTCATGTGCTTCGTGTTACCTTGGCTGATCTCTATCAACAGTTTGAGTGAGCGATCCTTGGAACGAGTCAAATCATGGCATAATAATGAAGTTCTCAAAGTTCAAGCCTTGAGCCTTAAGAACTGGAGAGCTTCTATTATGCCTAAAAAATCAGGGCTGATGTAGGCTCATGTTAATAAGGATTAATCAAAGTTTAGGAAGACATTGTGCCGTCTAGGCGCTGCCACATTGTCCAAGAATAGAAGAAGTAAGGCTATCATCAACTTGGCAGGTAAGGGTATGGCTAGTGAATGGCTGGGAGTCATCCGCTTGCCAAATCCCTACTCGATTTAAGGATATCTACCATACAGCCAACCAATAGGAAGCAAGGTAGGAACTGTACAGTACTTGCCCATTGGCAGACCCATAATCATTGTCTAGGAACCTCTTACTATAAATAGAGAGCTCCACTCTCTTCATCCGGATTGGGCTTTTGATAATATAAACACTCTCTCTTCCTTTCTGTATTTATATTCTTTTCGATCACTACTTGCGACCTGATTGTAACCTTTCATTTGTACAAAAGACAATGGACGTATGAATCACTTTGAGCATTTGAACCACTTTAAAAATCGTCTTCCTTATTTATTTTTTTATTTATTTATTTTCAATTCACGTGTAATTTCTAAGTCCGCTTAGCACTTTGCACATGCGAATAGTTGATGTCAAAATCTAGCATCAACAGCTTGAAATCCTAATTCTAAGTATATTATATTGTTCTTAAAAATATATATTTCCAACTTTTTTAAGAAAATCATATAAATTTACTTATAAAATTCTTTTATCAATTAACTTTATAGTAATTAAATAACCTTATTCACATTCCTTTAGAGTTTGTGCATTCCGTGAAGCTTAAGTGAAGTTTCTCGACAACTTTAATTCATCTCCATGTTAGAGCAGTTCAATATTGCTTGCCCAAGATCTAGGTTATATATAGGAAACTTTCTATGTTGGGCTTTTGGTTCTACCCCCAGAGTTGCAAGAAGGTCAATAGTACCTTTAGGAACCAAGTTGTCCTCGGTGAACCCATAGAGCAGCGAAGGGCACTCCCACAGGTTCCTTTCTGTAAATCTTATTCAAGGTTCCCAGGAAAATGATGTTTACTATGCTCTTGTTGTCGATCATAACCCTTAAGACTCTTGCATTGCCAATCTTGGCCACAATTACAATCACATCGTGATTATGACAAGGGGATGTTTCGCACTCATCAACTGTGAACCCCATTACCTTGCTTTCCTATTTGAGTTGATTGGGCGGCTTCCTGTTGAAGCTCATTATTCGGGGGACTAAGTCCATCCTTGCTTCCTAAGCATACTACTCGCGAGCTTATCTCGAGGTCTCTGCTATGTCAGGTCCTCTATAGATCATATTAATAAAGACTTCGTTGGGATTTGGTTAAGCCTGTTGAGTTGGAGCCTGAACGCGTCTTAGGGCCCAATTATTTTGCTAGCTAGGATTTTTGCGAGCCTGTTCTACCTTAACAAATTCTTTCAGGTGGCCTTTTCTTATCATGTCTTCAATGACATCTTTCAAGGCTTGGCAATCATTTGTGTTGTGCCTGATAGCCCTATGGTACCAGTAATATTTCTGTCGATCCCTTCTACCTAGAGCTCTCCTCATCCTTTCTAGAGCAGGCAGTCTCTTTGCCTCTCGGGAGACTTCATAGATGTGGGCGATGTCTTGAGTGAGAAGGGTATATTCTGCATATCGCGAAAAAGGTTGCTTGTCACTATGGTTATCTATTCTCTGTTTCTTTTAGTACTTGTTGCAATCCCTGTCATTGCAATCCCTGTCATAGCAATCTTGACCCCTACGCTTGTCTAAGGGGTGATCTTGTCTCTTGTCTAGGGCCCCCCGCGTTGAGCTTCTCGCTAGCGCTACCAACGAGCTCTCTACTTGCTAGTATTTCATAACCATTTAGTAGAATTTGGCCAGGCTCGCATGTTCTTCACTTTGGAGCTCTTTCCACAGATCTATGTTAGGTCTGATCCCTACGATCAGCAAAGTTCAAATGGATTCTTTAGGGGCATCAATGACTTTTGCCTACTCATTTTGGAACCTTATTAATACAAAGTCAGTGATTCATCTTGCTCTTGGCGAATGTTGCTCAAGCAGCTAAGCGGCATTGCAAGCTGTCTCCTTGCCTAAAATTGCTATAAGAAAAGCAAGGAGAATTGTTGTCAAGAGTTGATGGAGTTCACCTTGAGCCTTTTCTACTAGCTTTTGGCATCTCCGACTAACATGACTGCGAAGCACTGGCATTTTGCTAAGTCACTGACCTAGTGTAGCTCCATCAGGTCATTGAAGTTGTCGAGGTGGTCTAACTTGCTTTGTAGCACCCTGAGCCCTTGTGGGAGCAAGGCCTAGCAAACTTTATCCATAAAAGGGGAACTTACTACTTCCTCCGCCAGGTTGTTCTGGCGAGCTCTTAGATCGTTGAGCATCTTCTGCATGCGATCTAATTCTTCATTTTTGTTGCCTTGGCTAGCTCTGTTAAGCCTTACTTCAAGCAAATGGTTTAGCAAGTCTATCGCTTGCAAAGTTCCTTCACCATGCACATTGATGTGTGAGGTCGAGTCATGATGGCTGGGTTGATATGTGCTTGTCAGTGCGTTGCTTGAGATGTCAGTCATAACCAGAATGTCAGTCGTTGCCAGATTGGCGCATGTGACTTGCTTCGCAAGCCTATGAAGGTCGATCCTGCCTTATGTGCGCGTTAAAACTGGCACGCTAACATTGGGGATACCATTGAGCTTCTTGGTGGTGTCCGTCACTTTCACTTTCCCTCAGCAAATACTTCCCTGGTTGCCTCCTAGGGTTTGTTTGCCCGTGAGACTCACACTCATGCCTGGAGTGCTGCCTGCGAGGTTGGAGGTGTTGATCACCCCTTGACAGCGATGAAATAGATTGTTCACTTGCAGAATTCATACTTGTTGGGGTGGCATTAGAGAAGCACGGCTAGTCAAGGTTTTGGGCAGCTCGTTGTTGGTTCCTCAGCTCAACCACGTTCTATTGCACCGCCTATGCAGCTACTGTCCTAATCATCTCCATCAACTGGCCGTTCTTGAGGGCTGACGTCCCTGCCCCTTGGTTGTTCGCAGTATGCTGAGCTGGCGGCACAGGTGATCAGCATCCAACATTCTCCTGTTGCACCTCCTAGTGGGTGGTCCCTACATTTTTGTGATTTTCAGTTGTAGTTTTCAACTTGGTGTACACCATTTTTGTCTTAGGATAGGTAAATTGCGGTGAACGTTTGTCTGAGTCTTTGAAATATTGGCAAAGGCTCTCCTTCTAGCGCCAAAATGTTGATACAGAATTCTTCACCAACCAACATGATCCAATCGACCTTGCTGGGATTGGAACCAATATGCGTGTGATTAGTGAAAATCAGCAATGAATATGAATGAAATGAATTAAAAACAAAAAGATTTGTAAAGTGGTTCGACGAGGTTAACAGCCTATGTCCACTGTGTTTTTTGTATTTGCTGTGAGAGTTTACAATGCAATTCTTATTTGAAAATTGTAACCCCTTCCACATCGCTTGAGGGGGTTTTTATACAAGATTTGTACAAAGAGAAGAGCGAAATTAAGGGGATTACAACTGATCTGTATTGCAATTCCAAAATTCTTGTGATTGGACGCTATAATCGCTGTTGATCGAGTCATTCCTATAATATTTGAGATCTAAAGTAATATGATGATTGATTGAATGGTTCCTTGAATTGTTCGCGACTAGCTTATATTGGGTCGAGCTATAGCTCGACGAGCTTATGCTTGGTCGATCAATCATAGTTGCCGAGCTCATTCTGGGTCGAGCTATATTCTTGAGTCGGCTCGAGCTTGGCAAAAAAATCACACACAATAGGTAAGATTTCTCATATGGACAAATTAGGTGTATATTTTTTCTTGATAAATATTACCATAAAAAAAATGCATCAAAAATTTCAGTTGCTTACCAAAGAGTGACGAAGAATATCTTCCCACTATGTGATTATTTACTCCTGTTGCCATATTCGATGTCAACTTTTCCTCTTGAAAAAATTCTTAAACGTACAGTAAATATGGATTTAGTCATAATTAACTATATATAATCTTCCCCTAAGTAATAATTACAGCCATATTAATATTAAATTATAGTAAGTAATTTATCCTTCATGAGTTAAAAATAAAAGAGGAAATTAATTTAGTCATAATTAACTATAATCTTATATCGTATACAGATACAAGTATAATAAAATTTATTAATGATCTTTGGGACTCTGTTTAGTTCACCAAAATATGCATAAATGTAAATATAATGTGTTGACTAATATTTGATTTTGACATTATTATAACATAATCTTTGCATAAAACTTGCGATTGTTTTATTTGTATTTTCATTTTCATGGGCATGAGCTGTCTAATTTTATAAAAAGACATGCCCCTTTAATAATATAATTAGCCTAATGCCAAGAATTTTCATGTTATGACTTAAACACTAATATAATCAACATTTTATGACAATCTAAAGGTCATAAAGTTACACTTACTCAATTTTGAATGTAAGAATTCCAACTACTCAATTATATAGTCTTTGTCCTAAATTATCTTTTCATGGACAATTGCGGTAGCTCGACTTTTTTATTTTACATTATCATGAACCGAGCTTCCAATTATAATTTGCGTTGTTGCTTAATTAATATGAGTTGTAACCTTCACATAAATTAAAATGATCATTGTTTTATTAATTTGTTTACTTGTAGTTTCATTTTCATTGGCATCGGTTATCAGATTGTTTGCAGAACTAGCATGGACTTGACTTTTATTTATTTTTTAGATTATCATTATGCCTGAGTTTCCAGCCATGCATATACTGCGTTATTGCTTAATTAATGAATATGGAAATTGCTTTGGTTTGAACTTGTAAGGCTTTATTTTTATATTTTCTTAATAATTCTATATGGAAATGTCAAATGGGGATAGATATTATTAGATGGAAGCAAATACAAAACAAAATGAATTATAAAAACAATCTCAAAATAAATGGAGGAAGAAGAAACTCGAGAGTGTAAGTTTTTTGTCAACTTATGATTCTAGTGTGGTAACACTAGTCATGGTATAAACACTTCAGTTTGTTTATAGCACAATCGTTTTGTTTAATTTCTAGTATGATGACGTTCTGTCAAAGTGACCACCTTCAATTAAGTTGTTTTTCTATTATATTGTGTGAGCACCTCAGAGTCAGAGTGGTCACATGGCTTTGATAGATATTTTGTTTAAACATGTATTGCATTTTAATATTCCTGTGAGTGCCATTAGTCTCTTTATGAGATATTATATGTGGTCTATAACACTTGTCAATTTGTTACACAATGGACTGGAAAGTTTGCTCACAATGGTTGGTGGTCCCAAGAGAAATGGAATAAATTTTTTATAAAGTTTTCTTGTTAGCCACCTGTCTATTTGCATTAGCCGGATTCTTTTTATATAAACTCTTCTCCAATGCAATTTGTTTTTAAGCCTGATTATTTCCTTGAAAGTACTCTGAATATTCTTAAACGTTAAATTTGTTTTTATCAGGTTTATGTGCTTAGGTAGGCTTACAAATACCTTCATCAAAGTTCTTAGGATTTGTCCTTTCTCTCTATGTTGGTTACAGTACATAGCTGATGCTTGAAGCTTGTTGAGATGGTTCAACCAAAGTGGGTCTTCGTTGCTATACCTTGAGAGGAGCTCAAGGCTGACCAAGTGCTTTCGTGTACTTGGAGCTAGCAGAGGTAGTACATAGTTTGACCAAAGGGTAGTGATTGAAGCATTGCAAAACAAGGAGTGTTCTTGCAATTGACACTTAATCTTTGGCTTTGTAATTAAACTGAAAAGTATACCATAGTGGATTAGCTTCATTCTGGACTTGGTCCCATGGATGTAGGTATTTTGCCGAACCATGTAAAAACCTGGTGTTCTTTATTTCATTTCATATTTGATTGTTTTATGTTTATGATAAATGAACGCTAAAATCAACTTAGCAACCTTTTCCGCTTTGGTTTAATAAACTTGTTAAAGTGATTAAAACTTTCAGAAAGAAAAAAAAAAGTTTGAATGAATCCAAATATTAGGTTTGAAAATACTTTCAAAAGTGGTGCACAGAGTGTTGAGAAGACCTTCAGTAGTAGTTTAGTTGTAGGGAAACTGTAAAGAAGATTTTATTTTACATAAGCTCAAAACCCTGCCGTTTTCGTAAAAGGTAGCAATGCTATGTCGTTTTTTTGTAAAAGGGTAAAGTGATGTCGTTTTGTAATCGGTATTCTTCTCATCTTCTGATTAAAAATAGTTGTGTACATCAAGCTCATTAGTCATTGAGCTACTGAAATAATATTCAGTTTTTCTGCTAATTTTCACTCTCTCAAATTCTCTCTCCAAACCCTAACATTCACATGGTATCAAAGCAAAATTGACTTGCGTCAATGTCAGAAGACTTTGAAAGCTCAAAATCACCGATGAATCTTGATACAATGATTCACGACGCACTCAATTACTCCATTAATGCAACATACTGCATTATTTCCCACCAGAACTTTCCCACCATCTAGAGTCTGAAAAGAACTAAACCACTCCCTATTAGGTGTCATGTGATAGGTACGTCCTGTGTCTAAGATCCATTCCTCACTATTACCTTCAGAGATAACTAACACCTCTGAACTTTCATAACCCTCAGATCAAACACAAGCACTAACTCCCTCTTCCTCCTTTTCATACTTCTTCTTACCCTTTGTGAGACCCCCTTCATCTTGGACCATGGGCTATCCCACAACTACCCTACTGCGGGCAAGGGGCTTTCCACATGCGTCCCGTCATCATTAGGCCTCCATCATCCAGATATCCCCACCCCTGCAAGTGGGTTTCTTTCGCCTTCCCCACCTCTCGAACACAAGCCTTCAGGCAGTACTTGTGACAAGAGAGGTGAGTACCATCAGGCCAGCTGGCGTGATGGAACTCACCTCTCTTGTCACAAGTACTATTAGTAAACGGTCCTGTATATGCAGCGGAAACAAAAATAATAATTTAGGGATTGTTTACATGAGCCAAGATCAAGGGTATAATTTTACAATTCATATTAAAATCTGCAGAAAAATAAATATGAGTTTAAAGAAAACAAACGCACGTTGGAGGCTCCTCCAAATTTGTCGACGAATATTTTACTACCGATCCAAGTGTAGGATCAAACCTGGTAGTCCACACAAAGACAATCTCAAAAAGAACCAAAGAGGGATTTGCTAGATCCTCTTTGGCTTCAAGATTAAGAAGAAAGCAAATCAATTGAATTGATTTTAAGCAAAAGATGTTTCTACCGTGGGAGTGTTTTGGAGTGGCTGCTGTGTGTTTTAATTTCAAGAACAAATCAATTAATTAATCAATTAACACACACTCTTTATCAATTTTCCCTAATCCCATACGGAATAGGCCTGATTTAATTGCATTGTGAAATTACCAAAATACCCTTTCGCCTTAAAAGATGAAAACGCCCTTCTTTCTTCTTGGATCTTAAATTGTCTTCTATGTGTGTGACCCATAGGCTCCTCATCATATCAGCAATGTATAGTATTGCGATTAATACCAATTAATCGTCTCACTAATACACAGACCAAGATTGGCCCCTAGCAAGGCATCATGGCCACCCGATAGATTCAGATTCGGATTCAGCAAAGTAGCTACCTGTCAACGATATGGTTACCGTATAATTTGATCCTTTCATCTTACGTTATCTCGATAAGACGAAGGCATAGAAATAGTGTCAACCTTCGGTTAATCTCGATATTATGTATTCAGGTTCTAGACCTGTATTATAAACTAGACAGAGCAACAACTCAATCCCACTATGGCCACAATTTTAATGTCATATACTGAATAGCGCCGTGAGATAACTTCTCCTATACTCGGTAGTGATGAATCCTCTGTCAATCCACCATAGTCTTGATACACTCCTTGATGTAGCCAATCACCACCCTATTGACAAGCTCTGAAAAGAACTGCGTAGACTAGTGTCAAACTACACCAATCGGTGCACAAGGCGCTCCGTGATCTCAAGTCTAAGGATCACATGCACCACCATTCGTTGGAGGATTTGTTCCATAGACACTAGGGTTACCATCCATATGGAATTCTCTGGTGGGTCAGTCTAGTGAACTTGCTGCGGTGTAATCTCCTACAAAGCAAGCACCCATGTGTTGCACCAGGTTGTCACCAAACAACCTTGACAAGTGAGATCAGTCACTACCTTTCGACAAGGTCGTTCAACACTATAAGCCTTACCGTATTATCTATGCCTTTACTTCAAAATAATATTGGGGCTACGGACATTTCTAGAATGGCCACCATATGTGCTCATAGGGTTCTCACTATCAAGATTTGAAACACTTGATACCCTCGTCACGGTTCTACCATTCTAAGGACATATATCAATACATATTGCAATAATAATGATTTACGGGATATAGAATAAAATGTCTTTTATTGATTAATGAACATTATTACAAAGAGTCAATTCTACAATAATTGATTGGCTCTAGGGCATCTACTCTAACAATCTCCTACTTGCATTATAGCCGATCATTCATGCACTCAACATTGAATGACCCAAGTGCCCATCATGCTTCTGCTGCAACAAAAACTTCAATAGTGGGTAAGTAGGTATTATGCAAATCTCACATTCCCTTTCTGATCAATCTGATAGATCAGATTGAATCAACTAAGTACGTGTTTGGATTACTGGTGAGACTGTGATTCCTCAATAACAACAATGGCTCCATTGTTATCGCAGTACAACTATACTGGATTGACAATGCTTGGAATCACATCAAGTTCAGTAATGAACTTCTTGAACCAAACTACCTACACGATTGCATTAAATAATGCAATATACTTAGCATCAATTGTAGAACTCGCTGCAGTACACCGATTCGAGCTCTTCCAGCTCATTGTAGTTACATTGAGACAAAATTGTGTAATCCTAAATTGCAAACTATAATCATCATTTTCCCATTTGAAAATAGCATCACCGTATCCTCTTATAGTGAGCTCATCTTCCCATAAACTAAGAACATATCCTTAGTCCTCTTTAGGTACTTAAGAATATTCTTGACAGCCATCTAGTGATGCTCACCTGGATCCGATTGATATCTTCCACAAGTGCTCAAAGCATATGAGATATCAATCCGAGTACATAGCATAGCATACATGATGGATCCAATTGCTAATGCATATGGGATCCTCTTCATCTTTTCTCTCTTATCTTGTGTTCTAAGACACAATTCCTTAGAGAGATAAACACCATATGACATTGGAAGAAATCCCTTCTTGGATTCTTCCATATTGAATCTTTTCAGTACCTTGTCAATATATGCACTCTGACTTAGACCAAGCAACCTATGCGATCTACCACGATAGATCTTTATACCAAGGATGTAGGCTGCTTCCCCTAAGTCCTTCATGGAGAAGCACTAGGATAACCAAGTCTTTACCGACTGGAAGTTCGGTATATCATTCCTGATCAGAAGTATGTTATCGACATACAACACTAGGAATGCTACTGCGCTCCCACTCACTTTCTTGTAAACACAGGGCTCATCTTCGTTCTTGATAAAACCGAATTCTTTTACGGTTTCATCAAAACAAATGTTCCAGCTCCTTGAAGCTTGCTTGAGTCCATAAATGAATCTCTGCAACTTGTATAACCTATTAGCCTACCCATCAAGAACGAAACCATCAGGTTGTGTCATATACACATGCTCCTCAAGGTTTTCGTTCAGGAAAGCTGTTTTGACATCCATTTGCCAAATCTCATAGTCATGATATGCAACAATCGCAAACAAAATCTGGATGGATTTAATCATGGCAAGCGGCAAAAAGGTTTCTTCATAGTCAATGCCATGAATTTGTTTGAAACCTTTGGCAACCAGTCGTGCTTTATAAGTATGCACCTTGCCATCCATGTCAGTCTTCTTCTTGAAGACCCATTTACACCCTATGGGTTTTACCTCTTCAGGTGGTTCCACCAGAAACCACACTTGGTTCTGGTACATGGAGTCCATCTCAGATTTCATGGCTTCAAGCTATTTAACGGAATCTGGATCCGATATAGCGTCTTCGTAGGTTCTGGGTTCATCTTCTTGGTAGACTAGTACATCACCATGTTAAGTCACGAGATAACCGTATCTCTCGGGCTCATGGCGTACTCTCCCAGATCTACGTAGCTCTTGTGCTACCTGAGGTGGTTCACTTTGATCCACAAGTTGTTGAGTAACCTCCTCATGATGCTCAACCACTTCCTATGGCACATCATCCCGTCCTCCGTTTAGTATATCTTGTGGTTCTAGAACTTCATCGAGTTCTACTTTTCTCCCACTAATACTTCTTAGGAAAAATTCCTTTTCTAAGAAGACACCATAACGAGCAACAAAAATTTTGTGCTCTTCTGGGTGGTAGAAATGGTATCCTTTGGTCTCCTTTGGATACCCCACAAATATACATTTACAAGATTTTTGGGCCCAGCTTGTTCGAAGTCAATTTCTTAACATAAGCTTCGCAACCCCAAATCCTTAGATGAGACAAGTTGGGCTTTTTCCCAATCCATAGCTCATATGGAGTCTTATCTACAAACTTTGACGGCACACAATTCAAAATGTAAGTCGCAGTCTCTAGGGCATAACCCCATAATAATACAGGTAAATCACTAAAACTCATCATGGACCTAATCATATCGAGTAAGGTCATGTTCCTCCTTTCTGACACTCCATTGTGTTGGGGTGTATAAGGAGGGGTGAGTTGTGATACTATCCCACATCCCTTCATGTATGTTTAGCTCAACTTGCCAAAGTTGGCATAATTGTCATTTTTGAGATTATCCTTATTGTCTTTCTTAAGAACATATTATTATGAAACAGTTCCATAAAGAATATTATTTACACTCAAGGACAATAATCCATAAGTAAACTAATATTCTCATTTGTCCTAAGTGGACACAGAAATATAATTTCTAGAAACTAAAGAAAAATCATAATAATCCACGAGTTCTAAGAAACAAGCCCATCAACTAAATCAGATGCTAAGATCCTACAGCAAATGTAGCAGCACGTGCTTCATTTCCAACTGGTAGGTCTACCTCTCCCTCGACGAGCAATCTACTCTACCGTAGTTCCTACACATCAATCAAATGTGAGAATCACATCTTGTGTTAACTAGATGTTTACAGGAAAAGTTAATCTCAAGAACATACCTGATGAAGAAGTAACATTCTTCTTCCCTCTTGCTAGGAAGGCCTTGCAATGGTTCCTCCGATGGCTGGGATTCCCACAGTGAAGACAAACGTCTTTCCTTTCTGCAAAATTTCTTTCTAATGACTTCTGAGCCCTTTCCTTTTCACTTGAGCTGGCTTCAACCAACATCAATGTTTCTGACATTTTCATGCCTGACTCAGTAGCCTTCAACATATCCAGAAGCTCGGAAAGGGTATTCTTCTTATTTTCCTCAATTAAAGTCATAGACAAATTGAGAATAAGAATCTGGCAAAGACTGTAATATTAGGTTTATCATTAAACCTTCATTAAATCCACATCCCCAAATCTCAAGCTTATTCATATACTCGGTCCACTTAAGTATATGACCGCCAATTTTGGTACCCTCTTCCATCCTACATCTGAATAACGACCAAGACACCATATGCTTCTCATTTCTTTGAAGAAAATGAAGAATAGAAGCTAAATCCATTTTTTGGCACTGTTGTTGTAGTAATGGTGCCATTGATGCAAGCACAATGTATCTAGTCATTTCTGCTTTCGCATCATGTTTATGCTTCACATATACATACCTAGTCTCATGAATAGAACTATCAGCAGGCTTTGGTGACAGAGCTTGCTCAATGGTGTATAATATATCGCTTAACTGAAGTATATTATTCATACTTCTATACCAATCAACGAAATTTTCACCATTCCATTTCTCTCCCAGTTCGATGATTTGCCACAATGATGTTGGGATCATTTGCTCAATTTTAAGTGAATCTACAAGTGTAGAATAAGTAACCGTTATTACCATGTTCATTATTGTTTAATATGGTCTTTTATTAAATGATGCTCCCACTATTTTACTCAAGTCAATAGCCCTCACTATTAACTCGGGAAAGCCTGTTGGCTTTCCTAGTGGACTGAGATCCCATCCTGCCCATTTCAAACCTTCGCTTTGGCGAATAAGCCAAAATAAGTTGATTAGGTGTGCCAACAAACTTAATCCACACCAGTTGATAGCTCCCACTATCAACCTCAAAGCCAATCACACAATTCAATGGCTCCAACCATTGTCCTTAAGTGTGAGTCTCAGTATCAGTAGAGTGGACACTACGTGTCACCACGTACACACAATATGTGTACTACTCTACTATGCCTATGACGTGTTTATCAACCTTCGGTTTGGCGAACAGGCAAAACTGTCATTTTAAGTCGACCCATCACCATTAAGGAAAACTCAAATGCATTTTAACCTCCCACTGGTAGAAGTGTACTATTCGCTTTGGCGAACAAGGCTTCGACGAACAGTGGTTTGATTAAAACCATGGTGATGGAAGGCTTACGTGACTTAATATACTTTAGTTGAGGGGTTTGTTATTTAATGTCTCACCAGATTATTATCTTTGTTAGAATGACATTGTTTGGCATGTTATTGAACATTCAACCTTAGCATGCATTCTAAACAAAATATTAAACGTGCCGGTACATGGCCCAACTAAAACTGATTTCCTCGAGCCTAGAGGAATCAGTGGGTCACCTAGGGGTCCTGTAATAAACATCTCAAGTCTTCAAGTATGGTTGCCTCGTTCTTTGCTCCATCTTCAAGTACATTACAAAACTTTTAAATTTACAAAAGAATAATAATACAAAATTCTTTACATCAATAAATTTAGAAACCTCGATTTACATTCGAGGGGAATTAGATGAGAAGAGAATGTATATCGAGAAAAATGGCAGGACACGTAGGCCCTATTTAATAAATTATACAATCATGCATACCCAAAAATATTTTAAAACATTCACCCTTAGGTCTAAGGCTCATGTACTGGGCACCATGCAATATACAAACAAGTACAAAGCATACATTTCAAAAACAATCAATTTTTGAAATTAGTGGGTTAATTACAATTTACCCCCTGACAATTTACAGATCTACGTTTGGTCCAAAAGTTTTAAAACCCCTACACACTCGGAAGTGTGCTCGCTGCAGCGATGAGTTAGATCGCCGTGGCGTGCATTGGTAACTTGACGTTCACGCTTAATGTATCGCCGCGATGATTTGGTACAGATGAGTTAGATCATTGCAATGAGCGCTGCCCATACGCTGCCTGAAGCTCGCCACGGCGAGCGCTAGTTTCATCACCAATGCTCGTCCAAAACACAATCGCCGCGGCAATGCTTTATATCGCTGCGGTGAGCGCTGGTTTCGTCACCAGCGTGAGCGTGAACAACGCTCGCTACGGCGATGGGTTATATCACCGCGGCAAGCATACATAGATCTGTAGCTCTGGATCTATTCATACAACAACCAAAAACACTATAAACAGATTTTGCAATCAACCAAACACATTGATCTGAACAAAAATCCATCAACCATTAAACCAAACTTGCAGTTCATCAACAAATCAGATTAATCGATTAATCAATTTCTCAAAACATGATTTAAGGCAGATTTTATAAGGCAACATTATATCATCAAACACATGTTATCAACCATCCAAATAAAAAATTGTAAAATTCAGTACCCTAGGCTCTGATACCACTGTTAGTAAACGGTCCTGTATACGCAACGGAAACAAAAAAAATAATTTAGGGATTGTTTACATGAGCCAAGATCAAGGGTATATATAATTTTACAGTTCATATTAAATAAAATCTGCAGAAAAATAAATCTGAGTTTAAAGAAAACAAACGCACGTTGGAGGCTCCTCCAAATTTGTCGACAAATGTTTTGCTACCGATTCAAGTGTAGGATCGAACCTGTGTAGTCCACACGAAGACAATCTCAAAAAGAACCAAAGAGGGATTTGCTAGATCCTCTTTGGCTTCAAGATTAAGAAGAAAGCAAATCAATTGAATTGATTTTAGGCAAAAGATGTTTCTGCCGTGGGAGTGTTTTGGAGTTGCTGCTGTGTGTTTTAATTTCAAGAAGAAATCAATTAATTAATCAATTAACACACACACTTTTCTTTTTATAGTTAATGAATTTGCCCTAATCCCATACGGAATAGGCTTGGGCTCCAACGCAAATGTCCCATGTTGCCAAACACTCCCAATTTAATATTTTTATTTTTTCCATCATTATCTCAATTAAAATCAATTAATATATATTTAAATATATATTAACATTTAACAATAATAATAATATATTTAAATATGTACGAACACACATTTAAACATAATTTCACTTATTTAATTTTTCTAACAAATTAAATAAAGGCTACAACCTCAGCAAATTTAATTGCACTATGAAATTACCAAAATACCATTTTGCCTTAAAAGACGAAAACGCCATTCTTTCTTCTTGGATCTTAAATTGTCTTCTATGTGTGTGACCCATAGGCTTCTCATCATATCAGCAATGTATAGTATCGTGATTAACACCAATTAATCGTCTTACTAATACACAAACCAAGATTGGTCCCTAGCAAGGCATCATGGCCATCCGATAGATTCAGATTCAGCAAAGTAGCTACCTGTCAATGATATGGTTACCGTACAATTTGATCATTTCATCATACGTTATCTCGACAAGACGAAGGCATAGAAATAGTGTCAACCTTCGATTAATCTCGCTATTATGTATTCAGTTTTTAGACCAATGACCCGTATTATAAACTGGATAGAGCAACAACTCAATCCCACTGTGGCCACAGTTTTAATGTCATTGCCATATACTGAATTGCGCCGTGAGATAACTTATCCCGTACCTGGGAGTGATGAATCCTTTATCAATCCACCATAGTCTTGATACACTCTTTGATGGAGCCAATCACCACCGTATTGACAGCTCTAAAAAGAACTGCGTTAGACTAGTGTCAAACTACACCAATCAGTGCACAAGGCGCTCCGGTGATCTCAAGTCTAAGGATCACATGCACCACCATTCGTTAGAGGATTTGTTCTATAGACACTAGGGTTACTATCCATATGGAATCCTCTAATGGGTCAGTCTAGTGAACTTGCTGCGGTGTAATCTCCTACAGCAAGCACCCATGTGTTGCACCAAGTTGTCACCAAACAACCTTGACAAGTGAGATCAGTCACTGCCTTTCGACGGGGTTGTTCAACACTATGATAGTCTTACCGTATTATCTATGCCCTTACTTCAGAATAATACTAGGGCTACGATGTTTCTAGAATGACCACTATATATACTCATAGGGTTCTCACTATCAAGATTTGAAACACTTGATACCCTCGTCACGGTTCTACCATTCTAAGGACATATATCAATACATATTGCAATAATAATGATTTACGCGGTATAGAATAAAATGCATTTTATTGATTAATGAACATTATTATAAAGAGTCAATTCTACAATAATTAATTGGCTCTAGGGCATCTACTCTAACACAAGATTACAGAGAAATTAAAGAAAAGCAACTACAAGAAGGAACAATCGAGAGAGAAGTGAGCTGAGAAGGGGCAAGGTGGTTATAGTGAAATAAGGATCAAGTGCCACGATAGGTCACTTAAGCTAAAAACCAAAACGACATTGAATAGGCTAGTAGAAACAATTCTTCAAAAATGCTTTGACTCCTTTTGACTCCAGTGTGGCAATTTGCAAGCCATGTCATCACACAATCAATTGCGGTATCCAGAAACCCATTTGCCAAGTAATTGGGATCTGCAAATCAAAAAGAAAAAGTAAAATTAGCACAAAAATTTTTTAAACTACAAACAATGAAAGAAATATTTTACGTTTATTACCTTCGAGAGGGAACAAACCCTTTTCTTTTAAATTTCGAAACTGCGTGTAACCCATGAAGCCACAAGCACTGGCTGTCCATGAAAGAACGTTGGGAATATTAGCTCTTGAGCAGCTTTAAGAGTGAAGCTCATAATGTAATCAGATACTATGCAAGTGACTGGAGGAACGTTTGACTTAGATGTTTTGTTGAGTTGAGATAGAAGATCTTTAAAGGGAGCCAAGCAAGATTTCTTTATTGAAGCACTGAGAGAGGTAGAGTTAAGTTTATACTGAATATCAGATGGAGGGATGCGCCATCAGGGATGGTCTCGAACGGAAAGTGGAGATGCCATTGAGAGAGTCAGGGCCTTGGGTTCTTAGTAGAACACTATGGATAAACTCTGTGTTTACAAAGGTGATGTGGAAGCCTCTGTAGTGCAAAAGCTTTGCTAGTTTAAGCATCGGAAGTACGTGGCGTTGACCTGTGAATGGAAAACAAATTGCATGAGGACGAACATTTTCTGAACGCAACACAGAACCCATCTGTCACTTAATTCAACTCAACTCTTTCTTGATCTGTGTTTTTTTTCCTTATTAACTCAATGCTTATGGTACGATCTCCAAGGTTATTTTATAGATGGAACCTGGTCTCCTACTCACTCAAAGGTTTCGACAATTCAACTTGATCTAACCTAGAATTTGGCCATATCAAATAACATAAATAACTTGCCCACCAAACAAACTATCTTGGAGATATTCTCAAAATAAGGAAGTAAAATCATAACTAAATAGAGAATCTAAGTGTAAGGACAATCCAAAAGAGGATTGAGATCCCACATTCTCCTAAAACACTCCTTCTTCTACTTGGAAAAGCCTCACACTGAATTTTCTAAGGACAAAAACTTGATGTCCTTATTTGATAGAACTTGCTCATCAAACAAATTATCTGAGGGATAAAAATATTTTGAATTTTCTATAATATATCAATCTTCTAATTCAATATCTGTGACTGGTGGGTCAATGAAACGTTCAAATTTGATTTGGTTCAGATTTTATCAGTGCATTTTCAAAGTTAAAGGGATCTTTCCTCAAATTATCCTTTATATTTGCATTTTTACAATTATTACTTTTTTGTGTACTTTAAAAAGGTTTACCCTAGATAATAATTTTCATAATTAAGGTCATCAACTTTGTTTTACAGTAAAAATGGTATTTGATTGTGTTTGACGGGAGATAAATTGTCTATTCATGTGCAAATCACTTGTGTTTGAGAGGAGATAAATTATGGATACATGTGCAAACCGTTTCTATTTGATGGGACATCAAGTGTGGATACATGCATAAATCACTCGAGCTAACGTTATATATATATATATATATATATATATATATATATATATATATATATATATATATATATATATATATATATATATATATATATATCGATCTATATAATTGAAGAATATTTATGAATTATTATCTTTGTTTAATTTTAACAATATGTTAGGTTGTGATTGACTGAAGATAAAATTCTTTAAATCTCTTGCTTGCTCATTAAAGAGCACAGTAACTTGGTTACAACTGTTGAAAACCCAGTTCCTCTTTTAATTTTAGCTTCTGCTTAACAAAAAATGATAAAAATTTGGTGTAGCTATTTATGGTAGGCATTCTAACTATATTTTGATGAATAAAATAGCTAACTCATGAGTTATTGAACCAAAAGCGACTAGATTATCAAATTAACATCACATCACTGGGTAAATTGCATTATTAAATATTATTAATCATAAGATCAAGCCAAAAGTGGTAAGTTATTGAATCAAAAGCAACCCATGATGCTCTACCGTTGAATCAGCCGCATGCCTTGGTGTTTCCCCATATTTTCCCTTTTATTCATCTTACCTCCATGAGTCATTGGTGATCAAAACAGCCTAATGTTAACACAATGATCTTATACCAAGGGCTTGGCGAACTGTACTGAGGGGAAGCTAAATTCTGCAGGCTGTAACCACTAGCAAGCTTCACATTATCAATACACTCAACAAAATAAAAAAATTCATCAAGTATAAAACAATCCCAAGAGAAAGGTAAGAGTTTATATAAATTAACAACCAAGCGGAGTGGTTACTATCATGTTCAAGTGGGAGAATATATCATACAGAAATCCGAATCCTGGAATTGTTTCTTCCTCCGAAACACAAGCAATTAATAAGAAAATAGCAACATATTCACAGCACTCAGCAATAAGGAAACAGTAATGGAGAAGATGATTCACTGTTACAATTCTCACAGACTCAAGATTCTGCATCTATTCATGGGCAATAGAAGAAAAACAATCGTCAGTTAAATCCAAGTAACGAAAAGAGCAATTTTACAATTACTACCAGACTAGAATTACTGATAATATTAGAAGTAGATAACTTGTCATTTTGTTTTCAATGTCCATCTTTAAGCATATTAATAAAAACAAGTGCCTTAAGGGCAAAGTAGGTCAATGTTCTCAATGGCAACTGGAGAAAGAAAGGAATTTAATGTCTTCAAGTCAGATTAAAAAAAAAAAAATTGCTTAAAAATTTGAAGGAAAGAATATGCATCAAAAATGATTTGCCAGTTGTTGTTCATGAATGTGTATGGATTGAGATTTAGCACATACCATTTTAATTTGCCTTGATTACCAATATTCCAGTTATTAGAATAGGAAAATATAGTAGTTTAAGTAGTAAAATTTTCCCATCTAATTTAGAGAGTTATTCCAGTCATTGCAAAAGGCAAAAGTACCATGAAGATGTTCAAAATTGGACTGGATATTTTAATAACGAAAGATGTGGATGGGAGAAATTTGTGAGGCCTTTGTGAAAACAGAATAGAGGAAAACAGGGGACCTTGTTTTTTTTTTTTTTTTTTTTGGCAAAGCTTTCCCCAAAGGTGTACACTTGCTCGAAGAAGTTTCAGTTTCAGCATGGAGAATGAAGGTTTTAAATTATCAACTACTTCATCGAACGTACATTTCAAATGCCAAGGGCTAGACAGAAACTATAACAGGGTAACGTTAAATTCTGTAGCCACCAGTAAGCTTAACATCATCAATACACTCGACGAACAAAAAATTTCACCAAGTACAAATCAATCCCAAGCAAAAGAAAATAGTTTATTGTAAATTCAAAACCAAGCAGAACAATTACTGTCATGTCTATATAGAAGAAAATATCATAAAGAAATTCTCGAACCGCATCTTTCTAGAAACAAGTAATTAATAAGAAAATAACACATTTACAGCGCTCAACAATTAGAAAATAGTAGATATATATTCAGAGATATTTTTAGTTGGAGTCAAAATATTAAGTATAAATCGAAACCCGAAATCTTATAACTTCAGCTTTTCAAACAATTTGTATTAACCCGATAAAATTCAATTCATAAACCAATAAAAACTCATCAAATCCTCTAAATATCAAACAATTAACCAATTTATTAAAATTAAATCAAATCCTTAAATCTCTATAATTTAGAGTTTCATCAATTCTTTAAACCCATTAAAAATTAATTTAATAACTATAAATCAAAGAGGAAAATGAGATTAAATATACCTTTTGAGATCTAATTTGAATACCACCACAAATAGTAAAACTAGTAGCATAATCTTCAACCAAAAAAAAAAAATCGTCGATCAAAATATCAGTTTGGGCGACATGGTTGGTGGTGGCCGGCTGGAATTTTGATAGAGAGAGATTTGATTAGGGGAATTAGAAATTTTGGTGGTTTGGGTTGCGATAGAATATGATTTATCCAATTTTGGGGAAATTTTGGTTTCGAAATTTTTTATTTCTATTTTTGGGGATTAGTACAGTGGCCCAGATGGTACATGTCAGATACTTTGTACGTCTGACCCTAGTTAGTAAATACGGGTACGGCAAAAAAACGGTACGGGAATTTTACGGATATGATACGACAAATGGTGAAAAATACGTTTGTAAAAATTCGGTCATAAAATTTGGATACGGAAAAAATACGATTCGGATATATACGGGTTTAATACGACACATTGTCAATAATACGTTTTGAAAAATACGGCAATAGCAATCTTGGTTTTAGCACTTTTCAAAACATCCCCATTTAAATAATCCATTGTGGTCGACCCTACAATTTATTTTCCTTTTAATTTAAAGTATATTTGAACAATAACTAAGACTAGTATTTTTATCCTTAATTTTATAGCTACGCATACAAAGTTTGGATTCCAATTAGTATAGTTGTTTTATTTTCTGAATTTAATTGGACAGACATTCAAAGGTCAAATAATAATAGTGTTATGAAATCTAAAAACATGACAAAGTGCACATGGGTTTACAATTTGCGGTTGGCGTTGGTTGTAAACTGATGGTTTGTTGCTTTTTTCTTCTTCTTTAAGTATCGCAATTCCGCATCCAAGCCCGACAATATTATTTTTTATGAATTCATGCTTTTCTTTTGCGCTTTTGCCTTTACCTTTTGCTTTCATAGATGATCTTTAGTCTTTTTATTTTGACCCATACAACACAAAACAATGTAACTAAATGAAATATTATGTTAAAACAGATACCAAATATAACTCTCACAAGCATTTCATCAAACATGTTTCAAACAAATCTATCAATCCACCAACATAACAAATCCATCAATCCACCAGCCCCTATTACTACTACTTACACACCAACACAAACACAAACAAATCACCAACATACAAGATTCAAAGAGAGTTAAAAAGAGAAGAGAAGAAGTGTGTAGCTTGAGGCTTGAAGAGTTGAAGTCTTGGACTTAAAGCTTGGAGAAGAGAGTTAAAATTTAAAAAAGAGAAGAGAAGAAGAGATCAAGACTCGAGTCAAGAGATGAAGAAAAAAAGAGTTGAATTGTTGAAGATTTGAAGAAGAGATGAAGACTGTGGAAGAGAGAACCGAGAAAGAGGAGAAGGAGATTTTTTTAATTTTAGTCAAACCCCACCAAAAGCAGCGTCGTTTTGCCTTATCATGTAATTATTTTTTTGTCTGCAAAAATTCGGCAAAAATTCGGCAATAATTCGGGTATAATTCGCGAATTATACGGATAGGGTATATAATTCGCGAATTATACGGCAGCCCTAATAAAATACGTGAATTCGTGTTTTATACGGGAATTATACTGCTAGCCGTATAATTCACGTATAAAACGCGAATTTACTAACTAGGCGTCTGACTTTATTGTATAACAATATATCGGGCGGATAATATTAATATAAGTTTCAACTGCGATTCAAGCTAGCACTCTGAAAATTTACATTATAGAGAGTAAAAGATAAGATTTATATATAAATATATTATATTTGCAGTATGAACATATTGACATCAGGGTAAGAAAAACAGCGAAAAGATAAAACAATCTTAGGTGTTCTTCACGCGACTGCACATACTGTGCTCACAAATGATTGAGATTGTTCAAAGAATAGCACACCCTCCGTCATCTTTATTACGGAGCCTCTCAATCTCCTTATTCGCTTTCTTAAGATCCTTTTTAAGTTTATGAATTTCGTCGTTTGATTTCGTTCCAGCGTCTTTTGCGTTCAATTCTGAATTTAATCGGGCAACTCGTTCCTCCAACAATTCCTTTTCAAGCTTTCTAGTTATCGCTGTGAGCTTCAACTCAAGCTATTAAAACATCAACGTGGACCATTAAGCCTTAGAATAACAATATAATACAAATACTGCTCGATATTATTTATGAATGAAAAAGATAAAACATTAGCTAAAACATTGCCAAATTTATCAACTGGTGACCATTCCCAAGTAAAATGGCATCCCTAAATTTGATACAGTTGGAGGACCCCTGAAATCCTACAACCATTGTTAATCATATAAGAATATATGTTTACATAGGATCTAATTGATTACCAATATCATTCCAAGGCGTGCTATAATTTTAGACCAGCGGAAAGGGGAAATAATAGTAATAAAACAAGAAATACAGTACAAAAATGCTTGACAATAAAGGTGCAATTCGATATGAACAAACTACCCCAGGTACTCCGAACTCATATTACTTCTTAATTCATTGAAAGTCAAAATGCAAAAGAGTATCTACAAAACCTTTATGAAAAATTATAGTCATTAAATCAGAATATGTGAAAATATGGCTTTATAAAAGAGTTTTCTTCAATGAAATGGTAAGTTAAAGCCTCTTAAGAGGTGCATAAGAAATTTAATTTTTCTGAGGGCGGTGTTCTCTATAAGTACAGGGAAAAGCAAGGGCGGATCCAGAAATCTTTATTAGGGTGGGCCAAACAAAAATTTTTATTTCTAAAATTGAGAGTGGGCCACAATTTTTTAATATTTGACAATAAAAATTAAGGGTGGGCCAAAGTCAAACTAAATGGAATAATGTATTTAATTTTTGTTTTTTAAAAATTGAGGGTGGGCCATGGCCCACCCTTAATACACTTTGGATCCGCCCCTGGAAAAGCCACAATTGCACCTTTACCAACTTGCAATTATACAACTTAGAATATCTGACCGCAAATGCACATGATAAATCAAGAAATGAACATAGATCAACAAGATTACCATCTCACTAGTTCGTTTGAGTTGATCTTCATATGATCTTTCTATTTCCACCTTCTGTATATCAAATAAAGACATTTCATGACATATTTAATGTGAACTGCATGAGTCAAAAAAAAAAAAAAAAAAATCATGAACAAACTCACCTTCACTTCAGCAAATATTTCATCTGTGTATGGTTGTCCACCATTCTGCGCTATGACCCTGCTAACAAGGGATAGAAGCTCTCCAACTTGTTTAGCTCTTTTGGTTTCTTCCTTAGTCTTGTTATCAAAAAGCACTCGCCGATTTTCACACAAAGCAAGAATATCCTGAGACAATGTTAATATAAATTTGAAAAATAGCTTATATTAACCTTTTTACAGGATTAATGAACATTTTAAGAATCGTAAAGCTTGAAGATGTTCAGCCTAGCATATATGAAAGTATTGTGAAGCCAAAAACGGAGCCGTTTCACTTAAGTACATTCAAGTTAAAACGGGGTCGTTTTGATTAAGACCACTTCCAAGTTTCAGCCGTCAGATCAAGACAGATCCAAGGGCTGAGAATTGCTGATGCAACCAGTATATAAAGAAGAGCAACAGGAATACAGAGGTAGAACGCCTGTTTTCGTTAATCAGGGTATTAGGGTTTGCAAAAGAGGGATAAAAACACTCGGGCTAGGTTTGTTGCTGAATCTTTCTGGGTTAATCTGTCTTGAGTGAGAGAGGGTTGCGTTTCCTTACTAGAGGCTGGTATTTGTCCTCTGGTTCTTGCAGATTATAGAGAGGTTCTTGAGTGATTAGGCTGTAGTGGGTGTTAGTCTGTTTAAGGCAGACTTGTAATCGTGTTCTTCTTGTAATCTTTAACTGTCTCATTAGTGCTGTGGGCTTCCATATTTCGGAGCTCAACGTGGACGTAGTCTATCCAAGATTGGATAGACGAACCACGGTAAAAATTGTGCCTTGTGTTGTTGTGTGTGATTCTCTTGATCTTTAACTTTGTGTGTTGTTTGTGTTGCGGATTTGTTTATTAGGCTTAGGTTATAACAATATATATGCTAACCAAATAAAATAGTTTGAAAACAATATTTTTCTCAAGTTACCAACACGGCTAATAAATAAAGCTTAAGTTAAAAAAGAAACCTTTAAAGAATCTGGACATTCGCGACCCAAATACTCTTCCAATGTTTCCTCATTTTCTTCAAGTTCGTCCCCACCGGTGAAGACTACAATCATGTAGTTTACAATTTTTCTTCCAAACAAAGACTGCAAGGTAAGTACTGCATCTTTTTCTTCTTGTGTAAAACGGTTTCCCACTGACAAAACTAAAAGGATTGCATGGATACCATCCTTGGCCAATTTAATACATTTGACAATTTCTTTCACAACAAATTCAGAGTCAGCAGACAAATCAAAGAGTCCTGCAATGACTCACCACATTAGTTTATTTGATGAACAAAATTCAAATACAAGATAAAAGTTGTAAACTGTACAATCAAATCCAAGTTACCATACCAGGAGTATCAATAACATTAATGATCGGGCCATCTTTGAGTTCAGTTTTCTGCAATTCAGTAGTTTTAGTAACACCAGATGAACTAGCCTTGGACTTAAAAGCCTTTTTTCCAAGAATGCTATTCCCGGTGGAACTCTTTCCATTGCCAGTACGCCCAACTAAAACCACAGTCCGTTCTCCACTGGCCACAGACCGTTCACTGGATAGGGAAGGGAGCTCCATACCATTATTTATCACAGCATCCATCACACTTCCATCCATTATGTAAAGATTAAATTACTTCACCTGCAATCCAAAAAACATTAAAAACACTTTCGATCAATCGTTGCAACCCATGTTTGTTTTAATAATAATAAAAAAAAAATTGGTCTGTCTGTGAGATTACTTACTTGAGTGTCTGAGGCGAGGGAGAGAGACAGTGAGAAGATATAGAGTTTGCGTGAGAGACTGAGAATTTATAATGTCATAAATAGGAAAGAGAAGGTGGAATTTTTTTACATTAAGTTACTTGGGAGTGATTGCAGAACATGAACTTGCTTGGATACCCAAACCAAAACTAAACTTAAAAACGCAACAATACCAAAAACAAAGTTAAGAACTAAATATAAAGCATATGCTATGCCTAACTATAAACTCAAGCATAGTTCCATATGAGATTCGATTCTTTAATATTTTACAAGTTCTTAACTTAAATGTCATTATATATTTTTGAGTTGAGGTCGAAAATGTATTTAATAATAACATTTAAAAGTTATATTCATAATGAATAGATAGGAAAAACAAAAAGAACCGTATTTTAAACTCAAATTTTAATTGATAATTTTAACAATATATCCCTTATTTAAATAAAAAAATGATTGCATTAGATGAATGGTATTGGTATTATAAGTCTGAAAGTGTGTTTACTTTTGTTTTATTATTTCATTTCATTAAATTACCATTGAACTTCAAACTTTTTCTGATGTTAATGTTTTTTAATCGATATAAAAGCTTATTAATTAACTATCATTCTGTACTTTTATTCTTTTTCTTTTCATCTTTACTCTATTGCGATGCGAATAATTGATTACTTGTAGGACCCAATCATGTGAAAAAAAAAAAGTATATTGATTTGCTTTCTTCTTAATCTTGAAGCCAAAGAAGATCTAGCAAATCCCTCTTTGGTTCTTTTTGAGATTGTCTTCGTGTGGACTACGCAAGTTCGATCCTACACTTGGATCGGTAGCAAAACATTCGTCAACAAATTTGGAGGAGCCTCCAACGTGCGTTTGTTTTCTTTAAACTCAGATTTATTTTTCTGCAGATTTTATTTAATATGAATTGTAAAATTATACCCTTGATCTTGGCTCATGTAAACGATCCCTGAATTATTTTTTTTTTGTTTCCGCTGCGTATACGGGACCGTTTACTAACATCTTGTTCTTATGGTGAATGAAATACCCTAATGTGTGCCTTGAAGAGTGGATGTAGGCTGCCTTAGGCAAACCACTATAAATCCCTCTATGTCAATTATTCATTCAGCTCATTCCTGTTTTAATTCATCTCTAAATTGATAGCTTATTAATTTGTATAAGTTGATTGTTGAGTTTGCTCATTCATTGCTTTGATTGAAATCAGCTTCATTAATAACTGTATTTGTTATTACAAATTGGTATCAAAGCTTGGATCAAAAACTAATTAGGGTTATCTTTGATTTCTGTGTTTCTATCGTTACAAATTTTGTACCAAAACATGTCTACTAAATTTGAACTCGAAAAGTTTACAGGGGACAATGATTTTGGACTCTAGAAGATGAAAATGAAAGCTATGCTAATTAAGGAAGGACTAGCCTTAGCATTGAAAGGGGAATCTGGATTGCCTGACACCATGACTGAAGTTGAGAAGTAGGATGTTCTCAAAAAAGCTAAAAGCTCCTTGATCTTAGGACTAGGTGACAAAGTCCTTCGAGAAGTGAAAAAGGAGAAAACTTCTGCTGAAATCTAGAACAGGTTAGACACTCAATATCAATCTAAAGCTGTCCCTAATAGACTATTTTTAAAACAAAGATTTTTTGGATTTAAAATGGATGAGCATAAAACTTTAAAAGACAATAAGGATGAATTTTTGAAAATTATACAAGATTTAGAAAGCATATCAGTAGAGATTGATGATGAAGACCAGGCTGTAATCCTTCTAAATTCCCTACCAAAACCCTACTCTAATTTTGTGGAAACCTTAAAATATGGTAGGCAGACTCTAAAATTAGAAGAAGTTGTAGAAGCCATCACAGCTAAGGATAGTGAGAATAGAATGAAAGATAAATTAGGCAGACATGGGGAAGGTCTCGTGGTAAGGGGTAGATCAGAGAAGAGGAACTGGAAAAAAAGGGGACACAATAGGAATAGATCCAAGTCCAAAACTAGGAAATGGAAATGTTTCTTCTGTCATAAGGAAGGCCATCTTAGGAGAGATCGTCCTGAGAGAAAGGGTAAGAAGAAGTATGAAAAGGAGGAAGAGGGGGGTAGTGCTGGTGTTCTATATGAGGGTTATGAAAGTTCAGAGGTGTTAGTTATCTCTGAAGGTAATAGTGAGGAATGGATCTTAAACACGGGACGTACCTATCACATGACACCTAATAGGGAGTGGTTTAGTTCTTTTCAAAATCTAGATGGTGGGAAAGTTGTGATGGGAAATAATGCAATACGTTGCATTAAAGGTATAATCACTGTTAAACTAAGTCTTCACAATGGCCTAACCAAAACCCTCACAGATGTGAGATACATTCCTGACCTCAAAAGGAATCTAATATCACTAGGCACTCTAGATTCAGGACTGAGTTACAAGGCCTCAAATGGAAGCCTTAGTGTGATGAAAAGATCACTAGTAGTGATGAAAGGTGAAAAGAGAAATGGCCTCTGTGTTAAAGGGTAGAAAAAATTATGGCATAGTTGTTGTAGGGTCCCCAGTAACACAAGAAAAAACCTTATTGTGGCATCAAAGGTTGTCACATGTTAGTGAAAGACGGTTAGATGAGTTGAGTAAGTAGAATTTGTTAGGAGGGGATAAGATTGGAAGTTTAACCTTCTGTGAACACTATATCTTTTGCAAAATGTGCAGAGTCAAATTTGAATTTGGTAAACATACTCAAGCTCACCACTTGAGTATGTTCCCTCTGATGTACAGGGACCAGCTAGACACAGCTTACCAGGGGGCTGCAAGTACTTCATCAGCTTTGTAGATGACTATTCCAGGCATGTCTGGATATACTTCCTCAAGACCAAAGATGAGGCATTTCTTAGGTTTAAAGAATGGAAAACAATGGTTGAAACTCAATCTGGGAAGAAACTTAAAAAGCTTAGGATAGATAATGGTCTTAAGTTTGTGAATGATTAATTCAATAGTTTCTGCAAAAACCATGGAATTGTTAGGCATAAAACTATCAGGAATACCCCACAACAGAATGGCTTCTGTGAAAGAATGAATAAGACAATCCTAGACAAAGTAAGAAGTATCCTGCCAAACTCTAAACTTCCTGTAAAGTTTTGGGCAGAAACTGCACATACTGTGGTGAATTTGATCAATAAAACCCCCTCATTTGCCATAGATTTCAAGGTGCCTTTAGAAAAATGGACTTGACACCCTATAAAACTGGAAAACTTAAGAGTTTTTGGTGCCTATCTTATGTCCATATAAAGGAAGATAAACTAAAACCTAGAGCCATTAAGTGCATGTTCCTTGGATATCCAGAGGGAGTAGAAGGTTCTAAGCTCTGGAATCTAGAAACTAAGAAATGTATAATCAGTAGAGATGTGGTTTTTAGGGAAGAGGTCCTTCTTGGACAGGAAAATGAACATGGAAAACCAATTGACATTGCCTCAGGATTAGATCACATAGAGTTGGAAATTCAGGATGTAGTTTCTAACCATCAAGGTGGAGCAAAAAAGACTGTGGAGAATCCTAAAAACCATGATACAAATGAACCTGGTGAGCAAAGGGAACAAGGGGAAGAGGAGTCAAATTTGAAAAACTATCAGCTATCTAGAGATAGAACCAGAAGAGTCATTAAATCTCCCAATACACTAGGATATGCAGAAATCGTAGCTTATGCTCTTCAGGTAGAAGAAGAGCTAAATGATGAGCCTAAAACCTTTTAGGAAGCTACATTAGGACCTGGAAAATTAGAGTGGAAGAAGGCAATCGAGGAGGAATTTAGTTCCTTAATAAAAAACAATACCTGAATCTTAGTTGACAAACCAGAAGACTGCATGGTGGTTAAGTGCAAATGGATCTTCAACAGGAAACCATGCCTAACTTCAAAAGAATCACCTAGGTACAAGGCTATGTTGGTCACAAAAGGATTCACACAAGTGGAGGGCATAGATTATAATGAAATATTCTCCCCAGTTGTAAAGCATGCATTCTGATTTCTCTGGTTGTATAGTTCAATCTAGAACTGGAGCAACTGGATGTAAAAACAGAATTTTTACATGGTGACTTGGAAGAGAATATTCTAATGGAGCAACCAAAGGGATATTCAGGACCAACAGGTGAAGAGTGTCATCTAAGAAATCACTTTATGGTCTAAAACAATAATCACGACAGTGGTACAAGAAATTTGATTCTTTTATGATTTAAATTGGCTTTAATAGATGTCAGTTTGATAGCTGTTTTTGTTTTAAAAGAAATTTTGATTTGACTCATATTTACTTGTTGCTTTATGTGGATGACATGTTGATTGCCTGCCATGACAAAACTGAGCTTACTCAATTGAAGAAAACCCTTAATACCAAGTTTAAAATGAAGGAGCTGGGTCAAGCTCAAAAAATCCTTGCTATTAACATTGTAAGAGATAGAGTGCAGGGAAATTTGAAGCTGGTTCAAGAAGACTATGTAGAAAAGATCCTACATAAATTCAACATGCAGAATGCTAAGGTTGTCCAAACTCCCCTAGGGCAGCACATCAAATTATCACATGATCAGTGCCCACAAACAAAAGAAGAGCAAAAGGAAATGTCTACCATACCATATGCAAATGCCCTGGGCAGCTTGATGTACTCAATGGTTTTCACCAAGCCAAATCTAGCATATTCTATGACCTCAGGAAGCAGATTCATGAGAATCCAGGAGGACTACACTGGTCTACTCTTAAATGGATTCTAAGATACTTATAGGGATCCAAATCAGTGGGCATTGTATTCAGTAAGAACAAAGAAGAAGACTATTGCATTAGAGGGTTTATTGATGCCAATTATGCAGGGGACATTGATAAAAAAAAGTCCATTTCAGGCTTTGTTTTCACGTTATGGGGGAATGTGATTAGCTAGAAATAAAAACTTTAGCATATTGTTACACTCTCCTCAATAGAATCTAAGTATGTAGCTCTAACAAAAGCAGGAAAAGAGGCTATATGGCTCAAGGGTTTTGTGAATGAACTAGAGCTGGAACAGAAGGTTGTGGTGATCAAAAGTGACAATAAGAGTGCAATCCATTTGTCCAAAAACCAAGTCTTCCACGAGAAGACTAAGCACATCAATGTCAGGTCCAATTCATCAGAGAAATGGTTGAAAAAAGAGAAGTCAAGATTGAGAAGATAAAAGGAACACACAATCCTACAGACATGCTCACCAAACCAGTAACTACAGACAAGCATAGGCTCTGTATGAGCCTACTCCAAGTTCAAGAATACTCCACTTTTGCCAAGGCCACTTAGGGTGTCAATTCACAAGCCAAGGTGGAGAATTGTGATGACATGGGTTGAAAATTGCCATGCTGGAGTCACAAAGAGTCAAAGCATTTTTTGAAGAATTGTTTCTACTAGCCTATGCGATGTCATTTTGCTTTTTAGCTTAAGTGCCCTATCGTGGCACTTGATCCTTATTTCGCTGTAACCACCTTGTCCCTTCCGAGCTCACTTCTCTCTCAATTGTTTCAGCCCTAGGTCCCAATTATGGAAGAAGATTCTAGTGCATTATTCATCAAACGGTTATCAAACCTTGTTGTACAGCTAGCGATTGATCAACAAAGTCTATTTGTGTATAAATCCAAATCGATATGTGTGAGAAAGATGCAGAGTGAGAGGTTTATCGAGTGTGTTCCTTCATGTAGTTGCTTGTCTTTAATTTCTTTGTAATCTTGTTCTTATGATGAATGAAATACCCTAATGTGTGCCTTGAAGAGTGGATGTACGCTGCCTTAGCCAAACCACTATAAATCCCTCTGTGTCAATTTTTCATTCAACTCGTTCCTGTTTTAATTCATCTCTGAATTGATTACTTATTAATTTATATAAGTTGATTGTTGAGTTTGCTCATTCATTGCTTTGATTGAAATCAGCTTCATTAATAAACCTATTTGTTACTACAAATTGGTTACCCGGTATGGAAGGCATTAGATTAAAGAACCTGCCAACTTTATTCATATCTATTGATGTGAATGACATAGTGGTAAATATCTGCATGGATGGAATGGAGAATGCTTTTAATGCATCTGCAATCATTTTCAATACGTTTGATGATTTAGAGCTTGAGATTTTGGAAGCACTTTCTTCCACTTTTCCGAGTATCTACATTATTGGTCCACTTCAGCATCTTCTAAATTAGGTGCCAGATGATAAAGCTCTTAGTTTCATAGGATTAAACTACTAGGTTGAAGAACCAGGATGTATGGAGTGGCTCGATTCAAAGGAACCAAACTCTGTTGTTTATGTTAACTTTGGGAGTGTGACTACCATGACAAAACATCAACTTGTTGAATTTGCTTAGGGTCTTGCAAATAGCAAGAAGACCTTTTTGTGGGTAATTAGATCTGATATGGTAGAGGGTGAATCATCTGTTCTTCTTCAGGATTTTATTACATAAACCAAAGAAAGGGGTTTCTTGGCAAGTTGGTTTTGGTAAGAAGAAGTTATAACTCACCCAGTGATTGGAGGGTATCTAACGCACTGTGGTTGGAATTCTACGATGGAAAGTTTATGTGGTGGCGTGCCTATGATATGTTGGCCATTCTTTTCTAAACAGCTAACTAATTGCTAGTTTTCAAGTACTAAGTGGGATGTTGGCACGGAATTAGAATCTAATGCTGGCAAATTTTAAATTGAAAAAATTGTGAGAGAATTGATGGATGGAGAAAAGGGCAAACAAATGAAGAAGAAATTATGGAATGGAAACTATTGGCTGAAAAGGCAACTATGGCTCTTAATGGATCATCTCACTAGAAGTGATTAACAAAGTTCTTTTAAAATCAAGAAATAATTATGAAGATTGATATATTTTGTTGCCAATAAATTGGTGACGTAGCACAAGCTAATGTTATCAAGGCCATGCTATGTCAGTTAGCAAAATGTTCACCATAACATAAGTTTGACAAAAATATCAACACGCGTAACGACACAAATCAAAATCAAATTGAATGCACAGCATTCAACCAGGACGTCAACCAACCAAAAATCATTTGTCAACACATCAATTAACCAATTAACATACAAATGATGCATTAAACACTGAATTTTACAGATTTAAAAAATCAGTTTACACTATAGCATGTTATCGATCAAAATACATGTGATCAAACATAGATTAAACAATATAATCTGGTAACCTAGATTTGATATAGTAATCAATCTACCCAACACAACGAAAAAACAAAAATTAAAAGGATAGATCAATTGCCTTTTGCCAAGATCCAGGTATCAATTATATTGTTTACATATTAAAATTAAAAATCAATATAATAAATAATCCATACAAGGATTTAGAATGCATTACCAACATTTGGAGGCTCCTTCAAGGCTTTGATTTCCCTATCAATTCGAGAATGGAATCAAACGAACGTTAATTCACACGAAGACAATCCGAAGAACCAACCGTTATTTTGCTAGAACAAGAAGATGGCTTCAAGAATCAAAAGAAATATTTTTCTCCAGCAATATGAAGAAAATGTGAAGGGGAGAATTTTGGGTGCCTAGGGTTTATTTTTAATTGCTTGAATATGATTGTGTTTTAATTTAAGTTGCACTTGTATAGTGCAACTAATTAAAACCCTATTCCATTTAGGAATAACCATGGGCTCCAACCCTAATCCACTCTTGCAACCAAACAAGCCATAATGGTATTTTAATTTAATATAATTATTATAATTATTAAAATCAATTAATATATATTAAAATATATTAACATTTAATTAATAATAATTCATTTAAACATATGCGAAGATATATTTAAATATAACCTCACTAATTTTAATTTTAATATTAAAATTAAATACAGGCAACAACCTCAGCAAATTTAATTGCATTGTGAGATTACCAAAATACCCTTTCGTCCTAAAGGACGAAAATACATTTTTCACAAACTGATTCTTAAATTATCTTTTAAGTGTGTGACCCGTAAGCTCCTTATCATATCGGCAGTGAGTAGTATCGCGATTAACACTAATTATTTGTCTCACTACACACAAACCAAGATTGTTCCATAGCAAGGCTTCATGGCCACCCGATAGGTTTGGATTCAACGAAATAGCTACCTATCAATGATATGGTTACCATGAAATCAAATCATTTCATCATATGTTATCTCATCAAGGCTGAGATACAAAAATAGTGCCAACCTCAGTTATCCTCAATATCTTTGTATTCAGTTACTAGATCAATGACTGGGATAATAAATTGGATTGAGCAACAACTCAATCCCACTGTGACCACAGATTTAATGTCATTGTCATTTACTGAATTGCGCTGTGAGATAACTTATCTCGTACCCAGGAGTGATAAATCCTTTGTCGATCCACCATAGTCTTGATACACTCATCGATGCAGTCAATCACTACCATATTGATGGCTCTCAATAGAACTACATTGGGCTAGTGTCAAACTACACCAATCGGTGCACAAGGCACTGTGGTGATCTCAAGTCTAAGGATCACATGCACAACCATTCGTTAGAGGATCTGTTCCATAGACACTAGGGTTACCACCCATATCGAATCCTCTAGTAGGTCTGTCCAATGAAGTTGCCTACAGCAAGCACCCATGTGTTGCATTCGGCAAACAACCTTGACAAGTGAAATCAGTCACTGTCTTTCAACAGGGTCATTCAACACTATAATAGTCTTACCGTATTATCTGTGTCCTTGGTCAGAATAATATCGGGGCTATGGACATTTCTAGAATGACCACCATATGTAATCATAGGGTTCTCACTATCAAGATTTGAAACACTTGATACCCTCGTTATGGTTCTACCATCCTGAGGACAAATATCAATACACACAATTATGATTTACATGATATAGAATAATATGTCTTTTATTGATAAATATGCATTATTACAAAGAGTCAATTATACAATAATTGATTGGCTCTAGGGCACCTACTCTTACAATTTTAACCAAAGTGTTGTTGTTTTGATTGAACCAAAGTGCTGCCATTTTAGAGTTTTTAATTTTTCATAAAAATAGTTACTGTACTTCTTCAATTCATTGAGCTTAATAAAACTTTTTAGCACAAATTCTCTCTCAATTTCTAAGATTTACATGGTATCAAAGTTGCTGATTGACATCAACGGCAAAAGTTCTTGTAGGTTCTCGATCCTCAAGTAATTTAGAGAAGATGTTTCACAATTTGCCCAACATCTCCTCTCTGGTTGTATCTTCAAGTCTTCAAACTATCAATCCTAAACTTTGGCTCCTAAACATTTTTTTATTTTTTACATTCACAACAGGAAATTTTGGCTTTCCCAATGTCAAATTTTTACTGTAATATAACTCCTAGGTGAAGATTATTGATGAAAATGGTGAAAAGATACAAGCAAAGACAACAGAGAAAAAACACGTGATATCAAGAAAAGCTGAAAAAGATGAAAAGTGTGTATTTTCTGTATGAAGTTAGTTACATGTCAGTACAGCTGTTATTATATAACAGATCAAAATGCATTGTATTAAGAAACATTTTAATTCTTACAAACACACCCCCACTATATTATACTTAATATTCTCTCTTAAACTGAGCTCTCTCAATATCCGAAAACATTCCAAACCTAACATTACACCCTTACTCTACTATACTCAATATTCCCTCTTAAACTAAGCACTCTTTCAATCACTGAAAAACTTTTCCACCAAAAAGCCAAAAAGCCAAAAAAAAAAAAAAAAAAAAAACTGTACATAAGAACATCACATCTGCACTGCTACATTTCATAAGAAAGTCCAACAGTAGCTTGTCTCATGCAAATGCAGCAGCTCGTGATGAACTGGTTCTTACGAGCTGACGAAGCTTCCGCAAAGCGCTGACTTGTGGAAAGGCAAGAGCGTGGCGAATCAAGCTACAAGCAGCTCATCTCATGCAAATGCAGTAGCTCGTGACGAACTGGTTGCTACAATTGGATTCAAATGCAACAGCTCGTGGCGAACTGGTTGCTACAAGTAGCTCGTCTCATGCAAATGCAGCAGCTCGTGACGAACTGGTTTAAGTAACTCATCTCATGCAAATGTAGCAGTTCAAACACCCACATTCTTTATGAAGTATTTTTACATCTGCATACTCCACACATTCTTTATGATGTATTTTCACGTCTGCATACTCCATTGCTTTTACTACCGCATATACACAAATATCGTCACTTTCATCATGTACTAACACCATTTGCTTCAACAAAATTACTTGATGATAGTTCCGACACAACATTAAGTTTTCCTTCAAGCATGTTAAATCTGGCAGCAGGCAAAGCTTTGGTGAGCAAGTCTGCTTTTTGATATTCGGTTACGTATTGAACATGCGGGACCTTTTTTCATAACCAACTCTCTAACAAAGTGCACATCAATCTCAATGTGCTTCGTCCTGGCATGGAAAACTGGGTTAGAAGAGAGTGCTCCTGCACTCATGTTATCACACCAAATAACTAGCACATTCTGAACGTGAATTCCCAACTCTTTAAATAGATTCTGAATCCATACTAACTCAGTGGTTGTTTGACTAAGGGATCTATACTCAGCTTCAGTAGACGATAAGGATACAACCTTTTGTTTTCTAGAGGACCACTATACTAAATTCCCATGAAGAAAGACTGCATAGCCACTGGTAGACTTCCTATCTGTAACATCTCCACCATCATACGCAAAAGCTTTTAAGGTGAGAGATCTGTGTTTGTTAAAGATCAAACCATGATGAAGAGTGTCATTTACATATCTGAGAATTCGTTTGTAGGCTGTCTAGTGTGCTTCTGTAGGCTATTGCAAGAATTGGCTAAGTTTATTAATTGCAAATGCCAAGTCAGGCCTGGACAATGTTAAATATTGCAAACCACCAATAATACTTCTATACAGAGTAGGCTGGTCAAACACCTAACTCTCTTCTTTTCCAAGTTTCAAACTAGTAGCCATAAGAGTGGTACATGGTTTTGAATCTGCCATACCTGCTTTGACAAGTAAATCCTAAGCATACTTGGTCTGTGTGAGTAGTAATCCAAAGATCACTGCACTGCACTTCAAAACCAAGAAAAAATTGTACTTCAACAAGATTTTTGAGTGAAAATTTGCTATTTAAATCATCTACTAACTGAGATATAAGCAAGTTATCATTCCCTGTGACAAGAATGTCATCCATGTAAAACAGAAAATACATCACCTTAGAGTCACATTTATAGTAGAACAAGCTTACATCGGACACAGAATTTTCAAAACCCCATTCAAGTAATGCAGGCTTCAGTTTATCAAACCATGCACGAGGGGCTTGCTTGAGCCTATACAAGGTCTTATTCAACAGACATACTTGTTGTAACCTCTTTGGCTAAGAAGCATTATAATACCCTTCCGGAGGAACCATAAACACATTTTTTGTTAAGTCTCCGTTCAAGAAAGCATTGTTCACGTCCAACTATTGAATTTTCCAGTTGTGATGAACAGCCAAGGATAGCATTATTCGAATGGTAGCTGCTTTGATGACTAGTGAGAAGGTATCAAAGTAATCCAGGCCAGGTGTTTGCTTGAAGCCTTTGGCAACCAGCCTGGCTTTGTATTTCTGCAGGGAGCCATCTAAATTCAACTTTGTTGTAAACACCCATTTGCTTCCAACAATATTCATCCCATCTTCATAAGGAACAAGATCCTATGTGTTGTTCTTTAACAAGGCTTGATACTCAACATCCATGGCTTGCTTCCATTCGGGACTAAGCAAGGCTTCAGTCACAGTTTTTGGTTCTGAGAGAATATTATTCGTTGTCAGAAAAGCTCTTGGCCGAAGTGAACCAGTTTTTGACTGAGTTATCATAGGGTGATTGTTGAGAGTTGAGTCATGAGATCCTACGTTCAAAGAACAGGGAAGTACAACTTCCAATTGAATTCTTGGATGGTCTGAAGCTGGAGGAGAAGCTAAAAGAGAGAAGCTGGGTAGGCACTTTGTGCGTGGATCATTATGAGAATCTTTATTCATACCAGATGACTCTTGTGCAGACAGAGGTGACAAATAAGAGTGACAAGTAGCCATGGAGATTGGATTATCCACTAGTGCCTGGTGTATAGGTGTATTAGTAGTCACAGGAGGTGTCTTTGATTGACTAGGAGATAACAGTGGTGCATGATCAGAAACGCCATTTGTATAAGACGAACTGGCACCTGAGTTTAAAACAGAGTAAAGGTCAGTAGAACAAAAATCAGTATCCTTTGAGATAGATTTTGGAAGAGGCCACGAAGATGTAAGGGAGTTGGTACAACTTTCACTTGAAGAGGTGGAGTTCTTTAAAGAAATAGGCTGATTAAAACCAAATTTTAATGGAAATTCAGTCTCAAGAAACTTCACTTGTTTAATGATATAAACTCTTCCATTAGAAGAAAGACACAAGTAACCTTTGTGAGAGAGGCTATACCCCAAGAAGGCACATTTATCCGTGTGGTAGGAGAGTTTGTGCTTGTTGTAAGGACGAAGATAAGGGTAGCAATTGCACCTAAAAACTTTCAGATCAATGCAATTAGGTTCTTGATGAAACAAGGTGTAATAAGGGGATACAAAATCAAGAGCTGAGTTCGGTAATCTGTTCAACAAATACGTGGATGTGCTAAAGGCTGCCCACCAATATTTCAATGACATGCCAGCATGAGCCAACAATGATAATCTGAATTCGGTAATTGATTTGTGCTTCCTTTCAGCCCTGCCATTCTGTTGATGTAAATACGAACAGGAATGCCTGAACATAATACCATATTTTTGCAAATAACTAGCAAAACTTCTATAATCTCCACCCCAGTCAGTTTGCAAACACTTTATTTTAGAATCCAATTGTCTTTCTACGAAACAATGAAACTGTACAAAAAGCAAGATAAGCCTCAGATTTAAGTTTCAAAGGATAAATCCAAATAAATCTGCTAAAATCATCAACAAATATGACATAGTATTTATATCCTTCACAAGAGTTTACAGAAGCTAGACCCCATAGATCCGAATGGATTATTTCTAAAGGAGCTTCAGCTCTAGAATCTGACATAGGAAAATGACACTGTTGCAGCTTCCCGCATTGACATGCTTCAGAAAAGAAGTTGTTATTACTAGACAGAGAAGCCTTTACATTTAGCTTATTCAAGACAACATGAAGTGTTCTACTATTAGGGTGGCCTAATCTTGCATGCCACAACGTGAGCAAGTCTAAATTTATATTATGACTAAGACATTTATTTGGAGCTGATATGGTAGTAGGAAAAGCAGTAACAACTGTTGAGTTGGAAGGACAATGATTTCCAGAAAACTCCTTTGAGGCAGATGATAACTTCGCAACATCAAGAGCAGCAGGACAAGAGATAGACTTCATGCTTGGATTAACAGGCTTTGTCAACTCAAGCTAATATAAGCCATCCTTTACTGTGCCCCGAAGCAATATATCTTTACTGCTTTTGTCCTTTATCAAACAATGATCAGAGTGAACTTCAATAATCACATTGTTATCCTTAGTGATTTGTGATATACTCAGCAAATTTTTTGCAATTTGTGGAACACAAAGAATATTTCTAAGATGAATTAATCTATTGTTATCTAATGAGGATACCTTCAGCATACCTATATGAGTAATAGGAATGGATTCTCCATTACCAACTTGTACCTTAGAGCCTCCTAGATAGGGAGATTTAAGCACCAGATTTGAGTCATCAGCCACCATATGATTTGATGCACCAAAGTCCATAAACCAAGACTAATCACGAGCAGTATGTGGAGCAGCTACTGCCTGATACACAGAGCCAACTTGTAGTGATGGATCACCGACAGGATTAGGAGAAGTTGTTGACGTAGCAATAGTAGAGTGAACTGGATAATTCCCTGGATACAAAAATTCAGAAACAACATAGTTATTTGAGCTGGAAGGTACTGAAGCTAAATGATCATGAAAACCAAGAAAGGAAGTGCTCGAAAACTGAACAGGATTTGGTTTGAAGTTGGTTGCCATTAGAGCTTGAGGTGATTCAGTTGATCCTTCATTAGTAAAACTATTAACTGGAGCAGACTGTGGCTGTTGTGGTTGTTGATTGTATGAGGGTTGGTGACTATAAAAGGAGCCATTAAAGCCCTGATATTCCTGATCAAAATGGTGGTAACATTGCAATGCAGAGTGGCTTGTCTTTCCACACACTTGACACACTAGCTTTGGTTTGAAGCATCCTCGGCCTCTACCTCTGCCTCTAACCATGTTGCTGTTACTAGAAAAATTCTGAGTATGAACAAATGGTCTGAAATTTGACCCTTGATACCCTTGAAATTCATTGTTTCCAAACACACCTCGCCCTTGATAACCACTGCTTATAGGAGCACCACTATTCTCTGCAAAATGAGTTAAGCTCGGAATAGAGACACCAGTAGGTAAATAATGTTGCGAACCAATGTCTGAATTAAGAGAATGTGGTATAGTAGGTGTTGCTTTAGTAGCAGGATTCAGAAATTGTGCCGTAGTTGAATTAAGAGCATCACGTTGTTTGGCAACCAACAAAGCAGATGTTAAATGTTCATGAAAATGCGTCATAGAAAAACTTTGACGTTCCAGTCTCATCTCATGCTTATGAAGCATAAGCAGAGCTTCTTGAATACTTGTTGTACTACTATTATATGTCAAACTAGCAACAACCGCATCATATTCAGGACCAAAACCGTCTAAAATATACAAGAGTAATTCTTCTTCCCCCAGATTTACTCCACTGGCAATTAATTCATCTCCAATCTCCTTCATTTTGAGAACATATTCATTCACACTTAAATCAGTCTTTTTAGTGCTTTGTAACATATTCCGTAAATGTAGTGTTCTAGCTTTGGAAAAAGACTGGAAATGTAACTCTAAAGTATTCCATATTTCATATGAACTCACACATTTTGCTACATGCCTGAACATGGATTCGGATATTAAAGAAAACAACCAACTAACTAAAGATTGATCTAGTCTTTTCCAATTAAAATACTTAGGGTTTGGTTTCTTTACTACTTCCTCTAAATCAATAGATTTTTCAACAAGAAACATAGGTGGATAGATATTCTCACCAGTGATAAAGCCATCAAGACCGTGAGATACAAGAGCAGGAAAGATTTGTGACCTCCAGTAGCCATAATTCTTTTCCAGAAGCTTAACTGAAAGTGTGGGAAGTGAAGGATGAGCAACCAGACTATTTGCGTTTGCATTTCCAGTTTGCTCACCTTCAGAGTTCGAAGCAAGATTGTGTAACTCAAGATTGATTTGAGCCATTTTTGACGTGTGTCTACAGCTCTGATACCATGAAGATTATTGATGAAAATGGTGAAAAGATACAAGCAAAGAAAATAGAGAAAAAACACGTGATATCAAGGAGAGCTGAAAAAGATGAAAAGTGTGTATTTTCTATATGAAGTTAGTTACATGTCAGTACAGCTGTTATTATATAACAGATCAAAACGCACCGTATTAAGAAACATTTTAATTCTTACAAACACACCCCCACGCTATTATACTTAATAGTAGGGACCGCTTCCAGAGTAAAACGATGCCACACACTGCCCTATTAATATGTCGTATTACATTAGTCGTTGTACATGTACAGCGGCACAAAAGCTGTGTCAATGTTCGAAATTAGAACACGACGAAAAATTATGTCGTATCATTAATTTCCGCAACCAGTTCTAGTATTAACTCCATGCAACGACGTAAAGCTACATCATACCAATTTGTAGCACACCCATGCGACTCTTGTGTAAGATTAATGAGAAAAGTAGGATTAGCCGTTTGACAAGACAAGTTTCAAGTCATTCTTTGGCCATTATCTACAAGTTATTGTTACTTGACTAGTGTAGCCTCAATTCAAGCACATTCAAGTAGGAGTACTTAATTGAAATGTTATATATCCTTTAAGTTTTTTACTGAAATGCTATCTTGGAGAGTGCTGTTTCTGTTATATTCTTGAGGTGCTAAAAAGAAGGCTAAATGCAACATTAGAATCGGCAAAGTTTCTTTAGGATACTATCAAAGAAATGGAAAAAAAGTCCTAAACTCTTGAAATGGAAAAAAAAGTCCTAAACTCTTGAAATGGAGACGACAGGAGATCTAGATGATCTTTTCCCTAACAAGGGAAGTGAGCTTACTGCATGTTTTAGCTGTTTTCTATAGGCAATATTATGATGCAGGTCTCAGTTAGTAAATATGCTCCGAAAAAGACTACAAGAGAGAGACATATACAACTGCGCCTTTGCAAACTTAATGACCATGTGACAGAGTTAGCATAAAGGGTTGTCTATGATAAAAAAAAAAATTAAACTTTGAGGGTCCATTTAATAACGCAAAGGGGTGTCCTTGGTACAGTTTTAAACTTTGAGGGTATTCGATGATAAAAAAATGTGATAGTTATCATTCGAATAATAAATTTGAAACTTTAAGGGTAGTATATGATAAACTTCCATACAATTGCTTGTTTGCCTAATTGTGTACTTTTGTCAAAGGGACTTGGATGTACTTCTCTCCCTCTCTCTTTCTTTGCTTTTTTTTTTTTTTTCCTAAGTTTAAATATAATTTTTTGGGTGCTATGGTACATTTTCATTCATTCATGAAAGAAGAAAGACTGGTCACAAAATTGCATAAGCATAGTTTTTAGATTTTTGTGTATTTTAAGTATTTGTATATAATCCAATTTTGCTAATTGTGGACAAATTATACTTTTTTTTGTTTGGGGGGTGGGGGGCAAGTTAAAGCAAAAAATTCAAATATTATCATCCATGAAAAATTGACAATATAAAAAATAATATATATATATATATATATATAAAGTTGAAATTTCAAAAAAAATAATAATAATAATAAAAGCGGTGAAAAGGCTTGGATTTAGGGTATTTTGATCCACTACAAGAGAAATGATCTACGGTAACATGCAAAAAGTGTTATCATAGCATTTATAAGGATGCTGTGATAGCCCATGTTACTAAACAGTAGACATTGATAACACTTTTTGCATGTTGCTAATAATTTCGGTAACTACAATAAAATGATATTGTTAAGTATATTGAAGCACTTATTCGTAGTTACAAATGATTTTTTATAACACTGTATAAACGCTATAAATAAGTTTTCTGTAACATTCTTAACTTGTTATAGTTTAATTTTCTGTAACATTCTCAAAATGCTATAAATAAGTTATCTATAACATTGCTAACCTGTTACAATTTAGTTTTTTATAACATTCTCAAAATGCTACAAAAGAGTTTTTAATAACATGTTAAAAGTGCTACCAAAGTATCACTTATTACATTTTGTAAATGTTATAAAATTATTTTCTATAACATTTTGAAAGCACTGTCAATGTATATGTTATAGCATATATAAAAACTGTTACAGTTATTATTTTAATTATACAAATTAATTATAAACAATGATACACTAATTTTTCAAAGAACATTTCATTGATGGTGAACCTCCATGTACAAAAAGTTTGCATATATGCCTAATAAATAGGCATCCAACTGAAAGAAACAACAACATGCATGAAGAGTGGTGGAAATGAAGATTGAAAGCATGAAAGGTTGGATTCAAAAACCATTTTCGAACAAAGCTTGGAAAAAGGATTGTACCTACTCCTTTGCTTTGGGTTGATGAAGACAAGACCCAAAATGATGAGACCTCCACACCTTAACACCACCTTGAGAGAGTTAGAGAGTGGCCTTGGCTAGGGAGAGAGAGCTTTTAGTTTGCGTTGAGTGAACAAAGTGAATAATAAACTAAAATGCAACCATTTGCATTTATATATACTTGGGCAATTTTGCAATTATTTGTTTTTCAATTCCATGCCCCAATGAAATCTTATTTTAAAAGGTGCACACAAAATTATTATTTTACCCTTTGAAATATCAATATTATTCAAGGGCCCATGTAAACTAAACTAGTTTACATTAACAACCTATAAATTTACCCTTTTACCCTTTAACTATTAAAGTTTTTTTCGTTCATCTCATTAATCTTAATGCTTTAAGATATAATAATTAACATAATTAATTAGTGCTTGACCATTTTAACCCTTCAAATGTCACAAACAATTTTCTATGTAACTATTATCATAGAAATCTCGTCATTACCCTCAGAAGGTGTTAGCCCTCTTCGGACAATCATTTCTCTCTCTCATCCTTCTCTAACTTCTCAAGGCTATTGGTGTAACCATGTAGGTCCACCGTGGATTAGCCGTGAGCCGGTTCTGGATGAATTTAGAAACCTGTTTGGAGGCCTAACGACTATGGTAAACATCTAACAATGTCCCATAGTCCCTAAACCACGATGAAGAAATACTTCATCGAACCCATTTCAGATCATATGTACCATGCAGGTAAAGTCCCTCCATTGAAATATCTTGATCGAGCATGGATTCATGGAATGTCAAAATCCTAAACTCGATCTTCTACCGAATCATCGATCAATATGTCAAGAACTCATCATCACAAACTTGCTTTTGTATGACTAATAATAGACTCTGGCGAGAGATTCTAATTTCTAACATTTATCGACGTTCGACCAAGAACTCGAATCCAGATGGAGTTAGCAGTACTCCTAATCCTATATTTTCAAGTCAATGGATCCCTTCTTGACCATCGTTTGTTTCCGCATATGAACAACGTCTAACCAAATAGGCTTTATCGTACGAAATATAACTAGTCTCATACTTATACACTGTATGAACCATACGCATCCGTATCAGATCCGACTACAATGTCTCAGGTCAAAGGACTACATCGTGCACTGATATAACCAAACGATAAATCATTGACTACATGCTTTCAAAGTAATTTGTCGTTATTCGGTCACATTCAAAAAACAGTTCACCAACCACTAATCCATACCAATGCCCCAGTGACATGACTATCATCGTCATCCATACTTATATCAACTCATGATATCTTTCGGAAGCATCCAGTATGCATACTATGCAGTATAGTTGCCCAAATTATATTGCTTCCGTAAGGAACCCTTTTCAATTATTCATTTACCGATTAAATGAATTATCTGGACTATTCACATACGTACTTTATTTTAAATGGATGACTAAATAAAGGAAGCAATTTATATATATGAATTGAAGAACTCTTTCTTCTATTATTTATAATATATAGATACAAGACAAAATACTCTGAAACCGACAACACGAATGGTTTCTAGGGCATACACTAATATACACTAACACCAACATCCTTTACATCCATAAAACTAATATGCTTCATATATCATATCCTATTTTGTAACATATAAAACCTTCATATACAAAAAGCTTCATATATGCCTAACAAGTATGCAACAATCATTTTTACATTATAATACCTAGATGATTGGAAAATTAACTATGAACAATAGTTAATACTTTCCAATCATTCAAAAAATTCTAACAACAAAAAAACATTATGCATACCACCTTCCATTCCCAATTGTACTTTACCAAAAAAGTACTCTTGCATTTTCACAACCTACAAAACTATTAATACAAAAAACATCTTCAATTCCCATGTATATTCTCAAAGATGACAACACATAGATATTGTAAATTCAAAAAAAAAAAATTAAGACAAAAGCACCCCAAAATTTTACTCACTCGAGTGAACCTCGGAATCACCATCCATAAACTGTTGGCCATAAAACATAGGGGGCTGCACTTTTTCTGCATATTTCCTGAAAAAAAAATAATTCTGGAAACTATAAATACCACTTTAAGAAAGGGATGTTAACGTTAAAACATAAAGTACTACAACAATGTAATTAAACTTACTGATCATGTTTGCATGCATTTGGTATTTACTACTGGTATTTCCCATTTTATGGTCTGTAATAATTAATAGAAGTCTATAAAATCCTCTACTATGAAAAAAAAAAAAAAAAAAAAGTGATCATCTTATTTTTGTTTATTCGTTAATCGTATTGAGCTTGAAATTGAATTAATTCATTCATATTGTTCTAAAACATGCTAAACTTGTTATTATTAATGTAATACATGGTAGATTCATTATGCTTCCAGAGTGGCTCTATGTGTGATAATATTGTAATTTTGTGATATGTCTTCTTTGATAGAATTTGAAGTGGGTTTGACTCCTTACCCAATAAGGCATTGTTGAATGGAAGGATTATCCCCTCTTCTAACCCAGTAGGCTTGAGCGTGCCTAGTCGGTGTGGGACTCCAACACTCCCCCTCACGGTCAAACCCATATGTTAGGTCATGCTTGTTGATGGAGGTAGTTGCTGGCTCTAACTCCTCACCCGCTAGTCAAGCAGTCAACTCAACTGGGTCTAGCTCTAATACCATGATAGAATTTGAGGTGGGCCTAACTCCTCATCCAATAAGACCTTGTTGAATGGGAGGATTACCCCCTCTTATAACCTAGTAGGCTTGAGCGTCCCTAGTCGGTGCGGGACTTCAACATTCTTGTACGCATTTCTCATGCATTTCATTGATCCGATTCCGTTTCGAGGATCTGTGTTGTGCCAAAGTTCAGGTAGAATGATGCAATCTGGTTTCATCCTACGCAGTACGTGCGTCAATGTGTTAACATGTTTTCCAATAGTGTAACCATTTCATTTGTTACACCAAATTGCATAGGCAATTTAATTGAAAACAATGAGAATATAATGAAACATGTCATAAGTTCAAATTAACTTGATTTTTACTTAATTAACTTGGATTAAATTAACCTAATCAACAGACTTGTTAATACGTAGTCACTACAATGAATAAAACAATATAATCTCATGGATTCTCATCCTGGGTATAGATATAGTCGGCATGTAGATTCTCATCCTAGGTATAGATATAGTCAGTATGAGCAATGCGGGTTCTTCTCATCAAGCACATTTCCTCTGAAACTCCTTCGCAATCGATATGCTCCGCATTGGTATCCTACCAAAATCCCAAAACTATAAATAAATCAACATGATAAATACTTAGTATTCAATAAACATTAAAAAAAAAAAACGACCAACCAATTGTGTTTTTGTTGGAGCATCGTCGGGAAAGGTTAGTTATAGAGGGGTAGCATACGTTAGGGTTGAGAAGACTACGAAGAGAAGTATCATTAAAAGGGTGGCAACCTTAACTTTAGTCATCTTTTTGCTTTGGGGTGAATTAAGAGTGTTTTGAGATCAAAGCAAAAAGAATTTTGAGGTGAGCGTGGGAACATTAAATTAGGATAATATATAGTTGAGAAAGAACAAAAGAATAGGATAGATTCAAGGTAAACCCATGAACTAAAACCGAATATACTTTGGGTGGCTTCTAATTAACACAAGGCAGAGCCAAAAAAATGTATTCTAGGAGACCAAAATGTAATGCTATATGAATGAAAGGGCCAAAGCATTAGGAATTACATCTATGGGGACCAAACTGTTCCGTTAAGAACTAAGGGAGGCCAAAGGAAATAATAAAATTTATCTTTATACTTTTTTTTTTTTTTTTAACATGATTGGGTTCTACAAGTAATCAATTATTTGCATCGCAATAGAGTAAAGATGAAAAGAAAAAGAATAAAAGTACGGAATGATAGTTAATTAATAAGCATTTATATCGATTAAAAAACATTAACATCAGAAAAAGTTTGAAGTTTAATAGTAATTTAATGAAATGAAATAATAAAACAAAAGTAAACACACTTTTAACTTACAATACCAATACCATTCATCTTATGCAATCAATTTTTTATTTAAATAAGGGATATCTTGTTAAATTTATCAATTAAAATTTGAGTGTAAAATACGGTTCTTTTTGTTTTTCTATCTATTCATTATGAATATAACTTTTAAATGTTATTATTAAATACATTTTCAACCTCAACTCAAAAGTATATAATGACATTTGAGTTAAGAACTTGTAAAATATTAAAGAATCGAATCTCATATGGAAGTATGCTTGAGTTTATAGTTAGGCATAGCATATGCTTTATATTTAGTTCTTAACTTTGTTTTTGGTATTGTTGCTTTTTTAAGTTTAGTTTTGGTTTGGGTATCCAAGCAAGTTCATGTTCTGCAATCACTCCTAAGTAACTTATTGTAAAAAAATTCCACCTTCTCTTTCCTATTTATGACCTTAAAAATTCTCAGTCTCTCACGCAAACTCTATATCTTCTCCCTGTCTCTCTCCCTCGCCTCAGACACTCAAGTAAGTAATCTCACAGACAGACCAATTTTTTTTTATTATTATTAAAACAAACATGGGTTGCAATGATTGATCGAAAGTGTTTTTAATGTTTTTTGGATTGCAGGTGAAGTAATTTAATCTTTACATAATGGATGGAAGTGTGATGGATGCTATGATAAATAATGGTATGGAGCTCCCTTCCCTATCCAGTGAACGGTCTGTGGCCAGTGGAGAACGGACTGTGGTTTTAGTTGGGCGTACTGGCAATGGAAAAAGTTCCACCGGGAATAGCATTCTTGGAAAAAAGGCTTTTAAGTCCAAGGCTAGTTCATCTGGTGTTACTAAAACTACTGAATTGCAGAAAACTGAACTCAAAGATGGCCTGATCATTAATGTTATTGATACTCCTGGTATGGTAACTTGGATTTGATTGTACAGTTTACAACTTTTATCTTGTATTTGAATTTTGTTCATCAAATAAACTAATGTGGTGAGTCATTGCAGGACTCTTTGATTTGTCTGCTGACTCTGAATATGTTGTGAAAGAAATTGTCAAATGTATTAAATTGGCCAAGGATGGTATCCATGCAATCCTTTTAGTTTTGTCAGTGGGAAACCGTTTTACACAAGAAGAACAAGATGCAGTACTTACCTTGCAGTCTTTGTTTGGAGGAGAAATTGTAAACTACATGATTGTAGTCTTCACCGGTGGGGACGAACTTGAAGAAAATGAGGAAACATTGGAAGAGTATTTGGGTCGCGAATGTCCAGATTCTTTAAAGGTTTCCTTTTTAACTTAAGTTTTATTTATTAGCCGTGTTGGTAACTTAAGAAAAATATTGTTTTCAAACTATTTTATTTGGTTAGCATATATATGCTAGGCTGAACATCTTCAAGCTTTACGATTCTTAAAATGTTCATTAATCCTGTAAAAAGGTTAATATAAGCTATTTTTCAAATTTATATTAACATTGTCTCAGGACATTCTTGCTTTGTGTGAAAATCGGCAAGTGCTTTTTGATAACAAGACTAAGGATGAAACCAAAAGAGCTAAACAAGTTGGAGAGCTTCTGTCCCTTGTTAACAGGGTCATAGTGCAGAATGGTGGACAACCATACACAGCTGAAATATTTGCTGAAGTGAAGGTGAGTTTGTTCAGATTTTTTTTTTTTTTTTTTTTTTTGGTGGGGTGGGTTTGTGTTTTGATTTGACTCATGCAGTTTACAGTAAATATGTCTTGAAATGTCTTTATTTGATATACAGAAGGGGGCTATGAAACATCATGAACAACAAGTGAAGGTTGATTCCCTAAAGGGATATTCAAAACGAGAAATTACAGAGCTGAAGGCAGAAATAGAACGATCATATGAAAATCAACTCAAACGAATTAGTGAGATGGTAATGTTGTTGATCTATGTTCATTTCTTGATTTATCATGTGCATTTGAGGTCAGATATTCTAAGTTGTATAATTGCAAGATGGTAAAGGTGCAATTGTGGCTTTTCCCTGTACTTATGGAGAACATTGCCCTTCGAAAGATTAAATTTCTTATGCACCTCTTAAGAGGCTTTTAACTTACCATTTCATTGAAGAAAACTCTTTTATAAAGCCATATTTTCACATATTCTGATTTAATGACTATAATTTTTCATAAAGGTTTTGTAGATTCTCTTTTGCATTTTGACTTCAATGAATTAAGAAGTAATATGAGTACCTGCGGTAGTTTGTTCATATCGAATTGCACCTTTATTGTCAAGCATTTTTGTACTGTATCTCCTATTTTATTACTATTATTTCCCCTTTCCGATAGTCTAAAATTATAGCACGCCTTGGAATGATATTGGTAATCAGTGAGATCCTATGTAAACATATATTCTTATATGATTAACAATGGTGTCCAGTTGATAAATTTGGCAATGTTTTATCTTTTTCATTCATCAATAATATCGAGCAGTATTTGTATTATATTGTTATTCTAGGGCTTAATGGTCCACGTTGATGTTTTTAATAGCTTGAGTTGAAGCTCACAGCGACAACTAGTAAGCTTGAAAAGGAATTGCTGGAGGAGCGAGTTGCCCGATTAAATTCAGAATCAAACGCAAAAGAAGCTGAAACAAAATCAAACGACGAAATTCGTAAGCTTAAAGAGAGTCTTGACGAAGCGAATAAGGAGATTGAGGGGCTCCGTAATAAAGATGACGGAGGGTGTGCTATTCTTTGAACAATCTCAATCATTTGTGAGCACAGTCTGTGCAGTCGCGTGAAGGACACCTAAGATTGTTTTATCTTTCCGCTGTTTTTCTTACCCTGACCTGACGTCAATATGTTCATACTGCAAATATAATATATTCATATATAAATCTTATCTTTTATTCTCTATCATGTAAATTTTCAGAGTGCTAGCTTGAATTTTCAGAGGTACAAAGTCTCTGACATGTAACATGTGGGCCACGGTACTAATCCCCGAAAATAGAATAAAAAATTTCAAAACCAAAATTTCCCCAAAATTGGATAAATCACCAAAATTTCTAATTCCCCTAATCAAATCTCTCTCTATCAAAATCACCACCAGCCGCGTCATCCAAACTGATATTTTGATCGACCATTTTTTCTTTTCTTTTTTTTTTTTTTTTTTTTGTTGAAGATTATGCTACTGTTTTTACTATTTGTGGTGGTATTCAAATTAGATCTCAAACGGTATATTTAATCTCATTTTCCTCTTTGATTTACAGTTATTGAATTAATTTTAAGTAGGTTTAAAGAATTGATGAAACTTTAGGTTATAGAGACTTAAGGATTTGGTTTAATATTGATATATTGGTTAATTATTTGATATTTAGAAGATTTGATGAGTTTTTATGAGTTTATGAGTTTAGTTTTATCGAGTTTGTACAAATTGTTTGGAAAGCCGAAGTTATAAGATTTTGGGCTTCGATTTATACTTGATATTTTGACCCCATTGACTAAAAATCTCTCTGAATATATATCTACTATGTTCTAATTGTTGAGCGATGTGAATATGTTATTTTCTCATTAATTACTTGTTTCTCGGAAAATGCGGTTCTAGGATTTCTTTATGATATTTTCTTCTACTTAAACATGACAGTAATTGTTCTGCTTGGTTTTGAATTTACAATAAACTATTTTCTTTTGTTTGGGATTGTTTTGTACTTGGTGAAATTTTTTGTTCGTCGAGTGTATTGATGATGTTAAGCTTACTGGTGGCTACAAAATTTAACTTTACCCTGTTACAGTTTCTGTCTAGCCCTTGGCATTGATATTTTGTTAAAACATTAATCAAGGCGTGCACATTTGAAATGTACGTTGGATGAAGTAGTTGATAATTTCAAACCTTCAATCTCCATGCGGGAACTGAAACTTCTTCCAGCAAGTGTACACCTTTGGGGAAAGCTTTGCCAAAAAAAAAAAACCAAGGTCACCTGTTTTCCTCTGTTCTGTTTTCACAAAGGCCTCACAAATTTCTCCCATCCACATCTTTCGTTATTAAATTATCCAGTCCAATTTTGAACATCTTCATGGCACTTTTGCCTTTTGCAATGACTGGAATAACTCTCTAAATTAGAAGATAGGAAAATTTTACTACTTAAACTAGGAAAATTTTACTATTCTAATAACTGGAATATTGGTAATCAAGGCACATTAAAATGGTATGTGCTAAATCCCAATCCATACACATTCATGAACAACAACTGGCAAATCATTTTTTATGCATATTCTTTCCTTCAAATTTTAACGGACGATTGTTTTTCTTCTATTGCCCATGAATAGATGCAGAATCTTGAGTCTGTGAGAATTGTAGCAGTGAATCATCTTCTCCATTACTGTTTTCTTATTGCTGAGTGCTGTGAATATGTTGCTGTTTTCTTATTAATTGCTTGTGTTTCGGATGAAGAAACAATTCCAGGATTCGGATTTCTGTATGATATATTCTCCCACTTGAACATGATAGTAACCACTCTGCTTGGTTGTTAATTTATATAAACTCTTACCTTTCTCTTGGGATTGTTTGGTGAATTTTTTTTATTTTGTTGAGTGTATTGACAATGGTTACAGCCCGCAAAATTTAACTTCCCCTCAGTATGGTTCGCCAAGCCCTTGGCATAAGCTATTTTATTCATCAAAATATAGTTAGAATGCCTACCATAAATAGCTACACCAAATTTTTATCATTTTTGTTAAGCAGAAGCTAAAATTAAAGGAGGAACTGGGTTTTCAACAGTTGAAACCAAGTTACTGTGCTCTTTAATGAGCAAGCAAGAGATTTAAAGAATTTTATCTTCCATCAATCACAACCTAATATATTGTTAAAATTAAACAAAGATAATAATTCATAAATATTCTTCAATTAAATAGATCGGTATATATACGTAACGTTAGCACTAGTGATTTATGCATGTATCCACAATTTATGTCACATCAAACACAAACAGATTGCGCATGTATCGATAATTTATCTCCTCTCAAACACAAGTGATTTGCAGACAATTTATCTCCTGTCAAACACAATCAAATACCATTTTTATAGTAAAACAAAGTTGATGACCTTAATTATGAAAATTATTATCCAGGGTAAACTTTTTTAAAGTACACAAAAAAATGATGATAATAAAAAATACAAATATAAAGGATAATTTGATGAAAGATCTCTTTAACTTTGTAAATGCACTGATAAAATCTGAACCAAATCAAATTTGAACATTTCATTGACCCACCAGTCACAGATATTGAATTAGAAGATTGATATATTATAGAAAATTCAAAATATTTATATCTCTAAGATAATTTGTTTGATGAGCAAGTTATATCAAATAAGGACATCACGTCTTTACCCTTGGAAAATTCAGTGTGATGCTTTTCCAAGTAGAAGGAGTGTTTTAGGAGAATGTGGGATCTCAATTCTCTTTTGGATTGTCCTTACACTTAGATTCTCTATTTAGTTATGATTTTACTTCCTTATTTTGAGAATATCTCTAAGATAGTTTGTTTGGTGGGCAAGTTATTTATGTCATTTGATATAGTCAAATTCTAGGTTAGATCAAGTTGAAATTGTCGAAACCTTTGAGTGAGTAGGAGACCAGGTTCCATCTATAAAATAACCTTGGAGATCTTACCATAAGCATTGAGTTAATAAGGAAAAAAACACAGATTGAGAAAGAGTTGAGTTGAATTAAGTGACAGATGGGTTCTGTCATCTGTGTTGCGTTCAGAAAATGTTCGTCCTCATACAATTTGCTTTCCATTCACAGGTCAACGCCACGTACTTCTGATGCTTAAACTAGCAAAACTTTTGCACCACAGAGGCTTCCACATCACCTTTGTAAACACACAGTTTATCCATAGTGTTCTACTAAGAACCCAGGGCCCTGACTCTCTCAATGGCTTCTCCACTTTCCGTTTCAAGACCATCCCCGATGGCGCATCCCTCCATCTGATATTCAATATAAACTTAACTCTGCCTCTCTCTGTGCTTCAATAAAGAAATCTTGCTTGGCTCCCTTTAAAGATCTTCTATCTCAACTCAACAAAACGTCTAAGTCAAACCTTCCTCCAGTCACTTGCATAGTATCTGATTACATTATGAGCTTCACTCTTAAAGCTGCTCAAGAGCTAATATTCCCAACGTTCTTTCATGGACAGCCAGTGCTTGTGGCTTCATGGGTTACACGCAGTTTCGAAATTTAAAAGAAAAGGGTTTGTTCCCTCTCGAAGGTAATAAACGTATAATATTTCTTTCATTGTTTGTAGTTTGAAAAAAATTTGTGCTAATTTTACCTTTTCTTTTTGATTTGCAGATCCCAATTATTTGGCAAATGGGTTTCTGGATACTGCAACTGATTGTGTGATGACATGGCTTGCAAATTGCCACGCTGGAGTCAAAAGGAGTCAAAGCATTTTTGAAGAATTGTTTCTACCAGCGTATTCAATGTCGTTTTGGTTTTTAGTTTAAGTGACCTATCGTGGCACTTGATCCTTATTTCACTATAATCACCTTGCTCCTTCCCAGCTCACTTGTCTCTCGATTGTTCCTTCCTGTAGTTGCTTTTCTTTAATTTCTCTGTAATCTTGTTCTTATGATGAATGAAATACTCTAATGTGTGTCTTGAAGAGTGGATGTAGGCTGCCTTAGCCAAACCACTATAAATCCCTCTGTGTCAATTTTTCATTCAGCTCATTCTTGTTTTAATTCATCTCTGAATTAATAGCTTATTAATTTGTATAAGTTGATTGCTGAGTTTGTTCATTCATTGCTTTGATTGAAATCAGCTTCGTTAATAACTGTATTTGTTACTACAAATTGGTATCAAAGCTTGATTCAAGAACTAATTAGGGTTATCGTTGATTTCTGTGTTTCTATCGTTACAAATTTTGTACCAAAACATGTCTACTAAATTTGAACTCGAAAAGTTTACAGGGGACAATGATTTTGGACTCTAGAAGATGAAAATGGAAGCTATGCTAATTAAAGAAGGACTAGCCTTAGCATTGAAATGGGAATCTGGATTGCTTGACACCATAACTAAAGTTGAGAAGCAAGATGTTCTCAAAAAAGCTAAAAGCTCCTTGATCTTAGGACTAGGTGACAAAATCCTCGAGAAGTGAAGAAGGAGAAAACTGCTACTGAGATCTGGAACAGGTTAGACACTCTATATCAATCTAAAGCTATCCCTAATAGACTATTTTTAAAACAAAGATTGTTTAGACTTAAAATGGATGAGCAGAAAACTTTAAAAGACAATAAGAATGAATTTCTGAAAATTATACAAGATTTAGAAAGCATATCGATAGAGATTGATGATGAAGACCAGGTTGTAATCCTTCTAAATTCCCTACCAAAACCCTACTCTAATTTTGTGGAAACCTTAAAATATGGTAGGCAAACTCTAAAATTAGAAGAAATTGTAGAAGCCATTACAGCTAAGGATAGTGAGAATAGAATGAAAGATAAATTAGGCAGTGATGGGGAAGTCTCATGGTAAGGTAGATCAAAGAAGAGGAACTATAAAAAAAGGGGGGACACAATAGGAATAGATATAGTCGGTATGAGCAATGCGGTTCTTCTCATCAAGCACATTTTCTCTTAAACTCCTTCGCAATCGATATGCTCCACATTGGTATCCTATCAAAATCCAAAAACTATAAATAAATCAACATGATAAATACTTAGTTTTCAATAAACATTAAAAAAAAAAATGACCAACCAATTGTGTTTTTGTTGGAGCATCGTCAGGAAAGGTCAGTTCTAGAGGGGTAGCATACGTAAGGGTTGAGAAGACTACGAGAAGAAGTATCATGAAAAGGGTGGCAACCTTAACTTTAGCTATCTTTTGCTTTGGGGTGAATTAAAAGTGTTTTGAGATCAAAGGAAAAAGAATTTTGAGGTGAGCGTGTGAACTCTAAATTAGGATAATATATAGTTGAGAAAGAACAAAAGAATAGAATAGATTCAAGGTAAACCGATGAAATAAAACTGAAAATACTTTGGGTGGCTTCTAATTAACACAAGGCAGAGCCAGAAAATGTATTCTAGGAGACCAAAATGTAATGCTATATGAATGAAATGGCCAAAGATTAGGAATTACATGTATTGTATGGGGACCAAACTGTTAAGTTAAAAACTAAGGGAGGCCAAAGGAAATAACAAAATCTATCTTTATACTTTTTTTTTTTTTTTTCACATGATTGGGTTCTACAAGTAATCAATTATTCGCATCGCAATAGAGTAAAGATGAAAAGAAAAAGAAAAGAAGTACGGAATGATAGTTAATTAATAAGCCTTTATATCGATTAAAAACATTAACATCAGAAAAAGTTTGAAGTTCAACAGTAATTTAATGAAATGAAAAAAAGAAACAAAAGTAAACACACTTTTAGACTTATAATAAAAATACCATTCATCTTATGCAATAATTTTTTTTTTAATTTAAATAAGGGATATATTGTTAAAATTATCAATTAAAATTTGAATGTAAAATACGGTTCTTTTTGTTTTTCCTAACTATTCATTATGAATATAACTTTTAAATGTTATTATTAAATACATTTTCAACCTCGACTCAAAAATATATAATGACATTTAGGTTAAGAACTTGTAAAATATTAAAGAATCGAATCTTATATGGAAGTATGCTTGAGTTTATAGTTAGGCATATCATATGCTTTATATTTAGTTCTTTGTTTTTGGTATTGTTGCTTTTTTAAGTTTAGTTTTGGTTTGGGTATCCAAGCAACTTCATGGTCTGCAATCACTCCAAGTAACTTAATGTAAAAAAATTCCACCTTCTCTTTTCTATTTATGACTCTATAAATTCTCAGTCTCTCACGCAAACTCTATATCTTCTCCCTGTCTCTCTCCCTCGCCTCAGACACTCAAGTAAGTAATCTCACAGACACACCAATTTTTTTTTATTATTATTAGAACAAACATGGGTTGCAATGATTGATCGAAAGTGTTTTTAATGTTTTTTGGATTGCAGGTGAAGTAATTTAATCTTTACATAATGGATGGAAGTGTGATGGATGTTGTGATAATTGATGGTATGGAGCTCCCTTCCCTATCCAGTGGCGAACGGTCTGTGGCCAGTGGAGAACGGACTGTGGTTGTAGTTGGGCGTACTGGCAATGGAAAAAGTGCCACCGGGAATAGCATTCTTGGAAGAAGGGCTTTTAAGTCCAGGGCTGGTTCATCTGGTGTTACTAAAACTACTGAATTGCAGAAAACTGAACTCAAAGATGGCCAGATCATTAATGTTATTGATACTCCTGGTATGGTAACTTGGATCTGATTGTACAGTTTACAACTTTTATCTTGCATTTGAAATTTGTTCATCAAATAAACTAATGTGGTGAGTCATTGCAGGAATCTTTGATTTTTCTGCTGACCCTGAATTTGTTGTGAAAGAAATTGTCAAATGTATTGAATTGGCCAAGGATGGTATCCATGCAATCCTTTTAGTTTTGTCAGTGAGAAACCGTTTTACACAAGAAGAACAAGCTGCAATACTTACCTTGCAGTCTTTGTTTGGAAGAAAAATTGTAAACTACATGATTGTAGTCTTCACCGGTGGGGATGAACTTGAAGAAAATGAGGAAACATTGGAAGAGTATTTAAGTCGCGAATGTCCAGATGCTTTAAAGGTTTCCTTTTTAATTTAAGTTTGATTATTAGCAGTGTTGTTAACTTAAGAAAAATATTGTTTTCAAACTATTTTATTTGGTTAGCATATATATACTAGGCTGAACATCTTCAAGCTTTACGATTCTTAAAATGTTCATTAATCCTGTAAAAAGGTTAATATAAGCTATTTTTCAAATTTATATTAACATTGTCTAAGGATATTCTTGCTTCGAGTGAAAATCGGCGAGTGCTTTTTGATAACAAGACTAAGGATGAAACCAAAAGAGCTAAACAAGTTGGAGAGCTTCTGTCCCTTGTTAACAGGGTCATAGTGCAGAATGGTGGACAACCATATGCAGATGAAATATTTGCTGAAGTGAAGGTGAGTTTGTTCACAATTTTTTTTTTTTTTTTTGACTCATGCAGTTCACATTAAATATGTCGTGAATTGTCTCTATTTGATATACAGAAGGAGGCTATGAAACATCATGAACAACAAGTGGAGGTTGATTCCCTAAAGAGATATTCAAAACAAGAAGTTACAGAGCTGAAGGCGGAAATAGAAAGATCATATGAAGATAAAATCAAACAAATTAATGAGATGGTAATCTTGTTGATCTCTATTCATTTCTTGATTTATCATGTGCATTTGCGGCTAGATATTCTAAGTTGTATAATTACAAGATGGTAAAAGTGCAATTTTGGCCTTTTCCTTGTACTTATGGAGAACGCCGCCCTTAGAAAGATTAAATTTCTTATGCACCTCTTAAGAGGATTTAACTTACCATTTCATTGAAGAAAACTCTTTTATAAAGCCATATTTTCACATATTCTGATTTAATGACTATAATTTTTCATAAAGGTTTTGTAGATACTCTTTGGCATTTTGACTTTCAATGAATTAAGAAGTAAAAGAGTACCTGCGGTAGTTTGTTCATATCGAATTGCACCTTTATTGTCAAGCATTTTTGTACTGTATTTCCTGTTTTATTACTATTATTTGCCCTTTCCGCTAGTCTGAAATTATAGCACGCCTTGGAATGATCTTGGTAATCAATGAGATCCTATGTAAATATATATACTTATATGATTAACAATGGTTGTAGGATTTCAGGGGTCCTCCAACTGTATCAAATTTAGGGATGCCATTTTACTTGGGAATGGTCTCCAGTTGATAAATTTGGCAATGTTTTAGCTAATGTTTTATCTTTTTCACTCATCAATAATATCGAGCGGTATTTGTATTATATTGTTATTGTAGGGCTTAATGGTCCACGTTGATGTTTTTAATAGGTTGAGTTGAAGCTCACAGCGACAACTAGTAAGCTTGAAAAGGAATTGTTGGACGAGCGAGTTGCCCGATTAAATTCAGAATTGAACGCAAAAGACGATAAAACGAAATCAAACGACGAAATTCGTAAGCTTAAAGAGAGTCTTGACCAAGCGAATGAGGAGATTAACAGGCTCCGACCAAGAGAACGAGACTGTGCTATTCAATGAACAATCTCAATCATTTGTGAGCACAGTATGTGCAGTCACGTGACGAACACCTAAGATTGTTTTATCTTTTCGCTGTTTTTCTTACCCTGACGTCAATATGTTCATCCTGCAAATATAATATATTCATATATAAATCTTATCTTTTATTCTCTATCATGTAAATTTTCAGAGTGCTAGCTTGAATTGCAGTTGAAACTTATATTAATCTTATCCGCCCGATATATTGTTATACAATAAAGTTAGAGGTACAAAGTCTCTGACACGTAACATGTGGGCCACGGTACTAATCCCCAAAAATAGAATAAAAAATTTCAAAACCAAAATTTCCCCAAAATTGGATAAATCACCAAAATTTCAAATTCCCCTAATCAAATCTCTCTCTATCAAAATCACCAGCAGCGCGTCATCCAAACTGATATTTTGATCGACGATTTTTTCTTTTTTCTTTTTTTTTTTTGGGTTTAAGATTATGGGTGCATTTATTTTATTATTTTCGATAGGATTTTGGGGATAGTATTGGGTTGTTGGATAAGAGAATATTACGAGGTAAACTTTAAAAATTTATGAAAAAACCCTTAGATTTACTAATTTCATTAAAGACCCTAACATATAAAATGACAAAAACACTCCCACCACCTAGTGCCAAATTCCAGCCACCACCGCCGGAATCCGACTAGAAAATTTCGTTACGACACAGACCGGTCGCATCTGTGCCGTAACGCGTCGTTATGGCCTCTTCCGGCTAGATCCACCACGGATCTGGCCAGAAAAGGCCAGATCTACGAACTGTTGTGGCTGCAACGGCCGGAAAAGGCTGAAATGACGGCCATTTCCTTTGCCATCGTTGACAGGTCGACGCCTTTTCCCAGGCGATCCGGTAGGATCTGGCCGGAAAAGGAAAAGGCCGATCAGCCATTACCGGCTATTTCCGGTGGCTATGTGACTATTGTGATAGATTTCGGCTACCACCGGCAGTGGTTGCTGAAATCTGGCACGTATTGGTGGGTGGGGGTGTTTTTGTTAGTTTTTAAACTTTTTTGGGGGGGTATTTATGAAATTCATAAACTTATAGGGTCTCAAGTAATTAAAAAAAATAGACTAATATTTTGGGAATAACGTGTTAAACAACATTTGAAAAATAGGATTGGAAATATGGATAAAAATAATAAGTCAAACGCACCCTATGCTACTGTTTTTACTATTTGTGGTGGTATTCAAATTAGATCTCAAACGGTATATTTAATCTCATTTTCCTCTTTGATTTACAGTTATTTATTTAATTTTAAATAGGTTTAAAGAATTGATGAAACTCTACGTTATAGAGACTTAAGGATTTGGTTTAATTTTGATATATTGGTTAATTGTTTGATATTTAGAAGATTTGATGAGTTTTTATGGATTTATGAGTTTAATTTTATCGAGTTAGTACAAATTGTTTAGAAAGCCGAAGTCATAAGATTTTGGGCTTCCATTTATACTTGATATTTTGACCCTATTGACTAAAAATCTCTCTGACTATATATCTACTATGTTCTAATTGTTGAGCGCTGTGAGTATGTTATTTTCTCATTAATTACTTGTTTCTCGGAAAATGCGGTTCTAGGATTTCTTTATGATATTTTCTTCTATATAAACATGACAGCAATTGTTTTGCTTGGTTTTGAATTTACAATAAACTATTTTCTTTTGCTTGGGATTGTTTTGTACTTGGTGAAATTTTTTGTTCGTCGAGTGTATTGATGATGTTAAGCTTACTGGTGGCTACAGAATTTAACTTTACCCTGTTACAGTTTCTGTCTAGCCCTTGGCATTGATATTGTGTTAAAACATTAATCAAGGCGTGCACATTTGAAATGTACGTTGGATGAAGTAGCTGATAATTTCAAACCTTCATTCTCCATGCGGGAACTGAAACTTCTTCCAGCAAGTGTACACCTTTGGGGAAAGCTTTGCCAAAACCCAAAAAAAAAAAAACAAGGTCCCCTGTTTTCCTCTGTTCTGTTTTCACAAAGGCCTCACAAATTTCTCCCATCCACATCTTTCGTTATTAAATTATCCAGTCCAATTTTGAATATCTTCATGGTACTTTTGCCTTTCGCAATGACTGGAATAACTCCCTAAAATAGAAGACGTGAAAATTTTACTACTTAAACTACTATATTTTCCTATTCTAATAACTGGGATATTGGTAATCAAGGCACATTAAAATGGTACGTGCTAAATCTCCATCCATACACATTCATGAACAACAACTGGCAAATCAGTTTTGATGCATATTCTTTCCTTCAAATTTTTAAGCAATATTTTTTTTTAATCTGACTTGAAGACAGTAAATTCCTTTCTTTCTCCAGTTGCCATTGAGAACATTGACCTGCTTTGCCCTTAAGGCACTAGTTTTTATTAATATGCTTAAAGATGGACATTGAAAACAAAATTACAAGTTATCTACTTCTAACATTATCAGTAATTCTAGTCTGGTAGTAATTGTAAAATTGCTCTTTTCGTTGCTTAGATTTAACTGACGATGTTTTTCTTCTATTGCCCATGAATAGATGCAGAATCTTGAGTCTGTGAGAATTGTAGCAGTGAATCATCTTCTCCATTACTGTTTTCTTATTGCTGAGTGCTGTGAATATGTTGCTATTTTCTTATTAATTGCTTGTGTTTCGGAGGAAGAAACAATTCCAGGATTCGGATTTCTGTATGATATATTCTCCTACTTGAACATGATAGTAACCATGCTGCTTGGTTGTTAATTTATATAAACTCTTTCCTTTCTCTTGGGATTGTTTTATACTTGGTGAGTTTTTTTTTATTTTGTTGAGTGTATTGATACTGGTTACAGCCGGCAGAATTTAACTTCCCCTCAGTACAGTTCGCCAAGCCCTTGGTATAAGATCATTGTGTTAACATTAGGCTGTTTTGATCACCAATGACTCATGGAGGTAAGATGAATAAAAGGGAAAATATGGGGAAACACCAAGACATGCGGCTGATTCAACGGTAGGGCATCATGGGTTGCTTTTGATTCAATAACTTACCACTTTTGGCTTGATCTTATGATTAATAATATTTAATGATGCAATTTACCCAGTGATATGATGTTAATTTGATAATCTAGTTGCTTTTGATTCAATAACTCATGAGTTAGCTATTTTATTCATCAAAATATAGTTAGAATGCCTACCATAAATAGCTACACAAAATTTTTATCATTTTTTGTTAAGCAGAAGCTAAAATTAAAAGAGGAACTGGGTTTTCAACAGTTGAGACCAAGTTACTGTGCTCTTTAATGAGCAAGCAAGAGATTTAAAGAATTTTATCTTCCATGAATCCCAACCTAATATATTGTTTCTTCAATTAAATAGATCGGTATATATATGTAACGTTAGCACTAGTGATTTATGCATGTATCCACAATTTATGTCACATCAAACACAAGCGCATGTATCGATAATTTATCTCCTCTCAAACACAAGTGATTTGCACATGAATAGACAATTTATCCCCTCTCAAACACAATCAAATACCATTTTTACAGTAAAACAAAGTTGATGACCTTAATTATGAAAATTATTATCCAGGGTAAACTTTTTTAAAGTACACAAAAAAATGATGATAATAAAAAATACAAATATAAAGGATAATTTGATGAAAGATCTCTTTAACTTTGTAAATGCACTGATAAAATCTGAACCAAATCAAATTTGAACATTTCATTGACCCACCAGTCACAGATATTGAATTAGAAGATTGATATATTATAGAAAATTCAAAATATTTTTATCCCTAAGATAATTTGTTTGATGAGCAAGTTATATCAAATAAGGACATCACGTTTTTGCCCTTGGAAAATTCGGTGTGAGGCTTTTCCAAGTAGAAGAAGGAGTGTTTTAGGAGAATGTGGGATCTCAATCCTCTTTTGGATTGTCCTTACACTTAGATTCTTTATTTAGTTATGATTTTACTTCCTTATTTTGAGAATATCTCTAAGATAGTTTGTTTGGGGGGCAAGTTATTTATGTTATTTGATATGGTCAAATTCTAGTTTAGATCAAGTTGAAATTGTCGAAACCGTTGAGTGAGTAGGAGACCAGGTTCCATCTATAAAATAAGCTTGGAGATCGTACCATAAGCATTTAGTTTATAAGGAAAAAAAAACACAGATCGAGAAAGAGTTGAGTTGAATTGACAGATGGGTTCTGTGTTGCGTTCAGAAAATGTTCGTCCTCATGCAATTTGTTTTCCATTCACAGGTCAACGCCACGTAGTTCCGATGCTTAAACTAGCAAAAATTTTGCACTACAGAGGCTTCCACATCACTTTTTTAAACACAGAGTTTATCCATAGTGTTCTACTGAGAACCCAAAGCCTCGACTCTCTCAATGGCATCTCCACTTTCCGTTTCGAGACCATCCCCGATGGCGCATCCCTCCATCTGATATTCAGTATAAACTTAACTATGCCTATCTCTGTGCTTCAATAAAGAAATCTTGCTTGGCTTCCTTTAAAGATCTTCTATCTCAACTCAACAAAACATCTAAGTCAAACGTTCCTGCAGTCACTTGCATAGTATCTGATTACATTATGAGCTTCACTCTTAAAGCTGCTCAAGAGCTAAATATTCCCAACGTTCTTTCATGGACAGCCAGTGCTTGTGGCTTCATGGATTAGACGCAGTTATGAAATTTAAAAGAAAAGGGTTTGTTCCCTCTCAAAGGTAATAAACGTATAATATTTCTTTCATTGTTTGTAGTTTGAAAAAATTTTGTACTAATTTTACCTTTTCTTTTTTATTTGTAGATCCCAGTTATTTGACAAATGGGTTTATGGATGCTGCAATTGATTGTGTGATGACATGGCTTGCAAATTGCCACGTTGGAGTCAAAGCATTTTTGAAGAATTGTTTCTACTGGCCTATGTGATGTTGTTTTGGTTTTTAGCTTAAGTGACCTATCGTGGCACTTGATCCTTATTTCACTGTAACCACCTTGCCCCTTCCCAGCTCACTTCTCTCTCGATTGTTCCTTCTTGTAGTTGCTTGTCTTTAATTTCTCTGTAATCTTGTTCTTATGATGAATGAAATACCCTAATGTGTGCCTTGAAGAGTGGATGTAGGCTGCCTTAGCCAAACCACTATAAATCCCTCTATGTCAATTTTTCATTCAGCTCATTCATGTTTTAATTCATCTCTGAATTGATAGCTTATTAATTTGCATAAGTTGATTGTTGAGTTTGCTCATTCATTGCTTTGATTGAAATCAGCTTCGTTAATAACCGTATTGGTTACTACAAATTGGTATCAAAGCTTGGTTCAAGAACTAATTAGGGTTATCTTTGATTTTTGTGTTTCTGGCGTTACAAATTTTGTACCAAAACATGTCTACTAAATTTGAACTCGAAAAGTTTATAAGGGACAATGATTTTGGACTCTGGGAGATGAAAATGGAAGCTATGCTGATTAAAGAAGGACTAGACTTAGCATTGAAAGGGAATCTGGATTGCCTGACACCATGATTGAAGTTGAGAAGCAAGATGTTCTTTTAATGACTTCTTTCTACTAGTATACTTTAGAACATATACGATAAAAATATACATAAATAGCATAAGGAAATTAGTTGGGCCCAAATTTTTCTTTACTTATAAAATACTTCTTTACATACATCAAAGTAACAAGTGCAAAAACTTAGCAACGGTGGACAGTAATGCCAATCCTCTTTGCTTGTTGACGTCCTTCCGACCATTGCTCACCTATTTTCTGCAAAAACATGGAAAAACAATGAGGTGAGCATAAAAATGCTCAGTAAGTAAATCTCTTAACTCTTCTCTTTCTTTGATTCTTTCCTTACTTAATTCTCTTCTTCTTTCTTTCTTCCTTATTTCTTTCTCTTTTCTTTCTCTGTTTCTAATTTTCACTGTTCTTTTCTTTCTTTCTGTTCTTTTTTCCTTACTCTTTCTATTCTTTCTATTCTTCCTAACCATGATGGAATTCATGGTAATATGCATAGATGGAATGTATATGTAATAATGCATAAAAATGCATTTTATTTCTTCTTTCTATTTCTTTTTCCATTTTCTTTGCTTGCCCAAGCTTCTCTTTTCTTTCTTGTTTTTCATTTCTTTTCTTCTTCTTTGCTTGTTCAAGCCTTCTCATTCTTTCTTATTCTTACTCTTTCTCATTCTTTCTTTTCTCATTCTTATTCTTTTTTATTCTTATTATTTCTCATTCTTTCTTTTCTTATTCTTTCTTATTCTTATTCTTTTCCTATTCTTTCTTATTCTTTCTTCTTTTCTTATTCTTTGCCGATCAGAGTCAGTTGATGCATAGATTTGGAACCTTGGCCGTGTGAGTGAGTACAGTCCTCATCTACATGCACTCTTGCGGACCGTACAATTTCTTCTTTCTTCTTAGGCCACTCAATTAAGGTGGCGTGCATGTAGGAATTCTTCTTGGTACAACTCTCATCCACATACACTCTTACGAGTCGTACAATTCTTCTTCTTCTTATGCCACAATTAAGGTGGCGTGTATGTGGGAATTTCTTCTTAATACTCACGGCTCCCCATCGCACAACCTATTCTTTTCTCTTTTTAACACTTTTTCTTTCTTTAATTCTTTAATGGCTTTTCTTTCTTTCTCTTTATTCTTAGAGTGCTTATTCTTAACATTCTTTATTCTTTATTCTTCATGCTTTATTCTTAAAAAAAATTCTGCACATATACAAATATATGCATATGGATGGCTCATGCTTAAAATTCTTACTTAAATGCACTCATGAAATGTAAATATGCAATATTGCATAAAATTAAGGTTTCTATCCAAACTCATACTTCTCTTAGGCATTTCATCAAACAAGAAATGTGCACATACAAACCCTAATTTAATTATCATTCTATTTGTTTCTCAAGCCATCCAAAAAGAGAGAAAAACTCTCTTGTAGCATCACCATACCAACACGGCAAACACACTCCCAAAAATTTCTCCAATTCTTCCAATTTCAACCCATCATCAAACCATCACATACACTTCTCATATTCAAATATATCCAACAACAAGCATAATTCATCATCAATCTCATCTCAATTTCTCAATAACCATAACATATGTTTGCTCAAAAGAAATCTCTACTCACTTGAATTTCTTAAACTTTAACTTGAGTTGGATTTTGAGTGGAATTTACTTACCTTATGCTTGAGTAGTCTCTCCTAAGCTCTCTACTCTTGTTGGATTCAAATCTTCTCTTAACCCTAAGTATAAACTTCATAAGAACTCAACTTTTACACAAATAAATCATAGATAGAGCATGAATTCTTACCTTTTGAAGCCTAAAATCAAAGCCCTATGAAAAACCACTCAAAAGCCCTCAAAATCCTCGGAGGATTGAATAAAAATTTGAGAGAAGATGGGGGAGGAGTGTGGCGGTGGAATGAAGAAAATAAGGGTTTCAAACCCTTAATACTTTAGTTTATAAACACACTTTCCCATTTTGCCCTTACTCTTTCTTAAAAATTCCATCTATGTCCCTTATTCAATTACCATAATGCCCTCATTTTTATTGCATTCTCTATGAAATTCTATATCTTTTCACTCCCCACAATTTCTACTAATTTTGAGTGAAAAGACAATTTTACCCTTAATACAAGTTTAAGGCATTTTCTTTACATTCTCTTAAAATCACTTTAACAAAAATTAACTAAAGGCTACAAAAACATAAATTAAATCATGTACCTCCATGTCGGGCATTACAGTTCTCAACAAAGCTAAAAGCTCCTTGATCTTGAGACTAGGTGACAAAGTCCTTCGAAAAGTGAAGAAGGAGAAAACTGCCGCTGAGATCTAGAACAGGTTAGACACTCTGTATCAATCTAAAGCTGTCCCTAATAGACTATTTTTAAAAAAAGATTGTTTGGATTTAAAATGGATGAGTAGAAAACTTTAAAAGACAATATGGAAGAATTCCTGAAAATTATATAGGATTTAGAAAGCATATCAGTAGAGATTGATGATGAAGGCCAAGCTGTAATCCTTATAAATTCCCTACAAAAACCCTACTCTAATTTTGTGGAAACCTTAAAATATGGTAGGTAGACTCTAAAATTAGAAGAAGTTGTAGAATTCATTACAGCTAAGGATAGTGAGAATAGAATGAAAGATAAATTAGGCAGAGATGGGGAAGGTCTCATGGTAAGGGGTTGATCAGAGAAGAGGAATTGGAAAAAAAGGGACACAATAGGAATAGATCCAAGTCCAAAACTAGGAAATGGAAATGCTTCTTCTGTCACAAGGAAGGCCATCTTAGGAGAGATTGACCTGAGAGAACGGGTAAGAAGAAGTATGAAAAGGAGGAAGAGGGAGGCAGTGCTGGTGTTGTGTCTGAGGGTTATGAAAGTTCAGAGGTGTTAGTTATCTCTAAAGGTAATAGTGAGGAATGGATCTTAGAGACAAGATGTACCTATCACATAACACCTAATAGGGAGCGGTTTAGTTCTTTTCAAACTCTAGATGGTGGGAAAGTTGTGATGAGAAATAATGCAGTATGTTGCATTAAGGGTATAGGCACTGTTAAACTAAGCCTTCACAATGGCCTAACCAAAACCCTCATAGATGTGAGATATATTCTTGACCTCAAAAGGAATCTAATATCACTAGACACTCTAGACTTAATAGGATTGAGTTACAAGGCCTCAAATGGAAGCCTTAGTGTGATGAAAAGATCACTAGTAGTGATGAAAGGTGAAAAAAGAAATGGCCTTTATATGTTAAAGGGTAGGACAAATTATGGCATAGCTATTGTAGGGTCCCCAGTAACACAAGAAAAAACCTTATTGTGGCATCAAAGGTTGGCACATATCAGTGAAAGACAGTTAGATGAGTTCAGTAAGCATAATTTGTTAGGAGGGGACAAGACTGGAAGTTTAACCTTCTATGAACACTGTATCTTTGGCAAAATGTGCAGAGTCAAATTTGAATATGGTAAACATTACTCAAGCTCACCACTTGAGTATGTTCACTCATATGGATGGGGACCAGCTAGACACAACTCACTGGGGGGCTATAGGCACTTCATCAGCTTTGTAGATGACAATTCTAGGCATGTCTAGATATACTTCCTCAAGACCAAAGATGAGGCATTTCTTAGGTTTAAAGAATGGAAAACAACGGTTGAAACTCAATCTGAGAAGAAACTTAAGAGGCTTAGGATAGATAATAGTCTTGAGTTTGTAAATAATGAATTAAATAGTTTCTGCAAAAACCATGCAATCGTTAGGCACAAAACTGTCAAGAATACCCCACAACAGAATAACCTCTATGAAAGAATGAATAGGACAATCCTAGACAAAGTAAGAAGCATCCTACCAAACTCTAAACTTCCTATAAAATTCTGGGCAAAAGCTGCACATACTGTGGTGTATTTGATCAATAAAACCCCCTCATCTGCCACAGATTTCAAGGTGCCTTTAGAAAAATGGACTGGACACCCTATAAAACTGGAAAACTTAAGAGTTTTTGGGTGCCTATCTTATGTCCATGTAAAGGAAGATAAATTGAAACATGGAGCCATTAAGTGCCTGTTTCTTGGATATCCAGAGGGAGTAAAAGGTTATAAGTTCTGGAATCTAGAAACTAAGAAATGTCTAATCAGCAAAGATGTGGTTTTTAGGGAAGAGGTCCTTCCTGGACTGGAAAATGAACATGGAAAACCAATTGACATTGCCTCAGGATTAGATCACCTAGAGTTGGAAATTCAGGATGCAGTTTCTAACCATCAAGGTGGAGCAGAAGAGATTGTGGAGAATCTTGAAAACCATGATATGAATGAACCTAGTGAGCAAGGGGAACAAGGGGAAGAGGAGTCAGATTTGACAAACTATCAGCTATGTAGAGATAGAACCAAAAGAGTTATTAAACCTCCCAATAGACTAGGATATGCAAAACTGGTAGCTTATGCTCTTCAGGTAGAAGAAGAGCTGAATGATGAGCTTAAAACCTTTCAAGAAGCTATATTAGGACCTGAAAAATTAGAGTGGAAGAAGGAAATTGAGGAAGAATTCAGTTCCTTAATCAAAAACAATACTTGGATCTTAGTTGACAAACCAGAAGACTGCAAGGTGGTTAAGTGCAAATGGATCTTCAAAATGAAACCAGGCCTAATTTCAAAAGAATCACCTAGCTACAAGGCTAGGCTGGTTGCAAAAGGATTCACACAAGTGGAGGGCATAGATTATAATGAAATATTCTCCCTAGTTGTAAAGCATGCATCAATCAGAATTCTGATTTCTCTGGTTGTACAATTCAATCTGAAATTGGAGCAACTGGATGTAAAAACAAGATTTTAACATGGTGACTTGGAAGAGAATATTTTGATGGAGCAACCAAAGGGATATTCAGGACCAACATGTAAAGAGTGTCTTCTAAGAAATCACTTTATGGTCTAAAACAATAACCACGACGGTGGTATAAGAAATTTGATTCTTTTATGATTGAAATTGGCTTTAATAGATGTCAGTTTGATAGCTTTTTTTTATTTTAAAAGAAATTTTCATTTGACACATATTTACTTGTTGCTTTATGTGGATGACATGTTGATTACCTGCCATGACAAAACCGAGCTTACTCGATTGAAGAAAACCCTTAATACCAAGTTTGAAATGAAGGAGCTAGGTCAGGCTCTAAAAATCCTTGGTATTACCATTGTAAGAGATATAGTGCAGGGAAATTTGAAGCTAGTTCAAGAAGACTATATAGAAAAGATCCTACAGAACTTCAACATGCAGAATGCTAAGGCTGTCCAAACTCCCATAGGGCAGCACATCAAATTATCACATGATCAGTGCCCACAAACAGAAGAAAAGCAAAAGGAAATGTCTACCATACCATATGCAAATGCCCTGGGCAGCTTGATGTACTCAATGGTTTGCACCAAGCCAGATCTAGCATATTCTGTGACCTTAGTAAGCAGGTTCATGAGCAATCCAGGAAGACTACCCTGGTCTACTCTCAAATGGATTTTAAGATACTTACATGGATCCAAATCAGTGGGCATTGTGTTCAATAAGAACAAAGAAGAAGACTACTGCATTAGAGGGTTTGTTGATGTCGATTATGCAGGGGACATTGATAAAAGAAAGTTCACTTTAGGCTTTGTTTTCACATTGTAGGGGAATGTGATTAGCTAGAAATCAAAACTTCAGCATATTGTTACACTCCCTTCAATAGAATCTGAGTATGTAGCTCTAACAAAACTAGCAAAAGAGGCTACATGGCTCAAGGGTTTTGTGAATGAACTGGAGCTGGAACAAAAGACTATGGTGATCAATAGTGACAGTCAGAGTGTAATCCATTTGTCCAAAAACCAAGTCTTCCACAAGAGGACTAAGCACATCGATGTCAGGCTCCACTTCATCAGAGAAATGGTTGAAAAAAGAGAAGTCAAGATTGAGAAGATAAAAGGAAAACACAATCCTACAGACATGCTCACCAAACCATTAACTGCAGACAAGCATAGGCTCTGTATGAGCCTACTCCAAGTTCAAGAATAGTCTAGTTTTGCCAAGGCCACTTAGGGTGTCAATTCACAAGCCAAGGTGGAGAATTATGATGACATGGCTTGCAAATTGCCACGCTGGAGTCAAAAGGAGTCAAAGCATTTTTGAAGAATTGTTTCTACTAGCCTATACGATGTCGTTTTGGTTTTTAGCTTAAATGCCTTATTGTGGCACTTGATCCTTATTTCACTATAACCACCTTGCCCCTTCCCAGCTCACTTCTCTCTCGATTGTTTCAGCCCTAGGTCTCGATTGTTTCAGCCCTAAGTCTCGATTATATGGTTATCAAATCTTGTTGTACAGATGGTGATGGATCAACGGAGTCTATTTGTGTATAAATCCAGACCTATATGTGTGAGAAGGATGCAGAGTGTGAGGTTTATCGAGTGTGTTCGTTCCTATAGTTCATTGTCTTTAATTTCTCTGTAATCTTGTTCTTATGATGAATGAAATACCATAATGTGTGCCTTGAAGAGCGGATGTAGGCTACCTTAACCGAACCACTATAAATCCTTCTGTGTCAATTTTTCATTCAGCTCATTCCTGTTTTAATTCATCTCTGAATTGATTGCTTATTAATTTGTATAAGTTGATTGTTGAGTTTGCTCATTCATTACTTTGATTGAAATCAACTTCATTAATAACCTTATTTGTTACTATAGATTGGTTACCTGGTATGGAAGCCATTAGATTAAAGGACCTGCTAACTTTATTAATATCTACCGATGTGAATGACATAGTGGTAAATATCTGCATGGATGGAATGGAGAATGTTTTTAATGCATCTGCAATCATTTTCAATACCTTTGATGATTTAGAGCTTGAGATTTTTGAAGAACTTTCTTCCACTTTTCCGGGTATCTACAGTATTGGTCCACTTCAGCATCTTCTAAATCAGGTGCCAGATGATAAAGCTCTTAGTTTCATAGGATTAAACTACTGGGTCAAAGAACCAGGATGTATAGAGTGGCTCGATTCAAAGGAACCAAACTCTGTCATTTATGTTAACTTTGGGAGTGTGACTACCATGACAAAACATCGACTTGTTGAATTTTCTTGGGGTCTTGCAAATAGCAAGAAGACCTTTTTGTGGGTAATTAGGTATGATATGATAAAGGGTGAATCAACCGTTCTTCTTCAGGATTTAATTACAAAAACCAAAGAAAGGGGTTTCTTGGCAAGTTGGTTTTGCTAAGAAGAAGTTATAACTCACCCAATGATTGGAGGGTATCTAACGCACTGTGGTTGGAATTCTATGATGGAAAGTTTGTGTAGTGGCATGCCTATGATATGTTGGCTATTCTTTTCTGAACAACTAACTAATTGTTGGTTTTCAAGTACTAAATGGGATGTTGGCTTGGAATTAGAATCTAATGCTGACAAATTTGAAATTGAAAAAATTGTGCGAGAATTGATGGATGGAGTAAAGGGCAAACAGATGAAGAAGAAAGCAATGGAATGGAAACTATTGGCAGAAAAGGCAACTACGGCTTCTAATGGATCATATTACTAGAAGTGATTAACAATGTTCTTTTAAAATCAAGAAATAATTATGAAGATTGATATATTTTGTTACCAATAAATTTGTGACGTAGCACAACCTAATGTTATCGGGGCCATGCTATGTAAGTCCCTCACATATGATCTTTTTTTTTTTTTTTTTAATAAGTTTTCTAACCATTTTGAATTTAATACCAGTTTTAGTTGATAGATTATTATTTATTTCATATTATGCAATCCATCTTCAGGATTTTAATTATAAATTTTATTATTTAACGGTGGTATGGTTATAGTATGGAGGGAGGCGTTTACACACTTCAGATATGCATGGATTACCCAACAAAAAAAAAAAAAAAAAAATCATAAATGCAATACTAGGTCCAAACATACAGACATTTGAGTCACAAAGTTAGTTATTCAGGACGCATTTAATATTCAGAGTTTGACAGACATAAACTAAAACTGGAGAGCCTAACAGCACACCTGGTCTTTTCTAGGTAACTAATTAAGGACAAAATTATATATATAACAAAGCAACAAACACTGTTCCTAAGGGTAAAAAATAGTGTCCCTGTTTTCTAAACAAAATGAATTATAATGTCCTTGTGCCTGTCTACCCTTTCCATTTTATTGCCTCTTGACTCTTGGATGACCATTTTCCATTTTATTATTCATAGTGAAGTGTTGAGAGACAAGGAAGAAACCTCTCAAACAGTCAAACTTTTCATTTCCCGAGTCTCTTTCTTTTTTCCCAAACTCTCCTAATTTCTCTTTCATTTTTTATTTATCTAAAGAGTCGTTCTTCCAGTTGGCAATAAGTTGAGAGTTGCATTGAGAACACACCTTCACCAATAAAAAACTAGTTCTCTGTTTTGCCCATTAAAGAACTTAGTAAACTAGAGAGTGGTTGTGATTTAATTCATAATGAGAGAGTGAACCTCTGTTTATATAATGGGCTAAGGTAGTTTGAGTCCTTGTAGAATTCGGAGTTCACATAGTATCAGGAGTTTGAGTTAACAGGAAACTCATAGTACTAGTCTAAGTAAGACTAAGAGTACTAGTTCATATAAGACTATGAGTCTTTGATGAACTAAGATTCGTATAAGACTTAAATCTTATTGTTGAATGAGTATAGACTGGTGGGCTAGAGTCTAGGTCAACCTAACCTATAAAGTGGCCCAACTCATGGAGCGGCCCAAAATGTAGATTGGCCCAATTCGTAAGCTAGCCTTAATCATAAAATGATTCAACTCATAAAATAGCCCAACTCGTGAAGCGAGCTAACTCCTGGTGTGCAACAGCTCATAGAATGGTTCTTCTTACATAATGGGCTATCTCATTGAATGGTTCTTCCACATGATGGGTTTTGATGTGGGCCCAACTAGAGTTGGGTTGTAGCATTGGCTTGTATGCTAGACACTGAAATGGTCCTTTTGATATTGGGTCTGATAGGGTCCAGTACTAATTTTGGCTCATATAAGAAATAAATAGGATATTTAAAAATACATAAATATTTTTAATAAAAATAATATATAAAGAGTGTTCGATGTCACATGCCTTATTACTTGGTTGCATAGCAACAAATGCATGATAATTTTTCCTTTGTAAATATACTCAAATAAATGTTAATATTATAATTAAAGTAAATAAATTACAACATAATTATATTTTTATTTGGGTTAATTCCAACAGCCTCTAAGAATCGTTAAATTTCATACACTTAATGATTTCCAAAAACTATTAAATATCTTATATCCTGGATTTTTTATACAAAAAATGAACTTGTCTGTAATTTTTAGAAATATTTAATGGTTTTTTTAAATTATTGGACACCTAAGCTTTGACAATATCCCAAGAGGCTAATGAAATTATCCTTTTTATTTTTATTTTGGTCAACATCGATGAATTAGTGTATAGAGTTTTTTGTACACATACAATCACCTTCTTTTATATATATAGCACAAAACTTAAATTTGCTTTTTTTTTTTTTAATATATATGGTTTATGATAGAGAAACAGTGAAAATATTAAACGAATTGCAATTTCATACCCCAGAAAATTGATTAATAAATCGACACCTATAATGGTTAGAAAGTATCATAAATTCCCTAATAAGTTTTCTATTTTTGCTAATTTTAGGGTGATTTCGATCATTTTAATGATGTATTTAGACATTTTTATAATCTTTTCACAACTTGTGAGTGTCCATGACATTTGTTGGTCAAAGGACGAAAATGCAAAAAATTCAAGTAGCAGGAGGAAAATGTAATTCTGCAAGACGGTGTCGTTTTTTATTTCAGTAAAGTCAATTGTACAATGCACTTTGCTTTACTACTTTACTCTTCATCCTTGTCTTTGTATAAAAGAGTAAAGTTGTTCTTTACTGTAGCTTGACGAATTGAATGATCAAGTGAAAGAAAATCAAACACATTTCTCTCTGTTTTTCTATTTTGTTTGCAATTACATGGTATCAGAGCTCTGACTAATGTCAATGGCCTCAGATCCTGCTATCTCTCAATCGCTTAACAGCACCAGGAAGATGATGTCTGAAATGCAGAATCGGGCTACCTCAGTTATTGCCTCGAGCTTGCAAGTAATCAATCCCAAGCTAACAAGGAACAATTATCGGTTTTGAAGCTCTCAAATTCTCTTTGCTGTTGGCTCACATGAGCTAGAAGATCACCTATTAGGTAGAGTGCCTTGTCCTTCACCTATTCTTATTAATGATTCTGAAGTTGAACTAAGTAGTAATACTGTTGGAGAAACCTTAAATCCAGCTTATATTCTGTGGAAAAAGACTGATAAATGCTTAGTGAGTTGGTTACTAGCTTCACTGTTCTGTGTTGTGTCTAAGTGTAGGTTTTCCAATGAAATTTGGTTAGCCTTAGAAAGTGAGTTTGTTACAGACTCAAAAGCTAGAGCTTTACATTTGAAAAATTTGCTTCAAACAACTCATAAAGGAGGATTGAGTATTAGTGACTATGTGAAGAAAATGAAAGAAACTGCAGAAAGTTTAGCTGCAAGTGGATTGATTATCTCTGATGGAGACTTATTACAGTATGTGTTAGATAGTCTAGGGCCTGAATATGATCCAGCAGTAATGACACTCACCTCTAGACTGGAATTGACAATCACCTCTAGACTGGAATCGAAAGTGGATACTATAACTCTTCAAGAGGCACAGTTTCTGTTACAGAAATATGAAATTCGTCTTGAGAAGTTTAATTCCACTGATTTATACAACACTTTAGCAAATATAGCCTCCATAATGAATCATGGATGTTATAATGTGTCTGGTACCGGTTTACCAGTCAATCCTCCTGTTAAAACTGTAGACAATCTAAGTAGTACCATACCCTCTCTAATGTCTCTTGGGAACCCACACACCTCACAAAACTATGTCACCTTACCCTCCTATGTAAACTCACCTGTTTAGTCCCCTGTTCCATCTGTTCAGACTTTATTCTTTGCCTACAACACCACAACTCAACCTTATTCTCCTGGTCCTGGTGCTAACTCTCATTTACCTTACAACACTATGCCTTTTAACCCTAGATCCTCTAGTTTTAACACATATGGAAGAGGCAAAGGTAGAGGTATAGGTAGAAGGAGAATTATTTGTCAAGTGTGCAATAAAGCTGGACACTCAGCCATACAGTGTTATCATAGATATAACTCAACTTATAATGGCACTTTTCAAGCTAGCAATGGAAGCTTTCCTAGTCACACATTTACTAATCTAGTACCACAACAACATTTCAACACTTATCCTACTGAACTAGTACAGTACCCTCCTATTGGTACCTCCCAGCAACATCTTGATAGTATTTTTCAACCACAGCAGTCACAGTTCAATCAAACTCAACAACAACATTATTATCCCTAGTAAACCTAGAAATACTCAGTAGATTTTTTGTGATTTTAGGAACACAAAGTATGTTTTTAAGATAAAGACACTTAGAATGAAGACTACTAGGAATAAAAGAATGACCAGTATTTCTCCTGGTCCTGTTGCTAACTCTCATTTACCTTACAACATTATGCCCTTTAACCCTAGATCCTCTGGTTTTAACACATATGGAAAAGGCTGAGGTCGAGGTATAGGCAGAGGGAGAATTATTTGTCAAGTGTGCAATAAAGCTGGACACTCAGCCATACAGTGTTATCATAGATATAACTCAACTTATAATGGCACTTTTCAAGCTGGCAATGGAAGCTTTCCCAGTCACACATATACTAATCCAGTACCACAACAACATTTCAACACTTATCCTACTGAACCAATACAGTACCCTCCTATTGGTACTTCCTAGCAATATCCTGATAGTATTTTTCAACCACAGCAGTTACAGTTCAATCTCATAGCAACAACATTTTATCCCACATCAGTCACAGTACATTGGAACTCCTAAGAGTAATTTTAGTACTCCAGCAACTTTTGGAGTTCCTAGTCACCAAATGGGCGCCAATAGTCAAGCAAATCTGGTTCATACTGGTAGTAACTCAATGGTGTATACTGGAAGTAATGCTTTTTCAGACCATAGTTGTACAACACTATACAACAATCCATAGGCTTATGTCACTACTCCAGTTGATCCAGCATGTTATATGGACTCCGAGGTAACTGATCATGTCACTTCCAACCTATCTCAGCTGACCATTAGCAAGAACTATGAAGGTGAGGATAAACTTCAGGTTGGCAATGGTGAGTACCTTCACATTTCCCATACTAGTCATTCTTTTATTCCTAGTAGTCTTCATTCTAAGTGTCTTTATCTTAAAAACATACTTTGTGTTCCTAAAATCACAAAAAATCTACTGAGTATTTTTAGGTTTACTGAGGATAATAATGTTGTTGTTAAGTTTGATGCTAACTCTTGTGTTGTTAAAGACAAGTCAACCAAGGCCATGTTACTACAAAGGGGTCTTAAAGAAGGACTTTATCAGTTAGAAATTCCATCAAACACTACTGATCTGTCAAAACCATATGTCTCTTATCATCAATCTGGTATGAATATAGCAAATACAATCTATCTATCCCAAAACTTGGCAACCATTGTACATTTTATGAGCCCTTCAAGCAAAGACTCCTCTCAGCCTTTCAATAAACTTGTGACCACTCCTCAATTGTCCAACCAACATCTAGAGTTAGTTGAAAATGTCAATAAAAATTCTAATGTAGTTTCGAATGTTAGCTATAATAAAGATGTTGTTTTTACAACACAATGTAGTGTTTCTTGTTCCAGAAATGAGTCAAAATGTATTCTTGTTGAATCTCATGCTTGTTCTACTGTTAATACTAATGAAATACATGCTAATGAGTTCTCATTTAAGTCTCCTGCATCAATGGTTGACAATTGTGTTAATTACCCTGTTAATGCTTGTTCTACTGTTCATAATAATGAAATACATGATGATGAATTATTATTTAAGTCTGCTACCTCAATGGTTTAAAACAAGGTTAAATGGCCTGTTAATGAACAATTGTCTGCTGTTGTTTTTTCAATTGTTGGTTCCACACCAAATTGCTTGACTGTTGACAAACACTCATACCAACACATGATTTGGCATAAAAGATTGGGTCATCGAAACTCTACTACATTACATAAAGTCTTGTCTACACTTCCCAAATCTGTTTCTCTTACTGAAAATTAGAATCTGCTTACCAAAGTGTCTAGTTTCTGTGATGCGTGTCAGCTAGGAAAGTTACATCAAAACAGTTTTCCCTTGTCCCAATCCATGCCATAGAACCCTTAGCTCTTGTTCACAGTGATGTGTGGAGTCCTGCCCCAATCACTTTATTAGAAGGATTTAAGTATTATGTGTAGTTTCTAGACGATTTTAGTCGGTTCACCTGGCTGTTTCCTCTTAGGACTAAAGCTGAACTTGAATCTACCTTTATCAAGTTTCATCACCTTGCTGAGAGGCATTTTGGAACTAAACTGAAGTGCCTTCAGTCAGATCAAGGAGGTGAGTACAAAGCCTTACTTCCTTATCTGATTAAAAATGGTATTCAACCTAGGTACTCATGTGCTTATGTCCACCAACAAAATGGCCGTAGTGAGAGGAAACATAGGCACATTATTGAAACAGGACTTACCTTATTAGCTCATACATCTATGCCCTTAAAATATTGGTGGCTGGCCTTTAAAACAACAGCTTTTCTCATCAACCGACTGCCCACTACTGTCTTAAATAATAACACTCCTATTATCTCGCTTTTTTAATAAATACTCGTATGGTAATCTTAAAGTTTTTGGCTGTGCTTGTTTCCCTTTTCTTCGGAATTTTCATAGTCACAAGTTTGATTTTCATTCCTCAAAATGTGTATTTGTCAGGTATAGTTTACTTCACAAAGGTTATAAATGTCTAAGGGCTGATGGGAAGATCTTTATTACTCCTAGTGTTAAGTTTAACGAAAATGAATTTCCTTATTCTCAAGAGTTTAATTCCTGTTCAATCTAATACTGATCCTTCAGCCAATTCCCCTAATACTTGTTCCAGTAATATACATCTACTGCCATACACAATTTTCCAGCATAGTCCATCTTCAGTAGCCTCTGATCCCCAAGTGGTAACTGGCTCTTAAACTGTTCCTAACAATCCAGCAGTTGGTACTTACTCTTCAGCAGTTGGTACATCCTCTTCACACTTGTCTAATTCATCCTTACCTAGTATCTCTAAAGTTGCTGATAGTTCTAGCCATAGTCCTTCTTTAATTCTACCTGAGGTCACTGCAGAAAAATCTGGTTTTCCATTACATACCATTCAATCAGAATCTGTCCCATCTAACTCAAACAGTCTTAATCTAGTGTCTCAACTACCTGTTATTTCTTCCTCCTACAATTTTCCAACATGTCATATTGAAGTTGACCTAGATACTCCAATACCAGCTTGTGATCCTACATCTAGTTGCAAGATTTCTAATTCCAGTCCACCTCTAAAAGCATACTCTGGCAATTCTGATACAAATTTGCAGACTACTCAACTCAGTCTATTCTATCTTGTTCTTCTCCATCTCCATTACCTACCAGTACATCATTATGTACTTTACCAAATTGTCAACTTGAGGTTGACCTTACTACTTCACAGTTCACTAATGATCAACTTCCTATCAAAATTAATTCTCACCCTATGATTACAAGGGCCAAAGCTGCTGTTGGTCATGTTAATTCAACTTGTGAGTCTTTGGATCATGTTTTTTATCTTACAGCTAGTCAGCCCATTATAGAATCAAAACCTGTGTCAGTTGTTGAAGCATTAAAAACTGCAGTTTGGAAAGAGGTTATGCAGGCAAAATTTGATGCTCTAATTAGGAACAACACCTAGACCCTTGTTTCCCCTACTGTAGACATGAATATTGTGGGTAATAAATGGGTTTTCAGAACAAAATTGAATGCTGATGGTACTTTGCAAAAGTACAAAGCCAGACTAGTGGCTAAGGGGTTTCAACAAACTCCTGGTTTGGACTATTTTGATACATTTAGTCTAGTTATAAAACCATCCACCATCAGAATAGTTCTCACTCTAGCAGTAACCAATGCATGGGATGTTCAACAAATTGATGTCAACAATGCGTTTCTTAATGGTACTCTAAGTGAGCTAGTGTTTATGCAGCAACCAAGTGGATTCGAATCAGTTGCTCATCCTTCATATGTGTGCAAATTAAACAAGGCTTTATATGGCCTTAAATAGGCCCCTAGGGCATGGTTTGATAAACTCAAGGCTGCTCTCCCAGCCAAAGGCTTTCAAAACTCAGTTTCAGATTTGAGTTTATTTGTTCTTAAAAAATCATCAGGACTAATCTATGTTCTTGTTTATGTAGATGATACTTTAATCACTGGTTCTGATGCAGCCTATATAACTTAGTTGTTGGAAGATTTAAATGAGCAATTTGCTTGAAAACTCTTGGATCACTCAAATATTTTTTAGGCCTAGAAGCAATTAGGACAGCAGCTGGTATACATCTTAGGCAGTCCAAATATGCCTCAAATTTGCTTGTCAAAACCAGAATGATGGATGCCCACCCGTGCTCTACACCAATGGATGTTGGCATTAGACTGAGTACTGATGATAGTGATCTATTTGAGAGCCCTACATTATATCACAGCACAATAGGAGCCTTGCAGTACCTAACACTGACTAGACCAGATATTAGCTTCACATTTAATCGTCGTAGTCAGTTTTTACAAGCCCCAACTGAGTTACAATGGCAAGCATGCAAGCGAGTTTTGCGATATGTTAAAGGGACACACTATGGGCTACAGTTTAAACCAGCAAGTTCCCTAAACATTGAGTGCTATGCTGATGCGGATTGGGGTAGTAATGTTGAAGATAGAAGATCTACTAGTGGATATTGTGGCTATCTTGGACCTAATCTAATTCAGTGGAGCTCTAGGAAACAAAAAGTTGTTGCGTTATCATCCACTGAAGCTGAATACAGGGCGTTAGCACAAACTGCTATAGAGGTTGCATGGCTTCAAAGTATGTTCGCTGAACTCAGCCTTCACTTTCCCTCAAAACCTGTAATTTGGTGTGACAATACAAGTGTTGGAGCCTTAGCTTCAAATCCAGTCTTTCATGCAAGAACAAAGCATATAGAAATAGATGCTCACTACATTAGGGAGCAAGTTCTTGCCAAGAATCTGACAGTTCAATATGCACCATCGAAATTGCAGATTGCAAATATGTTGACAAAGGCATTATCTGCTGTTCAATTTACTAAGCTAAGGTAGAAACTAAATGTCGTTGCAGTTCCTTGTAATACGTATTGATTCTTACCTATTTTTGTAATGCAGAAGAAGATCAGAATGCACCTGGAAAATGGTTGAAATATGCTGTTGAAAAATGGTTGAAATATGCAGTCTGTATTGATTCTTAACTGCTATTTATTGATTTCTGTGCTACTATTTTTGTAGTATAGAAGATGACAGATGTGTGTATTGTCTTTTTTTTCTTTTACTGATGAAGTGTTGAAGAAGTTGTGGCAGTTGTGACAGATGGGTGTTTTGTAGTAGTGGCAAATGTATGTGTTGCAGTATTGATCTATGATTTTGAGCTGATTTTGAGACAGTTTACAGAACTGTGAAGGGTTGAAGAAGTTTTAGAATTGTACTCATGAATTTATGGTGCAAAGTTGTTAAACTAGAGGTTTGTGATTGAACTTTAGTTGGTTGTGCTGAGCAATGCAGTTTGTAACTGTATGATGAGATACGAGTTGTTACGTTGAGATGTTGTTTTGAACTGGTTATTATGTTCTTGGTGTTTGATTATTTGAAGTTTGGTTAGTTGAAACTGCAAAAGTAGAACTAAAAATGTGATGAGTTCTACTGAAAATGTGCTGATTCAGAGTTGATCAGTTGGAGATTGAAACTGTTGAAACTAAAATTGCAGAGTTGTTTTTGAATTGGTTGTTATGATTTGGTGTTTTTTGAAGCTTGGTTAGTTGGAACTGCAAAAATAGTAGAATTGAAAATGTGCTGATTTCTACTAAAAATGTGCTGATGCAGAATTGCTCAACTGAAGTTGAAACTGTTGAAACTAAAATTGCAGAGTTGTTTTGAGCTAGTTTATGTTCTTCTTGTTGTTTTTGATGCTACTGAAAAGCTGATTATCTTAAATTTGGTTCGCTGAAAACTGAAAATGAATATGTAGAACTGAAATTGAGCTGCTTATCCTGAGTAGCTGAGTAAAGTTTTTTTTTTTTTATGGCTAATTGAAGAAGTTGAGTGTGTGTTATCTAAAGGGGTTATATGAGCATAGAGGTATTAGAAAGAGACTTTAGTTTCAGAGGGGATATTGGTCAAAGAGCCAATGAATTTGAAATGCTGGTGGAAGAAAGACAGCTGAAGCATAGAAGGAGAATGTCCAGTTTGAGAGGGGTTGTTGGTCAAAGGATGAAAATGCAAAAAATTCAAGTAGCAAGAGGAAAGTTTAATTCTGCAAGACAGTGTCTTTTTTTATTTCAATAAAGTCAGTTGTACAATGCACTTTACTTTACTACTTTACTCTTCGTCCTTTTCTTTGTATAAAAGAGTAAAGTTGTTCTTTATTGTAGCTTGACGAATTGAATCATCAAGTAAAAGAAAATCAAACACATTTCTCTCTATTTTTCTGTTTTGTTTGCAAACCCTAAGCTAGTTTTTTAACATTAAGCTATAATACTAAAGATAAATAAATATTTTTATTATACTTTTACTTAATAAATATAATAAACACAATTAATAACTTATATTCAAAACAAGAATATTTAAATAAAATAGACTTTTGAAAAATATTTAAAGGAGAGCATTTCATGCACCATAATTGATTAATTTTATTGACAATCATAATTTTTAGAAAGTTAAGTCATATTTTGGAAGTGATTGATAGTATGGAAAAGAATAATATTAAATATATAAATTATTTAATACAATATGAAGTAACACAAAATAAATGAATAAATTTATAAATATATATATTTTCAATTAATATAGATGAATGATAAAACAATAAAAGAGTCTTGGTTTGCATAAGTGTTTATATAGTTAGAGAGTTTAAATAACCAATTTAGGCGAAAAATAATTTGAAATTATAGTTAGAGAAATGTATCAAATAATGTAGTTTTCTTATGGGATCACAACATTATCACAGTATATGTAGATAATATGTACGTCATAATTTAATGCTTCGTTAATCTTAGAATATGTGATGAAAGGACCATTGCACATCTTCACGCGGCAAGGGGAGCCTATGAATCTCATTGGGTAAGTACTTACTTTTAGATTATATGTTGAATTTTATTAATCTTTGTTAATGAAAAAGGAAAATGTGTTTAGTTATTAATCTGCTACAGTTAGGATTGTTCAGTTACTAAATTGTTAGCAATCTTGTAATAGCCATTACTACTCAAACACTCTTAATGAAATACATATAAAATAATATAAAGAAATTGGGCCCAAAATTTTCTTTTTATTAAATATATATATGTATTCTTTACAAACATATACATTTTTACACAAACTTATAATGTGTACAAAACATATTAAAACATGGTGGACAGCGTAACCGCTTCCCCTCGCGTGTCGACGTCCATCCGACTGGTCCTCACCTGGATCCTGCAAAACATAGGAAAACAACGGGGTGAGCACTAAAATAATGCTCAGTAAGTAAATCCTCTACTCATCTATCCCCGTAACTCTCTCTCTCTAATTCTTTCCTTACAACTCCTCATTCAATTTTCTCTTTGGGTACTTCTCTCTCTCTTTCTTTCTCTTAGAACTCTTTTCTAATAACTCTTTTGTAAGTCACGGCCCCATCTTACCGGGGGCACGGCCGGGACTCGCTCCCTCTACGTGACCTCTACTCATTCTAGCCGATCGGACTCGGTTATGCATGGATTCGGAACCCTTGGCCATGTGAGTGTATAATCTCTCTCTCGGGTACTCGGGTATAGCCCTCATCCGCATGCACTCTCACGGGCTACATCACTTCTCTATCTGATACTCATGCCGCTCTCTCAATGCGGCGTACATGCGGGAATACTCTACCCATTACTCACGGGTTCCCCATCGCACAACCTACTCTATTCTCTTTCTCTTAACTCTTAAAGTAGCTTATACTCAAATTCCCTACTATGTCTCAAGCTACTTCTTAAGTGTATAAACAAAGGTGTAGAGCTAGCTCATGCTCCCTAATGCACTAATGAAATGCCAACTACAAGATTTCCTCAAAACCGTCATTCTGCATAGGTCACACTAAAATGGCCATAACTTACGTTATACACCTCGGATTACTACAGTTTTGGCCTTGTTTTAAAGCTTAGAAACAGGGCTATAACTTCTATGTTTTTATCTCAACCGAGTTCAATCCGTAAGATGTCCAAAAATCACTTAGAAAATCACGACAGTGACAGGGCAGATTTCACTTAGGCATTTCATCAAACATAATGCATGCATATTTTAATTCTTATTTTGATACCTCTTTACTTCTTTCTTCAACCATCCATTAATGGAGCAAAACTACCCCACAATAAATCTAAACATGGCCAAGAAAAACACTTCAAATATTCTACTTAAATTCTTTCTAAATGTAACCAAGCTTCACTTGGTTACCACAACTTCATTTCTACTTCTCATGGCTCAAATCTTCTCATCAAAAGCCATCAACTCATCAATAATATCATTCTCAACAATCAATCTCAAGCTCATAAATATAAGCATACATATGTATCATTTGATTGCTTGAACCTTAACTTGGGTTGGATTTACTTACCTTGTCAAAAGGTGGCTTCTTTAGCACTTTTCCTTTCCTTTGTTGTCTTGTCTCCTCTCTACAACTCAAAACCACAACAAGAACAACAACAACCAAATAAGACTTCACTATAACTATAAGAAAACTCACATCTAAAGCATGAATCCTTACCTTAGGATGCTTTAGATGAAATCTCTACTCAAAACCCCTCTTAATTCCCTTAGAAATCTTGGAAGATTGGATGGAGAAAATGAGAGAACTTAGGCAAATGGAAGAGGCGGTGGAATGGATGGACTAACGGGTTTCTCTACACTTAACCCTTTTTAGCTCATATTATAAGCATCCTTTCCCATTTTGCCCTTGCCCTTCCTTTGAAAATTCCATCTATATCCTTTGATTCTTTTCAAATACACCCCCATCCAAACACAATCTCTACTAAATTTCCTTTTATTTTACTCCCCACTTTTCCTACTAATTAAGGGTAGAATGGTCATTGTGCACCAAAAGAAGAATTCTCTAGGAAACTCAAGAAACTTTGTATTAGGCTCGTCACCGCGGCGAAGAACTTTCCGTCGCCCCAGTGAAACAGGGCAGAACCTACCCGTGGGTGCAGCGCCTCCTCCTCGCCACTGCGAAGCTCCTTCTTCGCCCCGGCGAAGATTGGATTTCCAAACTTCATCAAAATTCACCCAATTCAAGACAACCATTCAACCAACTCAACATACAAACTCAATTGAAGCTGAAACAGTAAACTTTTAACTAATACAGTAAATCTTAAATACGTACCTTAAGTGGGATATTATAATTCTCCTCCCCTTAAAAGAATTTCATCCCCGAAATTCACACGAATAACTCTGAGTACCTATTCTGCATGTCCTGTTCCGTCTCCCATGTGGCTTCCTCTACTTTGTGATTCCTCCAAAGAACCTTCACTAATGGAATACTCTTGTTCCGGAGCTCTTTAATCTTTCGATCTAAAATCTGTACAGGGCGCTCCTCATACAAGATTCTCTACAAGGTCGACATCTTCTATACTCAAGATGTGGGAGGGATCACTTACATACTTTCACAACATTGAGACATGGAAGACATCATGTACCTTGTCTATACGAGGTGGTAGTGCCAATCTGTAGGCAACTTTCCCAATTTGTTGCAATACCTCAAATGGACCAATATATCTTGGTGCTAACTTTCCTTTGTTCCCGTAGCGCATTGCTCGTTTATAAGGGGAAACTTTTAAAAATACCTTATCACCCACTTGGAACTCCACTTCTTTTCTCTTTAAGTCGGCATAACTCTTATGTCTGTCTTGGGCTTGCTTCATTCTGTTTCGGATTAATCTTACATCCTCTATCATTTTCTCGAGTCATCTCCGGCCCCAAGAAAGCGTACTCAACTCACTCTTTTCGCGATCTCATCCCAATGTAGTGGAGACTACATCGTCTACCATATAAAGCCTCTTGGCGCCATCTTTATGTAGATGATAAGCTTGTTGTAGGCGAACTCCACTAAAGGTAACATTTCATGCCACATCATTCTATAATCCATACAACAGCTCCTCAACATGTCCTCAAGCACGATTCGTTCTCTGTTTGGCCATACAATGGCGAGGATGATAGGGTGTATTGAAGCCATGCAATACCCAAATTTCTCTGCAAACTAGTCCAGAAAGCTGAAACAAATCTCGAATCTCTGTCTGACACTATGGTATTGGGCACACCGTGTAATCTGACTATCTCTTTTATGAGATTTGAGCCAACTGATCTAAGGTGGTACTTTTCTTTACTGGAAGGAAATGGGCGGACTTAGTTAATCTATCCACAATCACCCAAATAGCATTATAACCTCTCTGTACTCTAGGGAGACCTGTGATAAAGTCCATCTAAATACTCTCCCATTTCCATTCTAGAATACTAAGTGGATGAAGCAACCCTGACGGCCTTTGGTGTTCTGCTTTTACCTGTTGGCAAATCAGACATTTAGCTACAAACTCTGCAATATCCTTCTTCATACCTGACCACCAGTAGCTTTTCTTTACATCTTGATATATCTTGGTTGCTCCAGGATGAGCAGTGTATGGTATGTCATGAGCCTCTGTAAGTATTCTCTTCTTCAACTCATCATTTTGAGGGATACACAACCGATTCCTGAAGTAAAGAACACCATCTCGTAAGTGGAATTCTGATACCTTGCCCTCATGCACTTGTTGAACTATTCTCTGACACCACTCATCAGCCACTTGCTTAACTCTGACTTCCTCCAGTAAAGTAGACTGAACCTCTAACTGGTAATTCTTCCCGGAATTACTTCAATCTGCTCCTTACACAGCTCTTCTATCAACTCTTTCTGCCTAGTAAGCCGGGACAAATAAGCTTTTTTGCTCAAGGCATCGGCTACTACGTTGGTTTTCCCCAGTTGATACTTAATCTCACACTCATAGTCCTTAACCAGCTCTAACCACCTTCTCTGTCTCATATTCAACTCCTTTTGAGTGAAGTACTTTAAACTCTTCTGATCGGTGTAGATATTACTCTTGGCACCATAAAGATAATGCCTCCAAATCTTTAAAGCGAAGACTATGGCTGCCAATTCTAGGTCATGCGTAGGGTACCTCATCTCATACTCTTTCAATTGCCAAGAGACATATGCTATTACCCTACCTAACTGCATTAACATTGTACCAAGTCCTTGCAAAGAGGCATCCGTATAAATATCATAATCTACACCCTCTTGGGGCAACACTAACACTAGAGCTGTTGTTAACTTCTTCTTTAACTCTTGGAAACATTCCTCACAAGCTTCTGACCATATAAAAGGAGTCTTCTGTTTGGTAAGAGCTGTCAATGGTTTAGCCAACTGGGCGAACCCTTCAACAAATCGTCTGAGTAACTGAGCCTAAGAAACTTCTGACCTCTTTTACTGTCTTCGGCCTCTGCCATTCAAGGATTGCTTTTATCTTGCTCGGATCTACTGGAATCCCTTCATTCAACACAGTATGGCCCAGAAATATCACTTGATCGAGCCAAAACTCATACTTCGAAAATTTAGCATACAACTGCCTTTCTCTCAACTGTTGCAACACTATTCTCAAATGTTCCTCATGCTCTTTTCTCGACTTAGAATAAACCAGGATATCATCTATGAAAACCACTATGAATTGATCCAAACAATCATGGAATACCCGGTTCATCAAGTCCATAAAAATGGCTGGGGCATTAGTCAAACCAAACGGCATCACTACGAACTCATAGTGCCCATACCTTGTACAAAAAGCTTTAGCTACATCCCTGCTTCACCACTCTTACCCGATGGTACCTCGACCTCAAATCAATCTTGGAGAACTCCGCTGCTCCCTTCAACCTGATCAAACAAGTCATCTATTCGAGGTAGCGGGTACTTATTCTTCCTTGTCACCTTATTCACTCGTAATCAATACACATCCGTAGTGATCCGCTCTTCTTCTTCACAAACAAAATTGGGGCTCCCTGGGGAAAAATGACTCAAGTCGGATAAAACCTTTATCTAAAAGCTCCTGGAGTTGTTTCTTTAATTCTTGAAGCTCTGGGGCCATTCGATAAGGGGCTTTAGATATAGGTGCTGTTCCTGGTGCAAGTTCAATACTAAACTCAACCTCTCTTTCCGGCAGCAAACTTGGTAAGTCATCTGGAAACACATCTAAAAATTCTCGAACTATCGGCACCTCTGGGAATTTACGTACAGGAACATCACCACTCTGTACTAAATGAGGAATGTATCCAGAACACCCCTTTCTCAACATCTTTCTAGCTTTTACACTACTAATCAACATACTTAACCGATGGCCCTCTCCAAAACTAAACTTGTCTCCATTATCGAGATTAAATCTCGCTTTCTTTTTCCAACAATCAATTTCTACTCCATTCCTCCCTAGGAAATCCATGCCCAAAATTACATCAAAATCGGGCATATCGAAGACTATTAAGTCAACTACCAACTCTCGACCATGGATCACCATAGACTCTCCTATTAACATCTCTTGAGTCAACACACTAACCCCATCGGGCAATTCTATCTTAATGGGTTGACTCACTTTAACAGGTTTCAAATTTAATCTCTCTATCATTCCATGAGATATAAAAGAATGAGTGGCTCCAGAATCAATCAAAGCATATAAAGAAACGAACATAATAAGCCCGATCCCGGACGGTGGGATGGACTAGCCTCAGCTTCACCTTGTGCCACTGTGAAAACCCTAGCATTTGTACCTCTAGGGATCTGAGCCGCCGGTGGAAGGGGGGCTTTACAATCCTTCCACATATGCCCTGGCTGTCGGCACCTGTAACACACGTTTTGATCCCTCAAACACTCTCCTGGATGGTTCCTCCTACACTTAGCACAAGGGGGAAACCCTTCCATCCTGGGCCGCTTATACTACCGATCTCTCCTACTCTTCCTTGGTTGAAACTTTTTCTTGGCCCTTACTTCTCTGTTCTTTGTGACATCTACTCTTTTCCTCTGTAAGGTGGTGGATGGCTCACTAGGTACTGCTAGAGCCAACCCTTCTGCAATGTATTTGTTCACATAAATCTCTGCCCTTAAAGCCCGTGCTAGAGCTTCACTGTAGGTATGAGGGGGCTCGACTCCTGTCATTACATCTCGAGCAATATCTGATCTCAACCCTTGCACAAACTTGTCTCTCCTTAACTCCGGTGTATACACTATTCCGGGTGCAAAACGAGCAAGGGAGTTGAATCTTACTGAATATTCCTTTACAGTACTAGTCCCCTGCTGGTGAATAAACTCTTAGACTTTCTCATGTACTCGATCTTCTGTTCGGTACTCGGCCTCAAACAACCTTCTAAATTCCTCCCAGGTCATCGAGGCTATATCATGAGTCTCCTCCATTAATTTCCACCATATCCGGGCATCTCCCTTAAACAAGAAACTAGCATATCTGATCCTCTCTCTATCATTCGGGAAAGGGGCCCCCAGTTGTTGCCATCCGCTCTACGGACTTAAACCACTCCTTCGCCTCTAACTTGGGTCCCTTGTACCCCTTAAATGTTGGCGGAGGTGTCTGATTTCAAGCCCCACCCCCGAATCAGATCACCCCACAAGATGCATCTTGGCCGAGTACCGGCCCTTCTCGTTCTTGTCTTGGAGGCGGTACTCTATTGGGAGTCTCGGTTCTCTCCTGAACAACTCTCCCCTGACTCTCTGCTAAAACCTGCTGTACAATAGCTCGAATCCTCATCTCATCAAGGGTAGGTGGAGTCAATTCTGGTGGGTTGGAGGATTCTCCCTCATTCATCACACTTTTACCCTTCATCTTGTTACTACGCCTCATCTACAAAACAACTATCCTTAATCAATTCAAAAGAACACTTAAAGTAAGGAAAGAATTAACTTACACAGTCGGCTATCGGACGTCATAGCGAGAAGAATGGCACACTGTCAAATCCCAAAAATCTCGGCTCTAATACCAAAAATGTAATAGCCACTACTACTCAAACACTCATAATGAAATACATGTAAAATAATATAAAGAAATTGGGCCCAAAATTTTCTTTTTATTAAATATATATATGTATTCTTTACAAACATATACATTTTTACACAAACTTATAATGTGTACAAAAGATATTAAAACATGGTGGACAGTGTAACCGCTTCCCCTCGCGTGTCGACGTCCATCCGATTGCGTCCTCACCTGGATCCCTGCAAACATAGGAAAACAACGGGTGAGCAACTAAAAATAATGCTCAATAAGTAAATCCTCTACTCATCTATCCCCGTAACTCTCTCTCTCTAATTCTTTCCTTACAACTCCTCATTCAATTTTCTCTTTGGGTACTTCTCTCTCTTTCTCTTTCTCTTTTTCTTTCTCTTAGAACTCTTTTCTAATAACTCTTTCGTAAGTCACGGCCCCATCTTACCGGGGGCATGGCCGGGACTCGCTCCCACTCTACGTGACCTCTACTCATTCTAGCCGATCGGACTCGGTTATGCATGGATTCGGAACCCTTGGCCATGTGTGTATAATCTCTCTCTCGGGTACTTGGGTATAGCCCTCATCCGCATGCACTCTCACGGCTACACCACTTCTCTATCTGATACTCATGCCGCTCTCTCAATGCGGCGTACATGGGAATACTCTACCCATTACTCACGGGTTCCCCATCGCACAACCTACTCTATTCTCTTTCTCTTAACTCTTAAAGTAGCTTATACTCAAATTCCCTACTATGTCTCAAGCTACTTCTTAAGTGTATAAACAAAGGTGTAGAGCTAGCTCATGCTCCCTAATGCACTAATGAAATGCCAACTACAAGATTTCCTCAAAACCGTCATTCTGCATAGGTCACACTAAAACGGCCATAACTTGCGTTATACACCTCGGATTACTACAGTTTTGGTCTCGTTTTAAAGCTTAGAAACAGGGATATAACTTCTATGTTTTGATCTCAACCCAGTTCAATCCATAAGATGTCCAAAAATCACTTAGAAAATCACGGCAGTGACAGGGCAGATTTCACTTAGGCATTTCATCAAACATAATGCATGCATACTTTAATTCTAATTTTGATACCTCTTTACTTCTTTCTTTAACCATCCATTAATGGAGCAAAACTACCCCACAATAAATCTAAACATGGCCAAGAAAAACACTTCAAATATTCTACTTAAATTCTTTCTAAATGTAACCAAACTTCACTTGGTTACCACAACTTCATTTCTACTTCTCATGGCTCAAATCTTCTCATCAAAAGCCATCAACTCATCAATAATATCATTCTCAACAATCAATCTCAAGCTCATAAATATAAGCATACATATGCATCATTTGATTGCTTGAACCTTAACTTGGGTTGGATTTACTTACCTTGTCAAAAGGTGGCTTCTTTAGCACTTTTCCTTTCCTTTGTTGTCTTGTCTCCTCTCTACAACTCAAAACCATAGCAAGAACAACAACAACCAAATAAGACTTCACTATAACTATAAGAAAACTCACATCTAAAGCATGAATCCTTACCTTAGGATGCTTTAGATAAGATCTCTACTCAAAACCCCTCTTAATTCCCTTAGAAATCTTGGAAGATTGGATGGAGAAAATGAGAGAACTTAGGCAAATGGAATAGGCGGTGGAATGGATGGACTAAAGGGTTTCTCTACACTTAACCCTTTTTCGCTCATATTATAAGCATCCTTTCCCATTTTGCCCTTGCCCTTCCTTGAAAATTTCATCTATATCCTTTGATTCTTTTCAAATACACTCCCATCCAAACACAATCTCTACTAAATTTCCTTTCATTTTACTCCCCCACTTTTCCTACTAATTAGGGGTAGAATGGTCATTGTGCCCCCAAAAAGAAGAATTCTTCTAGAAAACTCAAGAAACTTTGTATTAGGCTCGTCGCCGCGCAAAGAACTTTCCGTCGCCTCGGCGAAACAGGGCGACGGAAAGTTCTTCGCCGTGGGTGCAGCTCCTCCTCCTCGCCATGGCGAAGCTCCTTCTTCGCCCCGGCGAAGATTGGATTTCCAAACTTCATCAAAATTCACCCAATTCAAGACAACCATTCAACCAACTCAACATACAAACGCAATTGAAGCTTAAACAGTAAACTTTTAACTAATACAATAAATCTTAAATACGTACCTCAAGTGGGATATTACAAATTTGTTACAGTAGTTAGATTTAGTTACACTTCAATGCTTTTGTTAACTGAGCACTATAAAAGTGCTACCTACTGTATAGTTATTTTTAAGCTGAATAATAATACAATTCACGTGAGCTTCTTGGACTTTCCTTTTCACTTTACTTTTTCTTTTCTTCTCTCAAGCTTAGTTCAAGAACTGTTATGGTATCAAAGCCATTAGACTAACGTCGAAAATGGTAGATCTGTCATAGGTCACTCCCAATCCGAACAACTCTGGCCAAAAATTGATTGCCAATTCTAACAATTTCATAAATACAGCCCCTATGTCTTCCTCTACTCTTCCAGCAATCTCCCCAAAATTAACCAGAAACAACTACAATTTTGGAAATCGCAGATCTTGTTCGCTATTGGTTCACATGATTTAGAGGAGCACCTCACCGGATTAGTTTCTTGTCCAGCTTCATTCATCAAAGTTCAACCCGAAAGTTCTGATGGAGCAACTGAAAAGAAACCCAATCCAGCTCATAATCATTGGAAGAAAGTTGACAGGTTACTTGTAAGTTGGCTTCTTAGATCTATCTCAGAGTCCATGTTTAATGTTGTATCAAAGTGTCAATTTTCTACTGATATGTGGATAGCTTTAGAGAAAGAGTTTCTTACTGAATCAAGAACCAAAACCTTACACATTAGAAACTTATTGCAAAATACCAAGAAAGATAACCTTAGTGTTCGCGAGTACTTTGTCAAAATGAAGAGATTTGCTTAAACCTTATCTGCTAGTGGAATTGTAGTTACGGATGAGGAGTTGCTAAATTACATTCTTGATAGTTTAAACTCTGAATATGATGCTAATGTAGTCAATATTACTACAAGGTTGGAGTCTAAGTTAGATCCCCTTTCTGTCTAAGAAGCACAAATTATTCTGCAGAAATTTGAACTGAGGTTAGAAAAAGCCAACTTAGCGTTAATCATAGTTATAGGTACTGAATTTCATGGTGGATTTGTACATCTAGCCAGTGTCACCACTGATGAGTCTAGAAAAAAAATTCAGAATGAGCAGTATTCGTTCAATACTGGGCCGAATCAATTTCAACCACCACAATCTCAGTCTCTTAATTTCACCCCTCATAACTTCACACCTCACTAACCTGGCTTCGGAGCTAATCAATTTACATCACAAAACCATCTCTACTCTCCTCAATTTGCTGGTGGCAAAGGACGAGGCAGGGGAGTTGGAAGAGGTAGAATCATTTGCCAAGTTTGTAGCAAAAGTGGACATCTTGCCCTCAATTGTTATCATCATTTTGATACAAACTTTTTGGGAAGAGGTAACTCAATAGGAAGAGGTCAGTTTGGCAGCATCAATTTCCCGAGAACTTCATAAAACTTTCAAGGTTCATCATACCTTCCCTTCACCTTATCACAACCTCCACCTCAACCTCCCTACAACTCCTATAACTCATATAACTCCACTTCATTACCTTATCCTAACTCAGGCTCACAAAATGTCACTTCAACCTGCTTCCTAACTGGGCCCAATACAGCTCTGGCACAATCACAAATACTTACAGGATCTCATTCACCCACACCTATTGGACAAAATCAAGCGTTCTTATCTCAGACGCATCCACAGCACTACTCACATCCCACAACCAACTTATATTGCTGCTCCTTCAACTGTCTAGGATGCATCTTGGTATATGGATTCTGGAGCCACTGACCATGTAACATCAGACCTAGCACAACTGTCAGTAAATTCCACCTACAAAGGCCATGAGCAGCTCCAGGTTGGAAATGGTGAGTTACTTCCAATTACTCATACTAGTTTTACTTCATTACCTTGTTCTTCGAGATCCCTTTATCTCAAACATGTCTTATGTTTGCCTCATATCACTAAAAATTTACATAGTATTTCCAAATTCACTAGAGATAATTGTGTAGTAGTTGAGTTCTTTGCTGACCATTGTGTGATTAAGGACAAACAATCCAAGGCTGTTCTTCTTCAAGGAAGGTGATAATCCGTAAATCATACAGTTTTTATAATATCTTTTTGTCGGATTTCAGGTACTTTCTAGTGCATTTTTACCTGAATTGGTGCGTAATTCTCTACTTTTCGTGTTTCAGGGTAAAATGGACTCTTTTAGTAAATAAAGGCAAAATTTGGCGCTTTGACTCATGAAGGATTTCAAGAAGATAAGAGAGTTCCGGAGTAGACAATGCATGATGAAGCTTGTTTCAAGGTGAAGAGTCGAAAATCGAAGAATCGGACGAAGAGGCAAAGCGAGTGGCAGTTTGTAAATTTTTAGAACTTTTGGGGAAGGAGCTCGCCCGGCGAAGAAATTGTCTTCGGCCCTGCGGCGAAGTTAGGCATCGATTTTTGGTTTTTCATTCTTCGCGCGATGAAAGTCAAAATTTACATTTTGTTTTAAATAAACACTCGTGGGTGTGCGTGTTTTTAGCCGGGTTTTTAGACTAAGTATAAAAGGAAAACTTTAACTTTTTGCAAAGGACTCCCAGCTGTTAGGTTTAGCCGTCTTTGACATTTTCCTTAGAGAGAAAGCTTGAGTTTTTCGGATTGTTAAAGAGAAGGTTCATTGTGACTGGAAGATTCATCTTTTGGGGAGATTTCTATTCTTTCATCTCGGGTTTCATTATGTTTATTCTGATTTTACTTTTATTTTGCTGTTTTTACATTAAATTAGCTATGAACTAATCTTCTATGGGTTAGGGTTTTGATTGTAGTTTGGATTTGAAATGGGTTGAGTATGTGTTTGTGCTATTTTCATGTGAATAAGCTGTGGTTGTGTGTTACTCTGAAATTAATTGTTGTATGTGATGAACATGATGAGATTGAGAAATAATTCATGTTAAGCTTCATGGGTAATAACCATTATAGTATTGGATGCTAGATATAGATTCAAGAATTAATGAAATCAATTTAGGATTCTTGTGCTTCATGATTTAGAATTATTAACCTTCAAATTGTTGGGTGCGGAATGTTAATAATGATGAATAGGAGAACATAGCCCGAGAGGGTATGTTATCATAGTAGTGAATCTGATTTACAACCATTGCATGTGAATGTGAAAATAGTGTAACTTTTAGGTATAACCCATAAATAATCCAAACGAAGTCAAAACCCTACCCGTTTTACTTAAATTGAATCTTTGTGTTCCAATTGTTTTCCTTTTTAAGGATTAATTACTTGTTAGATTTTATTTTGTTTTCTTTCAATTACAAATTGCTCCCACAAATCCAAGATTTTCGGTTACTTCAACTTGTTAACACCATAGGAAACTTAGTGCTTTGCTACCAGCCCTCGTGGGAACGATATCCTACCCATCACTATATTACTTGAGCGACTAGTGCACTTGCTAGTTTTGCATGTTGTCGTAAACAAGCATTAAGTTTTTGGCGCCGTTGCCGGGGACTGTTTTTAAGTTAACATTAAGTTTTTCCTAGAGTTTAACTAGATTGAAGTTTTATTTTTGTTTTTAATTTTTGTTAGAGTTGTGATTTCACTCTTCTTTCACTTGTGTTCATTCAGTTTATGCGAAGAGCAAGACGTCAACCAGTGGTTCCTGTTGACCCTGAGCTTGAGAGGACTGTACGAAGACTAAACAGAGAGAGAAAGAAGAAAGAGATACACTTACTGTAACTAAGAAGTTGTAGTTGAAATGGCCGAGCCGAAAACAGACACCGAGGGAATTTTCAGTTCCCACGGAAGGAACGGAAGTGGGTCAGTATTACGAGACCTATAGTACAAGCTAACAACTTCGAGATCAAGCCGGCAATCATCCAGATGATCCAGCAGTCGGTAAGATTCAACGGTGATTTGAAGGAGGATCCGAATCAGCACATTGCAAATTTCTGGAAATTTGCGACACCTTCAAGTCGAATGAGTGTCGGATGATGCTATTAGGCTGTGGTTTGTTCCCATTCTCGTTGGGAGATAAAGCAAAGGGGTGGTTAATGGCATTACCACCGGGAACAATTACAACATGGAATGATCTGGCACAAAATTTTTTGACCAAGTTCTTTCCTCCGGGTAAGTCAAAGAAAGTTGAGGAATGATATCACATCATTTCTACAAGATGACGCCGAGTCGTTGTACGAGGCTTGGGAGAGATACAAGAGGAAGTGCCCACATCATGGTTTGCCTGTTTGGCTTCAAGTCCAAACATTTTATAATGGTTTGATGGGTAACGTGCAAACCATGGTGGATGCAACTTCAGGAGGGGCTTTGCAGAATAAGACACCTGAGGAGGCTTACGAGTTGCTTGAGGTTCTGGCAAGCAACAACTATCAAAGACCCGAATGAGAGTAACTACGAGGAAGTCTTCGGGTCCTTCATGAAGTAGATGCCCTTTCTGACCATCTCGCCCACTCAACGCCCTGCCTCTGGCCCCGGCCCTGGGAACTATGCAAAAGGGTAAATTTTGTACAAACACCTCAATTAACATGTGATTTTTGTGCAGGAAACCATGTGAGCAGCGAGTGCCAAGTCGGAAACACATTTGCACCGTCATCTTCATCAACGGAGCAAGTAAATTACTTGGCAGGAAATCAAAGATAGCTGAACAATCCGTTCTCCAACACATACAACCTAGGATGGAGACATCATCCAAATCTGGCTTGGGGAAATCAAAACCAACAGGGTAATCAATGGAACCAGGAGGCAAGTTCCAAACACAACCAGGGGCAATTCCAATCAACCGGGAGATCCAAGAGTGTCAAAGTTGGAGGATTTGTTCGGTAAATTCATGCAAGAGTCTACTGGGGGTTCATGAATGAGACGAACAAACTTTAGAAACCAAGGAGCCGCCCATTCTAATCTTGAGGTACGGGATGGCCAATTGGCCGAGGAAGTTTAAGAATGACGACCACGGGGTTCTCTTACCTAGCAACACAAAGGACTAACCCACGTGAACAAGCAAATGCAATCATTTTGAGAAGTGGGACAAGTTTTAAGAAGTAGCCAGCCTACGAAAGAAGGAGAGCAACCCTGGAAAGGGAAGAGTATGAAGAGAGAATGGATGAAGAGATTATTTGTGAAGAGAATTCGGGGTGCTTTAGGGAAGAGAACAAGAAAGAGGATGAAAGGCAAAAGAAGAAGGAGAAATTGCCATTCCCCGAGATACCACCTGACTAGCTCATCACACTCCACCCGTGCCTTTTCCTCGAGATTGAAGAAGAAGAATCGGGATAAGCAATTTTCGAAATTCATTGAAATTTTTAAAAAATTGCATATTAACATTCCTTTTGCAGATGCAACACAAAGAAATGCCAAGCTATGCGAAGTTCCTGAAGGATACTTTGAACAAGAGGAAATTAGAAGATGAGGAAACGGTGATGCTAAAGGAAGAGTGCAAAGGCAATCCTCCGTAAGAAATTACCCCCCAAAGCTCAAAGATCCAGGAGGGGGTTTTACTATTCCTTGTGTTATAGGGGATATTACTTTTGATCGTGTGCTTTGTGACTTAGGAGCTAGAATAAATTTGATGCCTTTTTCTGTTTTCAAGAGATTAGGGATAGGTGAAGTGAAGCCAACGACAATGTCGTTGCAACTAGCAGATCGATCGATAAAGCACCTGAGGGGGATAGTTGAAGATGTGTTAGTAAAGGTGGGGAAAATAATATTTCCAGCGGACTTTGTAGTGCTGGACATGGAAGAGAATAAGGAGATTCCTCTCATTTTGGGTCGACCATTTTTGGCCACGGGGAGAGCACTGATTGACGTGAGAAAGTAACTTCAATAAGGGGTTCGAGGATGGAAACAAGAGGCTTTTAATGTGTTTGATGCGATGAAGTTTCCGTCCGGAGGCCGGGGATTCATGTTTTAGTGTGGACGTGGTGGATGAACTCATTGTGGAGTCCATGGAAGAAAACAGCCCAGAATTGCCTCTAGAAGCGTGTATAGCAAAATCAAAAATAGTAGAGGTTGAAGACTCAGCGAGGAACGATGCTAGAATGTTAGAAGCACTCCAACCAATTGAGGAGAGTCAAGATGCAGAATTTGAGGAATTTGACTTTGACAAAGAGAAGGCAAAGGAAAATAATAAAGAAGCTCCAAAGCTTGAACTGAAACCTTTACCACCTCACCTCAAATATGTCTATCTTGGAGATTCAGATACTTTTTCGGTGATCATTAGTGCAGATTTGAGTGCTTTAAAGGAAGAGAAGTTGATTAGAGTGTTAAGAGAACATAGACTGGCTATTGGATGGACCATCACGGACATTAGAGGTATCTCACCCTCATTTTGCATGCATAAGATTCTCATGGAGGATGACTTTAAGCCGAGGGTACAACCACAGAGGAGATTGAATCCTTCAATGAAGGAAGTGGTGAGAAAGGAGGTGGTGAAACTTTTAGATGCGGGAATCATCTATCCGATTTCCGATAGTCCATGGGTGAGCCCGGTGCAAGTTGTTCCTAAGAAAGGAGGGATTACCGTTGTGAAGAATGAAAGTAATGAGCTGATTCCAACAAGGACAGTAACGGGTTGGAGAGTGTGCATTGATTACCGTAAACTGAACGAGGCGACAAGGAAGGATCATTTTCCATTGCCCTTCATCGATCAAATGTTGGAGAGGTAGGCAGGACATGCATATTACTGTTTCCTGGATGGATATTCAGGATATAACCAAATTGCCATCGCTCCGGAGGATCAAGAGAAAACGACCTTCACTTGCCCTTACGCACCTTTGCCTACCAAGAATGCCATTTGGGTTATGCAATGCACCTGGGGAACATTCCAAAGATGCATGATGTCAATCTTTGGAGACATGGTGGAAAGATTCATGTAAGTCTTCATGGATGACTTCTCCAGTCAAATCATTTGACAAATTGTCTAACAAATTTGTTCTGTTTTGTTTCTTGTGATGCAAGGAAACGAATTTGGTGCTGAATTGGGAGAAATGTCACTTCATGGTCCAAGAGGGAATTGTGCTCGGGCATAGAATTTCCAAGGATGGGGATTGAAGTGGATCGGGCAAAGACTAAGTAATTGAGGCTTACCACCACCAAAGCAAATGTCAAAAGCAATCCGAAGCTTTTTGGGGCATGCGGGGGTTTTATAGGACGCTTCATAAAGGATTTTTCTAAGATCTCTAAACCCCGTGCAATCTTTTAAATAAAGATGTTGTTTTTGATTTTGATGATGATTGTATGCATGCTTTCCCCGACTTTAAAGAAATTGCCGGTTTCCGCACCTTATTATAGCGCTTCCATGGGATTACGCCATTTGAACTAATGTGTGATGCTAGTGATTTTGCTTTAGGGGTAGTACTAGGGGACAGAAAAAAATAAAGTGTTGCATGTAATTCAAGATGCTAGCAAGACACTTGTTGATGCACAATCGAATTACACCACCACCGAAAAAGAACTTTTGGTTTCGTGGTGTTTGCTTTTGACAAGTTTCCGTTCTTATCTTTTAGGTGCTAAGGTAGTCGCGTTTACACCACCATTCAAGACTCCGGGACACCTTTTGGCGAAGCAAGAAGCAAAACCTCGGGTTTATAAGATGGATTCTACTACTTCAAGAGTTTGAGTTGGAGATCCAGGACAAAAAAAGGGGTCGGAAAATGTAGTAGGCCGATCATTTGTCAAGAATTGAGAGACCAATCAAGGGGGATGAGGTGGAAATGCCAATTTCGAAACATTTTCGGATGAGAAACTGAGAGTGGATGAAGCACCATGGTATGCGGACTTTGCAAATTACCTATCATCAAGGGTGCTCCCCAAGTGGTATGACATTTCAATGTAAGAGAAAATTTTTCTCGATTTAAAATACTATTTTTGGGAAGAGCCATTCCCTGAACTATCTTGACCAAAATGATACGGAGATGTATCCCTGGAGGAAGAAATGGAGAGCATTCTAAGACACCTGTCATGAGAGGGAAGTGGGTGGCCATTTCGGGAGGAGCTAGAAGCAGCAGAAGGTGCTACAATCTCGGGTTTTTATTGGCCAACCCTCTTTAAGGATTCCTTCCGGATGATCCATGAGTGTGACCAATGTCAACGGATGGGGAAGTATTTCAAAAGAGATGAGATGCCGTTGAACAACATCCCCGGTGGTTGAAATTTTTTTACGCTTGGGGGATTGATTTCGCGGGTCCTTTCCCAAGTTCCTATGGGAACACGTTTATATTGGTAGTCAGGACTATGTGTCTAAATGGGTTGAGGCAATGCATTGCCAACTAATGATGCTAGGGTGGTGATTAATTTTGTGAGAAAGAATATTTCTCAAGGTTTGGAGTATCACGAGCAATAATTAGTGATGGAGGAACGCATTTTTGCAATAGGCAAATGGATGCATTGCTGAGTAGGTATGGAGTGACACATAGAGTGGCAACACCTATCATCCACAAACAAGCGGGCAAGTAGAATCTATCAAATAGACAAGGGCCGAAAGGGATTTTAGAGAAAAGAAATAATGCTTCGAGGAAGGATTGGTCACTTAAGCCGGATGATGCTTTATGGGCTTATCGCACTGCATTCAAAACCCCAATTGGTATGTCTCCGTTCAGATTGGTGTATGGGAAAGCATGCCACTTGCCGATGGAACTTGAACACAAGGCATATTGGGTCGCAAACAGTTGAACATGGATTTAAAAGCCGCGAGAGGAGAGAATGCCGACCCCTTTGAACGAAATTTTGGATGAGTTTGGGTCTGGAAGCATATGAAAATGCTCTAACCCTATAAAGAGAAAACAAAAAATATGGGCACGACAAGCACATCCCGGGTAAAGGTTTTTGAAGTTCCCAAGGGTAAAAGTGTTGTTATTCAACTCCAGACTTAGGCTTTTCCCCGGAAAACTTAAGTCTAGATGGTCCGACCATTCACTATAACAAAGGATACATGCATCCCGGGAGGAGTGGAAGTCACACATGAAGAAAAGGGCACTTTCACGCTTAATGGGGAACAAGAGGTTGAAGCCACGTTGAGGGGTGATAGGCGCAAGTTCATCCCAATCCCTGGCCGACATCCCAAACCTAAAGGATGGAAAAGAGTCAAGCTTCCGACTATAAACAAGCGCTTCTTGGGGAGGCAACTTAAGCGTTTTAACTTTTGATTTTAACTTTTTTGTTGTTTGAATTTTTCTTATTTCATTATGAGTATGTATAAAATTTGATGATTTTTTTGTTGTTTTCAAGTGTTTCTGGGTGAAGTCTAGAGCAAAGGAAGGTATCAAAAATTTTCAGACTTCGCCGGGGCGAAGAACATTTCTTCGCCGCGGCAAAGAGACATGAAGAAACCCAGGTTTGCTACTGGAGAGTTTCGCCGCGGTGAAGTAAAGGTAAAATTTCGAAAAATTGGCTAAGGCATTTCGCCGCGGCGAAGAAAATTTCTTGGCGCGAGGCGAAAGGAGTTAATTAAACTCTCGGGAAGTTTTCGCCCGCGAAGAAATTTTCTTCGCCGCGGCGAAAGCTTGGGGAAAATTCTAGGGTTCATCGTGATGAACTTGGCCGCGGAGGCACCTTTTTCTATAAATACCAACTTTTCTTCCTTCATTTTTCACGCCCTTCCATTGTGAGTTGAGAGCAAATTTTCAATCTTCCAATCTTTCACTTCTATTTTACTTTTCCAACCAAAATAATTACTCCCACATCATTCCTAAACACCAAATCAACCCATTTCAACAACAATTTTCACAAAATTTCACAAAATTTTTGGATCAAAAATTTGGGGTTTTCTTGTTTGGATCGTTTTCTAAGTCAATTGGTGGTGCAACGACTTCATATTGGTAAGATTTCGAAAACCCAAAGCTTTATTTTGGAAAATTTTTAGTCTATATTCGTAGATCTAGAAATTATGTGAACTTTTAACTTGAGATATTTTTGGGTTTGTTGAGTTGTGATGTGATTCATGTTGAGAAGTTTATATGCCAATTGATTGTTAGAAGTGTAGTAATTGATTATTTGGAGTGTTTGTGTTGAATTGAAAAATCGTAGTTTGGGGGTGGATTTACGAATTTTTAGAAGTGTGGATTGTTTTGAAATTGTGATGTGGAATCTATTTTAAGGGTATATTGGCTGGAAACCAGAACCCAAGCTTAAAAGCGTTTAAAAACTAGCGGGTGGCATTGGCAACCTCTGGTATAACAACGCCGCGTACACCTTAAAATAGAAAAATCGTAGTTTGGGGGTCGAATTGAAAATTTTTGGAAGTGTGAATTATTTTTGCAGGTTGAACAGGGCTATGTTTTTATAGGGGTAATTCATTGGGGTTAACATTTTGGATTGAATTTCAGTGAATCAATGGCTCGAAAAATTAAGCATAACGGGCAAGGGGAAGAACGTGACAAAGCGGTTTGTGAGCAGGCGCCCATGGGCGTTATGAGGAGGTGATCACACAAAAAGATAAGGGCTTCATCCCCGAGCTGATTGGACAAATGACAAAACAAGCTATGGGATCGGAGTAGGGGGTAGAAATTGGGCCATGTTCATGAGTGCGCCCGAGGGGAGCGGGCGTGAACCGTTGGTCAGAGAGTTCTATGCCAACTTCCCCGAAAGTCAGGATAATATTGTGTTTGTAAGAGGAGAGGATGTGCCATTTTCAGCACAAGAGATCAACAAATTCTACAACCTGTCCGAAATTTTCACCGATCAATATGTGGAGTTCAAAAGAACAAGCCGTAATGATGATATTATCTTGTCGACCATTGCAAAACCAGGGGTAGGCATGGGAAGTGTCGACGAAGAAAAAAAGACACAAGGGAACACGTTGACACCAATGGCTCCCATGTGGCGGATACTTTCAATGCATGCTAAACTAATGCCTTTGGGAGAGCCTCTACGGCACGGGATTGACTCTTGAGAAGGCGGAATTGCTCCACTCTATTGCCACAAGAAAAAGTATGGATGTGGGAAACATAATTTATGACAGTATCAGGATAGCATCACAAAAGGGATGATCAAGCCTCTGCTTTCCCGCATCTCATCAACCGCCATGTGCCAAAAAGCGGGGTCAAGGTTGCAGATGATGAGCCGCGTATTTATCCGGCTCCAATTCTAGATGACGACTATTACACCAAACATCTTGACCGAGCGGCATCTACCCAACCAACAGCAGGGGCGAAGAGGCAGAGAACGAGTATGGCCACATCATCCAGCTCCACAGGATGTCAGAAGGCAATGATGCAAGAAATGATGCGGATGATGAAATACATGAAGAGGCAAGCAGATTGGATGATGGAGCGGACACAGACATTCCATGAAATGTTAACGAAAAGTTTCAAGGATACGAATGTTGACACTTGCATATCAAGGTGGGTTGCCCGGAACTCGATAGTGGAAGGAATCGAGGAAGAAGAGGAAGAAGAAGCGAGCGAGAAGGAAGAAGAAGACTAAAGAGACCCTTTGTTTTTGTTTATGTTTTGTTGCTTTCATTTAATTTTTGTCCAGTTGAAACTTTAACTCATTTTATTTTGGTTTTGGATTGTGTTTTTTTTTTTTTTTGTGTTAGTTGTTTAGTTGATTTTTTTTAGTGTTAAAAGGGCTGGGAAACAAAGGTTGTAATACTTTCATTATAGTTGTGAATTCGTCTAACATGGGAGGGACACCCACGTTTTTGTTTTGACAGATTTTTGGATGATGAAAAGTCCGAAGAACGGTGAACATGTGGAACGACGATTCATGACTTAACCAGGGAGCATTCTCGTACCTTTTTATTGTTCATTTATTTTTCCGTTGTTGTTTGTCTCTATTCCTAACTTGTGCATAATGGAACATTGGGGACAATGTTATATTTAGTTTGGGGGTAGGAAATAGATTTTTGAGTTTAAGGGTATATTGGCTGGAAACCAGTAACTGCCTTAAAAACTGCCTAGCAGTATTGGACCTCGGGTTTAACAACGCCGCGTACACCTTAAACGAAAAAAAAAAAAAAAAAACATTTTTTTTACTTTTGTGTTGTATTTTTCGTGTGTTTGTTGTGTTTTGCCAATGATGAGTTGTATAAATCAATGATGAGAATAAGATTGTTGAATTTTTATTGTTAAGAAATGTTAAGCATTGCTTCAAGTTTACGTTTATTGACTGGATTCTGATTGAGGTTTGTTGAGTGGTTCAACCACGATTTTCATTTTTTTTCGGCATGCTTAGATTCATTTTATGCGATTAGGCAAAGTCTTGATAATGTTGGTGGATTCTAGAACCTAGTTGAGAAATGCTTGAGGCGAAATTTTAGGATTAAACATGGTTGAGGAGATGATTTAGGCAATTTTTGGAACGGTTGAGCCTTTCTAGCCAACCCATGATTGAAATTTTCACTAGTCACCCATTTGAGCCATTGGAATTCTGCTTTATTTTTCTTAGAAAACAACAGACTTGTAAATTCCTTTACCCTAAACACTTTCTATCATACCTTTTGGAGAATCGGTCTTAGTGCAAAACCGAGAAACCGGAAACGAGTGTACAATTTAGTGAAAGATTAGTTTGGGGGTTAAGAGAAGAAAAATGAAGAAGAGACCAAAAAGAATGCTGTGGGGGTTGAGATAAAAGAATAAAAACAAGGAGGTAGTCACCTCAAATTAATTCTAGTGTTGTGTTAAAAAAAAAAAAAAATTCAAACACAATGCTGCCTAGTTTAAGGGTATACCGGCTGGAAACCAGAACCCGCCTTAAAAACTGCCTAGCAGTATTTGGCGACCTCGGGTTTAACAACGCCACGTACACCTTAAACGAGTCCCCCCTGCATCTATGGTATCCAAAAGTTAAGAATACGCGTATGAAGAATGTGAATGAGTAAACATGTCGGCTGGTGTTGAGAAAGTGTGGGTTTCGATGTGATTTGAGTTTTGCTTTAGGACAACCGAGTTCTCTTACTTTGTTTCCTATCCTTTTGTTGGAGCCCATGACCCGAACCTAAAGTACAAGCCTTTAAAGACCTGTTGATTCTCATCTATGTGTAGTCCTCATTAGTGGAGAGTAGTTCGATATGTAGGCTTATAGAGTCTGCCACCATTTGATAAACTTTACAGTTTTTGCATAAAATAATCCGGGAAGTTGGAAGGTGGATTGAAGTGGGGATTACCTACTTGGTGGACTAATTGAGGAAAACAGTCGATGTAGCCCATAACTTCTTGGAATGTCGAACATTTCCTGATAATAAACTTTCAACAATTTGTGAGATATGTGCAATATCTAGGCAATTCGTTATAGCATTTGAATTCGTTTTATTTTGGTTTTTCAGTTTGTGTGCATGTTTCTGTATTTTTTTTTTTTTTCGTTATTGTCTTTGTTTTCGTTATTTTTGTACTGTATGCTCGGGGACGAGCATCTCTTTAGTTTGGGGGTAGTTGATAATCCGTAAATTATACAGTTTTTATAATATCTTTTTGTCGGATTTCAGGTACTTTCTAGTGCATTTTTACCTGAATTGGTGCGTAATTCTCTACTTTTCGTGTTTCAGGGTAAAATGGACTCTTTTAGTAAATAAAGGCAAATTTGGAGGTTTGACTCGGAAGTGAAGGATTTCAGAAGAATGAGAGTTCCTGGGGAGTAGGACAATGCACGATGAAGCTTGTTTCCAAGGTGAAGAGTCGAAAATCGAAGAATCAAACGAATAGGCAAGCAGAGTGGCAGTTCTGTAAATTTTAGAACTTTTGAAGGAGCTTCGCCTCGGCGAAGAAATTGTCTTCGCTGCGGCGAAGTTAGGCAGATTCGATTTTGGTTTTTCATTCTTCGCCGCGGCGAAAGTCAAAATTTACAGTTTTGTAAACGCACAGTTTCGTGTGTGCGTGTTTTAGACTGGGTTTTTAGACTAAGTATAAAAGGAAAACTTTAACTTTTTGCAAAGGACTCCCAGCTATTAGGTTTAGCCGTCTTTGACATTTTCCTTAGAGAGAAAGCTTGAGTTTTTCGGATTGTTAAAGAGAAGGTTCAGATTTTGACTGGAAGATTCATCTTTTGGGGAGATTTCTATTCTTTCATCTTAGTTTCATTATGTTTATTCTGTTTACTTTTATTTTCCGTTTTTATTCTGTTAAATTAGCTATGAACTAATCTTCTATGGGTTAGGGTTTTGATTGTAGTTTGGATTTGAAATGGGTTGAGTATGTGTTTGTGCTATTTTCATGTGAATAAGCTGTGGTTGTGTGTTACTTTGAAATTAATTGTTGTATGTGATGAACATGATGAGATTGAGAAATAATTCATGTTAAGCTTCATGGGTAATAACCATTATAGTATTGGATGCTAGAGATAGATTCAAGAATTAATGAAATCAATTTAGGATTCTTGTGCTTCATGATTTAGAATTATTAACCTTCAAATTGCTGGGTGCGGAATGTTAATAATGATGAATAGGAGAACATAGCCCGAGAGGGTATGTTATCATAGTAGTGAATCCGATTTACAACCATTGCATGTGAATGTGAAAGTAGTGTAACTTTTAGGTATAACCCATAAATAATCCAAAGCGATCAAACCCTACCCGTTTACTTAAATTGAATCTTTGTGTTCCAATTGTTTTCCTTTTTAAGGATTAATTACTTGTTAGATTTTATTTTGTTTTCTTTCAATTACAAATTGCTCCCACAAATCCAAGATTTTCGGTTACTTCAACTTGTTAACACCATAGGAAACTTAGTGCTTTGCTACCAGGTCTCCCGTGGGAACGATATCCTACCCATCACTCTATTACTTGAGCGACTAGTGCACTTGCTAGTTTTGCATGTTGTAGTAAACAAGCATCAGAAGGCTTAAGGATGGTCTTTATCAACTCCAAATTCCAGCTCCACAATCTTCTTGAACCTCAAATCAGGCTGCTAGTCCTTTTACCATAGTCTCAGCCTTCAATTCCACAACCTTTTCTACACCACAAACCACCAAGTCTTTATTTTCTCCATATTCTGCTGATTGTAATAATTATGCTAATAATAATTGTCCTTCTAATATTTCAATTGATGGACCAAATAATTCTGCCATTCCATTTGTATCCTCTTGTACTGATGACACTATTAGCAATAAAAGTCATATCACTTCATCTATTTCAGTTGCAAAAAGTAGTGGTTTGCTATGGCATAAACGCCTAGGTCACCCTAATGCCTCTGTCCTTGCAAAAATTCTATAGTCTCTAAGATTAAATCATACTGTTACTAATACGTTTGAATTTTGTACTGCTTGTCAATATAGAAAACGCATCGTAAGTGTATTCTAAGTCATTTCCCTCTAAAGCTTCACATCCTTTAGAACTAGTATACTCAGATTTATGGGGACCATCTCCTATTCCCTCACCTGAAGGTTTTAAGTATTATGTTCAGTTTTTAGATGACTATAGCCGTTTTGCTTGGAATTTTCCTTTGAAAACAAAGTCTGAAATTCAACTTATTTTTAAACAGTTTCACAAATTGGCTGAAAAATAGTTTAATACTAGTCTAAAGTGTGTCCAAACCTGATTCCCCCAAGGGGGAGGGGGAATATAGGAGCTTAGTTTCTTACTTTAGTGATCATGGAATTATTTTTCGACATCCATGTCCCCATACTCATCAACAAAATGGGAGAGTGGAGAGGAAACATAGACAAATAGTCGAACAAGGCTTGACTTTGCTTGCTAAGCAAGCATGCCTAAATACCCCTTGTGGTTTGCTTTTCAAACTACCCACATACCCTAACCAATAGTTTACCTACACCTATTACTGGGTCTAATCTTTCTCCTTTTCAAGTTACATTTAACAAAGTTCCAGTTATATCGCTATTAGAGTTTTTGGTTATACAAAGGGGATTTACCACCCCTTACCTTAGGCCATACCCCAATTCTCATAAATTTGATTTTCACACTAGTCAATGCACTTTTGTTGGATATAGTATGCATCACAAAGGATACAAATGCATGACTTCTAATGGTAGAATTTACATTTGTCAAAGTGTTAAGTTTGATGAATCTACCTTCCCCTTTGCTTCCTCCTCACCTTTTCGGGTCCTCAAAAGCGACCTCACCAATATCCCAACTTTCCCACAATTATGGTTCAACTCTGCAGTTACATGTACCTAATCAGTCCACTCCACAAATATCTGCTCTTCCCGTCAATTCCTTATCTCCCCTGTTGTAACTGACCATCATTTTTCCTGTCCATCCATGAATGATCAGCAAAACTCATCACTACTACACTTTCCTACCTTAGCAGACCAGGTTCATGAATTCTCCTATGTCAATCCTAGTGCTAATCCCATTAGTGAGTCCACTTCAGTTTTAGGTAGTCCTACTACGCATCAGCCTTCTAATTCTCCTACTGTCAGTTCCTCTACAAATCAAACCAATCAGTCCACCTCTCTTGGTCTCACAAACCACAGCAATCAACTCAATGAGTCCTCTCCCTGTGATAAATCCCCTGAACCTATTCATCTTACAGTAGCCCTTCCCTTTGATACATCATCATTCAAGCTATCATCACATTCAGATTCACCTGAGGGTATTCATCTTGTAGTTGACCTACCAGTTGAGTCAAAACCTTTAAATACTCAGCCCATGATTACTAGGTCCAAAGCCAAGCTTCTTAATTCTATGTTCGTCCTTTCTATCACAACCTCTTCTCACTTGGACAATAGTGAACCAGTAAGTGTAGCTGAAGCACTCTCTCATCCCTTTTGGAAAGCTGCCATGGACAATGAATTTACTGCCTTACTCTCAAATAACACTTAGGGAGCCTTGTTCCAAGAGTAATCTCATATGAATGTTGTAGGTTGTAAGTGGGTTTTTCGAATTAAACACAACTCAGATGGTTCTATTCAAAGATATAAAGCCCGGTTAGTTGCTAAGGGCTTCCAACAAACTCCGGGAATTGATTATCTTGAGACTTTTAGTCCTGTCATCAAATCCTCCACAATTAGAGTTGTACTTAGCCTAGCAGTCACCTATGGATGGGACATCTAACGAGTTGATATCAACAATACCTTTTTGAATGGAGAACTTAGTGAAACAAAGGTATATGACTCAAACCTATTTGGATTTATTGATCTCGGAAACCAAACCCTCCATGTGTGCAAACTGGTCAAGGCTCTATACGGACTAAAACAGGCTCCAAAAGCTTGGTTTGGAAAACTCAAAACTGCATTTTTTAAGTGGGGATTTGTTAGTTCAGTAGCTAATCCAAGTCTGTTTATTTACAAGCTCAATAATCTGGTGGTTTATGTATTAGTCTATGTGGATGATATTCTCTTAACTAGAAGTAGTTCCCAATTAGTTCAAGAAATAGTGCACAAGCTAAAGGATGAATTTGCCTTGAAGACCTTGGGATCCCTTAAATATTTTATGGGTTTTGAGGTATGTAGGCCAGCCTCCAGTATCCATATGTGCCAAGAAAAATATGCCAAGGATTTGTTGGTAAAAACTGGCATGATGGACTCTAATCCTTGCTCTACTCCTATGGTGTTAGGAAAAAAACTAACCCTTGAAGACAGTGACCTATTTGATAAACCATCCTCGTATAGAAGTACATCTGGGGCCCGTAGATTTGACATTGTCAGCACCTGATATTGCCTATTCAATTAACAAGTTGAGTCAATTTCTCAAGGCTCCTACTCAATTACATTCAAGCTTGCAAGGGAGATTGTTAAGATACCTAAAGGCAACTAACCACTTTGGAATTCAGGGCCATAGAATTCCACAGAATTCATTTCTAGAGTGCTTCACTAATGCAGATTGGGTAGGAAATATTCAAGATCGCAGGTCAACCAGTGGTTGCTACATTTTTCTTGGGCCTAATCTCCTTCAATGGAGTTGCTAAGCCGAAGTAAGGTAGTTGGGCTTTGTCCTCCACATAGAATCAGCTATTGCTCAAGGAGCTACATAAATAGCATGGTTCAAAAGTCTATTTTCTGAAATGCACTTAAGTCTCCTTACTATACCGATTGTGTGGTGTGATAATTAGAGTGCTAGATCTCTTGCCTCAATCCAGTATTTCATGCTAGGACCAAGCATATTGAGCTGGATATTCACTACATCAGGGAACAAGTTATTGCTAACAACTTAAAAGTCCAATATGTTCCAACTGAGCACCAAAAAGCAGACATCTTCACCAAATCACTGTCAACCTCACGATTTGAAATTGTTAGAGAAAAACTGATAGTAGCTGCTTCTCCTGTGAAAGCTGATGTGAAAGCTAATATCGAGTAACTCTAAAAAAGAAATTGCAGTTATTAAAGGAGAAGGAAACTGTAGTGGTTAAAGAAGAAGTGATAGTGTTCTAAAGTATTATGATGATCTTTAGTTACTAAGTTGAAAAATTGTAGTGATTAGAGAAGATGTGATATTGTTCCAAATGGTTTGTGCTTGATCTGTGCTGTACTGGTGCTCTACTGTGCTCTACTGGTTTTTCCTTTTGGTTAATTGTTCTGCTAATTTTCTTGTGATTGGATGTATCAAGTGCTCTGCTGGTTGGTTGCCATTACAGAGAAGAAATGGCTGATATGTGTGGTGTGTAAAAGAATTGCTTTGATATGGTGCATATTGCAGGTGTTGAATGATACCGCTTTGAATGTTGCATTAGTACTTCACCCGGTGATCAAGTATCTAAAGGTCAAAAATGTACCGATATGTGTGATGTTGCGGGGCTTTTGATTCTACTTGTATTAAGTGTCTCATGGGTTGGTGCTCGCTGGTGGTTGGCCTCCTGCGAGAAGAAAATGAGTGATATCGTGGTGTGTAATTGCTTGAATAATAATGCTTTGCGGTTTTTGTTGGAATGATAATGCTTTGAGGCAGGGTGTATACTTTTGTTAGTTGTAGTAAGTGTGCGAGAAAAAACAATCTAGAAGTTGATAAGTGGCGGGGCGGTTGAATGATAATGCTTTGATGATGTGGTGTGTATTGCAGGTGTATACTGCTAGTTGTAGTAAGTGTGTAGAAAAACAATCTGGAAGTTGATAAGTAAGCAGTTGGATGATAATGCCTTGATGATGTGGTGTGTATTGCAGGTGTATACTGTCAGTGTAGTTGTTGTCTTGGAGAAACAACCTGGAAGTGATAAATGGGCAAAACTCCCAGTTTAGTTTACGGGAAGATGTTAAGTTAGTTAACTAAGTAAGCAATGAGAACTCCCAGTTTAGTTTACGGGAGGATGTTAATGAAAAAGGAAAATGTGTTTAGTTATTAATCTGCCATAGTTAGGATTGTTCAATTACTAAGTTGTTAGCAATCTGTTACAATAGTTAGATTTAGTTACACTTCAATGCTTTTGTTAACAGAGCACTATAAAAGTGCTACCTACTGTACAGTTATTTTTAAGCTGAATAATAATACAATTCAAGTGAGCTTCTTTGACTTTCCTTTTCACTTTACTTTTTCTTTCTTCTCTCAAGCTTAGTTCAAGAACTGTTAATCTTTTATAGCTTTTAATTATTTGTCTTTGTTGAATTTTCAAGGAGTGTACACGACTAGATGGAAGAGAACTGCAAAGGAAAGACAAAAACATACCAAAACAAGATACTAACGTGTCTTCCAGTCCCTCAAACCATTAATAAGAGTGGTCATTGAGACTCTTACTCAATTGATATACCCCGATGATTAAAAAAGAAATACTAATGTGTCTTAGGTCTTAGACCATTAATATATATATATATATATATATTGATTGTAGAAATCTAGTTTTCTAGTTTAATAAACCTATTCTCTCTCCAATTTTACTAAATTATTTAGTTCAAATTCTTTAATTTTATTACATTAAATTATTTATATTTAATTTTAACAATGTTATTTAGTTGCTATTTTCTTTTAATCAACATTCCTTACTAAAAATTCGAATCTTCATTGATTTTCCTTAGCTTTGAAATTGTCAGAGATTAAACTAAGCTTATTTAAGTTTATTAAAAGTCTAGTTTATTTAGACTTGTGAAAATAGAACTTGTTATAGTTTATGATAAAATTTAGTATTAAGGTTTGTAGTTCAAACAGAATTAAGGTTTGGCTCCTATGTTTGGGAGTTTTTATTGTGAGCTTGAGTTGGTATCATGTTATTGTTATTGATGTTTAATGTGAGAAAGAGTTTTTATAATATTTTCCGCAAATTTATGCATTTATACAAATTATGTTATGTTTGAGGAGTGATTATAGTATTTTATTATAAGACCTTAGAAGGAAGAGATTTAGAAATGACAGTGATATCTTTAAAAATATATGATTATTCTTAATAAAAAAAGGAGTGATCTATGTCACATGCCTTATTGCTTGGTTGCAGATGCAACATATGCATAATAATTTATTTATTTTTTAAATACACTCAATAAATGATAATATTGTAATTAAAAAAGATAAATTACAATAGAATTATGTTTTTATTTGGGTTAATTTTACCCACCTCTAAGAACTTGTTAAACGTCAAACGCCCTAATATTTTTTTAAAGCTATTAAGTACCCCTTATTGTGGGATTTTTTACCATTGAGCTTTTTAATATTTGTAATAGATTTTTTTTTTTTTTGTTATTTTGGTGGGTTTTTTAGTAATTTCGAAAAAAAAATATTTAGTAGGTATTGAAAATCATTAGGTGTCTAAGATTTGACAATATTTAAAGGGACGGATGAAATTATCCTTTTTATTTTTGCTTAACATCAATAAACCAAGTGTATAGAATTTTTTGGACTTCCATCATGAAGATTACTTTCCTTTACATATAGCACAAGACCTAATGTTTTTATTTAATTTTTACCTAAAAAATATAAATTCAAAAACATTTTCGTAAACAGGGATGAGTGAAAACATTAAAAAAAAAAAAATTTCACAGACTCTAAAATTGGTTTATGTTATTGACACCCATGATTTTTAGAAAGTATCATAAATCCCTTCACAAGTTTTCTATTTTTGTATTTTGATCGGAGATTTTGATAATAAAATTATCTATTAGAGGGATTTATAATATTTTCAAAACTTACGAGTATATATAAAATTTAAGTCATATTTTAAAAGTGGTCATATTAGAAATATAATATTGGATGTACAAATTCTTTTATGAGATAATTAGTTTAAAAAAACCAATTTTTTAGGAGTCAAATTGAAATATGACCTCTTTTTTGGAGTGAAAGTTTATAATTTTTATTTTATTTCTTATCTTTATAAAGTTAAAAAAAATCATATACAAATTTATTATTCTTTTAAAAATATATATATTTTATCTCTTATTCCTTAAAAATATGACTAGTTAATTTATTTGTTAGTTTAAAAATAATTTAATATTTAATTTTTAACGCTAATTTGGGAAATAATTAGAAAAAATAATTGGTTTATAATAAACGGTTAGATTGGAGGTATAAAAATTGTGAAGGGTAAAAATAGAAAAAAAAAAATAGATGAAATATTTTATCTACATCAATTACAAAAAGATAGATTGTAATTTAGAAAAAAAAAAAAAGACTTTTTAAATAGTTTTTCATATAATAAAATAAAATATATAAAAAATCCACCTTCTCTATTCTATTTATGACTGTAAATTCTCATCTCTGGCGCAAACTCTTTATCTTCTCTCTGTCACTGTTTCTCGTCTCAACTAAGTAATCTAACAGACCAATTTTTAATTTATTTATTTATTTTTATTTAAAAATATAATCTTTAATTACTTGCTTTGCTATTTCATGTCGAATTGGTTGATTTCGATTTTGATCAGACTGTAATATTTCCCCAATTTAGTTGACTCGTTTATATCAATTATTTATTATGAACAAACGTGCTCTCACTTTAATAATAATTTCTTTTATTCACATAAATTAAATAATTGGAGTATTCGTCATTCGAATTTTGTTATTTTTGCTGTTCAAATCTATTTATGATCGTTTTACAGTACCGGGAAAAATTCTCATTATTGTTACTGTGTCTGTACTCTAGGTTAGGGTTTGTGGGGATCGTGAACTAGGACTGAATTTAAATGTTGTTTTTATACCTTAATTTTACAAATTTTTGTAAACAAACTGATCATTGATGAAGCATGCAATGAACGGAATAGATTAGACTAAGAAGGTCAATGTAATTGTTGAGGATGAATTGTGTTGTGCAATGCTACCTCGGATTGTATGTTTAGTTTGTTAGTGCAGTATCCCGTTAGATACGGATAGGAAGGTAGTTGGAATAGTGAATTTTGGTGTTAACTTGGATTGCGGCTAGAAGAAAATCATGGGTTGCAATGATTGATCGAAAGTGCTTTTAATATTTTTCGGATTGCAGGTGAAGTAATTTAATCTTTTACATAATGGGTGGAAGTGCGATAGATAGTTTGATAGATGATGATTGGGAGCTCCCTTCCCTATCTAGTGGAGAATAGTCTGTGGCCAGTGGAGAACGGACTGTGGTTTTAGTTGGGCGTACTGGCAATGGAAAAAGTGCCACCGGGAATAGCATTCTTGGAAGAAGGGCTTTTAAGTCCAGGGCTAGTTCATCTGGTGTTACTAGTACTTGCGAATTGCAAAGAACTGAACTCAAAGATGGCCAGATCATTAATGTTATTGATACTCCTCGTATGGTAACTTGGATTTGATTGTACAGTTTACAAATTTTATCTTGTATCTGAAATTTGTTCATCAAATAAACTAATGTGATGAGTCATTGCAGGACTCTTTGATTTTTCTGCTGAATCTGAATTTATTGGGAAAGAAATTGTCAAATGTATTAAATTGGCCAAAGATGGTATCCATGCAGTCCTTGTAGTTTTCTCGGTGAGAACCCCTTTTTCACAAGAAGAACAAGCTGCGCTACGCAGCTTGCAGACTTTGTTTGGAAGCAAAATTATAGACTACATGATTGTAGTCTTCACCGGTGGGGATGAACTTGAAGATAATGAGGAAACATTAGAAGACTATTTGGGTTGCAACTGTCCAGATCCTTTAAAGGTTTCTTTTTGGAATTAAGTTTGATTTATTAGCCGTGTTGTTTATTTTCTTAAAGGTCTTTGTTTTGAGTGAATTTATTTGTGAAGTTCTAGGGTCCTCTAAGGTTGGAACTCCCTCTACTATCCTGGATCTTTAACTTTATATAGGATTTAGCAATCCAATCTTGTCACTGGATCTATATTTTCCATACATTGACTAGTTTGCTGGTGAGGGACCAGTATTTGCTACATAATTGCAATTAGTGTTACAAGATTAAACTTTCTTTAAAGCCCGTACAGATCTGTCCTCATGATTGGTTTTTATTCTTTCTTCCCTTTCAGTTGTCTCTAATATTAGCGAGAGATTTTTTTTGTGGCAACAATGCTAACACATTTGCCCCAACATTTACTTGATGATTTCTACTTCTTACTTTTTTAACTTGATAAATGATTTACCCAAGCTCAATCTTTAGTTGCATAAATAATTTGAGCAGATGGGTAAAATTTTCTTCTAGCCCTTACCTTGCAGTCAACAAAAGGGATTTATCCTTTGCTCATTTTACTTTTTATCATTTATAGGAATCAAAATTGGCTTCTATAAATACTGCAATAAATTGTCAAGTTTGTTGATGCTCAAGAAAATGCCATCCTGTGTCTACAAATTGAGGCTTTTGCTTGAGCTTTTTGTAAAATTATCACATTATTTCATGCTTTGTTATATAATGTAAGGAATCTTACCTTATGATTTAAAGTTACCAATTTAGAGCCACTAAGTTTGAGAAGGAAACTTTTTCATCATGTTGTAATGAGTGGGCTTGTCATTTTCTCTAGTGATTTGGTTCTGGTTTTGTTTACTTTTCTAATGTATTTTGTATGACTTGCTTTTAAGGTCTTGAGATACAGGAAGTATGCATTTTGATAGGACTTGACCTGCAAATCAACCAATACTACCAACAATATCAAGAAAACGATGAACGAAAGACTGGCTTCGAGGTCAACCACCTCCACAAATATTGACTTCAAGGGTCAGTTGCCTCCCTTCCAATTTACTTTTTAATTATGAATCCCCTTCCTTTTTCTCTCCTCCTCTTTTTATTCTCACCTATCACCTTTTTGCTCTAACCGAATTCCACCTACATCCTATCCTATCATGCCATCTGTCCTCCCTAACAGATCCCAACTTCCTACATAACAAATATTCAGCAATATTCCTCTACTTCTTACCACTACCCTTCCTGCGGTACACCAGCCCTTTTAGTTGCTCATCATTACTCTCCCAAAGGAGAACCACCTTGTCCTCAAGGTGGAAAGAAGGAAATTGGTGGTGAATAATGTCAAAATCCTCCCATGTTTTTTCATAGGAAGGTAAGCCTTTCTATTGAATCAGCACCTCTCACTGTCCATTCAGAAGTTTCCTTTTCGGGGAGGACCCGGGCCTTGAGGTTCAAGTTGTAAAATTAAATCCTCGTTAAGGGCTGTCGGTAGAGGTTGGCTATTGGGGATTGGGAACGTTGCTTTCTTTAGTTGTGAAACATGGAAAACGTTGTGAATACAAACGGAAGAAGGTAGTGCCAACCTATATGCCATGGCTCCAATTTTGTCCATGATTACAAAAGGACCGTAAAATCGCGGGCTCAGCTTCTCATTATAGCGACGGGCTAAGGATCATAATCTGTATGGTTGTAACTTCAAATATACAGATTCTCCTATCTCAAATGTCACCTCTCGGCAATAGCGATCACCATACGTCTTCATGCGGTTTTGAGCCTTGATAAGATTTGCCTTTAACTCCTCAATGATGTGGTTTCGTTATTGAAGTTGCTGGTCAACTTCTTCAACTGGATAAGTATGGTCTGCATGGCGTAACACTGTTGGAGGTTCACGACGTAGAAAGCCTTAAATGGACACATTCCTGTGGAGCTATAATAGGTGGTGTTGAACCAAAATTCTGCCCATGGAACCCATTTTGGCCACTATTATGGGTGGCTATTGACAAAGCACCTGAGGTATGTCTCTAAGCAACGGTTTACCACTTTTGTTTGACCATTCGTCTACAGATGGTAGGCTGAACTCATGTGCAAATGTGTCCCGGACTGTTTAAATAATTCGGCCCAGAAGTTGCTCATGAAAATCCTATCTCGATCAGAAACAATGGTTCGGGGAAACCCATACAACCTAACCACTTCTTTGATAAACAGGTCTGCTACCACTTTGGCTGTATACTAGTGTTTAAGAGTGACAAAATGGCTATATTTTGTCAATCGATCAACCACGTCCAGAATAGTATTAACCCCATTCGCTTTGGGCAGCCCCATAATGAAATCCATAGAGACATCATCCCACACTTGGTTAGGAATATGTAATGGTTGCAGCAAACTTGCTGGACTTAATGCGTCATATTTATTTGGTTGATAGATACGGCAAGCAACTACAAATGCCTTGATATCTTTCTTCATTCCCATCCAAAACACCACATTCGAGATTCACTTGTATGTCCGAAAAAATCCAGAATGGCCCCCAATAGGTGAAGTATGAAATTCCTGTAATGTCTTGTGGATGTGAGGCCCCGATTTAGGTAACACTAACTTGTTATGGTACAGTAGATGGCGTCCCACCAAGCTAAAATAAGAGGTGACTGTTCGGGTCAATCAGGAGCTGTTGTATAATCCTATGTAACTTGGCATCTTGTTGGATTGCATCCTCTAAACTGTCTAGTCCAGAAAAACAACCCATAGAAATAGCATGATGCTCGACTATATCCGGCATCCTGGAAAGAGCATCTACTAGTTTATTTTGTGGTCCCGGTTTATATTGAATGATGAAATCCAGTCCCAACAGTTTGATAACCCACTTTTGCTGACTTTCACTTAATAATTTCTGGTTAGTTAAGAAATGGAGACTCTGTTGATCTGTCTGGATAACAAAACGTCTTCCCAAGAGGTAATGTCACCATTTTTATACAACCAAAACTATAGCCATTAATTCCCGCTCATAGACCGATTTCAATTTGGAATTGATAGACAAACCTTTGCTGAGAAATGCAATAGGTCGCCCCTCTTGCATCAACACAGCCCCTAACCCGTTTCCCGAAGCATTGGTCCTTATAATAAATTCTTGAGTGAAATTTGGCATCCGTAAGACAGGGACACTCGTCATGATTCTTTTTAACTCTTCGAAGGCCCGTTGAGCTGCTGTATTTCATACAAAAGAGTCATTTTTTAAAAGGGCAGTGAGTAGAAGAGCTATCTTATCATAATCGCGAACAAAACGGCGGTAGTAGCCTGTCAGCCCAAGAAATCCTATGAGTGCTCTGATGTCCCTTGGTTCTGGCCATTTAGTGATGTTGTCTATTTTGGAGGGATCAACTGCCACACCCTTAGCTGACACTACATGTCCCAGATATTCTAATTGGAGTTGCCCGAATTGAAACTTCTTCTGACTTACCATTAACTGATTCTTCAATAATACCTACAAGATAATGCTTAAATGCTTCGCATGTTCATCCATCTCCCTATTATAGATCAGTATATCACCGAAGAACACCAACAAAATTTTTCTCAAATACGGCCTGAATACATCATTCATGACTGTTTGAAAAGTTGTCGGCAAGTGCGTTGGTAAGGCCGAAAGGCATTACGAGAAATTCATAGTGCCCTTCGTGTGTCCGAAAAGTAGTCTTGTGTGTCTTCTTGTTTCACTCTGATTTGATGATATCCTCATTTCAAATCGAGTTTCGAAAATACTGTTGCCCCTTCTAACAATTTGTCGATAGTGGGAATCGAAAATTTATCCAGAATTGTCACCTTGTTAACTACCCGATAATCTACAGAGAATCGCCACCCTCCATCCTTCTTTTTCACCAATAAAACAAGGCTGGAGAACGGGTTGATGCTTGGTTTTATAATTCCTCAAGCCAACATTTCCTTGACAATACGCTCTATCTCATTTTTCTGATAGTAAGGGTATTGGTATGGTCTGAGGTTTGGTGGCTGTGTTCTAGAAACTAACTGAATAGCATGGTCTTTTGACCTGGCAGGTGGTAACTCGGGGAGTGGCTTGAAGACTTGGCTAAACTTTCCCAAAACCTCCAGCAGTCTGTCATCGATACTCCCAATTTTTTTCACACTGAGTTTGTATCTGCCCAAACTCGATCAAACAGCCTTGCCCTTCACTCTGTAATGCCTTAATCATCGCCTTGAGGGGTACCATGGTTTTGCTAAGAGATGGATCCCCATATAGACAGACTGTCTGGTTTCTCAATGTGAACCTCATAGTTTGTTTTCTCCAATTCGTAATGGTCTCGCCCAAAGTCTCAAGCCATGCAATACCCAGAACTACGTTAGAACTGCTCATATCAAATGGGAAAAAAAATTGACCAATCGTCACCCCTTGTAACTCCATGCACATGTCCCTACATTCTCCTTCACACCTCACATTATACCCATCACCTACGTTGACCCCGAAGGACTGAGTCCCTAACACTGGTATTCCCAATCGTTCAACCACCTTTGAGCTAATAAAATTGTGGGAAGCCCCACTATCAATCAACACAATCAATTCCTTACCTTGGATTCTTCTTTTGAGTTTCATTGTCTTCAGACCCTGAATCCCCACCACTGAACTAAGAGAAAGCTCAACATTTTCCTGCTGTTGCTCTGTTTCAGTTTTGACAGTTTCTCCACCCTCAATCGGATCTGGGTCATCTTCATCTTCATCAATCAAGATGATTTGAAATTGTTTCTCACCACATTTATTCCCAATCAAGTACTTTCTGTAGCACTTAAAACAAGAATTCCTCTTTCCTTTTCCTCGGATCTCGGCATCCTGTCCATTCTTCGACGAAGGGGAACTCTCATCGTTGAAAATATTGTAGTTCGAATGGTCGGAAAGTCGTCGTCGTCGATGGTTCGCTCGTGGAGGAATTCGTCAACGATCCCTGCATGGAAGATTCCAGTGTTCGTCCACTGAAATGGGAAAGGGAGTTAGAGTTAGATTTTAGGGATTCGATTGAGTTGGGAAATTTGGGATTAATTTCAAATCGGGTCGAGTTATGGTTGTCGAATCGGGTCGCACTCCTGGATCCATGGTTGCTGGACCCATATGAAAACCTGTGGGCCCAACCTGTCGTGAGGCCCTTGTTTACTCCCACTCGGCCCCTTCTTCTAAAAGCTTGATTTCTTTCTTCTATTCTCTGGGCGAGCTCAATTATTTGGGTTAATGAATTTGGTTGGGCCAAACGAACCTCAACCCTAATCTCTATTTTTAGTCCATTCACAAAGGCAGCTTGTAGAATATCTTCTTTCTCCCCTACCAAAAGTGCTCATCGCTCAACTGACGATGAACTCCACCACCCGAACCCAGGTTTGTTTCATTGCCATTAAGGATTCATATGGGTTGAGCTCTTATGATCCACTAAATCTCTAAAGTAGTGCCAACTTAAACATAGCCCATGAGCTTGTTGGCGTTCAGGATTTTGTCCAATGGAACCAATTTATAGCTTCTCCTTCCATGCAGACAGTTGCCGCTGTCAACTTTCCTTCCTCGGATATTCCATTGAGACTGAAGTACCACTCTACTCTAAAGATCCATCCGTAAGGATCCTCACCGGAAAAGATTGCCATTTCCAATTTTCGTCCCTCTATTTGATTGCGGTTTTGGTTACTGTTCCCAGATCCACTGGCTCCATTTGCATTTTCTTCTTGCTGAGACTAAACATTTTCTGCCTGAACGTAACTCTGCTCTACCAGCCTTTTCCTCATTCTTTTGTCGTACCCATGATTGTAACTCCACCAAACACTCCCGGATGGTACCCATTTCTACTCCCAGCTTTGTAACCTCTCTCTCTACATTATCCAATCTAGAATCTATCCTCGTCAACACCATTACCTAGACCACAATGCTCTGATACCACTTGATAGGACCTGACCTGCAAATCAACCAATACTACCAACAATAGCAAGAAAACGATAAACGAAAGACTGACTTCGAGGGTCAGCCACTGATGCGTTGTAACTACAACATGCAATATAGCAAGTGCACTAGTCTCACAAAGTAATAAAGTGATAAGAAAAGTATCGTTCTCATGAGAATTGGTTGCTAAACACTAAGTTTTCTACTGTTGACAAGCTGGAGCAATCGAAAATGTTTGGATTAATGGGAGAAAATTAAATCTAAAACTAAAACAAAATCTCTAAGTATGGGACACTAAATTATGAAAGCACAATTAAACACAAGGGTAAAATTCAATTTAGATAAAAGGGTAGGGTTTTGACTTCATTCAAACTCTATGGATTAAGTTACGGATTATGTCATTTCCATATTCACATGCAATTGGTTGTAAATCAAATTCCCTAAATTGTGAATCATACCTTCTCAGGCTATGACTTCCTACTTTTCTCTATTACACTTCCTCACCCAACAATTTGAAGAATAATATATTCAAGTTCATTATGCTCATAGAACCCTAGATTGATTTCATTGGTTCTTAAATCTATCTCTAGCATTTAATACTACAATGGTGATTACCCAAGAAGCTTAACATGAATCATTTCTCAATCTCATCACATTCATCAAATAAATTCAATAAAAGTAGGATAAACACACAACCTATGCAATAGAAGATGGAAATAACAGTAATCATTCATTAATCCATAAAAATTGAAGTTCATCAAAACCCTAACCCACAAAAGAGTTAGTTCATACTTAAATCACGAAAACAGAAAATAAAAATAGTAAACTCGGAGTTCAACACATAAAATTGAGAGAAAAGACAAGAGATCTCCCCTAGTTGAAGAAATCACCAGATTCAATCCCAAATCTTCTCACTTCTCACTACAAATTAGTCAACTCTAAGCTAATGAAAATGGGAAAGTTACTCTAGACTAAGGAAAACGTGATCCCTCTCAAAATGGCAAGGTTTTTCTTTTATACCTCGCCCCAAAACCTAAAACTTTACCTAAAAACGAAACTGTGCATTTTACAAAAACTGGAAAATGCAGACTTCGCCGCGGCGAAGAAGAATTCTCACCGTGGCAACGAAGTAAACTGAAATCTAGTGCGCAACTCATTTTGCCGCAACAAAGAACAACCTTCATAGTGGCGAAGCTTCATGAAAAATTTTGAATTTACAGAATTGCCCTCCGCTTGCTTTTTTGCTTGAATCTTCAATCTTTGGTGTTCTCCCCTGGGAACAAGCTTCATAGTACTTTACTCTGCTTCAGAACTCTCCCTTCTGAGGTCCGCTTACTTCCGAGTCTAGAAACTCCAATTCGGTTGTTAATTGTTCAAAATGTTCATTTTAGCTTGAAACACGAAATGTAAAAAACTAAGTAACAGTTTAGGCATAAATGAACTAAGAAGTATCTAAAATCCGGCCTAAAAGCTTAAATAAAATAATATAATCCTCGAATTATCAAATACCCCCAAACTAGAGACATGCTCGTCCCCGAGCATCAGGTACAAAACAAAATAAAAGAAAACACAAAACAGCAAAATAAACAAAAATTAAAAAGAAAAACAAGAGACTCGACTCAACAAAACAACTGCCTAGAATTTATACAAATCTGAAAGGTTGTTTCAAAATTATTATTAGAAAAATATTCAACACTCCAAGAAGTTATAAGTTACAACGACTTTATTTCTCAATTGGTCCTCCAAGTAGGTGATCCCCACTTTAATCCATCTTCCGATTTCTCGGATTATTTTATGCAAAAATGAAAAATTTATCAAATGGTTGCAGACTCCATAAGCCTAAATATTGAACTACTCTCCACTAATGAGGATTAGACATTGCTAAGAATCAAAAGGTCTTTGCAAACTTGTAACGTTAGGGTCGGATAGTGGGCTCCAAGGAAAATGATATGATAAGCAAATAAGAGAATTTGGTTTCCTTAAAGCAAACACTAAGACTAAATCAAACTCCCACTTCATTTGTCAACCATTACTCAAGATGTCAACCCAATTAACAACCCTCAATCATTCACAATTCTTATTTTTGCTTCTGCAATGCAGTTCTTGAGAGAAACAAAATTGAAGCAATTATTATTATTATTATTATTTTTTTTTTTTAACAACAACAATACCATTCACATTGAGGTCAACTGCCTCTTCTTATTCTTTTTGCCCTTCTCACAACTCCCAAACTATTCTTTTGGTTCATTCACACGACTCTTTACGTTCTTTGTGTTTGCATTAGGTCCAAAAATTTCTCCTAAAGGGTATGATAAAGTGTTTAGGGTAATTGGATTTGACAATTTTTTCTTGAATTGCAAGAAAAATACAGCAATGAAAATCTCATAAGGCTCAAATGGGTGACTAGGGAAAAATTATTTCATGGGTCGGCTGGAAAGGCTCAAACATTTTGAAAAAAAATTGCCTAAATCATTTTCTCAACAATGTCTTATTCCTAAAATTTCGCCTCAAGCATTTATCTACTAGGTTCTAGAGTTCACTAACATTATCAAAGCTTTACCTAACCACATAAAATAAATCTACGCATGCTGAAATAGATGAAAATGGTGGTTGAACCACTCAACAAACCTCAATCAAAATTCAGTCAATAAACATAAACTTGAAGTAATGCTTAACATTTTTCAACAATAAAATCCTAGCAACCCTATTCTTATCATTGATTTATACAATTCATCATTGGCAAACATAATCAAACCAAAATTAAATAAACAAAAGTTCAAAAATTTCTAATTTTTCCTACCCCCAGACAAAAAATGACATTGTCCCCAATGTCCCATTATGCATAAATTAGGAATAGAAAAACAAAAATTGACAAAGGTACAAGATAGTTCCCTGATTAATCTGTGAAGTTGTAGTTTCGCTCAACAGTGTGCACACCCGGTCCTTGAATCTTTCATCACCAAAATCTGTAAAAACAATTGAGACTGTGGTGTCCACTGTGTTAGAATAATTCACTGACTAAACTGAAATTATTACAACCCTAATCTTGTCTTTGCATCAACTACGAAATAAAAAAATAAAACAACTAAAACAACTAAAACAACCAAAACAATCCAAAACAAAAATATCGACTGAGTTTAATGTTTGAAATGAAAAACAAAATCAATTAAAAACAAGGAAAAATAAAAGAAAACAGAAATAGGTGCTCCGGTGCTCATTGTTCGGCCTCCTCATCTTCTTCTTTGTCGTCCTCCTCTGACTCGGAGCCCATCCACTCTTCTGACTCCCAATCAGCCCATTGGATGGTACCTTGACTTTGAGTGGCATTTTCTCTAGAACTACACTTCAACTCAACAATGCAACCTAAAAATTCAAACCTAAGTGTTCTACGACAACCAATTCAATCCTGCAAAAATTGACAACACTTTCAAAAATTCGCACTTAGACCCCCAAACTATGATTTTTCCAAATTCAACCAAACACTCCAAAATTCAAAACCCACACTCCTCAATATCACACAATGCACAATCAACCCTTCCTCAAACAAAATCAAGCTCACAAGCACCAAAAATTTCACCACTCAACCAACAATCAAAATTTTCAGATCCACAAATCAAAACTCGAAATTGTGCGATAAAAAGCTTAGGGAACTTGAAATCTTACCAACACTAAGGAGTATTCGCCACCAATTTAGCCAAAATCAGCCCAGATTGAAAAACCCCAAAATTCTTGAACTCAAAAATTCTGTGAATTTTTCGTAAAGATTGTTGTTGAAATGTGTTATTTTGGAGTTTATGAGGGTTAAAGAGTGAGAAACTTGGCTGGGAAATCAATGGGGAGGCTCTTGATTGAAGTTGGAAAATTTTCTCTCAAATGGGATTGACAAGTTTTTGCGAAAATGGTTTTTATAAGCAGGCTTCGCCAAGGCGAACAACAATCTTCGCCGCGGCGAAGTTCTTAAAGTTAAGACCCTAAAAACCTAACCCTTTCGATGCCGTGGCGACGAAAAATTCTTCGCCGCAACAAAAAAATACAGTAGTGACCTCGCTGCGGTGAAGACAAAACTTCACCGCAGTGAACTTTTTCTTAGCCAAAAATTCATAGACATCTTCGTCGCGGCGAAGACAAATTCTTCTCCGAGGCAAAAACATACAGAAGCTACATCATTTTTTAGGTTACTTCGCCCCGGCGAAGAACAACTCCCCCACGACAAAGTCTGGAGCATTTTCAACTTCATTTTCATACGATGTGCTTCGCCGCGGCGAAGAATATTTCTTCGTCCCGACGAAGTCTGGAGCATTTTCTTTCCTTCACCTTAGCTTAAAACTTCACCTGAAACACCTAAAAACACACAAGTTAAAATCATTCAAAAATCATAAGAAAACCAAACAAATTCAAACAACAATGAAATGAAAAACAATTGAAAACACTTGGGTTGTCTCTCAAGAAGCGCTTGTTTATAGTCGAAAAGCTCAACTCTCTCAATTTTTCAAGTCAGAATATCAAGCCGGATTGGGACGGACTTGCAACTCAGCATCTCATCAATGTATGGCTTCAGTCTCTATCCATTGACTTTAAAGGTGTCATTTTCTTCATGTGACACTTCCACCGATCCGTATGGGAAAACCTTTGTAACTATGAATGGTCCGAACCATCTAGACTTAAGTTTTCCGGGGAAAAGCCTAAGCCTAAAATTAAATAATAAAACCTTCTCACCCACTTCAAAGTTCTTCTCCCTGATATGCTTATCATGCCACTTCTTGGTCTTCTCCTTATACATCCAAGCATTCTCATATGCTTCCAGATGGAACTCATCAAGTTCGTTCAAAATCAACATCCGTTCCTCCCCAACAGCTCGTAAGTCCATGTTGAGTTGCTTGACTGCCTAGTATACTTTATGCTCGAGTTCTACCAACAAATGACATGCCTTCCCATAAACCATCCTGAATGGAGACATACCAATTGGAGTCTTAAATGCAGTTCGGTAAGCCCATAATGCATCATCCAACTTCCGTGACCAATCTTTCCTAGATGCATTAACTGTCTTTTCTAGAATTCCCTTAAATTCTCTATTTGATAGTTCCACTTGCCAGCTCGTCTGTGGATGGTAAGGTATTGCAACTCTATGCATCACTCCATACTTTCCCAACAGGGCATTGAATTGCCTATTGTAAAAGTGTGATCCCCCCATCACTAATGACTGCCCGTGGTACTCCAAATCTTGAGAAAATATTTTTTCTCACAAAATTAATCACAACCCTAGCATCATTAGACGGTAATGCAACTGCTTCCACCTACTTTGATACGTAATCCACTGCTACCAAAATATATGTGTTTCCAAAAGAATTTGGGGAGGGACCCATGAAGTCAATTCCCTAAACATCAAACAACTCAACAACAAGAATGTTGTTCAACAGCATCTCATCCATTCCTGAACCATTTGGAAAGAATCCTTAAAAACGGTTGGCCAATAAAACCCAGATTGAAGAATCTTGGCTGCTGTCCTTGCTCCTCCAAAATGGCCACCAACTTCCCTATCATGACAATGCCTTAGAACACTCTTCATCTCCTTTTCCAGAACACATCTACGGATCATCCTATCAGCACAGTGTCTATAAAGGAATGGCTCTTCCCAGAAGTAGTATTTCAAATTTGAGAAAAATTTCCTCTTTTGTTGGAAGGTCATGCCAATGGGGAGCACTCTCGCTGACAAGTAATTTGTGAAATCTGCATACCGTGGTGTTTCCTCCACTCTCATCAACTCCTCATCCGAAAAAGTCTCTCTGATTTGGGTTTCTTTTTCATTTCCCTAAATTGGATGCTCGATCCTTGACAAATGGTCTGCCACCACATTTTCCGACCCCTTCTTATCTCGTATCTCCAATTCAAACTCTTGAAGCAATAGGATCCATCTTATTAGCCTCGATTTCGCTTCTTGCTTTACCAAAATGTGCTTGAGTGCTGAATGGTCCATGTAGACAATCACTTTGGCACCTAGCAAATATGAATGAAGCTTGTCAAAAGCAAAAACCACAGCCAACAATTCTTTTTCAATGGTGGTGTAATTCAATTGTGCATCAGTGATCGTTTTACTAGCATATTGAATTACATGCAACACTTTGTTTTTCCTTTGTCCTAACACTACTCCTAATGCAAAATCAATAGCATCACACATCAATTCAAATGGCAGTCCCCAATTGGGAACTACAATAATAGGTGCCGACACTAATAATTTTTTTAGAGTTTGAAAGGCATGCATGCATTCATCATTAAAATCAAAAGCAACATCTTTAATTAATAAATTGCAAAGGGGTTTAGAGATCTTTGAAAAATCCTTGATGAACCGTCTGTAAAAGCCCGCATGCCCCAAGAAACTTCGAATTGCTTTAGCATTGGAGGGTGGTGGCAGCTTCTTGATCACATCCATCTTTGCTCAATCCACTTCTATTCCGTCCTTTGAGATTCGATGTCCCAGCACTATCCCTTCCTGGATCATGAAGTGGCACTTTTCCCAATTGAGCACCAAGTTCGTCTCCTGACATATCTGCAAAACAAATCACAGATTAGATAAAGAATGATCAAAAGATGAGCCAAAAACAGAGAAGTCATCCATGAAGACTTCTATAAACCTCTCCAACATATCACCAAAGATCGACATCATGCATCTCTGAAAAGTGGCTGGCGCATTGCATAAACCAAAAGGCATCCTGCGATAAGCAAAGGTGTTGTAGGGACAAGTGAAGGTCGTCTTATCTTGATCCTCAGGAGCTATGGCAATCTGGTTATACCCTAAATAACCATCCAGGAAACTATAGTAAGCATGCCCTGCCAATCTTTCCAACATCTGATCAATGAAAGGAAGTGAAAAATGATCCTTCCTGGTCGCTTCATTTAATTTTCGGTAGTCAATGCACACTCATCATCCTATGACCGTCCTGGTTAGTATCAATTCATTACTCTCATTCTTAATTACTGTGATACCTCCCTTTTTCGGAACCATTTGCATTAGGCTTACCCATGGACTATCAGAAATCGGGTAAATTATGCCCGCATCTAGAAGTTTCACCACCTCTTTCATCGAAGGATTCAATATTCGTTGTAGTTGAACTCTAGGCTTGATATCATCCTCCATGAGTATCTTATGTATGCAAAAAGATGGAGAGATGCCTCTAATATCCGAAATAGTCCATCCAATTGTCGATCGATGTTCTCTCAAAACGCAAATCAATCGCTCTTCTTCTAAATTACTCAACTGTGAACTGGTGATCACTGGGAAGGTCTCTGAATCCCCAAGATATACATATTTGAGGTGGGAAGGTAAAGGTTTCAGTTCAAGCTTAAAGGGTTCTTCCTTTCTTTCCTTTTCCCTCTCTTTCTCAAAATCAAACTCCTTAAACTCAAGATCTTGGTTCTCATCAATCGGTTGAAGTGCTTCCAACAATCTAGCACATTCATTCTTTGCCGATTCCTCTACCTCTACTGTTCTTGATTGTACAATACACGCTTCTAGAGGTAGTTGTGGAGAATTCTCTTCAATGGTCTCTGCTACTAGTTTATCCACCACATCAACACTGAAGCACGAATCCGGTTCAGATGGAAACTTCATAGCCTTAAACACATTAAACGTTGCTGTTTCATCCTGAAACCTTAACAGTAACTTTCCTTCCTGCACATCTATGGGTGCTCTTCCTGTAGCCAAAAATGGTCTACCCAAAATAAGAGGAATTTCCTTATTCTCTTCCATGTCCAAAACCACAAAATTCGCCAGCAAGATGATCTTGTCAACCTTTACCAACACATCTTCCACTATCCCCCTCGAATGTTTTATGGACCTATCTGCAAGTTGCAACGACATGGTCGTTGGCTTCACTTCATCAATGCCTAATCTCCTGAAAACATAATAAGGCATTAAGTTGATGCTAGCACCTAAGTCACACAAAACTCGATCAAAAGTAATATCTCATATAATGCAAAGAATAGTAAAACTCCCTGGATCTTTGAGTTTCGGAGGTAGCTTCTTCTGAAGAATGGCACTGCACTCCTCCATCAGTATCATTGTTTCCTCATCTTCTAATTTCCTTTTGTTTGATAAAATCTCCTTGAGGAATTTCGCATAGCTCGGCATCTGTTGCAATGCATCTGCAAAAGGAATGTTAATATACAATTTTCTAAAAATTTCAATGAATTTGGAAAACTGCTTATCCTGATTCTTTTTCTTCAGTCTTTCAGGAAACGGTACAAGAGGAGTGTGGCATGCCAATTCTGGTGGTATCTCGGGAAATGGCAACTTTTCCTTCCTTTTTCTTTGCCTCTCTTCCCGTTTACATTCTTTTTCCCTTTGATTAGGTGGTCTTTCTTCAGCAACTATTTCTTTATCAACTTCCTCATCAGATTCTTCATTTTCCCTTGATGAGCTTTCTTCTGTTCCTGCTTGCTCCACCTTATCCAAAATTGTCCCACTCCTCAAAATTATTGCATTTGCTTGCTCACGTGGGTTTGTCACCGTGTTGCTTGGTAAAGACCCCTATGGTCTCTCATTTAGCTTTTCAGTTAATTGCCCCATTTGTACCTCAAGATTCCAAATGGACGCCCCTTGGTTTTTGAAATTCGTTCTCATCTCATTCATAAATCCTGTGGTTTCTTGCATAAACTTCTCAAACATATCCTCCAATTTTGTCACTCTTGGGTCTCCTGGTTGATTATTCACCCTTGTTTGGTTAGTTGGCACTGCCCTCTGATTCCATTGATTGTTTTGCTGGTTCTGATTGCCCCAAGACAAGTTCGGGTGATTCCTCCAACCAAGGTTATATGTGTTAGAGTATGGATTGTTTGGATGCCTTTGATTTCCAGCCAGGTAGTTAACTTACTCCGAATATGACGATGATGAAGCAAATGTGTTCCCCAATTGACACTCACTGCTCACATGACTACCTGCACAAAAATCACAAGTTAGTTGAGGAGCTTGAATAGAGTTTACTTGCATAGTTCCCAACTGTGTCTGAAGTGCTATGAGTTGGGCTGAGATGGTGGTGAATGCATCAACTTCATGAAGACCCATAGATTTTCTTGGTGTTGCTCTATCATTAGGTCTTTGATAGTTGTTGCTTGCCAAAACCTCAAGCAACTCATAGGCCTTTTCTGGTGTTTTGTTCTGCAAGGCTCCCCCCGATGCCGCATCTACCATAGTTTGCACATTCACCATCAATCCATTATAGAATGTTTGGACTTGTGGTCAAACTGGCAACCCATGGTGCAGACGTTTCCTCATAAGTTCCTTGTATCTCTCCCAAGCCTCATATAATGACTCAGACTCCTCTTGTAGAAACGATGTGATATCATTTCTCATCTTCGCTGATCTAGTTGGAGGAAAGAACTTTGTCAGGAACTTCTATGCTAACTCGTTCCATGTTGTGATAGTTCCTGATGGTAATGCCATTAAACATCCCTTAGCTTTATCCCCCAGTGAGAATGGGAATAATCTCAACTTGATGGCGTCATCTGACACTCCATCCGATTTGTAGGTGTCACAAATCTCTAGAAAATTTGCAATGTGCTGATTTGGATCTTCCTTCAAATCTCCATTAAACCGTACCGACTATTGGATCATCTGGATGATTGTCGGCTTTATCTCAAAGTTGTTGGCTTGGACCGCAGGTCTCGTGATACTCGACCCACTGCCTTCAACTGTGGGAACTGAGAATTCCCTTAGTGTCCTATTTTCTGCCATCTCTACTACGATGACCTCTGGTTCAACCACTAAAGCCTCTCTTTCTCTTCTCTCTCTGTTAATTCTTCTGGCCGTTCTTTCAATCTCAGGATCAACAGAAACCACTGGTTGACGTCTTGCTCTTCGCATAAACTAACAAACAAAGAGTAAGAAAAAGTGAGATCACAAACAAAGTGAGAATAACAACAAAAATAAAACAGAAAAATAAATTTCAATCTAGCTAACGAAAGAAAAACTCAGTGTTAACATAAAAATCAATCCCCTACAACGGCGCCAAAAACTTAATGCGTTATGACTACAACATATAATATAGCAAGTACACTAGTCGCACAAAGTAATAAAGTGATAAGAAAAGTATCGTTCCCACGAGGGTTGGTTGCTAAACACTAAGTTTTCTACTGTTTATAAGCTGGAGCAATCGAAAATGTTTGGATTAATGGGAGAAAATTAAATCTAAAACTAAAACAAAATCTCTAAGTATTGGACACTAAATTATGAAAGCACGATTAAACACAAGGGTAAAATTCAATTTAGATAAAAGGGTAGGGTTTTGACTTCATTCAAACTTTATGGATTAAGTTACAGATTATGTCATATCCATATTCACATGCAATTGATTGTAAATCGAATTTCCCAAATCGTTAATCATACCTTCTCAGGCTATGACTTCCTACTTTTCTCTATTACACTTCCACACCCAACAATTTGAAGAATAATAGATTCAAGTTCATTATGCTCATAGAACCCTAGACTGATTTCATTGGTTCTTAAATCTATCTCTAGCATTTATTACTACAATTGTGATTACCCAAGAAGCTTAACATGAATCATTTCTCAATCTCATCACATTCATCAAATAAATTCAATAAAAACAGGATAAACACACAACCTATGCAATAGAAGATGGAAATAACAATAATCAATTCATTAATCCATAAAAATTGAAGTTCATCAAAACCCTAACCCACAAAAGAGTTAGTTCATACTTAAATCACGAAAACAGAAAATAAAAACAGTAAACTCGGAGTTCAACATCATAAAATTAAGAGAAAAGACAAGAGATCTGATAGAGTAGATGCCCTAGAGCCAATCAATTATTGTAGAATTGACTCTTTGTAATAATGTTCATTAATCAATAATAAGAGGCATTTTATTTTATATCGCGTAAATCATTATTATTGCAATATGTATTGATATATGTCCTTAGAATGGTAGAACCGTGACGAGGGTATCAAGTGTTTCAAATCTTGATAGTGAGAACCCTATGAGCACATATGGTGGTCATTCTAGAACGTCCAGTAGCCCAAGATTAGGTTGCAGGGTAGGGCACAGATAATACGGTAAGGCTATCATAGTGTTGAACGACCTCCGTCAAAAGGCAAGGATCGATCTCACTTGTCAATGTTGTTTGGTGACAACTCGGTGCAACACATGGGTGCTTGTTGTTGGCGGATATACCGCAAAGTTGGCAGTTCACGAGGGACCCAGAGGATTCCATATGGATGGTAACCCTAGTGTCTATGGAACAAATCCTCTAACGAATGGTGGTGCATGTGATCCTTAGACTTGAGATCACCGGAGTGCCTTGTGCACCGATTGGTACAGTTTGACACTAGCCTAACGCAGTTCTATTCAGAGTTGTCAGTACGGTGGTGATTGGCTATATCAAGGAGTGTATCAAGACTATGGTGGATTGATAAAGGATTCATCACTCCCGGGTAGGGGAGAAGTTATCTCACGGCGCAATTCAGTATATGGCAATGACACTAAAACTGTGGCCACAGTAGGATTGAGTTGTTGCTCTATCCAGATTATAATACGGGTCATTGGTCCAAAAACTGAATATATAATATCGAGAGTAACCGAAGGTTGACACTATTTCTATGCCTTCGTCTATTCGAGATAACGTATGATGAAAGGATCGTATTGTACGGTAACCATATCGTTGACAGTAGCTACTTTCTTTAATCCGGAATCATCGGATGGCCATGATGCCTTCGCTAGGGGCCAATCTTGGTCTCAATGTATTAGTGAGACGATTAATTGGTGTTAATCACGATACTATACACTACCGGTATGATGAGGAGCCTATGGGTCACACACATAGAAGATAATTTAAGAGCCAAGAAGAAAGAAGGGCGTTTTCGTCTTTTTAGGCGAAAGGGTATTTTGGTAATTTCACAGTGCAATTAAATTTGTTGAGATCGTAGCCTTTTATTTAATTTGTTAAAAATTAAATAAGTGAAATTACGGTTAAATGTGTGTTCGCACATATTTAATTAAATCATCATTATTGTTAAATGTTAATTAAATATTAATTGATTTTAATTAAGATAATGATGAATTAAATTAAAATATCAAATTGGGAGTGTTTGGCAACATGGGGTGTTTGGGTTGGAGCCCAAGCCCATTCCATGTGGGAATAGGGCAACTTGGTTTGCCTATAAAAGGAATAGTGTTTGTGTGATCTAAGAATGAATTCATTTTTGCCTTTTTGAAAGAAAACAAACACACACAGCAATCTATTAAAACACTCCCACGCCACTTTCACTGTTTGATTGAAAATCAAACTTTTCTTTTGTTCTTCTTGATTTCTTAAGGCCAAGGAGGATCTAGCAAATCCCTCCTTGGTTCTTGGTGGTTGTCTTCGTGTGGACTTCTTGGTTCGATCCTACACTTGGATCGGTAGCAAACACATTCAGAGACAACATTGGTGGAGCCTCCAAACGTGGGTATGAATCTAAAACCTTTGGATTTATTTTTCTGCGATTCATATTATGCATAAACCCGCAAAATCTATGCCCACGATTTTGGGTTCTAAGGAACGATCCGTGGTTGTAAAATTTTTGTTTTTTACTCAGCAACCGGTCGTTCCTAACAAGTGGTATCGAGCCTAGGGTACTAGATTTACGGGGGCTTATTGAATGGTTGATACATGTATTTGTTGATAACATGCCGCCTTGATGAATTCGCCTACTGAAAAACCCAGTTTTTGAAAAATCTGTTAATCCATGATTGAATGAGTGATTCAAATGATAAACTGGTTTAATAATGTGTTGATGAATGTTATATTGGTTGGTTAATATCCAGGTTGAACGTATGTGCGTTTGATTTGATTTGGATTAGTGTTTATACACAAAAGCGCAAAAGCAGTTTGTGTCACCCGATGGGGAATTTCCGGGAGTTTAGGTTTCCGCGGCGAAGCTTTACCTCGCGGCGGAGCCTCTGATAGTTTCGCCGCGGCGAATCACGTGGGCGGCTAGACCTAATTTAAATCCTCGCCGCGGCGAAGATAAAACCTTCGCCGCGGAGAAGACTGTAGTTTTCCAATTCTGTATTTTTGCAAAGGGACTAATCTGCAGTTTTTAATAACCTATAAAGCCAATATACATTCTGCACATTTAAGAGGGTAATTAATTAATTAACCCACCCAATTCAAAAATTGATTGTTTTTGAAATATATGCTTGTACTTGTTTGTATATTGCATGGTGTGCGTACATGAGCCTTAGACCTAAGGGTGAATGTTTTAAATTATTTTGGGTATGTATGGTATAATATTTTAAATAGGGCCTGCGTATCTGCCTTCTCTCTTCTTCTTAATGTACATTCTTTTCTCATCTCATTCCCTCGAATGTAAATCGGGGAGGTTTCTAAATTTGTTGATGTAAAAATTAGTTTAATATTAATTTTTATTGTAAAATTTAGAATGATGTTTTTGTAATGTACTTGGAGGACGAAGCGAAGGGACCCAGGCAACCATACTTGAAGACTCAAGATATTTGTTACAGGGATCCCTAGGTGACCCACCGATCCCTCTAGGCTCGGAGATCGGTTTAGTTAGGCCATGTACCGCACGTTTAATTCTTGTTTAGAATGCATGCTAAGGTTGAATGTTGAATAACATGCCAAACAATGTCATTCTAACAAAGATAATAATCGATGAGACAATAAATAACAAACCCCTCAACTAAGTATATTAAGTCACTTGTGCCTTCCATCACCATGGTTTTAATCAAACCACCTGTCGCTGAAACCTTGTTCGCCAAAGCGGGTACACTTCTACCAGGGAGGTTAAAATTCATTGGAGTTTTCCTTAATGGTGATGGTTCGACTTAAAATGACGGTTTTGCTTGTTCGCCAAAGCGAAGGTTGATAAACGCGTCCATAGGCATAGTAGCGTACACATATTATGTGTGCGTGGTGACATGTTGTGTCCATTCTATCGATCGAGAATCACACTTGAGGACAATGGTTGGAGCCATTGAATTGTGTGATTGGCTTGTTGGCTTTTTTCACATTTGAGGTTGATAGGGAGCTATCAATTGGTGTGGATTAAGTTTGTTGGCCTACCTAATCAACCCATTTTGGCTTGTTCGCCAAAGCGAAGGTTTGAAATGGCGGGGATGGGATCTCGGTCCACTAGGAAAGCCAACGGGCTTTCCCGAGTTAATAGTGAGGGCTATTAGCTTGAGTAAAATAAATGGGAGCATCGTTTAATAAAAGACCTTATTAAATAATAATGAACTTTATAATAACTTTATCTTTTCGCAATTGTAGATTCACCGAAAATGAGTATTATGAACCCGCGACCGATAATCGAAAAGGAAAGGCGAGTTGGATGGATCCAATTTCCTCGACCGTATCGTAATCTTGATTATCCTTAAGTCGAAAAGAAATTGTATATCCTTGAAAAGTCATACATGGCTTTGAGCCTGATCCCGATGCCACCTCGGGGAAGTTAAGGATACTTATCAAAAGTTCCTTGATGATGCGATAACGTATAATGCTTGATGTTAGCATCGATGACACCTATCTTTGCAAAAGCAGCATGAGAATATGGATGCTTCTTCCATTATTCTACACCTCAAGGAGCTTTACGAAACAAATGCTCGACATGAGAGGTACAAGGTGTCGAAAGCACTGCTTTGGGAGTCGTCGGGAGGGTGCCAAGTTGGTCCTCATGTGCTCAAGATGATCGAGCACATTGAGAGGCTTGAGACTTTGGGATGTGGCTTGGATGCAAAATTACAAATGGATTTAATTCGCAATCCTTGCCTCATCATATGCTCCGCTCATAATGAATTTCAATATGAACACGATGGAAAAACCTATCGAGAACTTTTGAACATGCCGAGGACTGAGAGCAAGACTTGAAAAAGTCCAAGCCTCTTTCTGTCAAGCCCGATAAAGCAAAGGGAATAACCCGAGAGGGTAAAGGCCAAGGCCAAACCTGGGCCCAAGCCCAAAGAGACAGGTTGCTCTTGGGCCTCGAGTGGCATAGGAAAGGGCAAGGTAGTCTGCTTCTTTTGTGGCAAGCCCAGCCTGGCCACCGGAAACACTTGCAAGGCTTTCCTCGCAAGCAAGAAGAAGTCGAGGCTACGACTTGAGGGTACTTTCATGATTGAGATTAACTTCTCTCCCTCAACATCTTGGGTCATGGACACGGGATGTGGTACTCACATTTGTACCGATCTGCAGGGGACTAAGGCGAGTAGAGTGCTCGCCAAGGGAGAGGTGGACCTACGAGTAGGAAATGGAGCACATGTGGTGCATTAGGCTGTAGGGACTTATTGTTTATCTTTGCCTACGGGCTTATTGTTGGAACTACATAAGCCATATCACGTACCTTCTATTTCTAGAAATATTATTTCAGTATCCGTTTTGGATAATATGGGGTATCATTTTGAGATATCTAATGGATTGTTGTCCTTTAGTTTGAATGGTATTCTATTTGGAATTGCAAGGTTATATAATGGATTATATGTTCTTGATTTAAACAATAAAGATATTCTCAATAGAGAAACCAAGAAAGCTAAGCATAGCGATCAAAACCAAACATATCTCTGGCATTGTAGATTGTGTCATGTTAATAAGACTCGCATTGCAAAACTTCAAAGGGATGGAGTTTTGGCCCCTTTTGACTTCCAGTCATTTGAGGTATGCGAGTCATGCCTTTTAGGCAAGATGACCAAGTCTCCTTTCATGAGACAAAGTGAAAGTGGCTATCAACTATTAGGCATCATCCATAGTGATGTATGTGGTCCACTAACTGTTGAAGCCAGAGGTGGATATTCATACTTCATCACATTTACTGATGATTTCAGTAGATATGGTTATGTCTACCTTATGAGACATAAATCTGAAGCCTTTGATAAATTCAAGGAATTCAGGAATGAAGTACATAATATGTTGGGCAAAAGTATTAAAGCTCTTCGGTCGGATCGAGGAGGTGAATACTTAAGCTCGGGGGTTATCTGAGTACTGAAGGAATGTGGGATAGTATCACAACTCACCCCTCCTTATACACCCCAACACAATGGAGTGTCAGAAAGGAGGAATATGACCTTACTTGACATGGTTAGGTCCATGATGAGTTTTTAGTGATTTACCGGCATCGTGCGGGGTTATGCCCTAGAGGATGCGACTCACGTTTTAAACCGTGTGCCGTCCAAAGTCGTAGATAAGACTCCATATGAGCTATGGAGTGGGCGAAGCCCAACTTGTCTTATCTAAGGATTTGGGGTCAAGCTTATGTTAAGAAATTAACTTCGAACAAGCGCAAAATCCTGTAAATGTATATTTGTGGGGTATCCAAAGGAGACCAAAGGATACTATTTCTACCACCCAAGAGCGCAAAATTTTTTGTTGCTCGATCTAGTGTCTTCCTAGAAAGGAACATTTTCTAAGAAGTACTAGTGGGAGAAAAGTAGAACTCGATGAAGTTCTAGAACCACAAGATATACTAGACGAAGGGATTCGGGATGATGTGCCACAAGGAGTGGTTGAGCATCATGAGGAGGTTACTCCACAAATTATGGATCAAAGTGAACCGCCTCGGGTAGCACGGGGAGCTACGTAGATCTGGGAGAGTACGCCATGAGCCCGAGAGATACGGTTATCTCGTGACTCAACATGGTGACGTACTAGTCTATCAAGACGATGAACCCGAAACCTACGAAGAGCTATATCGGATCCAGATTCCATTAAATGGCTTGAAGCCATGAAATCGAGATGGACTCCATGTACCGGAGGCAAGTGTGGTCTCTGGTGGAACCACCTGGAAGGGGTAAAACCTATAGGAGGGTGTAAATGGGTCTTCAAGAAGAACTGACAAGGATGGCAACGTGCATACTTATAAAGCACGGCTAAGGTTGCCAAAGGTTTCAAACAAATTCATGGCATTGACTATGAAGAAACCTTTTACTTTGTTGCCATGATTAAATCCATCCGGATTATGCTTGCAATTGCGCATATCATGACTATGAGATTTGGCAAATGGATGTCAAAGCGCTTTCGACGGAAACCTTGGAGGAGGATGTGTATATGACACAACTTTGATGGTTTCGTTCTTGATAGTCAAGCTAATAAGGTATGCAAGTTGCGAGATCCATTTATGGACTCAAGCAAGCTTCAAGGAGTTGGGACATTCGTTTTGATGAGGCCGTAAAAGAATTCGGTTTTATCAAAAATGAAGATGAGCCCCTGTGTTTACAAGAAAGTGAGTGGGAGCTGCAGCATTCCTAGCGTTGTATGTCGATGACATACTTGATCGGGAATGATATACCAAACTTGCATCGGGTAAAGACTTGGTTATCCAAGTGCTTCTCCATGAAAGACTTAGGGGAAGCACCTATATCCTTGGTATAAAGATCTATCGTGATAGATCACGAGGTTGCTTGGCCTAAGTCGAGTGCATATATTGATAAAAATGTCGAAACGATTCAAGATGGAAGAATCCAAGAAAGGATTTCTTCCGATGTCACATGGTGTTTATCTCTCTAAGGAATTGTGTCCTAAAACACAATATGAGAGATAGGATGAAGAGGATCCCATATGCATCAGCAATTGGATCCATCATGTATGCCATGCTATGTACTCGGATTGATGTCTCATGTGCTTTGAGCACTTGTAGTAGATATCAATCGGATCCAGGTGAGCGTCACTGGATGGCTGTCAAGAATATTCTTAAGTACTTAAAGAGGACTAAGGATATGTTCTTGGTTTATGAAGGAAGATGAGCTCAACCGTAAGAGGATACAATGATGCTAGTTTCCAAACGGACAAAGGCGATTATCGATCGTAATCGGGGTGGTTTGTATTTTTGTCTCAATGGCGGTGCGGTGGTGGAAGAGCTCCAAGCAAAGCACTGTAGCGGACTCTACAATGGAGGCTGAGTATATTGCATTGTCAGATGCGGCCAAGGAGGCAGTCTGGATTAAGAATTTCGTCATTGAACTTGGTGTGGTTCCTACGATTGTTGATCCTATAGACATCTATTGTGACAACAATGGAGCAATTGCTCAAGCTAGGGAACCACGGTCTCATCAGAAGTCCAGACACATACTCAGACGATTCCATCTCATCAGAGAGATAGTTGAGAGGAAAGACGTGCAGATTAGTAAAGTGCATACTGGCGACAATCTCGAGATCCACTTACAAAGCCTCTGTCGCACGAAGCATGAAAGGCACTTGAAATCATTTGGTATTAAATACATGAATGATTGGCTATAGTACAAGTGGGAGATTGTTAGAGTAGATGCCCTAGAGCCAATCAATTATTGTAGAATTGACTCTTTGTAATAATGTTCATTAATCAATAATAAAAGGCATTTTATTCTATATCGCGTAAATCATTATTATTGCAATATGTATTGATATATGTCCTTAGAATGGTAGAACCGTGACGAGGGTATCAAGTGTTTCAAATCTTGATAGTGAGAACCCTATGAGCACATATGGTGGCCATTCTAGAAACGTCCAAGTAGCCCCGTATTGTCGAAGTAAGGGAGGGCGAGATAATACGGTAAGGCTATCATAGTGTTGAACGACCTGTCGAAGCGTGGCCCGATCTCACTTGTCAAGGTTGTTTGATGACAACCTAGTGCAACACATGGGTGCTTGTTGTAGGCGGATATACCGCGACAAGTTCACCTTGGATGACCCACCGGAGAGGATTCCATATGGATGGTAACCCGGTGTCTATGGAACAAATCCTCTAACGAATGGTGGTGCATGTGATCCTTAGACTTGAGATCACCGGAGTGCCTTGTGCACCGATTGAGTACGTTTGACACTAGCCTAACGCGATTCTATTGTGTCATGGCACGGTGGTGATTGGCTATATCAAGGAGTGTATCAAGACTATGGTGGATTGATAAAGGATTCATCACTCCGGGTACGAGAGAAGTTATCTCACGGCGCAATTCAGTATATGGCAATGACACTAAAAGCGTAGGCCAGGTGGGATTGAGTTGTTGCTCTTATCCAGTTATAATACGGGTCATTGGTCCGGGCGAATATATAATATCGAGAGTAACCGAAGGTTGACACTATTTCTATGCCTTCGTCTCGTCGAGATAACGTATGATGAAAGGATCGTATTGTATGGTAACCATATCGTTGTGTAGCTACTTTCTTTGAATCCGAATCTATCAGGTGGCCATGATGCCTTGCTAGGGGCCAATCTTGGTCTGTGTATTAGTGAGACGATTAATTGGTGTTAATCACGATACTATACACTACCGGTATGATGAGGAGCCTATGGGTCACACACATAGAAGATAATTTAAGAGCCAAGAAGAAAAAAGGGCGTTTTCGTCTTTTTAGGTGAAAGGGTATTTTGGTAATTTCACAGTGCAATTAAATTTGTTGAGATCGTAGCCTTTTATTTAATTTGTTAAAAATTAAATAAGTGAAATTACTAGTTAAATGTGTGTTCGCACATATTTAATTAAATCATCATTATTGTTAAATGTTAATTAAATATTAATTGATTTTAATTAAGATAATGATGAATTAAATTAAAATATCAAATTGGGAGTGTTTGGCAACATGGGGTGTTTGGGTTGGAGCCCAAGCCCATTCCATGTGGGAATAGGGCAACTTGGTTTGCCTATAAAATGAATAGTGTTTGTGTGATTTAAGAATGAATTCATTTTTGCCTTTTTGAAAGAAAACAAACACACACAGCAGTCTAATAAAACACTCCCACGCCACTTTCACTGTTTGATTGAAAATCAAACTTTTCTTTTGTTCTTCTTGATTTCTTAAGGCCAAGGAGGATCTAGCAAATCCCTCTTTGGTTCTTGGTGGTTGTCTTCATGTGGACTTCTTGGTTCGATCCTACACTTGGATCGGTAGCAAACACATTCAGAGACAGCATTGGTGGAGCCTCCAAACGTAGGTATGAATCTAAAACCTTTGGATTTATTTTTTCTGAGATTCATATTATGCATAAAGCTGTAAAATCTATGCCCTGATTTTGGGTTCTAAGGAACGATCCGTAGTTGTAAAATTTTTTTTTTTCCGCTGCGCAACCGGATCGTTTCCTAACAAGATCTCCCCTAGTTGAAGAATCCACTAGATTTAATCCCAAATCTTCTCACTTCTCACTACAAATTCATCAACTCTAAGCTAAGGAAAATGGGAAAGCTGTTGTAGACTAAGGAAAACACGGTCCCTCTCAAAATGGCAAGGTTTTTCTTTTATACCTCACCCCAAGACCTAAAACTTTACCTAAAAACGAAACTGTGCGTTTTACAAAAACTAGAAAATGCAGACTTCACCGCGGCGAAGAAGAATTCTCGGCGCGGCGACGAAGTAAACTGAAATCTAGTGCGAAGCTTCATGAAAAATTCTGAATTTATAAAATTTCCCTCCGCTTGCTTCTTTGCTTAAATCTTCGATCTTCGGTGCTCTCCCCTGGGAACAAGCTTTATAGTGCTTTACTCTACTTCAGAACTCTCCCAACTTCTGAGATCCGCTTAGTTCTGAGTCTAGAAACTCCAATTCGGTCGTTAATTGCTCAAAATGTCCATCTTAGCCTGAAACACGAAATGTAAAGAACTAAGTAGCAATTCAAGCATAAATGAACTAAGAAGTATCTAAAATCCGGCCTAAAAGCTTAAATAAAACAGTATAATCCTAGGATTATTAGCCACCTCCACAAATACTGACTTCGAGGGTCAGTTATCTCCCTTCCAATTTACTTTTTAATTATGAATCCCCTTCCTTTTTCTCTCCTCCTCTTTTTATTCTCTCCTGTCACCTTTTTGCTCTAACTGAATTCCACCTACATCCTATCCTATCATGCCATCTGTCCTCCCTAACAAATCCTAACTTCCTACATAACAAATATTCAGCAATATTCCTCTACTTCTTACCACTATCCTTCCTACGGTATACCAGCCCTTTTAGTTGCTCATCACATTTATTATAAATCAAGTCAAATTACAAGCACTACGGAATTATTTTCTTAAAACTTTATGCTTTACCTTGTAAAAAATTATAAGCACATTTGATATTGTTTTTATTTTATTTGGTTAGCATATATTTTCTAGGCTGAACATCTTCAAGCGTTACGATTCTTAAAATGTTCACATTAATTCTGTACAAAGGCTTATATAAGCTATTTTTCAAATTTATATTAACATTGTTTCAAGATGTTCTTGCTTTGTGTGAAAATCGACGAGTGCTTTTTGATAACAAAAGACTAAGGATGAAACCCAAAGAGCTAAACAAGTTGGTGAACTTCTCTCCCTTGTTAGGGCATCTCCAACCCATGCTATTTACACCAAAATAGCATGAAACAAGTACTCCAATGCAACGCTATTTTCTGCACCAATTTGGTGTGGATAAACAGTGCCACGCCAAATTTGGTGCAACACTATTTATCCACACCAAATTGGCATGGCACTGTTCATACAGCAAATTTTTTTTTTTTTTTTTTTGGTATTTAAGTTAATTTGATTATAATTTATATTAATATTTATAATAATAAATTCATAATAATGATATAATTCAAAAAATGATGACTGTGTATATTATTATCACATGATATAATGATTGCGTGTATTATTATGCACAACATGATAATCAAAGATGATCGTAATGTTGATGCTTCAATTGAAAATTATATGGAAGTGCCAACTCTCGAAGTTGAAATTGAAATAAATTAATTGTTGGTTATTACAATAAAAGAAAAAGAAAGAGAATATTCTAAAAAATATTATTTTTAGTGTAATATTTGGTGCAATGGGTTGGAGATGCAATAGTGTTTCACATCAAAAATCACACCAAATTGGTGTGAAACTTGCACCAATTTGGTGTAATGGGTTGGAGATGGTCTTAATAGGGTCATAGCACAGAATGGTTGACAACCATACACAGATGATATATTTACTGAATTGAAGGTAAGTTTGTTCACAATTTTTTTTTAACTCATGCAGTTCACATTAAATATGTTGGGTGAAATGTCTTTATTTGATATACAGAAAGGGGCTATGAAACTTCATGATCAACAAATGGAGGTTGATTCCCTGAAGGGATATTCAGAAGGAGAAATTTTAGCTCTGAAGGAGCAATTTGAAAGATCATATGAAGATCAACTCAAACGAGATACTAAGATGGTAATCTTATTGAACTCTATCCATTTATTAATTTATCGTGTGCATTTGCATTAAGATATTCTAAGTTGAATAATTACAACAAGGTAAAGGTGCAATTCTGGCCTTTTCCAGTACTTAGGAGAACACCGCCCTTGGAAAGCTTAAATTTCTTATGCACCTCTTAAGAGGCTTTAACTTACCATTTCATTGAAGAAAACTCTTTTATAAAGCCAAATTTTCACATATTCTGATTTGATGACTATAATTAGTTGAATTTTTCGTAAAGGTTTTGTAGACATTCTTTTGCATTTTGACTTTCAATGAATTAAGAAATAATAAGAGTGCCTTCAGTAGTTTGCTCATATTGAAATGCACCCTATTCCTGATCTTTATTGTCCACTTTGTTGTCTTGTATTTCTGTTTTATTACTATTATTTCCCCTTTCCACTAGTCTTAAATTATAGCACAGCCTTGGAATGATCTTGGTGATCAATGAGATCCTTTGTAAACGCATTCTACACTCATGTAACATTTTGTGAAATGACTTTTTGTCCAAGGATGCTATTGCAATTTTAGTTCCTTGAGAATCTTCTTATTGGATTGTTGAATATATGTTTTAAGGTTGTAGTGATTCTGATACAATTAATTCATGAAGGCAAGTTTGACTTGGGCAAAACATTAGAAATTGTTGAAGCTATAATTTCTTTGCATGACATCAGCTTGATGCGAGCATTGTCGATATAATATCTTTTTTGGTGAGAAAATTGTGGATATATGTTGAATATTGTAGATTTATTTGTTTGGGCTCCCATGTTTTTATTTTCAATAGTCCTTGTGTTAAGTATGATTGTAAATTATTGATTTGTAATCCCAAAAATGTTATGAGTTGCTTTGCATGGCCTCAAATATTCTTATATGATTAACAGTGGTTGTAGGATTGCAGGGGTACTCCAATTGTATCAAATTTAGAGATGTTATTTTACTTGGGAATGGTCTCCAGTTGATAGATTAGGGAATGCTATTGGCTTTTTTTGGTCTATCTGTCCATTTAGTTAATGTTTTGTCTTTTCCATTCATCAAAATATTGAACAGTATTTGTATTATATTGTTACTCTGGGGTTTAATGGTCCACGTTGATATTCTTATTAGGTTGAGCTGAAGCTCAAAGAGACTACTAATAAGCTTGAACAGCAATTGGCGGCGGAGCAAGGTGCCCGTTTGAAGGCAAAAGAGAAGGCACAAGCAGCTCAAATGAAATCAAACATCAGATATGCGAAGTAACATAGTAGAAAAGTGTGTGCACACCTGACGTAAATCGCGAAACAAAATGCAACAAGCAAATGTCTAACATAAGTGTGCAAGCACACATCCATTGTGCACACACATGAAATAAAAAAGCAAAAGGCATGAGCTTGACCTAGCTGAACACGTGGAGGATAAAAAGAATTTCAACTTTTTGTTAGACCACAAACATATCTTTTCTCTTTCTTGCGGGACCACAGACAAAATCTTCCAACCATTTAAGACCATATAAGGAAATTGTGACACCTGTAAAGTTAGCTCTTACAAGAATATCATGAATCAAAATAAGCTTGATGGGCAAGACAACAAAGAGAAAAACTCCACTTGGCAAAATGTGTCTAACAGTAGATGCTTGCACAGAAGAACGATGTGTGCACATATTTGTTTAACAATTCATTGTCCACCATAACATAAGTTTGGAAAAAATATCAACAATGTCAATGGAAGAAGTTCCTAAAGGTTTTCTATCCTCAAGTAATTTAGAGAAGATGTTTCACACGCCCAACATCTCCTCTTCGGTTGTGATAATCTGAGGATTATACTATTTTATTTAAGCTTTCAGGCTGGATTTTAGATACTTCTTAGTTCATTTATGCCTGAATTGCTACTTAGTTCTTTACATTTCATGTTTTAGGCTAAAATGGATATTTTGAGCAAATAACGATCGGATTGGACTTTTTGGACTTAGAAGTAAGCGGATCTCATAAGTTGGGATAGTTCTGAAGTAGAGTAAAGCACTATGAAGCTTGTTCCCAGGTGAGAGCACTGAAGATCGAAGATTCAAGCAAAGAAGCAAGCGAAGGGCAATTCTATAAGTTCAAAATTTTTCATGAAGCTTTGCCGTGGCGAAATGAGTTACGCCCCAGATTTAAGTTTACTTCGTCACCGCGGTGAAGTCAGCATTTTCCAGTTTTTGTAAAATGCATAGTTTCAATTTTAGGAAAGTTTTAGGTTTTGGGGCGAGGTATAAAAGAAAAACCTTGCCATTTTGAGGGGGATCACGTTTTCCTTAGTCTAGAGCAGCTTTTTCATTTTCCTTAGCTTAGATTTGAAGAATTTGGATTGAGAAGTGAGAAGATTTGGGATTAAATCTGGTGGATTCTTCAACTAGGGGAGATCTCTTATCTTTTCTCTTAATTTTATGATGTTGAACTCTGAATTTATTGTTTTTCTTTTCTGTTTTCGTGATTTAAATATGAACTAACTCTTTTGTGGGTTAGGGTTTTGATGAACTTTGAATTTTATGGATTAATAAATTGATTATTGTTATTTCCATCCTCTATTGCATAGGTTGTGCGTTTATCCTGTTATTTCCATCCTCTATTGCATAGGTTGTGCGTTTATCCTGTTTTTATTGAATTTATTTGATGAATGTGATGAGATTGAGAAATGATTCATGTTAAGATTCTTGGGTAATCACCATTGCAGTATTAAATGCTAGAGATAGATTTAAGAACCAATGAAATCAATCTAGGGTTCTATGAGCATAATGAACTTGAGTCTATTATTCTTCAATTTGTTGGGTGTGGAAGTGTAACAGAGAAAAGTAGGAATTCATAGCCTGAGAAGGTATGATTAACAATTTAGAGAATTCGATTTACAATCAATTGCATGTGAATATGGAAATGGCATAATCCGTAATTTTAATCCATAGAGTTTGAATGAAGTCAAAACCCTACCCCTTTTATCTGACTTGAATTTTACCTTTGCGTTTAATCGTGCTTTCGTAATTTAGTTTCAATACTTAGAAATTTTGTTTTAGTTTTAGATTCAATTTTCTCCCATTAATCCAAACATTTTTGATTGCTCCAACTTGAAAACAGTAGAAAACTTAGTGCTTAGCAACCAATCCTCGTGGGAACGATACTTTTCTTATCACTTTATTACTTTTTGCGACTAGTGCACTTGCTATATTGCATGTTGTAATAACAATGCATCAGGTTGTATCTTCAAGTCTTCAAACTATCAATCCTAAACTTTGGCTCCTAAACATTTTTTTATTTTTTTACATTCACAACAGAAAATTTGGCTTCTCCATCGCCAAATTTTTGTTGTAATATAACTTCTAGGCACTGCTTCCAATGTAAAACAATGTCACACACTATTGGGCTTGAGTTTCCTTCATGTGGAGGATGGCCCAAAATCCTAAAGCCCAAAAATAAAAGAAGGAAAAGAAAGGTGCAGTTTTTTTTATTTGATTTTTGAGAGGGTGAACAGTGAGCAACAAAAATCTGCAGAAGTGGGAAAAGAGGCAACCACACTAGGTTATTCTAATGACAATCCAACGGTGAATCTTGCTCCATTTTTGCTCAAATTTTAGAGCATTGTTATTGATGGCAAGAGCTTCACATCCATTTGTCAGTTTTGTGATAGTCGTCGTTTTTGTGGAGTTTTGCCTCTTGAAATATAGCCAAATCAAAGAGTTGAGTTGCAAAATTTTTCAGTCCGTCAATCCTTCTTCAACCTGATGATCAGAAAGTCATCTCTATTCTGATCAACCTTTTTTTGCTCAAAATGCAAAGGACGTTTGGTTGTTCAATCTAGATGGCTATTTTTCGATTTTAACGGCTGAGTTTGGAGTTATACAGCCTGCATTTCGGGTGCTTTGCTAGTGATTTTTCTCTATCTTTTTGTAACTCTTTTGTATATTTCACTTTGTTAGAGTTTTGATAAATCTCTAAATTTTGTGTGAAATATTATTGGTGATTTGTGACTGTTGTAAACACTTTTTATTATAGTAGATTTAAGTGGATCATTCGATCCAGTGGTTTTTTAATCTCTTCACATCAAAGAGGTTTTCCCATGTAAAATTGCTTGTGTCTCTTAAGGATTGATTGTTGTTTTAGGCATATTTACTCAAGGTTTTGCTCTTTAAAAAGTCATTCAAGTAGAGAATATTTTGTTAGTGCATTATTTCCTTTCAAATTGGTATTAGAGCCAGGTTGTAGATTGTTTGAATGATGAAGGCAAATTTGAGTAAAATTGTTTTTTCAATGGAACAAATTATCATAAGTGGGGAGGGAAAATGAAAGATCTTCTATTTGTGAAAAGGCTACACTTGTCGGTGTTTGCTTCAAAAAAAACCTGATTCTAAATGACGAAGAATGGAACTTTGAGCACGGACAAGTGTGTAGCTATATTAGGCAATGGGTAGAAGACAATGTTGTGAATCATATTGCTAACGAGACTCATGCTAGGACTTTGTGGTATAAACTTGAGACCTTGTATGCTTCAAAAACAGGAAATAACAAATTGTTCTTGCTTAAACAAGCTATGAATTTGAGATACAAGGAAGGGAGGAGTACTATTTTGGGCCATGATTGAATTCCAAGGCTGCTTCGATCAATTGTCTAGTATGGTGTAAAGTTTGATGAGGAGATTCAGGGACTTTGGTTGATTAATACTTTGCCTAACTCTTGGGAAAATTTCTTTATATCCTTGACAAGTTCTACTCCTAATGGTATTGTGACCATGGAATATGTCAAGAGTGGTGTTTTAAATGAGGAGGTCAGACGGAAAACTCAAGGTTCTTTATCATCACATTCTGAGGGACAGTCACTGAAAACAGCAGGAGAAGCAAGAGTAAAGGTCAAGGGCAAAATGGTAGAGGTAAAAGTAGGAGTAAGTCAAGGTCAAAGTACAAGAATCTTGAATGTCACTACTGTGGTAAAACTAGGCATATCAAGAAATATTGCTACAAATGGAAAAGAGAGAATAAACCCGAAAATAGTAAGCATGAGAAAAATGATGATGACAAGCATAATGATCAAGTTGCTATTGTTACCTCTAAAGATTTCTTCATTCTCTATGATGATGATGTTGTAAACGTTGCAAGCCAAGAGACCAGATGGGTAATTGATAGTGGTGCTTCTATTCACGCTACATCTAGAAAAGATCTTTTTACTTCTTATGTTGTAGGTGACTTTTAGACAGTGAAGATGGGCAATGATGGTCTGGCAAAGGTCATTGGTATTGGAGATGTGTGTTTGGAAATGGATGATGGCAGTAGTCTACTACTCAGAGATGTGAAGCATATTCTTGACATTCATCTGAATTTGATCTCCATTGGCAGACTTGATGATAAGGGTTATTGCAACACTTTTAGTGATGGTCAGTGGAAACTCACTAGGGGTGCCATAGTTGTGGCTCGAGGCAAGAAGCTTTCTACTTTACATATATTACAAACAAGACTTTCCAAAGGCATTATTAATGCAATGGAGGATGACTTTACAGTAGGCTTGTAGCATAAGACTTGCCCACATGAGTGAAAAAGGCTTGGCAATATTGGCTAAGAAGAATCTTCTCTCTAGAATGAAAAGTGCAAATTTGAAAAGATGTATTCATTGCTTGGTAAGAAAACAAAATAGAGTGTCCTTCAAGAGCTCCCCTCCTTCAAGAAAACAAGGTATTCTTGATTTGGTGCATTCCAATGTTTATGGACCTATGAAGACGAAAACACTTGGTAGTGCTTCTTACTTTGTGACCTTCATAGATGATAATTCAAGAAAGCCATCGATTTATGCATTGAAAACAAAAGATCAAGTGTCGGATGTGTTTAAACAATTTCATGCGTTAATTGAGAGAAAAACTGGGAAGAAATTGAAGTGCATCAAAACAGATAATGGGGGAGAGTATTTGGATCCATTTGAAGAATATTGTAGACAACAAGGCATTCGACATCAAAAGACACCACCCAAGACACTATAGTTGAATGGGTTAGTTGAAAGGATGTACAGAACGCTAGTTGAGAGGGTGAGATGCTTGCTTTCACAAGCGTAGTTGCCCGGATCCTTTTGGGGTGAAGCTTTGAATACAATTGTACATGTTCTTAATCTCACACTTTATGTCCCTCTTTAGTCTAATGTACCAGAGAGAGTTTGGAGTGGCAAAGATGTTTCTTATGATTACTTGTGTGTTTTTGGATGTAAGGAACTTGGGCATATTCCTATAGATGAGAAGTCTAAGCTTGATATGAAGACTTGACAATGCATCTTTATAGGTTATGGTATGGATGAATTTGACTATAGGTTGTATGATCCAATCTAAAAGAAACTAGTAAGAAGTCATGATTTTGTGTTTTATGCAAGATCAAACTATACCAGATGTTGAAAAAATAGAGAAAGTAGTGCCTCAGTATAGTGATGGTTTGATTGACTTGGATCCAATACCTTTCATAGATTTGCCAACAAATGTTGAATATGATGTTCAGGATTTAGATGATGCAGATGCTCTTATGCATGTTAAGACAGATTATTAGACTACTGATCAGCTTCTAGAACCAGAGATTCCACTCAGGAGGTATATTAGAGGTTGACGTCCTTCCACACGATATTCTACAAATGAGTATGTATCATTAACTAGCGGGGGAGAGCCTCAATGTTATGCAGAAGCAATGGAAGACGAAAACAAGGCAAATTGGGTTGATGTTATAGAATATGAGATGCAATCATTGCATGACAATCACACCTTTGAGTTGGTAAAGGTGCCTTGTGGGTCTACAGGGTGAAGCAAGAAGAACATACTTCACAGCCATGGTACAAAGACATACTAGTTGTCAAGGGATTCAGTCAGAGAAAAAGCGTTGACTTTGATGAGATTTTCTCTCCTGTTGTGAAATTATCTTCTATACATGTGGTTTTAGGCTTAGTCACTAGCCTAAACTTACAGGTTGAGCAGATGGATATGAAAACTGCTTTTCTTCATGGTGATTTGGAGGAAGAGATTGACATGGAACAACTAGAGGGTTTCCAAGTTAAAGGAAAAGAAGACTATGTCTATCATTTAAAGAAAAGCCTCTACTATTTGAAGCAAGCACCTAGACAATGGTACAAGAAGTTCGAGTTAGTTATGGGGGAGCATGGTTACAAGAAGACTACTTTTGATCATTGTGTATTTGTGCAGAATTTCTCTAATGATGATTTTATTATTTTATTGCTCTATGTTGATGACATGTTGATAGTTGGCAAGAATTCTTCTAGGATTGATGATATGAAGAAGTAGTTGAGTAAGTCATTTGCTATGAAGGATTTCGGGCAGCAAAGCAAATTCTTGGCATTCGAATTTGTCGAGACAGAAAATAGAAGAAATTTTACATGTCATAGGAGTAGAATATTGAAAAAGTGCTTGGTAAGGCCAAAGCGGTGAGTTTTCCTCTAGCTACTCATTTCAAGCTAAGTACAAAATAAATTCCATTTACAGATATTCAGAAGGAGGAAATGGAAAGAGTCTCTTACGCTTCAGTTGTAGGAAGCTTGATGTATGCAATGGTGTGTACGAGACCAGATTTAGCTTATGTAGTTGGGGTTGTTAGCAGATTTTTGTCAAATCCAGAGAAAGAGCATTAAGATGCAGTGAAATGGATTATGAGGTATCTACAAGACACTTTCAAGTTAAAACTTTGTTTTGGAAATGATAAACCAGTTTTGGTTGGCTCCACAGATGCTGACATGGTCGGAGACATGGATTCTCGTAAGTCTACTTCTACTTATCTAATTACTTTTGCTAGTGGAGTTATTTCTTAGCAGTCGAGATTGCAAAAGTGTGTTGCACTTTCTACGACAAGAGCAGAATTTATTGCTATAACAGAAGCTTGCAAGGAGTTGCTATAGATGAAGAAGTCCATGAGAGAGCTTGGTTTTAAACAACAACGGTATGTTTTGTTTTGTGACAACCAAAGTGTTATTCATCTTGTGAAGAAATCTACATTTCATTCAAGATCTAAACATATTGATATAAGGTATTATTGGATAAGGGATACTCATCACGATGACCTACTTGAACTTGAGAAAATTCATACAGATGACAATGGCTCAGATATGTTGACAAAGGCTTTGGCAACGGAGAAGTTTGAAGTTTGTCGAGCTAGTACCGATTTGGTTCATTTCCCCACATAGTCGGGAAAGAGGGAGATTTGTTGGGCTTGTGTTTCCCTCATGTGGAGGATGGCCCAAAATCCTAAAGCCCAAAAAAAATGAAGAAAAAAAAAAGGTGCAATTTTTTTTATTTGATTTTTGAGAGGGTGAACAGTAAAAAACGTGGGTATCGTTCACAACAACAAAAATCTGCAAAAGTGAGAAAAGAGGCAGCCACATCAAGTTATTTCAGCGATGATCCAACGGTGAATCTTGCTCTGTTTTTGGTCAAATTTCTAAGCATTGTTGTTGACAGCAAGATTTTCACATCCAACGGTCAGTTTTGTGATAGCCATCTTTTTTGGAGAGTTTTGCCTCTTGAAAGACAGTCAAATCAAAGAGTTGAGTTGTAGAACTTTTCAGTCCATCAGTCCTTCTTCAACCTGATGATCGGAAGGTCATCTCTATTCTGATCAACCTGATTTTTTATCAGAATGCAGAGGACATTTGACTCTTTAATCTGGACAGTTGTTTTTCAATTTTAAAGGCTGAGTTTGGAGTTATATAGCCTGTATTTCGGGTGCTTTGCTGGTGATTTTTTTCTATCTTTTTGTAACTCTTTTGTATATTTCACTTTTTTAGAATTATGATAAATCTCTAAATTTTGCGTGGAATAATATTGGTGATTTATGGCTGATGTAAACAATTTTTATTATAGTAGATTTAAGTAGATCATTCCTGTGATTTTTTTAATTTCTTCATATCGAAGAAGTTTTTTCACATAAAATTTCTTGTGTCCCTTGTGGATTGATTGTTGTTCCAGGCATATTTACTCAAGGTTTTGCTCCTTACAAATTCATTCAAATAGGAAACATTTTGTTAGTGCATTATTTCCTTTCACTCATTGCCCCATTAATATGCCGTATTACATTAGTCGTTGTACATGTATATTGGCACCAAAAGCTGCGTCAATGTTCGAAATTAGAACACGACGGGAAATTATGTCGTATCATTAATTGGCGCAACCGGTTCCAGTATTAACTCCATGCAACGACGTAAACCTGCATCGTACCAGTTTGTAGCACACCAGCACTGCTCTTGTGTAGGATTAGCCGTTTAACGAGACAAGTAGGATTAGCCATTTAACGAGTCAAGTTTCAGGTCGTTCTTTAGCCATCATCTACAAGTTAAAATGTCTTGTTACTTGACTGGCGTTGCCTCAATTCAAGCACATTCAAGCAGGAGTACTTCATTGAAATATTATATACATATATATATAGATATCCTTTCAGTTTTCCACTGAAATGCTATCTAGGAGAGTGTTGTTTCTGTTATATTCTTAACTTGTAGGAGGCGCTAAAAAGAAGGCTAAATGCAACATTAGAATCGGCAAAGTTTCTTCAGGACATTGTCAAAGAATCCCGAACTCTTGAAATGGAGACGACAGCAGATATAGAGGATCCTTTCCCTAACAAGGGAATTGGGCTTACTGTATGTTTTAACCGTTTTCTGCAGGCATTATTATGATCTGTACATTGGTCAATGTACATTTTTTTTACTACTGAATGCAGGTCTCAGTTAGTAAATATGCTCCGAAGAAGGCTGCAAGAGAAAGAGATATACAACTGCGTGCTTTGCAAACTTAACAACAAAGTCACAGTCATAGCATAAAGGGGTATCTATGATAAAAAAAAATGTAAAGATTGAGGGTCCACTTGATAATGCAAAAAGGTATCCATGATACAATTTCAAACTTTGAGGGTATTCTATGATAAAAAGTGCGAAAGTTATCATTCCAAAAATAAATTTGAAAACCTTAAGGGTGGTCTATGATAATCTCCGGTACAACTACTGGTTTGCCTAATTGTATACTCTTGTCAAAGGGACTTGGATATACTTCTCTCCCTCTCTATTTCCTTGCTTTTTTTTTTTTTTTTTTTTAAGTTTAAATATAAATTTTTGGGTGTTAGTTGTGTAGAGCTGAAGAAGAGAAGTAGCAGATTTTAAGTACTAGTAGGTGTTTGGTTTAAGGGAGGATGTTGTGTAGAGCTGTTCAGTTAGTGAATTTTAGTTAAGTTTGTTTTCTGTTTAAAAAGTTAATGTTGTTAATACTGTACTAAAACTAAAACTCTGTGTTTTGCATTGTGTAACCAAAACTCTGCGTTTTGCTTACTGGCTAAGTATAAATTAGCTCGCTTCTGTTTGTTTTGGAATTAATGAAAATCAGTTCAGTTGAAGTTTTGTTACAACTGCCTTACCTATTTTCCTCTTATTTTTCTTGATTTCTCTTCATGGTGCATTTTAATTCATGAATTAAATGACAAAGAATAGTTAGACAAAATTGCATGAGCATTGTTTTTAGATTTTTTTGTATTTTAAGTATTTGTATAATCCAATTCTGCTAAATGCAGACAGATTATACTTTTTTTTTTTTTTTTATAGGAATTGAATCCGTTTGAAACTGTAATTAAATCTTTAGAATTGCTTTTTTTCAGGGTAGTTTTTACAAGCTTGGATTTGGTTTCAGTGGGGGCAAGTTAAAGAAAAAAATTTCAAATATTATCATCCATGAAAAATTGATAAGATAAAAAATATAATACACAAAAACATATAGTTTCTATTTCAGAAAAAAAATATATATATATATATATAATAAAAGTGGTGAAAAGGTTTGGATTTAGGCTATTTTGATTAATTATAATAAATGGGTGTTAAGGTTAAAACATAGAGTACAACAATGTAATTACACTTAGTACTTACTCATGTTTGCATGCATTTGGTATTTACTACTTGTATTTCCCATGGGAAAGTAACCCATTTCATGGTTTGTAATAATTAATAGAAGTCTATAAAATCCTCCACTATGAAAAAAAAAAAAAAAAAAAAAAAAGGTGGTCATCTTATTTTTGTTTATCCGTTAGTCGCATTGAGCTTGACATTAAATTAATTCATTCGAATTGTTATAAAACATCCTAAACTTGTTATTATTAATGTAATACATGACAGATTCATTAATACAGTAAAACCTCTCTGTGGTCATAATGGTGGAACTAACTAATTTTATTACTATAAAGAAGTTATAACTTAATAGAGGTGTAGTTACAAAAAATTATTGTTTTGTATTTTATATATAATTCATGTTTTAGTAATATAATTAGAATTTCAATTCATGTTTTAGTAATACAATTAGGATTTCAATTTATTGTTTTAGTAGTATTAGGATTTTTTATTTACATTTCCTGATGTAGGAATATTACTTGAAACCAGAAAAAATAAGTGTCCTTGGAATTGTAAATGCAGTTGTTACATATTCAATTAATGTGAAGCCACAGACAATTGCCGATTGGTTTAAGCTTTACAAATTAATTAGGACCCTCGATGTTGATGAATTACAAGTTGCAAATGAAGTGGATGAAGAGAATCACAATCATTACATAATTGAATAGTCATATTTGACAACTTTAATACAATAATCAAATTGATATTAATGTCTTTCTCAGTTATTCAAATGAGTAATAAGTCATATATGATTTAACTAAAGAATAAATCATTGTGACAATTAGACAAGAAGATGAAAGAGATAATCTTGAAGATGATAGTACAGAAATACAAAATGTTTCATGCCAAGAAGTTCTAGACATGCTTGAAAAGTTAGAAATATTTAGCTTTAATAAGAAAGTGTTCATGCTAGCGAGTTATTGTGTACCCACAAGTTAAAAGATGTGATAATGACTTTAAAGCATAAATCATTGTCTCAAAAAACTTTAAATAAATATTTTTTTTTTTATCTTCAAATTTAATGTAACATAGTGTATATTTTTTGCAAGATACAGATAATTATTATTATAGAGAGGCAAGTTCCTTAAAACGAAACTTAGAAAAATTATAATTTATTACAATGTGGAGTTTATTTTTATTTTTAACTAGCCCAAATTGAAACCATAACTTTTTATGACTACACGAAAGTTATTCTCATATAGAGTATCACTATAGAGGGGTTCTACAGTACTTCAGAAGCGGCTTTATCTCTGATTATATTGTAATTGCGTGATATGCCTTCTTGTATGCATTTCTCACGCCTTTCAGTACTTCCGAAGTGGCTTTATCTCTGATTATATTGTAATTGCGTGATATGCCTTCTTGTATACAATCTGGTTTCATCTTATGCAGTATATGCTTCAGTGTTAACGTATTTTCCAATAGTGTGACCATTTCATTTGTTACACCAAATTGCGTTTGTAATTTAGTTGAAAACAATGAGAATATAATGAAACGTGTCATAAGTTCAAATTAACTTGATTTTTACTTAATTAATTTGGATTAAATTAACCTAATCAATAGATTTGATTAATACGTAGTCACTACAACGAATTAAATAATATAATCTCATGGATTCTCATCCTGGGTATAGATATAGTCAGTATGAGCAGTAAGGGCTCTTCTCATCACTAAGCACATTTCCTCTGAAGCTCCTTCGCAATCGATATGCTTCGCATTAGTATCCTATAAAAATCCCAAAACTATAAATAAATCAACATGATAAATACTTAGTATACAATAAACATTAAAAATTGACCAACCAATTGTGTTTTTGTTGGAGCATTGTTGGGAAAGGTCAATTCTAGAGGGGTAGCATTTGTTAGAGTCGAGATGTGTTACGATCAGAAGCAGAACTGCAAAACTGCAATCTTCGTCAATCAAAATTGATTGTTTTTTCAAGATCAAGAGGAGTGGCTGAGATTTACGACTTGCAGACTAATTCCTTGTATATTTGTAATAGCACTCACGTGTATTGTTTTAGGAGTGCCACTTGCCTTAGTCATGTTTAGAATTAGTATAAAAGGCACTCTGCCTTTACGTGTAAAGCATTGAAAATTTTTCCAAGATTATAATAAAAATTTGCAGATTCTACTTTTCTGTTTTTCTGTTATTTTTTCTATTTGGCTTCTTGGAAAGTTTTGCAACTTTCTTGCTTTTGATTCCAAGACTTCTTCATGAAATCAGAGCTCCTCCACTATTACTGACATGGATGATCTTGAAAACTTATTCAACTCTAAAAGCAAGATCAAGACGACAGAACTGGAACAATATGTCCATAGTAGTGGCAGATCCAGAAATTTTTGTTAGGGCAGGCCAAAATAAAAACTAATTACATATTAATATTTTTGTCCATTGATATTTTTGTTAGGGTGGGTCAAAATCCAAAAATTATATATATTAATATTTTTTAAAATAAAATTGACGCCCACCCAAATGTGGGCTGGATCCACCCCTGGTCCATAGTAATGATCAACTGAAGAACTTTCAACTTTCCAAGCTCCTTACCTACTGTTGTGGTGAAGTTAAGAGAAAAGAATCACAATTACTAAAGGTCTCAAGTACTACTAGCTCTCACGTCGTTTTAGCTCAAAGGCTTTATCATTGGTGAATGACTTTGTCCTAAACCTTTTGTGTTGAGTAAAGATGTTGAAACTGGAGATCTGGTGAGAAAGCCTAACCCTGACTATTTCTTATGGAAAAGAATTGATCAATTCCTTATGAGTTGGTTATACTCTTCAATTTCTAAATAAATGTTTGGTTATGTTGCAAAATTTTCAAGCCCCTTTGAAATCTGGAAAACCTTAGAAAATCATTTCATCACTAAATCAAAGGCTAGAACAATGCATCTTAGAAACTTACTGCAAAACACAAAGAAATAATCCTTAAGTATTAACGAATTTGTGCTTAAAATGAAAGGCTATGCTGATTCTCTTTCAGCCAGTGGAGTGATTTTGAGTGCTGAAGAATTAATAGCTTACATTTTAGATGGCTTAGGTTTTGAATATGATGCTGTATAAGTGCTTTTATCAGCTAGAGGAGATGATCTTACTCTTCAAGAAGCACAATTTTTACTCCATAAACATGAAATTAGACTAGACAGGTACAATAGTGCAAAAAGTCTGTATGCCCTGACGGCACAAAAACAAACCTTTGTTCCCCCTCATCATAATGTCAATTCGAGACAATTACCATATATCAACATAATTCAATATCCTGCATCTATGATAGCACCAATACCAACACCTTATACTCCACTAACACAGTATTATGTACTAACAATGCACTACACTTCATTAGCAATAGATTTTAATACCTCAACCAACACTTTTCCAACTCATAACTACACTCAAAACTCATCAGATCATATATCAGCTTCTCCTTGTTATCCTCATAATGCCTTAATGGTACAAGATGTAAGAAGGATCAATCCAAACTCTTGACGAGGAAGAGGCATAAACTTCTTTAAGCCTACATTTTTTTGTCAAGTGTGTGGAAAGCCTAGTCATACGGCTGTGCAGTGTTATCATAGGCTTGATTTGTCCTTCAATCATCCCCAAAACCAATCTCAACTACCTCAGCATTAGCAAGCTACTCAACAACAGTCCTTGCCATCAAATCAAACTAAATTGTCAGAACAAGCAAATCAAGTCTACTATTTGCAAAAAGATCCTGGTTCTGTAGATCGTTCAAAAGAAATCAGAACAACATTTATGCCTCAATCTAATTCATCACAACCACAGCAACATCAAATCTCTCAAAATGTAGCTCCAATGTCCTACTTTGCTCAGCCAATTTCAGTGGTAGATTCTCAATGGTGTCTTGATTCTGGAGCCACCAGCCACATCAATTAAATTGTTCAACGTCTTAATAATGGCAAAGCTTATGGTGGACCAAAAAAGTTACAAGTTGGAAATGGTTAGTGTCTCTCTATTACTCACATTGGTGACCTTTACTTTCCTACCTTATTATCTTCATATAAATTACTAAAGTGTTAGTTGTACCTCAAATTACAAAAAAATAAAAATAAAAAATTGATCAGCATATCAAAACTCACTCAAGACAATGCAATTAGTTTGAGTTCTTTGCTAACTTCTGTGTTATAAAGGACAAGGTGACACAAATAGTTCTGCTTGAAGGCAAACTTAGCAATGGATTTTATCAGTTGGCCCTGCACTCCTTTGTTTCTCGAAGCAACTCTGCAAGACCATCAGCATTTGATTTTGTCAATTCTGTTCCAAGAATAAATTCCTCTGCATATACAAATATTGTTTTTCCATTCAATAATTCAAGTCTTTAAAACTTGCATTTAACAAATATAGTTACTGCCATTAGTAAATCTAAACTAGTTGTATGGCGTATGAGGCTTGGCCACCCTCATTATAGGATCTTTCAAGCTGTTGTACATAATACACTAAATAAAAGGCTTACTGCTTCAGAATCAATATTGCAAAAATTTTCAACTTGTAAGTTTGGAAAATTGCATCAATAACCCTTCTCTCAATCTACAACAGTCGATACAAAGCCATTGGAAATAATCTTTGCTAGTTTATGGGGTCCTTCACTAGTTTTTTCAAATGAAGGATACAGGTATTACATAGTTTTTCTGGATGATTTAAGTTAGCAATCTTGGATATATCCATTAAAACAAAAGTTAGAAGCCTTTGATATCTTTAAACAATTCCATATGTCTGTAGAAAGATAATTTGAAACTCAACTAAAGTGCATTCAAACAAATTGGGAAGGTGAATTTCGATGCTTTTTACCTTACTTAAACTCCCATGGTATTAAATTCAAACATCCATGTCCTCATGTCCATCAACAAAATGGAAACGATGAGAGGAAGCATAGGCACATCACAGAAATTGGCTTAATCTTGCTAGCTCAGTCTTTAATGCCCTTTCAGTTCTGGTTGCATGCATTTCACACTGTTGTTTACTTGATAAATAAACTGCCAACTCCAGTTCTTTAGTACTTATCTCCTTTTGAGAAATTGCTTCACAAGGCTCCTAACTATAATTTGCTAAAGAGTTTACATTTCCAAGCATGTTGACTTTGATGAAACAAATTTTCCATCGAAAGATGTACAACTTACCATTTCAACTCCTCAGTAGCAACCAATAGAGCCACTTATGTACTCTTCCAATTGGCAATTTCCATGTGCCTTGCCTACTGATTCTTCTTCTTATTTTGTGATTCCTTCTATTGATTTTTTAACTATTGCTGTCAGTAATTCAGATTCGGTAACTAAGCTCTGGGATGGTAATCTAGCAACATCATCTTCAAACCAATCTCAGAGCGAGAATCTTGAAGATGAAGTCTCCGATAATGCTAAAACATCAGCAGAAAATTAATCTCCAAGGATGTATCAAATTGTGCACAATAATGCATCAACATCAATTTCTACTATTCACTTAGAAGTTCAACTTCCTCTGACTCAAATTTTATCAGGTCCACAACCCACATTACTAATGATCATCCTATGCTAACTAGATCCAAGACTACCAACAAGAGCAAGACAAATGCTCTAATTGTAGTAACATCTCCTACAGCAACATCTTCTGCAGTAACATCTACCAATGAACCTTTGAATATTCATGAAGCTTTGAGTTCTCCAGATTGGTTCTCAACCATGAAGCAGGAGCATGATGCTTTGCAAGTCAAAAACACCTAGACATTAGTTCCCTATGAGAGTCAGATGACTTTGGTTGATAACAAATGGGTGTTTCGTATCAAATAAAACATGGATGATATTATTCAGATGAAGGAACCGTGTCATGGCAAGCGCATAATTATTAAAAAAAAAAATTGCCATGGCCCCATCCTTTTTACCCAAGATCATGATTTCAACTTGATAATCAACATAAAATTGAATCAAAACCATACAAGGTTTAATATAATATCTTTGTTGGCGGCTCCTTCTCTGGATATCTCCGATTAATCACTATCAAACCAACATATGATTGAGTCCGTCAGTATCCATGCAAAGGTAGGCTTGAGATCACCCTAAGATTAATTGCTAGACTAATCTTAGAGCTTAAGGAAGGGAGGCAAAAATCAAGAGAATAAAATTCTCTTGGTGGCTAGGGTTTGGGCGTGTACTATTTGGGAGAGGGAGAAAAATTAATTTAATTTTACTCAAAAGAGTTCTCTCCAAAATCTCTTACTAATTAAAATTCATTGTCCCTTTATATAGGCAACCCCAAACAAGAATTCTACAAGGATTATGAATCCTTGATTTCCAATTCGGTTTGGTTTTATATTAGGGATAAGAATATCTCTTAAGATATTCTCCTAAATGTGAATTTTAATTAAATAAATATCATTTATTTAATTCCTATATATTAATAAATAAATAAATATATATATATATATATATATATATATATATATATATATATATATATATCATATTTAATTTTGGATTTTAATATAATTAATTAAATTAAATATATTACTTTATATTAATTAAAATTAATATGAATCTAATTTTGCCAAAATTCCTCCAATATAAATATTGGATAATGGTGTCAACCCTAGCAAAATTACAAAAGTATCCTTTTTGCCCATAATGACGAAAATGCCTTCGGACTCCCAAATTATCGAAACACCCTTTTCGGCCCAAGGGCAAGATTGTCCTTCCATTTCCATTCTTTGCTTAACTACCTTCTATGTGTGTGACCAAAAGGCTCTCTACTTTGCTGGCAGTGTCCCGATAACTAATTAGGTATCAGCCAATTAGTGTTTTCGTACACCAATCAAGATTGGCCTATAGCAAGGCATCATGATTCCCCAGTAAGCAAAGATTCAGCAATCCAACTTTCCTTGTCTATGGTATGGTTATCATGCAATTCGATTCATTTCATCATCTTATATCTCATCAAGGTTTGAGGTACAGAATTAGTGTCTACTCAAAACTATTTCCTTGACATGTTGTATATTCAGTTCTTAAATCTGGTGACCATATAAGACTAGATTCGAGCACCAACTCGACTCCACCGTGGCCACGACTATGTAGTCGTAGTTTTTTAACCAAATATCTCACCGAGATAGGGGCTCTTGTAACTAGGAGTGATGAATCCTTTGTTGATCCACGATAGCAATAGTGTACTTCACAATGTAACCAATCACCACCATTCTAGTAATCCCAAAGAGAGACGATGTTCAGTTGGTGTCAAATCACATCGATCTTTACACATAGTGCTCTGGTGATCTCAAGTCGAAGGACCACATGCACCACCATCCGTAAGAAGATATGCTCCATAGACACTGAGGTACCATCTTGTATGGAATCCTCTCATGAGTTAGTTCAGTGGACTTGCACAAGCAAGCACCCATGCGTTGCACCAAGTTGATGCTCGCAACCTCGACATGTGAGACCTATCACTATCTGTCGATAGGGTTGTTCAACGCGATGATAGTCTCTCCATATAATCTATGTCCTAGGTTAGATTTATACTATGACTATGGACAGTTTAAGAAGTGCCACCATTTTTGCTCATAGAGTTCTCACAATTAAGATTTATGACACTTAATAGTCTTGTCACTGTTTTCAATCTTTCTAAGGACATATACTATTTTCCTTACGCGCAATAAATATATACTATAGTATATTGCTTATAAAGAAGCTTTTGCCTTTTATTCATATAAATATGAGTTTACAAGAGCCACAAGGTTGGCTCTAGTGCACCTACCTAACATTAGAATTATACAGCTTGGTTAGCTGCTAAGGGGTTTCAACAAACTCCTAGAATCAGTTACTTTGAAACTTTTACTACAGTGGTTAAGCCTTGTACTATCCGAATTAACCTTGCATTGGATGTCCAACTCAATTGGAAAATTATAAAGATAACATCAATAATGCCTTCTTGAATGGAGATCTTACAGAAGTAGTTTACATGACAAAACCAGCTGGGTTTATTGATCCAAACAAGCCTACTCATGTATATAAGTTGAACAAGGCTTTGTATAGCCTTAAGCAGGCTCCTCGTGCCTGGTTTGAAAAACTTAACTGAGCTTTGTTAGACAAAAATTTCCAAAACTCTTCTTCAGATAGTAGCCTATTTATTCATCATTCTTCTACAAAAGTTGTTTATCTACTGGTATTAGTGGATGACATCTTAATTATAGGTAATGACTTCATTTACATTCAGCATTTAGTTAATGAATTACACAACTTTTGCCTTAAAAGACTTAGAGGAATTGAGTTATTTTCTTGGCTTTGAAGTGGTAAGAACTACTATTGGTATTCACTTAAATCAAACTAAGCATGCTGCTGATTTACTCAAAAAGTCAGAATATTTGATGCCAATGCTAGCTCAACTCCTATAGCTACAAACACCAAGTTAGTTAAAGATGATGGTGCTCTATTTGAAAATCCAACCTTATACAGAAGTGTTATTGGCAACCTACAGTATTTAACCATGACTCGACCAGACTTGTCCCTTGTTGTGAATGGACTAAGTCAATTCCTTCAAAGTCCATTTGTGTCTCATTGGGTTGCCTACAAAAGTGTCCTACATTATATTAAAGGTACTCTTGATGTTGGTCTCAAGTTTCAGCCCTCTCAAAACTTAGTGCTAGAAGGTTTTGCAAATGTAGATCTTAATGCTAGAAAGTCTGCTAGTGGCTTTTGTGTTTGTCTCTTTGGAAACTTAATCAGCTAGGTATCCCACAAACAAAAGGTTGTAGCATTAAGTTCTACAGAGGCTGAATATAGATCCCTTACTAAAGCTTCCACAGAACTTGTTTGGGTTCAACTATTGTTGTAAGAATTACAAGCCGTTGTTCCCACTCAATCAGTCTTGTGGTGTGATAACAAAAGTGCAAATGCACTTGCTGCAAACCCTATATTTCATGCTCACACTAAACACATCGAAATTGATGTGCATTATATTCGAGACTTGGTTCTTTCAAAAGAGCTAATTGTTTAGTATATTGCCTCTAAATTTCATATTAAAGACATACTTACCAAACCTTTACCTATCACATGATTTCAAATTCTATGTGATAAACTTCATCTGATCTCTCTTGTCAGTTTCAGGGAGGACATATATTCCACTGCTACCTCTCCTATGAGTTTCAAGGAGGACATTTTGTCCTCTCACTCTTCTTCTAGTCAACTATCAACCTACCTCTTCATCAACTAGTGCATCTTCAAGTCAAAACTGATTTATCAATAACAAGCGTGCTTAACAAAAACCAATCGCCTTAGTCTTTGCAAACTTTTGCAACCTACTACTGCTCGGTTTGAAGGAGGATGTTACGGTATCAAAGGTGTTGGAAGTGCTGCGTTGCAATTGATTGTTCTGCTTCAGATCATACAAGCTTTTGCAACCTATTGCTCAACTTGAGGGAGGATGTTACGATCAAAAGCAGAATTGTAGAACTATAGTCTTCATTAATCAAAATTGATTGTTTTTTCAAGATCAAGATGAGTGGCTGAGATTTACAACTTGCAAACTAATTCCTTGTATAATTGTAATAGCACTCACATTTATTGTTTTAGGAATGCCACTTGCTTCCACTTGCCTTAGTCATGTCTAGAATTAGTATAAAAAGGCACTCTGCCTTCATGTGTAAAGCATTGAAAATTTTTCCAAGATTAGAATAAAAATTTGCAAATTCTACTTTTTTGTTTTTCTGTTTGGCTTCCTGGAAAGATTTGCAACTTTCATGCTTTCGATTCTAGGACTTCTTCAAGATTACTACAAGGAGAAGTATCATGAAAAGGGTGGCAACCTTACCTTGAGCCATCTTTTGCTTTGGGGTGAATTAAGAGTGTTTTGAGATACAAAGGAAAAAGAATTTTGAGGTGAGCGTGTGAACTCTAAATTAGGATAATATATAGTTGAGAAAGAACAAAAGAATAGGATAGATTCAAGTTACACCAATGAACTAAAACCAAAAATACTTTGGGTGGCTTCTAATTAACACAAGGCGGAGCCAGAAAATGTATTCTAGGAGACCGAAATGTAATGGTATGTGAATGGAAGGGCCAAAGCATTAGGAATTACATGTATGGGGACCAAAATGTTAAGTTAAAAACTAAGGAGGCCAAAATAGAAATAAAAAAAATTTATCTTTATACTTTAATTTTTTATTTTTCTTTATTTTCACATGGTGGGGTTCTACAAGTAATCAATTTTCGCATCGCCGTAGAGTAAAGATGAAAAGAAAAAAAAAAAAAATACAGAATGATAGTTAATTAATAAGCTTTTATATCAATTAAAAAACATTAACATGAGAAAAAGTTTGAAGGTCAATACTAATTTAATGAAATAAAATAATAAAACAAAAGTAAACTCACTTTTAGGCTCATAATACCGATACCATTCATCTTATCCAATCATTTGTTTATTTAAATAAGGGATATATTGTTAAAATTAGCAATTAAAATTTGAGTGTAAAATATCGTTCTTTTTGTTTTTCCTATCTATTCATTATGAATATAACTTTTAAATATTTTTATTAAATACATTTTTCCACCTCAACTCAAAAATATATAATGACATTCAGGTTAACAACTTGTAAAATAATAAAGAATCGAATCTTATATGGAAGTATGCTTGAGTTATATGCTTTATATTTAGTTCTTAACATTGTTTTTGGTATTGTTGCTTTTTTAAGTTTAGTTTTGTTTGGGTATCCAAGCAACTTCATGTTTTGCAATCACTCCAAGTAACTTAATGTAAAAAAATTCCACCTTCTCTTTTCTATTTATGTCTTTATAAATTATCAGTCTCTCACGCAAACTCTATATCTTCTCTCTGTCTCTCTCCCTCGCCTCAGACTCTCAAGTAAGTAATCTAGCAGACAGACCAATTTTTTTTTTTTATTATTATTATTTAAAAAATCATGGGTTGCAATGATTGATCGAAAGTGTTTTTAATGTTTTTTGGATTGCAGGTGAAGTAATTTAATCTTTACATAATGGATGGAAGTGCGATGGATGTTGTGATAAATGATGATGCGAAGCTCCCTTCCCTATCCAGTGGAAAACAGTCTGTGGCCAGTGGAGAGCGGACTGTGGTTTTAGTTGGGCGTACTGGCAATGGAAAAAGTGCCACCGGGAATAGCATTCTTGGAAGAAGGGCTTTTAAGTCCAGGGCTAGTTCATCTGGTGTTACTAAAACTACTGAATTGCAGAGAACTGAACTCAAAGATGGCCAGATCATTAATGTTATTGATACTCCTGGTATGGTAACTTGGATTTGACTGTAAAGTTTACAACTTTTATCTTGTATTTGAAATTTGTTCATCAAATAAACTAATGTGGTAAGTCATTGCAGGACTCTTTGATTTTTCTGCCGAATCTGAATTTGTTGGGAAAGAAATTGTCAAATGTATTAAATTGGCCAAGGATGGTATCCATGCAATCCTTGTAGTTTTCTCAGTGACAAACCGTTTTTCACAAGAAGAACAAGCTGCAATACTTACCTTGCAGTCCTTGTTTGGAAGAAAAATTGTAGACTACATGATTGTAGTCTTCACCGGTGGAGATGAACTTGAAGAAAATGAGGAAACATTGGAAGAGTACTTGGGTCGCGAATGTCCAGATCCTTTAAAGGTTTCCATTTTAACTTAAGTTTGGTTTATTAGCCGTGTTGTTTATTTTCTTAAAGGTCTTTGTTTTGACTGATTTTATTTGTGAAGTTCTAGAATCCTCTGAGGTTGGAACTCCCTGGACTATTATGGATCTATAACTTTATATAGGATTTAGCAATCCACTCTTGTCATTGAATCTATATTTTCTATAAATTGACTGGTTTGCTGGCAAGGGACCAGTATTTGCTACATAATTGCAGTTAGTGTTACAAGACAAAACTTTCTTTAAAGCCCGTATGATTGGTTTTTATTCCTTCTTTTCTTTCAGTTGTGAGCACATTTAATATTGTTTTTAAACTATTTTGTGTGGTTAGCACATTTATGCTAGGCTGAACATCTTCAAGCTTTACGATTCTGAAAATGTTCGTTAATCCTGAAAAAAGGTTAATATAAGCTATTTTTCACATTTATATTAACATTGTTTCAGAATATTCTTACTTTGTGTGAAAATCGGCGAGCGCTTTTTGATAACAAGACTAAGGATGAAACCAAAAGAGCTAAATAAGTTGGAGAGCTTCTCTCCCTTGTTAACAGGGTCATAGCGCAGAATGGTGGACAACCATACACAAATGAAATATTTGCTGAAGTGAAGGTGAGTTTGTTCACAATTTTTTTTTTTTTTTTTTTTTTTTTTTACTCATACAGTTCACATTAAATATGTTGTGAAAAGTCTTTATTTGATATACAAAAGGGGGCTATGAAACATCACGAACAAGTGGAGGTTGATTCCCTAAAGGGATATTCAAAAAGAGAAATTACAGAGCTGAAGGCGGAAATAAAAAGATCATATGAAGATCAACTCAAAAAATTAGTGAGATGGTAATTTTGTTGATCTCTCTTCATTTACTGATTTGTCATGTGTATCTGTAGTCAGATATTCTAAGTTGTATAATTACAAGATGGTAAAGGTGTAATTGTGGGCTTTCTCTGTACTTATGGAGAATACCGCCCCTAGAAAGATTAAATTTCTTATACAACTCTTAAGAGGCTTTAACTAGCCATTTCATTGAAGAAAACTCTTTTATAAAGCCATATTTTCACATATTCTGATTTAATGACTACAACTAGTTGAATTTTTCATGAAGGTTTTGTAGATATTCTTTTGCATTCTGGCTTTCAATGAATTAAGAAGCAATAAAGTACCTGCGGTAGTTTGCTCATGTTGAATTTTTTATCTTTATTGTAAAGCATTTTTGTACTGTACTTCCTGTTTTATTACTATTATTTCCCCTTTCCGCTAGTCTAAAATTATAGCACGCCTTGGAATGATCTTGGTAATTAATGAGATCCTATGCAAACATATATTCTTATATGATTAACAATTGTTGTAGGGTTTCAGGGGTCCTCCAACTACATCAAATTTAGGGATGCCATTTTACTTGGGAATGGTCTCCAGTTGATAAATTTGTCAATGTTTTAGCTAATGTCTTATCTTTTTCATTCATCAATAATATCGAGCAGTATTTGTATTGTATTGTTATTTAAGGGCTTAATGGTCCACGTTGATGTTTTTAATAGCTTGAGTTGAAGCTCATAGAGGCAACTAGAAAGCTTGAAAAGCAATTGATGGAGGAGCAAGCTGCCCGATTAAAGTTAGAATTGGACGCACAAGACGCTCAAGGGAAATCAAACGAGGAAATTCGTAGGCTTAATGAGAATCTTCATAGAACGAATATGGAGAATAAGCGTCTCCGTGAGAGACTAGAAAAGTGTCCTATTCTTTGAACAATCTCAATCATCACAGTATGTACAGCGGCATGAAGAACACCTAAGATTGTTTTTTCTTACCCTGCAGTATAATATATTCATATATAAATCTATTATATCTTTTATTCTCTATCATGTAAATTTTCATGGTACTAGGTTGAATTGCAATTGAAACTTATACTAATCTTATCCGCCCGATATATTGTTATACAATAAAGTCAAAAGTACAAAGTCTATGACATGTACCATGTGGGCCACGGTACTAATCCCCAAAACTAGAAATAAAAAATTTCAAAACCAAAATTTCCCGAAAAATTGGATAACCCTTCATATTCTCTCCCAACCCAAACCATCAAAATTTCTGATTCCCCTGATCAAATCTCTCTCTATCAAAATTCCAACCGACCAACACCAACAGCCCCGTCCAAACTGATATTTTGATCGACGAAATTTTTTTTTTTTTTTTTTAGGTTGAAGATTATGCTACTATTTTTACTATTTGTGGTGGTATTCAAATTAAATCCCAAAAGGTATATTTAATCTCATTTTCCTCTTTGATTTACTGTTTAGTGACTCTGGAACTGATATTTATTCTCTTTGGAAGAGGGATTTTGTTTTGGCTTCGGTGAATTTGAAGAGGAAGTTGCTGTGCAAAATGCAATAGAGGTGTGTATCAGCTTTTGCTGCTGTGACTTGTTTCTTGTTATCCATTTGTATACTGTATCTTGAGGATATGGTTTTAATGAAATTCATAGATTTTGTTCCACCATGGATGAAAACAAAACAGATTATCTGTGAGTTCCTTTTTGTCTATTTATGATGTTCACCTCTAGTTTTTGTATTTTATATATATTCTAAACTTTGATGCTATTTTTTGATGTCATAACTGAAAGTTTAAGACTTTAACATGTTCTTGTTAAAACTTAAGCGAATAGGTTAACTTGTTCATTTGTCCGTTATGTGTTGGTTTAATGATCATTAATATAAACAAATCATCCATAGCAAAATATAAAGAAAACAACACATTTTTACATGGTTCTACAACTTGTCTACATCCATGGGACCAAGTCTAAAGGAAGCTAACCCACTATGATAAACTTTTTGTGTTCAAATACAAAGTTAAAAATAAGCACGAGTTTAAAAACAAAACAAAGTGTAACCAAAGTATTTATAAGTCTACTTAAGTATATGAAACCTGATTCAAAACTAATAAAACCTCAAGGAATATGAATAGAACTTTCAGAGGTATATTCAGGCTTGAAATGAAATGCATTGGAGAAGACGAATATAAAGAAACTTGCTCACCAATGCAAGGGGACAGCCAGCCAAAAAGCATTTTACATGTTTAGCCATTTTGGGAAAGTTTTCACCAAACTTTCTAGGAACCTCTATAAAGCAAAATGAATTTTCTAGTACACCTAATGAGCTAATTACACATGTACATGGACCACTTACACATGTCTCAGATAAGGATAAAATCTTAACATCAAATGGAGATGTAACATGTGTTCATAGAATCTGGCTTTCAATTTTTTCTAAATTTAATAAACATGTTTCAAATTAGAAGATTAAATTCCTAGATTTTGATGTGGGTTTTTATTTAATATTGCTTATGTTGAGGTATAGGTTAATTCGTTGTTGTTTTAAGTTGGGTTTGATAAATTTTGCTTAGTTATTGAGTTAATTTTTGAATGAGTTTAAAGAATTGATGAAACCCTCAACTGTAGAGATTTAAGGATTTGATTTAATTTTAATATATTGGTTAATTGCTTGATCTTTAGAGGATTTGATGAATTTTCATGGTTTATGAGTTGAATTTTATTGGGTTAGTACAAATGGTTTGGAAAGTCTAAATTTTAAGATTTAGAACTTTAATTTATAGTTGATATTTTGACCCCACTGACTAAAAGTCTCCCTGATCATATATCTAATATTTTCTAATTGTTGAGTGCTGTGAATGTGTTATATTCTCATTAATTGCTTGTTTCTCGGAAGATACAGTTCGAGAATTTCTTTATGATATTTTCTTCTATTTAAACATGACAGCAATTGTTCTGCTTGGTTTTGAATTTACAATAAACTATTTTCCTTTGCTTGGGATTGTTTTGTACTTGGTGAAATTTTTTGTTCGTCGAGTGTATTGATGATGTTAAGCTTACTAGTGGCTACAGAATTTAACTTTACCCTGTTGCAGTTTCTGTCTACCCCTTGGCATTCATATTGTGTTAAAACAGCAATCAAGGCGTGCACATTTGAGATGTACATTGGATGAAGTAGTTGATAATTTCAAACCTTCATTCTCCATGCTGAAACTGAAGCTTCTTCCAATAAGTATACACCATTGGGGAAAGCTTTACCAATAGAAAAAAAAAAAAAAAAAAAAGCCCACTGTTTTCCTCTATTATGTTTTCACAAAGGCCTCACAAATTTCTCCCATCCACATCTTTGGTTATTAAATTATCCAGTCCATTTTTGAACATCATAATGGTACTTTTGCCTTTTGCAATGACCGGAACTACTCTCTAAATTACAAGATGGGAAAATTTTACTAGTTAAACTACTATATTTTCCTATTCTAATAACTGGAATATTGGTAATCAAAGGCAAATTAAAATGGTATGTGCTATACCTCAATGCACACACATATTCATGAACAACAACTGGTAAATCATTTATGATGCATATTCTTTCCTTCAAATTTTTAAGAAATTTGTCTTTTTTTAATTGCTTGTGTTTCGGAGGAAGACGCAATTCCAGGATTCAGATTTCTATATGATATATTCTCCTGCTTGAACGAGATAGTAACCATTCTGCTTGGTTGTGAATTTATATAAGTTCTTACCTTTCTCTTGGGATTGTCTCATTCTCGGTGAATTTTTTTTATTTTGTTGAGTGTATTGATAATGTGAAGCTTGCTAGTGGTTACAGCCTGCAGAATTTAACTTCACCTCAGTACAGTTCACCAAGCCCTTGGTATAAGATCACTGTGTTAAACATTAGGCTGTTTTGATCACCAATGACTCATGGAGGTAAGATGAATAGAAGGAAGAATATGGGGAAACACCAAGGCATGCGGCTGATTCAACGTTAGAGCATCATGGGTTGCTTTTGATTCAATAACTCAAGAGTTAACTATTTTATTCATCAAAATGTAGTTAAAATGCCTGCCACAAATAGCTACACCAAATCTTGCTAAAATTAAAAGAGAACTGGGTTTTCAACAACAGTTGAAACCAAGTAACTGTGCTCTTTAATGAGCAAGAAAGAGATTTAAAGAATTTTATGTTTCATTAATCACAACCTAACATATTGCTAAAATTAAACAAAGATAATAATTCATAAATATTCTTCAATTAGATAGATCGATATATATATGTAACGTTAGCTCGAGTGATTTATGCATCTATCCACAATTAATGTCCCATCAAACAGAAGCGGTTTGCACATGTATACATAATTTATCTCCTCTCAAACACAAGTGATTTGCGCATGAATAGATAATTTATCTCCCGTCAAACACAATCAAATACCATTATTACAGTAAAACAAAGTTGATGACCTTAATTATGAAAATTATTATCTAGGGTAAACTTTTTTAAAGTACACACACAATATATATATATATAAAGGATAATTTGAGGAAAGATCTCCTAACTTTGAAAATGTATTGATAAAATCTGAGCCAAATCAAATTTGAACATTTCATTGACCCACCAGTCACAGATATTGAATTAGAAGATTGATATATTATAGAAAATTCAAAATATTTATATCCCTATGATAATTTGTTTGATGAGCAAGTTATATCAAATAACGACATCACGCTTTTGCCTTTGGAAAATTCAGTGTGAGGCTTTTCCAAGTAGGAGTGTTTTAGGAGAATGTGGGATCTCAATCCTCTTTTGGATTGTCCTTACACTTAGATTCTCTATTTAGTTATGATTTTACTTCCTTATTTTGAGAATATCTTTAAGATTGTTTGTTTGGTGGGCAAGTTATTTATGTTATTTGATATGGTCAAATTCTAGGTTAGATCAAGTTGAAATTGTCGAAACCTTTGAGTGAGTAGGAGACCAGGTTCTACCTATAAAATAACCTTGGAGATCTTACCATAAGCATTGAGTTAATAAGGTAAAAATACACAGATCAAGAAAGAGTTCAGTTGAATTGACAGATGGGTTCTGTGTTGCGTTCAGAAAATGTTCGTCCTCATGCAATTTGTGTTCCATTCACAGGTGAACGCCACGTACTTCTGATGCTTAAACTAGCAAAACTTTTCCACATCACCTTTGTAAACACAGAGTTTATCCATAGTGTTCTACTAAGAACCCAAGGCCCTGACTCTCTCAATGGCTTCTCCACTTTCCGTTTCGAGACCATCCCGATGGCATCCCTCCTTTTGATATTCAGTCTAAACTTAACGTTGCCTCTCTCTGTGCTTCAATAAAGAAATCTTGCTTGGCTCCCTTTAAAGATCTTTTATCTCAACTCAACAACACATCTAAGTCAAACGTTCCTCCAGTCACTTGCATAGTATCTGATTACATTATGAGCTTCACTCTTAAAGTTGTTCAAGAGTTAAATATTCCCAACGTTCTTTTATGGACAGCCAGGCTTGTGGCTTCATGGGTTACAGGCATTTTTGAAATTTAAAGTGTTGTAATTCCAGTCTCACTAATCCTAATCAACTTCCAACACAATCAATCAAAGAACGCAAAAAGAAACAGATCAACACACAGTATTTACCGTGGTTTACTTGTTCAAAATTGAACAAGCTATGTCCACGTTGAGCTCCAAAATATGGATGCTCGCTACACTAATATTAGTATCACCAACGATTACAATACACCAATCGATCTCCCCTTACAACATTCACTATCAAGAACTACTCAGACTTCAACCCAATACCTGTAAATCTACAACCCAAACAGAGAATTCCAAACCTGATTCTCAATACCACAAAGAAACACAACTTTAATGGACGGATTAACTACAGATTTACACACAGAGAGAGAAGCCCTATTCTTGAACCCTAACGAAGAAATTTGGGGAAGCTTTTGATTGAGAGAAAGAGATTGTCTATCGAGAAAGAGAGAGACTGCAGCTTTTATAGGTTTGACCAGTCTTCAGTTTTCATCCGTTAGATTACTTAAAAACCAATTATCAAGATGCAGAGTGAATTTAAGCCAATACGACAGCGTATAAGGCTTCACATATAACAATCTCCACCTTGAAGCCTTATTCTTTCCTCGGACAGTAACATACAGGTGCAGCAAGCTTCTCACATACTCCTTCTCAGCTCTATGAAATCAGTTGATGTGAAGGAGGTTCACGCAGTGCTTGAACTTTGCAGAAGTTACAACTTTTGTTTCCGTATCAATTGGGTTCTCTTTAGTTGGTATTTTCAGTAGATTCAGATTCTCTTTTGTGATTTGGTCTCGAACAAAGTGGTACTTCACATCCACATGCTTTGTCCTCTCATGATATATAGGGTTCTTGCTTAGATGAATGGCAATTTGACTGTCAGAGTACACAGTCACAAGTCCATCCATCAAACTTGCCTCTTTCAAGATCCCTTATATCTATATTATTTCCTTGAATGCATCGATCCACGCCACATACTTCCTGTGCAGGGACGGTGGCAACCAATGGTTGGAGTTGTGATTTCCAACTGATGTAGTTTCCTCCTAGGTGAAGTAGTAGGTTGTAGTGGATTTCCTTGAGCCTCAATTACCTGCCCTTTGAGTAAAGCCCTTTGCCACCAGTCTAGCTTTGAATCTTGGAGGATTTGAGCTTGTTATGCCTTCCTTTAATTTGTAGAGCCATTTGCAGTCTACCAGTTTTTGGCCAGCTGGTTTTGGGACCAGGGACCAAGGACTAGGGACCAGGTTCTATTTTGTTTTAGGGACATCATTTCCTCCTTCATGGCTTCCAGCCATTTGTTTCTGTCTTTGGAGCTCATAGCTTCTTGGTAGGTTTTAGATTCAGACCTTAGTGTCTCTACCCTAGCAACAAGGGCAGTGTAGATTAAATTAGCATAGCTATACCTGTTAGGGGGCCTTATCTCCCTTCTAACTCTGTCTCTTTGTAATATCCCACTTGAGGTACGTATTTAAGATTTGTTGTATCAGTTAAAAGTTTATCGTTTTAACTTAAATTGAGTTTGTATGTTGAGTTGGTTGAATTGTTGCCTTGAAATGGGTTGAGTTTTGGTGAAGTTGGAAATTTAAACTTCGCCGGGGCGACGAAGAAACTTCGTCGCGGCGAGGAGGAGAAGTGGCATTACGGGTAGGTTCTGCCTTATTTCGCCGACGATTTAAAATGCCCCTTGCCGCGGCGAAGAGCCTAAAACAAAGATTCTTGAGTTTTCTAGAGAATTCTTCTTTTGGGACACAATGACCATTCTACCCCTAATTAGTAGGAAAAGTGGGGAGTAAAATGAAAGGAAATTTAGTAGAGATTGTGTTTAGATGGGGGTGTAATTGTAAAGAATCAAAGGATATAGATGAAATTTTCAAGAAAGGACAAGGGCAAAATGGGAAATGAAGCTTATAATATGAACTAAAAAGAGTAAAGTGTAGAGAAAGCCCTTATTCATCTTCATTCCACCGCCTCTTCCATTGCCCATATTCTCTCAATTTCTCCACCCAATTTTCCAAGATTTCTAAGGTTTTTAAGAGGGGTTTTGAGTAAAGATTTCATCTAAAGCTTTCTAAGGTAAGAATTCATGCTTTAGATGTGAGTTTTCTTGTATTTATAGTGAAGTCTTATTGTGTTGTTGCTGTCCTTGTGGTTGTTTTGAGTTATAGAGAAGAGACAAGTCCACAAAGGGAAGGAAAAGTGCTAAAGAAGCCATCTTTGCACAAGGTAAGTAAATCCAACCAAGTTGAGTTATGACTAAGCTTTGAGTAGAGACTTATTTTAATTATGTATGTATATGGTATACCTACTGAAAATTGAGATGAGATGTGTGCTTAGTCTTAGTAGTTGGGTATGATTATATATGAGAAGTGTTGTTGATATGTGTATTGAGAATGGAGTTTGAGATGAAGTTTGAGGGATGTTATGTGAAGCTTTTTGGGAGTGCTTTTCTTGACAGGGATTATGAGTAATTGAGGGAGTTTTTCCCCAATTTGGATGGCTAGAAAAATGAAGTTTAGTAGTAATTTTCGTAGGGTGTTTATATGCACATGAGATGTTTGAGGAAATGCCTAAGTGAAATCTGCCCTATCACTGCTGTAACTTTCTGAGTAATTTTTTAGTATCTTACGGTTCGAACTGGGCTGAGACCAAAACAGAGAAGTTGTATCCCTGTTTCTTCTCTTTGAAACGAGACCAGAACCGTAGTAATCCGAGGTGTATAGCATAAGTTATGGCCATTTTAGTGTGACTGGTGCAGAATGACTGTTTTGAGGAAATCTTGTAGTTGGCATTTCATTAGTGCATTAGGGAGCATGAGATAGCTCTACACCTTTGTTTATACACTTGAGGAGTAGCTTGAGATTTAGTATAAAATGTGAGTATAAGTTCTTTAACAGTTAAGAGAATAGAGTAGGTTGTGCGATGGGGAACCCGTGAGTAATGGGTAGAGTGTTCCCGCATGTACGCCGCAATGAGAGCGCGACATGAGTATCAGATAGAGAAGTGGTGTAGCCCGTGAGAGTGCATGCGGATGAGGGCTATACCCAGTACCCGAGAGAGAGATTATATACTCACATGGCCAAGGGTTCCGAATCCATGCATAACCGAGTCCGATCGGCTAGAGTGAATAGAGGTCACGTAGAGCGGGAGTGAGTCTCGGCCGTGCCCCCGGTGAGATGGGGTCGTGATTTATGAAAGAGTTATGAGAAAAGAGTTTCTAAGAGAAAGAGAAAGAGGAAAAGAAAGACGTACCCAAAGAGTTATTGAACAGGGAGTTGTAAGGAAAGAATTAGAGATAGAGAGTTACGGGGCTAGTATGAGTAGAGGATTTACTTACTGAGCATTGTTTAGTGCTCACCCCGTTGTTTTCCTATGTTTTGCAGGACCTAGGTGAGGACACTGTCGGATGGATGTCGGCGTGCGAGAAGGAGTGGTTACTGTCACGATGTTTTTTGATGACTTTTGTTTATGTTATACATTTTGTGTAAAAATGTATATGTTTGTAAAGAGTATGTATATATGTTTAATAAAAGAAAATTTTGGGCCCAATTTCTTTATGTTAATTTATATGTATTTCATTATGATCTTTTGAGTATTAGTGGCTATTACACTCTCGCTAACTGGTATTCTGCCAGGTTATCATTCTGGACTTCATCACTATTTTTAGGCTGTTCCTCTTCTTCATCTTGGTCCCTATTGTTTGGCAGTGTGGGACTTTGTGGGACTTTGTGGTTCAGTGGCTTTAGGTTGTTCAGAATGTTCTGACAGGCTTGGTGGCTCCACCTCAAATTGAGATCTCTCCATTTGATCAAGCATTTCAAGATCTGTCCTTGGCTTACCTGCATTGTCATTAGAAACCTTGCAAGGAAACATGGTCTCATTAAAGACTACATCCCGACTAATTATAACCTTAATCCCTGGTGCATCCCTCTCCCACAACCTGTAGCCTTTGGTCCCTTCTTGATACCCTAAAAAGACACATTTAAAAGACCTAGGCTGTAACTTACCCTCTCTAGTGTATGCATATGCTGCACACCCAAAGACCTTTAGGTGGTTGAGATTTGGTCTCCTTCTTGACCATCTCTCTTCTAGACACTTAAAGCCTATTGAACTTGATGGGCTCATATTAATCAAATAGGCTACAGTGGTTAGAGCTTCTCCCCATAAAGTTTTGGGCAAACCAGCAATAAAAAGAAGGCACATTACCCTTTCTAGGAGAGTTATGTTCATCCTCTCTGCAACCCCATTCTGTTGTGGGATTGCCCTAACAGTCCTATGCCTTAATACCCCTTGATTGACACAGTAACTATCGAATTCTAGGTTACAAAACTCCAACCCATTATCTGTCCTAAGTGTTTTGACTCTTCTGTCTAACTGGGTTTCAACCAGATTTTTCCATCCTTTGAACTTAGTGAAGGCTTCGTCCTTAGTCTTGGAAGGTATACCCATACCTTCCTACTATAGTCGTCAACAATAGAGAGGAAGTACATGTTCCTTTCATGTGACTTGACCTTTTATAGGCCCCAAAGATCAGCATGTACATAGTCTAAGCAATTTTCAACGAGGTGAGTTCCTTTGTGGAAACTCATCCTATATTGTTTCCCAAGGATACATGTTTCACAGAAATTTAAAGCAGACACAAGATCATTACCAAAATAACCCTGCTGTTTCAATGCATTCATACCATTTTGGCCTATATGGCCCAATCTCAAATGCCATTTCTCTGCAGCAGATACATTAGTTGAAAGTAAGGTAGAATTAAGTACATCATGATAGTATTGCCCACACAAGATATAAAGACCATTCTTCTTAACACTCTTAATCAACACATTCCCATTTTTGTACACTTCTAGCCAGCCATTTTGTGCTTTACAGGAACAACCAGATTCATCTAAGGTTCCAAGTGAAATTCAGTTACGTTTCAGTTCGGGTATATACATAACCCTAGTGAGCAGAACTAACTTACCATTATTCAGCCTAATGGTTATGTCACCTATTCTTTGAACCTCACAAGAGTGATTATTGCAAAATATTGTTTCTTGTTCCCCAGTTTTAAGTCTTTGAAACCAATTTCTGGTTGGACTCATGTGGAAGGTACAACCTGAGTCTAGCACCCACTCATTACTTCTAGATGTATTGGAAATAGTAAGAGCTTCAGATATTTCTATGTTACTACTTGTGCTAGCTAGATTGGTTTCTGTACTGGCCTATTTGTTCTTTTTAATCCATTCATAACAATTCTTCTTAAGGTGCCCTGTTTTGTTACAGAAAAAACATTTCCTAGATTCACCCTTAGATTTCTCATTACCATTACTAGTCTTTCTATTTTTAGAGCCTACATGTGTCTGAGAGTTCTTTCCAGATTCTTTACTAGATTGTCCAATATCGAATTTCCCTATCACAAACAGATTACTACCATTACGTTTTTGAATCTTTAATTCTAATTCCCTAGATTTTAACCCAGAAACTATTAGCTCCACACTAGGTACAGTTCCACTATCCTAAAGGGCATTCTTTACCACTAAGTATTCCTCTAGTAAGGAATTCAACAGGATCATGGCTAGGCTGGAGTCTCCTGGTTCTTGGTCAGTACCTTTTCAGGTTAGGGTCATTTTTAGGAATTCATCCAAATTTTCATCTAAAGATTTTGCTAAGTCCATTTTATAAGAAAACAAAGCACCTTTTAGAAAAGCTAAATTAGGGGCCGACTTAAGAGCATATAAAGATTCGAGTTTACCCTAGAGTGGAATTGGAGATTCCACGCCATCCACCTTCCAAAGCACGGTGTTGGACAGGTTCATGATGATCAAGTTATACGCTTCTTCGTCCACCTCTGCCTTCTTCTTTAGCTTTTCTTCCGGCCATTTGGTGACATCTTTCTTCAGTGCAATTCCCATCTTGTTGTGGGATAAGAAGGTCTTCATCTTTTTTTTCCACATGTTGAAATCTATCTTCCCATCATATTGGGAGATTTCCATGCGCATGATGCTTATAATTTGAGTTCAGAGGCAAACCCTAAGAAATCAAAATTGTGTTCTATGGACTCGAATTACTGAGGATTTTAGGGGATTCTGGCTATGTTTGGAACTCCAGGACTCTTGAAACTAATTAATCGAAAAAAAGCCCCAAAAATTTTGAAACCCTAGAATTTCAATTTGTTTTGGAGAAACCCTAAACTCGGCTCTGATACCACTGTTGTAATTCCAGCCTCACTAATCCTAATCAACTTCCAACACAATCAATCAAAGAACGCAAAAAGAAACAGATCAACACACAGTATTTATTGTGGTTCACTTGTTCAAAATTGAACAAGCTACGTCCACGTTGAGCTCCAGAATATAGATGCTCGCTGCACTAATATTAGTATCACCAACGATTACAATACACCAATCAATCTTCCCTTACAACCTTCACTATCAAGAACTACTCAAACTTCAACCCAATACCTGTAAATCTACAACCCAAACAGAGAACTCCAAACCTGATTCTTAACACCACAAAGAAACACAACTTTAATGGACAGATTAACTACAGATTTACACACACACAAAGAAGCCTTATTCTTGAACCCTAACGAAGAAATTTGGGGAAGCTTTCGATTGAGAGAGAGGATGTCTATCGAGAAAGAGAGAGACTGTAGCTTTTATAGGTTTGACCAGTCTTTAGTTTTCATCCGTTAGATTACTTAAAAACCAACGGTCAAGATACAGAGTGAATTTAAGCCAATAAAACAGCGTATAAGGCTTCACATATAACATAAAGAAAAAGGTTTGTTCCCTCTCAAAGGTAATAACCTATAATATTTCTTTCATTGTTTGTAGTTTGAAAAAATTTTGCACTGATTTTACCTTTTCTTTTTTATTTGTAGATCCCAGTTATTTGACAAATGGATTTTTGGATACTGCAATTGATTGGATACCCGGGATGGAAGGCATTAGATTAAAGGACCTGCCAACTTTATTCAGATCTACTAATGTGAATGATAATAGTGGTAAATATCTGCATGGATGGAATGGAGAATGCTTCTAACACATCTGCAATCATTTTCAATACCTTTGATGATTTAGAGCATGAGATTTTGGAAGCACTTTCTTCCATTTTTCTGGGTATCTACAATATCGGTCCACTTCAGCATCTTCTGAATCAGGAGCCAAATGATAAAGCTCTTAGTTTCATAGGATTAAACTACTAGGTAGAAGAACCAAGATGAACAGAGTGGCTCAATTCAAAGGAACCAAACTCTGTCATTTATGTTAACTTTGGGAGTGTGACTACCATGACAAAACATCAACTTGTTGAATTTGCTTGGGGTCTTGCAAATAGCAAGAAGACCTTTTTGTGGGTAATTAGGTCGATATGGTGGAGGGTGAATCAGCAGTTCTTCTTCAGGATTTTATTATAGAAACCAAAGAAAGGGGTTTCTTGGCAAGTTGGTTTTGCCAAGAAGAAGTTATAACTCACCCAGCGATTGGAGGGTATCTAATGCACTGTGGTTGGAATTCTACGATGGAAAGTTTGTGTGGTGGTGTGCCTATGATATGTTGGCCATTCTTTTCTGAACAGCAGACTAATTGTTGGTTTTCAAGTACTAAGTTAGATGTTGGCATGGAATTAGAATCTGATGCTAATAGATTTGAAATTGAAAGAATTTTGAGAGAATTGATGGATGGAGAAAAGGGCAAACAGATGAAGAAGAAAGCAATGGAATGGAAACTATTGGCAGATAAGGCAACTACAGCTCCTAATGGATCGTCTTACAAGAATTTTGAGCAAGTGATTAACAACGCTCTTTCAAAATCTAGAAATAATTATGAAGATTGATATATTTTGTTACCAATAAATTTGCGACGTAGCACAACCTAATGTTATCGGGGCCATGCTATGGAAGTCTTTTTTTTTTTTTTTTGGATAAGACATCGTTTCGCGTCATGCTATGTAAGTCCCTCACATATGATCTTTTTTTTTTTTTTTTTAACTAAGTTTTCTAACCATTTTAAATTCAATACCCGTTTTAGTTGATAGATTATTATTTATTTCATATTATGCAATCCATTTTTAGGATTTTAATTATAAATTTTATTATTTAACTGTGGTATGGTTTGAGTATGGACGGAGGCGTTTACACACTTCAGATAGGCATGGATTACCCAAAAAAAAAAAATCATAAATGCAATACTACGTCCAAACATAGAGACATTTGAGTCATAAAGTTAGCTATTCAGGACGCATTTAATATTCAGAGTTTGACAAACATAAACTAAAACTGGAGAGCCTAACAGCATACCTGGTCTTTTCTAGGTAACTAATTAAGGACAAAATTATATATATAATAAAGCAACAAATACTATTCCTAAGGGTAAAAAACAGTGTCCCTGTTTCCTAAACAAAATAAATTATAGTGTCCCTATGCCTGTCTACCCTTTCCATTTTATTGCCTCTTGACTCTTGGATGTCCATTTTCCGTTTTATTATTCATAGTGAAGTGTTGAGAGACAAGGAAGAAACCTCTCAAACAGTCAAACTTTTCATTTCCCGAGTCTTTTTCTTCTTTTCCCAAACTCTCCTAATTTCTCTTTCATTTTTTATTTATCTAAAGAGTCGTACAATTTCTTCCAGTTGGCAATAAGTTGAGAGTTGCATTGAGAACACACCTTCACCAATCAAAAAACTAGTTCTCTATTTTGCCCATGCAAGAACTTAGTAAGCTAGAGAGTGGTTGTGATAGAATTCATAGGGAAAGGATGAACCTCTGTTTATATAATGGGCTAAGATAGTTTGAGTCCTTGTAGAATTCGGATTTCACATAGTATCAGGAGTTTGAGTTAACAGGAAACTCATAGTACTAGTCTAAGTAAGACTAGGAGTACTAGTTCATGTAAGACTATGAGTCTTTTATGAACTATGATTCGTATGGGACTTAAATCCTATTGTTGAATGAGTATAGTCTGGTGGGCTAGAGTCTAGGTTAACCTAACCCGTAAAGTGGTCCAACTTATGGAGCAGCCCAGAATGTAGGTTGGCCCAATTCGTAAGCTAGCTTTAATCGTAGAGTGATCCAACTCGTAAAATAGCCCAACTCGTGGAGCAAGCTAACTCCTAGTGTGGACCAGCTCATAGAGTGGGCTGGCCCATAGAATGGTTCTTCTTACATAATAGGCTATATCATTGAGTGGTCCTTCCACATGATGGGTTTTGATGTGGGCCCAACTTGAGTTGGGTTGTATGTTGGATATTAAATGGTCTTTTTGTTATTGGGCCTGATAAGGTCCAGTATAAATTTTGGCCCATATAAGAAATAAATAAGATATTTAAAAATACCTAAATATTTTTAATAAAAATAATATATAAAGAGTGATCGATGTCACATGCCTTATTACTTGGTCTAGTATATGTAGATAATATGTATGTCATAATTTAATGTTTCATTAATCTTAGAATATGTGATGAAATGACCATTGCACATCTTCACGTGGCAAGGGGAGCCTATGAATCTCATTGGCTAAGTATTTACATTTAGACTATATGTTGAATTTTATTAATCTTTTATAGCTTTTAATTATTTGTCTTTGTTGAATTTTCAGGAAGTGTACACGGCTAGATGGAAAAGAATTGCAAAGGAAAGACAAAAACATACCAAAACCAAGATACTAACGTGTCTTCGAGTCCCCCCAACCATTAATAAGAGTAATCATTGAGACTCGTACCAAATTGATATACCCCGGTGATTAAAAAAAAAAAAAAATACTAATGTGTCTTAAGTCTTAGACTTTTAAGACCAAGTTATAGTTTATGTATATATTAGCGTAGGCAGAAATAATGTATAGAGGGGTCAAAGTTAAAAGAACAATACAATTTTAAATTAACATAAGCATAAATTTTGGATTTATAAAATTCTCATTAACTAATGCATTTATAATTGTCCTCAACAGGATTTTATCTTTTTGAAAGTATTGTATAATGACTTCATTATCAATACTATCAAATACATCTTTCTCTATATACACAACTAAGCTATCATTCAACCATTGATCACTCATTCTATTTTGCAAACGATTCTTCACAAAATTCATTGTTGAAAATACTCTCTCTACACTAGCAATGGCAACGGGTAGAATCAATGCTAATTTCATCAACAAATAAACTAATGGAAACACTCTATCCTTCGTAGTTTCAACCATCATTTTTGCCAGATCTCCAATCCCTTTCAATCCCATAAATTTGACATTAGAGTGCATATCCAAAATGTAAACATCAAGTTGAGAATCAAGTGCCATGAGTTCTAAGTCAGAAAAATCATCAAGATAAAGTTCAGCAAGGCTGATCAATTTATATTTATCAAAAGCAACAAATGATTCATTTGAACATAAACATGCCAAACAAATAAGCAATTCAGTGTTTACCTCATTGAAACGATTATTTAACTCTTGAAGCTGCATATCTAGGACATTATAAAATAATTCAATGTCGTAATGATGCACGTTTGTGACACCTTGAGCCTTACATTGTGATCTCCCTTGAATAAAAAACTTGTCATCCATATTAGGAACATCAATGTCATGATTGGCACGAAAAGAACAAACTTTGCTTAATAAAGTCTCCCATCCATGATCCCTTATCAATTGTAAAGCTTGCTTACATGTTTCAACCAAATTCATAGCATTTACAATATTTTGATCTTTTCTTTGTATTGCTTGAGAAAGTTCATTTGTAAAGTCAAGTATATCTTTCATCAAAAATAGACTAAACACAAAGTCAAATGATTGCATCAATTTAAATATGTTTTTTGCATGAAATCTTTGCTCAGAGTTTGACCCATCTTTTGCCACAATTTCAAGAACATTGATAATGGATGAAAACATCAAGATTATGCTCATAAACGTACCATAATCGAGCCCCAACGTGTATCACTGGCACGTTGCAAATTAGTCTCTTGATTGAGACCTTTTCCACTTGAAAGTTCACCATTAGAAAGAGCTTAAATAACTTTACAAGCTTGCTTATCTCTAAGAAGATCGCAACGCTTTGATGAAGCACCAACAATATTAACCACAATTGCCATGATATTAAAAAGATCATTAACATCATCATGGTTCTTTGCCAAAGCCACAAAAGCCAACTGGAGTTGATGGGCAAAACAATGAATATAATAAGCACATATATTCTCTTTCAAAACCAATGTCTTCAAACCGTTAAATTCTCACTGTATATTACTAGCTCCATCATAACCTTGTCCTCGCAATCTAGAAAAACTCAACCCATGCCTTGAAAAGAAATTATCTAGTGTTGCCTTGAGTGAGAGAGTTGTGGTACTAGTAACATGTTCAACACCTAGAAAACACTCCACGACAAGTCTATTCTTGTTAACATAACGTAAGACAATAGCCATCTGTTCCTTCCTAGAGATATCATGAGATTCATCAATCATTATAGCGAATAATGAATCTCCTAAATCTCTAATGATAGCACTTACGGTTTCATTTGAAGCGGCACTTACAATGTCTTTTTGAATCTTAGGTGATGTCAATTTGAGATTATCAGGAGCATTCTTGAAAGCAATAACATTGTAATCTTCATTATGATTAGCAACAAATTGTAGAAGCTCGAGAAAATTCCCTTGGTTGCTTGAATCATAGGATTCATCATGACCATGAAATGCAAGTCCTTGCCTTAGAAGAAAACAAATACAATCAATCGTAGCATTTAAACGAGTTCGATACTTTGTTTGTGCTTGAGAAGAATGTCGATCAAAAAATGTTTGAATATATTGGTCTTGATTCAATAATGTTTCACACATTCTTCGAGCTTGGTTATGAGCACTATTAGAACCTCCAACATGAATATTCAATTCTTCTTTCTTTTTCCAACCACGCCCTTTATCACCATCTGGCTTAAAAAGATAGCAATAAAGACAAAACACAGCATCTTTGGCTATACCATATTCCAACCATTGTTCAAATTCACTAAACTAAGAAACAACAAAACGTTTGAAAATCCACCAAAATAACTAGAAGGAAACTCATGGCCCTTAGGTTGACAAGGACCCCTTTCCAAATATATTCTTCGAATTTGATCTTGAATATTAGGATCATAATTTGAAATTCGAGGTCTTAAGCCTATATCTATAGGAAGATCTCGCAAATCAACATTCACATTTTTACTTGAATCACCAATATTTTCCTCTTGTTCAAATGATGAAATCATTGTTGACTTTCTTTTGAAATATCTTTCCTACTATTTCAAAACAATAATATATTATTACTTGATAGAGAAAAATGCAACAAAATAAGCTATGTACTCAGTAAAACCAAACAATAACAATAATCTATGTATACAATAATAATTATTAAGATAAGTGAAATTACAACTACTACAAAAATTTATAAAGCTAATAAGTTAAAGTATTATAACGATACATACACATCACAACTCACAAGTATATCTTTTTCTTTTTCTAATTTGTAAGTACTTCAACAAAAATTAAATTAAAGTAATAGAAATTGAATTGAAATAGATCTTAATGCAATATTTTTTTTTTTAAATATATCTTACATGATATACATTGGCTAAAATTCAATTGATATGTGTAAAACATCTATTCAAATAACCAAACACTTGTATAGTTAAATCTACTTTTTCATAACACTTGTAAAACAATTAAAATTAACTCCCATTTAAATCAAACACTTTTTTATAACAAATATAAAAATGGGTAAAATAATGTGGTCCCAAGGATGAAGAACTCATCTTCTCCATTAAAAAAACAACACAAAATTGCCATTGGCCAACTCCAAAATCCATTTGAATCAAACACTTTTATATAACAAAGATAAAAATGGGTAAAACAATATGGTCCCAAGAACTCATCTTCTCCATATAAAAAAAAAAAAAAAAAAAAAAAAACACAAATTCGGCTATAATGGTAAAACAATGTGGTCCCAAAGCCAACTCCAAAATTCATTTGAATCAAACACTTTTATACAACAAAGATAAAATTAGTAAAACAATGTGGTCCCAAGAACTCATCTTCTCCATATAAAAAACAAAAAAAGGGCAATATAGAATGGGTAAAACAATGTGGTCTTAAGGCCAACTCCAAAATAAGTTTAAAAATTATCTTGTTACTTCCACTAACTTCAATATATCATTACAAATAAATAAAAAATGGATGCAATTTGTGGTCCCAACGACAATCCTAATCTATAATTTAATCTTAAACTTTTAAAATAAAATAATGCAAACATAAAATGTATTACCTGAAAAATTGAAGAAAAAAGGGACTTGTTGGCTTGATAGGAGGAGAAAATTACACTTGTGTGGATAAAGCCTTGAAGGAAAAGAATTGGCTTTATAGGTTATTGAAAAGGAAGAAGACGTCTGAGGGGAGGAGAGTGATGGGTTTACTTTTAGCAGGAGAATGAAGGGATTACTTTTAGTTTCACAGCCCCCAAACCAAAAAGGTGTAATTTATTGGGTATAAATATATAATGCAACTTTTTGGTATTTTAATTTTATATAGGGGTTAATTTGTAGAAACATAGCAAAAATTTATAAAAGTCAAGGAGGGTCAACGGACTCATTCTAGGGTCCGTTTGGTTCATTATTCTGATACCTTTTAGAATAATATTTTGAAAAAAATTAAATTGGGCGGGTATTACGATGTAGGATTTGAAAATTAACAAAAATACCCCATATGTTTGTTTATTTACTAAATACCCCTATAATAAAATATTAAAAGTTAACAAAAACACCCCTAACCCACCCATTAAATACGGACAGCCAGCCACCACCACCGGAGGGTGGCCGAAGTTGCCGTATCGGACCATGGCTGGCTGGATCTTGTCGGTCGTGCTCCAATATGGCCTTTTCCGGCCAGATCCAAGGTGGATCTGGCCGCAAAAGGCCAAATTTACAGCTGATCTGGCCATTGAAGGCTAGATCTGGCCGTATTTGGTCATCAACGATGGCCAAAGATACAGTCGTCATTGATGATCAACAACGACCATATCTTGGCTATCATTGACGATTGGCTACGGCCATATCTTTGGCAGTAGATCTGGTCTTTTCCGGCCAGATCCACCGTGGATCTGGCTGTAAAAGGCTAGATCGGCGTATTACTAACCAAATTCAACCGATAGTGCACCATTATACTAGATTCCGGCCAGCTTCCAGCAGTGGTGGCCGGAATTTGGTAAATGTGGGTTGTTGGGGTGTTTTTGTAATTTTTTTAAAAAAAATTGGGGGTGTTTAGTTAAATTAACAAATTTAAAGGGGTTTAAAAGAAATTGAATAATATTTTGAGAATAAGTCAATTTTACTGTTTAACTTTATTGGGAATACTAATAATAGTATTCTCAAGAGTGTAACAAACGGAGCCTTAGTTTTCTAGTTTACTAAACCTATTCTCTCTCCAATTTTACTAAATTATTTAGTTCAAATTCTTTAATTTTAATACATTAAATTATTTATATTTAATTTTAATAATGTTATTTAGTTGCTATTTTTTTTTTTTTTTAATCAACATTCCTTACTAAAAATTCGAATCTTCATTGATTTTTCCTTAGCTTTGAAATTGTCAGAGATTAAACTAAGCTTATTTAAGTTTATTAAAAGTCTAGTTTATTTAGACTTGTGAAAATAGAACTTGTTATAGTTTATGATAAAATTTAGTATTAAGGTTTGGTTCCTATATAAAGGAATCTGTCTGGGAGTTTTTATTGTGAGCTTCAGTTGGTATCATGTTATTGTTATCGATTATTAATGTGAGAAAGAGTTTATATAATATTTTCCCAAATTTATGCATTTATGCAAATTAAGTTATGTTTGAGGAGTGATGATAATATTTTATTATAAGACCTTAGAAGTAAGAGATTTAGAAATGACAGATGATATCTTTAAAAATATATAAGTATTCTTAATAAAAAAAAGGAGTGATCTATGTCACAGTTGCAGATGCAACATATGCATAATAATTTATTTATTTTTTAAATACACTCAATAAATGATAATATTGTAATAAAAAAAGATAAATTACAATAGAATTATTTTTTTTTTGGGGTTAATTTTACCCCCTCTAAGAACTTGTTAAACCTCAAACGCCCTAATAATTTTTTAAAGCTATTAAGTACCCCTTATTATGAGATTTTTTACAATTGAGCTTTTTAATATTTGTAATAGATTTTTTTTTTTAATTTTGTTATTTTAGTGGCTTTTTTAGTAGTCTCGAAAGAAAAAAAATTATAGTAGATATTGAAAATCATTAGGTGTTTAAGATTTGACAATATTTAAAGGGACAGAGGAAATTATCCTTTTTATTTTGCTCAACATCAATAAAACTATGTAAGTGTATAGAATTTTTTGGACTTCCATCATAACGATCACTTTCTTTTACATACAGCACAAGACCTAATATTTTTATTTAATTTTTACCTTATAGATATAAATTCAAGAATATTTTACTAAATAGGGACGAGTGAAAATATTAAAAGAAATAAAAATTTCACAGACCCTAAAATTGATTAATATTATTAACACCCATGATTTTCAAAAAGTATCATAAATCCCTTAAGAAGTTTTCTATTTTTGATCGGAGATTTTAATAATTAAAATTATCTATTAAAGGGATTTATAATATTTTCAAAACTTACGAGTATATATAAAATTTAAGTCATATTTTAAAAGTGATCATATTAAAAATATAATATTGGATGTACAAATTCTTTTATGAGATAATTTAAAAAAAAAAAAACCATTTTTGAGGAGTCGAAGTTTATAATTTTTATTTTATTTCTTATCTTTATAAAGTTAAAAAAAAAAAATCATATATAAATTTATTATTCTTTTTTAAAAAACATTATATTTTATCTCTTATTTCTTAAAAATATGACTAGTTGATTTATAGCACACGGATTACTAGACCTTAGAGATGCTGTCAGAAAATCATGGAGTTTATGCATGTAGGAAACTATGATAGCCGACCTAAGCGGAACCAATCAACACAACGATTGGTCTAAAAATGGTCAAGGCCCTCCTTTTATCCCACACACACGTACACCTACACAGATTCTAACATCATCTAAAAGGGCTAGTGAATATTAAACAACCACATGAATATAAATGAAGAACATGTACATAAATAAAGAACAAGAACATAAATGAAAACATAAATATTAAAACATATATGGAATCTTTTGCTATCTATAACATTTTCAGAGTATTACAACACCCTTAAGGTTGAGGGAAACTTAGAAATATGAAAGAAATATGGAAGAAGTATAGTAAAGATGTGTAGAGAAAGTATGGAAGTGTAGAGAAAATATGAAAATGAAGAGTGAAAGAAGTAAACAAAAGTGTTTGCAAAGTTTACAATCAAGTTCCTCCTCCTCCCCGAGAAGGGAAAAGCCTTTATTTATAGATAAAAGGGAGACAACCACTCATAAATGAGTCATTAAATACAAGACTAACCTTTTTTACTTTGGTTTTTTTTTTTTTTTTTTTTACATTAAGTAGCCTATAATTCTTGACTTTTTTACAATGGCTACGGGAGATATTACAACGAAAAGACAAATTGCCATTTAGTCCACTCCTATTTTACATACAGGACACCACCATTTAATTTAGGACACGCAGATCTTTAATCGTCTGGCAAGTTGGTAACGTGCCACGATTCTTCATCCTAAAAGTCAAGACAACCCATTGATTGAATCCAGTCAGCAGGGATTTGTCGGGGAGATGTATCTGGATGAGTATCCGAAGAAATGTCTGGAATCTGAGATGTTGGCGCTGCAGATGTACGTGGTGCATTCACGTATTGTTGTCGCCTGGATTTATGGAGATAGTAATCACGAGACTGCTGAAGCTCTTCTTCCTGCGTAGTATCTGGCTGTGAGTCCGGGTACCACCATTCTGGATAAGATGAATTGTCATCGGATTGAGCATTGATGGAACGTATGCATGTCTGTTTGGCGTGGAGCAATTTCTCAGTGTAGTCTAGAGGAAAGAGTTCCCACGGAGCATCATCGTGAAAGGATGGCCATATTGCATCTGGAATAATCTGATTTTTTTTCAAAAAGGATTTTTTGAATTGATCTAGTCTCAACAGGATGATCAAACATATTATGGACAAGATCGTATGGATAAGACCGATGAAAGGTGACTTGATGGTGAGAAAAATATAGGCCATCAGATCAGATAGAGTGATGTCTGTGAAAAAACATTATAACCATGCCATTTTGGTAGACATGGGACCTTTGTATCGGGCAAGTTGGTGAGCAAACACAGATTTCCATTTGTCGAGGGTTTTAAACCATCGAAGAAAAGTCATCAAAGAGTGCAATTCAGGGGTTGAGGTTGACTGGTATTGGGAAATAATTTTCAACATATGATGGATCGGGAATTGAATAGCAATGTGGTATTGATGTAACATATACCAAAAGAACCATAATAATTCTTCTGGAAATATGATATCAAGACCTGGAGGTAAACAAAAGATTTTTGAAAAAGGGTAATCTGGATGGACCCCTAACATAGCATACATGGATTGACCACATTTTTCAATGCATTGAAGTTGGTAAGAAAACATGAGGGTGGTAGCATTTTCATCAATGGTACGAGTTCGAACAAGGTCATCGAATTCAGGAGGTACATCGGGAGGACGGTTTGGTGAAGAGGATGATGAACAGGAACTAGACTAGGTTAATGGTTGGAACATAAAACATGGAAGAGGTTTGGATCTAGGGTTCATGAAACCAACTTGTTTAGTTTTAGGTTTGGATAAATAATCTGCAATGGTGTTGGTGTGACCTTTAATATGCTGGACGGTGAAGGAATATTTACTGAACCATTCTGTCCAGAGAAGTAATGTTGATGTGGAACCTTTGTCTTATGGAAACGAAGCATTTGATCAAAAGACTTCATATTAGTTTCAACAAAGAAATGATGTCCAACAAGGTGGAATTCAAACCTTTCAATGGCATTTTTTACTGCTAATACTTCCTTGAAAGTAGAATGATAATGTTGCTGGTGTGGTTTGAATTGTCCACTCTGGTATCCGCACAGATGTCGTACCTTGTCGTCATCTTGTTCCAAAAGCACTGCACCCTAATGAGTGTCACTAGCATCCGTTTGAAGAATACGTTTCCCTGAAGAAGGAATCTTCAATGGCCGTGTATGGAAGGATGAGCGCTTGAGACTCTTGACTGCATTTGTCTGCTTTTCAGACCATTCTGGAGGATTCTTCTTAAGCATCTGGGAAAGTGGAGTAGTGAAACGAGAAATGTTGGGGATGAAACAACGCATGTAATTGGCAATTCCCAAGAATTGTTGTATTTCTTTCTTGGTTGTGAGAACATCTGGGAATTTTTGCAATTCATTAGCAATATGAGGCTGAAGATCATACTTGCCATCAGCAATCACCATACCGAGAAAATCAATCTTTGTTTGCCCCAATTGCATTTTCTTCTCAGATAGCATGATACCATAGGTGTGGATGATATCAGCAAAGTCACGAAGAAGACGTATATGAGATTCCTCGTCTTTTGAAAAGAGAAGGATATCATAGATATAAATGAGACATGTATGCAGAAGGGGAGCAAAAATCTTCATCATGGCTTTCTGAAACAAGGAAAGAGCGACTTTTAGTCCAAAAGGCATGACTGTCCACTGGTAGTGGTGGTTGGGTATACAGAAAGCAGTCTTATGACGATCATCAGGATGAATTCCAAGTTACCAAAATTCAGCTTTAAGATCAAATTTGGAAAACATCTTTGCATTATGGAGCTTTGCAAAAAGAATTTGTCTTGAAGGCAGATGAAATTTATCATCACGGAGGAAGAAATTCAAGGGCTGATAATTGATGACCAGTCTGAGTTTTCCTCTGGGCTGTTTTGCCCGTTTATTGACCTAAAAAGCTTCACATGCCCATTGAGAGTATGTGGGTTCAAGCAATCCTTGAGATAAAAGCTGAGTACATTCTTGTTGGGCGAGACTGAGATGTTCCGGTGACATGCCGGAATGACTTGCTCTAGTGGGATTGATATCTTCACTCTTGATGAATGGAAGACGGATAAAGAATTCCGAATTCTTCCATAATGGATGAGCACATTTAGTGAGAAAATCAGCATGAGAATCTGCGCAAGAACGAGAAATAAGCTGGTTCTTGATCTGCTCAATAGGATTGCCTTCAATCTGGAATAAATTAGGCTGTGTGGTCCAGGATTGGAAAAACATCTTGTAACGAACACCATCAGGGAGGATTCTAAGTTTACTGAGTTTAGAATAAACATCAAAACCTAGAACCATGTCTTTGCCAGGTAGATCGGAACCAAGAACTTTATGAAAAGTGAAACAGCCTGGGAAAATTTGGATTTTAATGGGTTTGTTGATCAGATGAGTAGTGAAAGTCTCACTATTAGCAGTGTAGAATATGTCCTGATGAGGTTGCCACTGAGAGACTGGAAGGAGCTTAGGGTTGATAATGGTACGAGTAGCACCAGTATCAAAGAATGCAATGACTGAAACAGGATTTGAGTATTTAGTAGGGAAGATCTGAACTTTTGCTGTAGGTATGTGACATGAGAAGGCTAATGATGGAAGGGATTGCGGTGCTTGTTGGATATGGTAGAAATAGTGACAATCATCTGAATCAGAGTACTCAGTATCAGTGGTTGCAAACTGGAAAATGGTGTTTGAGGTGGGTTCGTCATCCATTGAAAACCAACTTTCAACATCATCATCAGAAAAATCGATATCTGTGAGCTGAGAAAGTTGTTGCATCATTTTGACTGACTGCGTAGGCTTGTTTGGATAATTTTTGGCAAAATGACTGTAACGCCCCACTTGAGGTACATAGTTGTTGTTTCTTCTTTCGCTCTTATTTGAGTTGGTTTTGATAATATTGTTTGGTTGAGTGTTGTGTTGGATGTTTAAAATGTTTGTTGAGTTTTAGATATTTTCTTCCCTAAGGGCAATTTGACCATTCTACCCCTAGTTAGCAGGAAAAGTGGGGAGTTAATTGTAAGGATTTTTCATGGAGAATATGTTGTTATGGGGGTGAGTTTGTAATGAATCAAAGGATATAGATGGAATTCCCAAAGAAGAGTAAGGGCAAAATGGGAATGCTTTGGTATAAATTTCATTAAAAGGAATTAAGAGTTAGCAAACCCTCATTCTTCTTCTCCAAAAACGCAACTCTCCATCCTTACTCCTCTCAACTTTTCTTTCTTTTGATCAAGGAGTTCCAAGGGGTTTTTGAAGTGATTTGGGGTAGAATATCAACCTAAGGCTTCCTAAGGTAAGGATTCCTACTTAAGTTGTGTGATTTGTGAGTTTTAGTTTATATGGAAGTTTGAGAGTTTTTGTTCTTTTGGTTAAGAGTAGAGAAAAGTCAAGCAAAACAAGTGAAAGGAAGAGTTGGTGAACTCTCTCCATAACAAGGTAAGTAAATCCCAACCCAAGTAGAGATTTAAGAATTTTCTTGATTAGGCTTTTGATAGAAATGATGTATGTATGTGATGTACATGTGTTATGCCATGTATGGAGGTTTAAATAGAGATTTCTATGCCTTGTGAATGTCTATACCTTGCCAATATGAGAAATGAGTTGTTGGATTAGAGAGGTAGTTTGAGATGGAATTGAAGGGGTATTGTGGATCCCTTTTTGGAAGTGCTTTCTTTGACAGGTTTTATGGTTATGTGAAGGGGTTTCTCCCCATTTTGGATGGTTAGAAAAAGTTTTAGAATCATTCCTATAGTAGAGTTTTATAGTGCACATGAGTTGTTTGATGAAATGCCTAATAAAGGTTTGAGTATGAGTAGTGAACCCTAATTCTTGCAACATTGCATGTTGGCATTTCATAAGTGCATTAGTGGGGATGAACCATCCATATGCATTATTATATGCATTGAAAAGTGACCTAAGAAAGAGTAGGAAACTTTGTGTATACAATTACTCTATGAGTAGAGGGCTTGGTGAATACAACTACTCTAAGGGTAGAGAGAATAAAAATGCTAGAATATAGTGGATTAGAAGAGTAGAAGTGAGGGGTTGATGCTTTGTGATCATCACCCGACAGTTATGGGAATCGGGATGATGCTTTGTGATCACCACCCGAATAGCCCTTAGAGATGGGTCGATGCTTTGTGATCGTCACCCGATGAGTGGTAGAAATGGGTTGATGGGTCATCAGTTGGGGATAAACATGAGGATGTTGATCAGAAGTATCACTATTAGAGTCAAATTCACTTTCAAATGATTCATCAGTTAAAGGTATAACGGCTTCTGATTCTGTTTGGAAGGTTGATAGAGAATCCTGAGAAAGACCCGAAGCAGGAAGACGTTGCCTTTCTGCCATGTCTCGCAAAAAAGAGCTCATAAAATTGGAGGAGATGAGATTTTCGGAAGAGTCAGGATTAGCAGAAGGTTGGCCGTCTTCCATCATCATTATGTGCATTGGAGCCTTATCCTTAGATAAAGGACGCTGAGGCTTAGGAGATGGAGGATCTGAGTGACTGGAAGAGAAAGAGTCAGGAATATTAGCGAATGGGGTCCGCGATTTAGCAGAATACTTTTCTCTCTTCTTTTGTTCTCATTCCAGCTTGATATTTTCATCACGTTCGTTACGGAGCTTGGCATATAATTGTTCAGTGTTTCCGAAAGCTTGAACAGCACCAGAAGGTATATGAGGTGAGACCAATGGTTGGCTAATTTTTAGGAAAGGGGAAAAAGAGGGTTGTGGCCATGCTGTTGTGGAATCAAAAGGGTTTGGTACCAATGACATTTCAGAGAAAGTCTGTGGTTGTCTGAGTTTTTGCTTAAGATATTCCTACTGAAGCGATGCCATTTGGGTTTTTAATGACTTCATTTCTGCTTCCTTCTGAAGAAACTGAGCTGAATAGCCATGAGAGCTGTTGACAATATGCATTAATTCCTGATGGAGCTGATCAATCCGGTTTTGGATATGATCAATTTGCTTTTGTAGCCGAGAAATCAGCAGAGTTTGGTTCTGATACTGAGAGTCCACCTGATGAGCTACTAAATCCAGTTTTTGTTCAAGTCTAGTCATGGTTTTGTTTTGGGCTAAAGCATTTTCAGTCTGCCAATTGAGAACTGCTTCAGCTTGGGAGAGTTTGGGTGTGGATCCATCAGGTTGTATAACTTTGGAAGGAACCATTTTTGGTTGTTGAGTGGCAGTTTCTTGAAGGGAAGGAAAATCTATGTCATAATTGAAATGTTGTCCTGTCTTTGTGGGCTTAGGGGATTGGATCATCATGACAGATCAGGTGGAGTATAAGCAAGGGGTGAATGGGTTGGTTTATTTTCTTTGGCAATCCACCGCAGAGACTGTTGATAACATGGTAAAGGCTGTTTGAAGTAAGGTGATTTTGCAGGTTTGGATAGTTTTAAAGGTGATTTGGGTTGAGGTTTCGGAGGGATGTCCCATGAGGGATTACTGGATGGGGAATCTTTTCTGGCTGGTGGAGAATATTTGACATAATAGTCAAATTTACCAGATGGTTGTCCAAGAAGACCAACTTCAGGATCATGTTTTTCAAAGCGGGAATGAAGATCTGTCTGACTGCAACGAGCTTTCTTCTTTTTCTGGTTGAAATAGTTTCGTCTTGGAAGATAATGCTCATCGATTTCCCAAATAGGATCATCACGGCATTTCGAGCATTGGCAGTCAAGATCAAATGGAGTGTGACTAGTGACTGGATCATATTGATGGTAGACAGGAGCACCAGATTGTTGAAAAAAATGAATGGAAAGTCCAGGTTCCCATACTGTGGTAGTGGGTATGACCGGAGTAATCATGAATTGAGTTTGTCGAAAACTCAAAGGTGGAGCACTGGGAGTTGCTGAAGACTTAAATCTGATAGTTGTTGTTCTGTCACTGTTGTCATGCATGGTAGATTCTGCAGAAACCACCGGAGTCTCTTTTTTGTTAAGAGACTCGTAACTCGTCACCCAAGAGTCGGGTAACAATTTAATCAAATCATCTCTAAAAATTTGCCTGGGAATATTGATGCAATGAGGAGTATTCTGAGAGTCAACAGTGAGGAGCAGTGCATCAGTAGTCGTAGGGATAGCGAGATCAAGAGCATGGTCTTGGATTCGCCAAACCATTTGATAATGCAAAGTACGCTAATACTTCCCTGGTTAAATTTAAACTGCACCTAGCGATCCGTAATTGAACTTTAAGAGCCTTAGAGCAATGAACATCGAGAGAGACATGTTGAAATTAGGAAAGCAGACATGATGATGTCTCCCCAAGATTCAAAGTTGTCTGTCTTTGTCCCCGATACAAGCATGTTGATATTGGACAAATCTGGTGTCCAATAAAGCAATTCGAACTGAGACTGGAAATCCTTTTCTACCATGATAAGAGAGAGCGAGCCGGATAGCACCAAAGTGCACATGAGAGTATCCTTCACGGATCCATTGAGTAATGGATTCTTGAGGGATTTCTAAAGTAACATATTGTTCTTGGGATGTGGCTGGAATTTGACACTTGTCAAATGTACTAGTCGGGACATACTCTTTGAGTGGCTTTCTGGAAGGACGGACAAGAGTTTTAAAGGTTTTAGACAAAGAAGACGTAGACTTGGAAAAGGCGGTGTAAGGATTTACAATGGGAGGGATAATGTCTTGGATTTACAATTTTCTGGGATATAAGATATTTCATACAGACTGTCTACTTTAGAAGAAGATCTAGATAAGCTAGTATTTACGGGAGCAGTAAACGTAGATAAAGCTGAAGAGGATTCCATGTACGTAAGTTCAACCTCTTGGATGTGTAATATCACCTCAAATGGTAAAGATAGCACAAGACCCGAAGATTACATATAAACATAATTTAATAAACAGTGAAATAAAACATAACATATGAAATAGAGAAAGAAAACATAACCAAAACTTAAAGGAGCCAATATCCGAGGGGAGGTAATCCTCCGCACATGCAGAAATTGGAACCAATAACAACTTAAAGAAGTCAATATCCGAGGGGAGGTAATCCTCCGCACACGCAGAAATTGGAATCGATAAGTGGTTATTTAATTTTTAACGCTAATTTGGAAAATAATTAGAAAAAATAATTGGTTTATAATAAACGGTTAGAGTGAAGGTATAAAAATTGTGAAGGGTAAAAATAGATGAAAATTTTTATTTACTAAATCAATTACAAAAAGTTAGATTGTAATTTGAAAAAAAAAAAAAAGCTTTTTAAATAGTATTTCATATAATAAAATAAAATATATAAAAAATCCACCTTCTCTTTTCTATTTACGACTTTAAATTCTCAGTCGCTGACGCAAACTCTTTATCGTCTCTCTGTCTCTCTCTCGTCTCAAGTAAGTAATCTCACAGACCAATTTTTAGTTTTTTTATTTATTTTTATTTAAAAATATAATCTTTAATTACTTGCTTGGCTATTTCATGTCGAATTGGTTGATTTCGATTATCAGACTGTAATGTTTCCCCAATTTAGTTGACTCGTTTATATCAATTATTTATTATGAACAAACGTGCTCTCACTTTAATCAAAATTTCTTTTACTCACATAAATTAAATAATTGGAGTAGTCGTCATTCGAATTTTGTTATTTTTGCTGTTCAAATCTATTTATGATCGTTTTACAGTACCGGGAAAAATTCCCATTATTCTTACTGTGTCTGTACTCTAGGTTAGGGTTTGTGGGGATCGTGAACTGGGACTGAATTTAAATGTTGTTTTTATACCTTAATTTTACAAATTACTGATCATTGATGAAGCATGCTATGAACGGAATAGATTAGAGTAAGAAGGTCAATGTAATTGTTGAGGATGAATTGCGTTGTGCAATGCTACCTCCGATTGTATGTTTAGTTTGTTAGTGCAGTATTTCGTTAGATACAGATAGGAAGGTGGTTGGAATAGTGAATTTTGGTGTTAACTTGGATTGCGGCTAGAAGAAAATCATGGGTTGCAATGATTGATCAAAAGTGCTTTTAATATTTTTTGGATTGCAGGTGAAGTAATTTAATCTTTTACATAATGGGTGGAAGTGCGATAGATAGTTTGATAGATGATGATTGGGAGCTCCCTTCCCTATCTAGTGGAGAACAGTCTGTGGCCAGTGGAGAACGGACTGTGGTTTTAGTTGGGCGTACTGGCAATGGAAAAAGTGCTACCGGGAATAGCATTCTTGGAAGAAGGGCTTTTAAGTCCAGGGCTAGTTCATCTGGTGTTACTAGTACTTGTGAATTGCAGAGAACTGAACCCAAAGATGGCCAGAGCATTAATGTTATTGATACTCCTGGTATGGTAACTTGGATTTGATTGTACAGTTTACAACTTTTATCTTGTATCTGAAATTTGTTCATCAAATAAACTAATGTGATGAGTCATTGCAGGACTCTTTGATTTTTCTGCTGAATCTGAATTTATTGGGAAAGAAATTGTCAAATGTATTAAATTGGCCAAAGATGGTATCCATGCAGTCCTTGTAGTTTTCTCGGTGAGAACCCGTTTTTCACAAGAAGAACAAGCTGCGCTACGCAGCTTGCAGACTTTGTTTGGAAGCAAAATTATAGACTACATGATTGTAGTCTTCACCGGTGGGGATGAACTTGAAGATAATGAGGAAACGTTAGAAGACTATTTGGGTCGTGACTGTCCAGATCCTTTAAAGGTTTCTTTTTTAACTTAAGTTTGATTTATTAGCCGTGTTGTTTATTTTCTTAAAGGTCTTTGTTTTGAGTGAATTTATCTTTGAAGTTCTAGGGTCCTCTAAGGTTGGAACTCCCTCTACTATCATGGATCTATAACTTTATATAGGATTTAGCAATCCAATCTTGTCACTGGATCTATATTTTCCATACATTGACTGGTTTGCTGGTGATGGACCAGTATATGCTACATAATTGCAATTAGTGTTACAAGATTAAACTTTCTTTAAAGCCCGTATAGATCTGTCCTCATGATTGGTTTTTATTCTTTCTTCCCTTTCAGTTGTCTCAAATTTTAGCAAGAGATTTTATTAGTGGCAACAATGCTAACACATTTGCCCCAACATTTACTTGATGATCTCTATTTCTTACTTTTTTAACTTGAGAAATGTTTTAACCAAGCTCACTCTTTAGTTGCTTAAATAATTTGAGCAGATGGGTAAAATTTTCTTCTAGCCCTTACCTTGCTGTCAACAAAATGGATTTATCCTTTGCTCATTTTACTTTTTATCATTTATAGGAATCAAAATTGGCTTGTATAAATACTGCAATAAATTGTCAAGTTTGTTGATGCTCAAGAAAATGTCATCCTGCGTCTACAAATTGAAGCTTTTGCTTGAGCTTTTTGTAAAATTATCACATTATTTCATGCTTTGTTATATAATGTAAGGAATCTTACCTTATGATTTAAAGTTACCAATTTAGAGCCACTGAGTTTGAGAAGGAAAACTTTTCATCATGTTTTAATGAGTGGGCTTTTCATTTTCTCTAGTGATTTGGTACTGGTTTTGTTTACTTTCTAATGTATTTTGTATGACTTGCTTTTGAGGTCTTGAAATAGAGGAAGTAGGCATTTATTATAAATCAAGTCAAATTACAAGCACTACGGAATTATTTTCTTAAAACTTTGTGCTTTACCTTGTAAAAAATTATGAGCACATTTGATATTGTTTTTATCTTATTTGGTTAGCATATATTTTCTAGGCTGAACATCTTCAAGCTTTACGATTCTTAAAATGTTCACATTAATTCTGTAAAAAGGCTTATATAAGCTATTTTTCAAATTTATATTAACATTGTTTCAGGATGTTCTTGCTTTGTGTGAAAATCGGCGAGTGCTTTTTGATAACAAGACTAAGGATGAAACCAAAAGAGCTAAACAAGTTGGCGAACTTCTCTCCCTTGTTAACAGGGTCATAGCGCAGAATGGTGGACAACCATACACAGATGATATATTTACTGAATTGAAGGTAAGTTTGTTCACAATTTTTTTTTTACTCATGCAGTTCACATTAAATATGTTGGGTGAAATGTCTTTACTTGATATACAGAAGGGGGCTATGAAACTTCATGATCAACAAGTGGAGGTTGATTCCCTAAAGGGATATTCAAAAGGAGAAATTTCAGCTCTGAAGGAGCAATTTGAAAGATCATATGAAGATCAACTCAAACGAATTACTGAGATGGTAATCTGGTTGAACTCTATCCATTTATTAATTTATCATGTGCATTTGCATTAAGATATTCTAAGTCGTATAATTACAAGAAGGTAAAGGTGCAATTCTGGCCTTTTCCTGTAGTTAGGGAGAACACCGCCCCTGGAAAGATTAAATTTCTTATGCACCTCTTAAGAGGCTTTAACTTACCATTTCATTGAAGAAAACTCTTTTATAAAGCCATATTTTCACATATTCTGATTTGATGACTATAACTAGTTGAATTTTACATAAAGGTTTTGTAGACATTCTTTTGCATTTTGACTTTCAATGAATTAAGAAACAATAAGAGTGCCTGCAGTAGTTTGCTCATATTGAAATGCACCCTATTCCTGATCTTTATTGTCTACCTTTGTTGTACTGTATTTCCTGTTTTATTACTATTATTTCCCCTTTCCACTAGTCTAAAATTATAGCACGGCCTTGGAATGATCTTGGTGATCAATGAGATCCGTTGTAAACGTATTCTACACTCATGTAACATTTTGTGAAATGATTTTTTGTCCAAGGATACTATTGCAATTTTAGTTCCTTGAGAATCTTCTTACTGGATTGTTGAATATATGTTTTAAGGTTGTAGTGATTCTGATACAATTAATTCATGAAGGCAAGTTTGATTTGCGCAAAACATTAGAAATTGTTGAAAATATAATTTGTTTGCATGACATCAGCCTGATGCGAGCATTGTCGGTATAATATCTTTTTTGGTGGGAAAATTGTGGATATATGTCGTTAAAATATATGTTGAATATTGTAGATTTATTTGTTTGAGCTCCCTTTTTATTTTCTATAGTCCCTGTGTAAAGTATGATTGTAAATTATTGATTTGTAATCCCAGAAATGTTATGAGTTGCTTTGCACGGCCTCAGATATTCTTATATGATTAACAGTGGTTGTAGGATTGCAGGGGTACTCCAACTGTATCAATTTCAATTTAGGGATGCTATTTTACTTGGGAATGGTCTCCAATTGATAGATTAGGGAATGCTATTGGCTTTTTTGGTCTTATCTGTCCATTTAGTTAATGTTTTGTCTTTTTCATTCATCAATAATATTGAACAGTATTTGTATTATATTGTTATTCTAGGATTTAATGGTCCACGTTGATGTTCTTAATAGGTTGAGCTGAAGCTCAAAGAGACTACTAGTAAGCTTGAACAGCAATTGGCAGCGGAGCAAGCTGCCCGTTTAAAGGCAGAAGAGAAGGCACAAGCAGCTCAAATGAAATCAAACGATGAAATTCGTAAGCTTAGAGAGAATCTTGAGAAGGCGAAGATGGAGACTGAGGAGCTCCGTAAACAAGCTGAAAGCCGGTGTGCTATTCTTTGACCAATCTCAATCATTTGTGAGCACTGTATGTGCAGCCGTGTGAAGAACACCTAAGATTGTTTATCTTTTCGCTCTTTTTCTTACCTGATGTCAATATGTTCATACTGCAAATATATGCCGTCTTATCTCGAAACTACTATATTTTTTATTCTCATGTAAATGTTCACAGTGCTAGCTCGAACTGCTGTTGAAACTTATATTAATCGTATCCGCCCGATTTAGATTTATATATGGATATATTATAACCTTGCCTTGGTGAATTAACTTTAGATTTGGCGCCTTTTGATGAACTCTAAAATTATTTTGTTCTAGCCTATATGACATTGCCTGTAGTTGAGACGTATAGTTCTTATAAGAACTGATCCATGTTAAAGATCAGGACAACACCTGTTCAGGGAAGTGTTTTTGCGACGAGGATCGTTCTTGTACCATTGAACAATAAACTGGCATGAATTTTACGGTGTTAGGTGTGACTGTGACGGCTGACGCCACAAAATTTATGTGCATTTCGTTATATTTTGAAAAAAAAAATAAAGATTTAACAACAAAAATTTGTTTCTAGCACATGATTAGACTAGAAAATGGTCACCCGATGTTTTATCCAGAAAGTTGCACAGTATTTAAAATGGTCCTGAAAATAAAAAATGTGATTTCTCGTAAACGAATTCAACGTGTTATAAATAAGTTAAATAAGCTAAAAGTGTCGTAAACAAATTGACTCGTATTGTGACACAATTATAATGTATTTATTAAACAAGTTAATGGATCATATTTATGTCACTTGTTTAATATCTGTATCAGGACCAGTAATACGAATAATTTAATAAATTGTTTTCAGATTATATAAAATTTCTACAGCTTTTCTATTCGACATGACACGGATATAACACATTTAGGGGCGTTTGGTTATACCAAACATTAAAGGGTGTTTGATTTTGACAATGTTTTATTATAAAAAAAATATTAGATCATCAATGAGATAAATAACCTCAAAGATTAATGGGTATAATTATTATTGTGTTTGATTCATGTGGGTTGTATAAAAAGTTAATATATTTAATTGACAGTAATTATAAAATACTTAAATATTACAAGATTATATATATATATATATATATATATATATATATATATATATATGAGTATTTTTGTCCAAATTATTAATTAACAAGGTTAAAGAAGTCGTTCAACAATTGAGTTAATTGTTATTTGACATCAAAATTAGGGTGTTTGTGTCTATAATTTTTATTAAATAAGGATAAAATTGAATAAAAATAAGATTATCAAATAATTTTAAAATACCACATTCTAAATCAATAATCATTACCATATCACACCCTATATCAACTCTTATATTATCTTTTACCTGTGAACCAAACAAAATAATGGCTGAATTAAAAGATTGGAATAATCTTCTTAAGACCCTAACCATTCGCAGCCTAACAGTAACCCGTTCTGCCATCCTGTTAAAAAACTATTAGTCTTGAAATTAAATGGAATTCTCAATTGGAAAATTCTGTACTCTCTAGTTGAGTTGTTGATTCTTGCTCTTCTAAGCCACTCAAATGCAAACCTTCCTTTACTGGCATAAAGTTGACACATACTACGATTCAACAATGGGTAATCCATAGGTTACCAATCCAAATTTTCAAATTGAAACACTAATCAATATTAGACACGTAGATTGTATAAAGTCTTAATAATGAATAATAACATCTTACTTAGATTAAAAAATATTGAAAAATAACTTGATTAAAAAAAACGATAATATAAATAAACTAATATGTTCCCTATAGTGATGTAAATTATCATATAAAAAAGTATATAGCGTAATTTGATAATATATTAAATGTTTTTTATATAACATGCTATATAATGTATATTATGAATTGTTTTTTTTTTCTCATAACAATAAATTATTAAATAAATATAAAGTATTTTTTGTTTAAGATAATAAATCACAAGTTTTATGTTCGGCTAGCAAGACTTTAACTATTTAGGTGAATTACCTAAAATCTGATTCATTAGGTTTATAGAATATTCAAATGACATTGGAATTAGTTGATATACGTACAAATTAGCTCAGACACTTCAGTTTTCAGAAAACATTTTTTTAATAATTTTAAAGCTTGTAGTTTTTCTTAAACTTTTATCAAGTAACCACTAATTTATGAATTTTATGTTGAAATTATGAAAATAAAATATTGACGTTAAAATATTTGTAATAATTTTTTTCAGAAAATATGTTAAAACTTAAAAGTAGTTTATTTATTGGGATAAATAACAAAATAAATCGTTACCCAACATAGGCTGATTTTCAGAAAAGCCCCTAGAAATAAAGCAAATGCCCTAATGTGCCGAAAACACTACTTATTGGTTACGCGTGTCCTAAACTCTTAAAATTCCAAACTAACCAATCAAACTCCTAATCACAAATAAATTGCAGACGAATTAAATTGAAATTAAAATTAATTGACAGACGATGCGATGAGATGAAGGAACCATTGCAGAGAACCAAATTGGTGATTAGGCATTTGCCTCCCTCTCTCTCTCAATCCGACCTCCTCTCTCTCTTTGACGATCGTTTCGTCGGCCGCTACAACTGGTTTTGCTTTCGCCAAGGGAAGTCGAGGTTATTTTTATTTATTTTAATTTTCTATATTTGAAATTGATTTTTTAGGGTTTTTTTTTTTTAATTTAGAATCTTGATTGATTAAGTTTTTAATTGCAGCAACAAGCATAAGATTCAGAGGTTTTCTCGAGCGTATGTTGAGTTAAAGCGAGAGGAGGATGTTTTCGAGTTCGCTGATTTGCTCAACGGACATGTTTTTGTTAATGAGAAAGGTAACCCTTCTGGTAATCTGCAACATTACTGGTTAGATAAGTAACGTATTACGTTTTTTGTTATAACTGTGTTTAATTGCAAATTTTGTATTGAATATTATAAAATTTTCGCTAAAAATTTTGCATAGAGAAGTTTTATATTTAATATGATAAAATTATCGTTGCAAATTAAAAGTATGATAGCTTAAAGGGAAACTTGTAGCAGTGAAATGTTAACTTGTAATATATAATAAGTATGAATTTCGTGTGGTACGATATTCTATTGTTTAATATTACATGTCTGTTTTTGCGGCAGTATCGATACCCGGGAGTTTTGTATTTATTAGTACAAGCTTTGATTACAATATACACGTTTGATTTTAGTAGGTATTGCTTCAAGTTCTGTAGTAGGAAAGCCTTATATTTAATATGATGAAGTTCTTTTACTACTCAAACATATGATCGCTTTGAGGGAAACTTGGAGCAGTGAAATGGCAACTTGTAATTTACCACAAGTATGACTTTTGTATGGTACAATAGTATATTGTTTAATATTAGGTGTCTATTTTTGCTGGAGTGTCAATACTGGGAAGTTTTGTATTTAATTGTCCGAGCATTCATTACAATGAACACGGGTGATTTTAGTATTCATTGCTGCTTAATGTGAAATTTGTAAGATTAGAATGACAACTGGTAGCATGTAACAAGTCCAGTAATGTGTAATATTTACTCATTAGATAGGAAATGTATTATGTTCTGTAGTAAGAGTAATTGCAAGGGTTATATTTGATGTTATGAGTTTTGTTACGAATTAGGTGTAATAGTTTAACAAGAAACTTGTAACATTGAAATTGCACTTAGTTCAATATTTAATAGTTTGATATTAATTGTCTATTTTTGTTATGGTATCTATACAGGGAAGAATGTTCCTGTACTGTCGGCTAATTCTGCTTGTGTTTGCTATTTTGTATGTATTTCAATTATGTTCAGGATCTCAGTTTAAGACCATTGTTGAATATGCTCCTTCACAACGTGTTCCAAAGCCTTGTACTAGAAAAGATAGTCGTGAAGGGACCATTTATAACGGTACTTTTCTTTTTATTTATTTAAACTAATTTTGTATTTATCATTGTTGTTATGTGCACGCAATAGTACTAAATTAGTGTTTTTTTTTTTTTTTTTTTTTTTAATATTATGTGACAAAACTAGATCCTGATTATCTCGAGTTCCTCAAACTTATTGCGAAACCTGTTGAGAATCTTCCTAGTGCAGAAATTCAGTTGGAAAGAAAAGAAGCTGAACTATCTAGTAAGTTAGTTGTTTGCTGATTTATTTTATGAATGTAAATTGTTGTTTGTAAATATTTGTTTATTTTGATTCGCAGGTGCCACAAAAGAAACCCCTATTGTTACACCACTAATGGAATATGTTCGGCTGAAACGAGCTTCTGAAAGCGGAACTCAGGTAAATTGGGTCCTTCCTTTTTGTAAAATATAATGTGTTAGGACAATATACATATTTTTATGGGACCAAGTGACGTTCAATGGAGAAAGCTTAATAGCCTTGCATATTTCTGCTTTATGGAAGGCCTTTATTTTATATAAATCAATGGTTGATTGGTGTACTACTCATGAATGCTTGTAATTTATTTGGTTCTGTCTTTCATTCAAGTCTTATGTATTGGAAGATTCTTGTAAGTTTTATATTGGCTCTGAAAAAATTCTTCAGCCTGCAAATTTGAATGATTGCAAGTGATTTGAAAAACCCGTGCCGGATAGTTTACATATATTGTGTGGCTTTGCATGATAACTAATGCTGTTCCAGTTACTAGTTTTGAAGTGATCACACTGTTTTGTTTTAGTATTATATGGGTAATGGTCACCATGAATGCACTACTATATAATCTTATAAAGGACTACTTCTGGTCTATTAACAGGGATCTGGTTAATCTGTAAGATTTATTTGAATTACCATGGACGTGATACATAAACTTTTTAAGAGTTTTCCCTGCACTTTTGCACATCTTCCCTTAAAGTTAAAGTATAGTTTACAGTTTTCCATAGACAATGAAATGCTTTTACCTATCTACTAATTAGTTCTTTTTCTTTCTAAAAAAAGATAAAATTAATTGTGGAAGACATATTTATGTTTTGAATTGGATTATGTTATTGATGACAGAGTTCCTCAGCTGTTGGAAAAGCTAGCAGAAGAAGTAGGGGAGCATCTTCGAGAAAGTCTGGTTCAGGTACCACCAAAAGAGGCTCAGAGAAGAAAAAGGTAATTACGTATTGGATTATTTGTTCAAGCACAGCCTTTTGTACATCCATAAATGATCCATTCCTCTTCAGGTGCTTATGTTTGAGAAATTTGTAGTTATTGGTGGTGCATATATATCATAACTTCTATCTTTGCACCAATTTTGTAGGACGGTTTTACAATTTTTTTTTTTCCTTTTTTTAGTGTTATAAATATGTTAGACAAAGTTCAAGTTTTAGAGTTTTTGGTTAAAGTCATTAGCAATTCCTCACTAATAGTGGATTTTTGTGAGAGGCCTTCAGAAGATAATCTAGATGTATAGTTTTCATAGTTTCAATAGCTCATATTCTAATGGATTCCTCCTCAGTTACTTATGTTGTGAAGCTTGTAGTTGGTGGTTTTTATTTTTATCTGCAGCAAATTGTTTGTCTGTTTATTTCAGATTAAAGTCAATAACAATTTCACTCTCTTTGTTGGTGTTGGTGAGAGGTTTCTTGGTCATTGAGTTATATAGTGCCCATGGTTTAACTGGCTCATATTCCGCTCAAAATCTGGAAGATGTATTCATAGTTATGTAGTGTTTCAATTGTGAATTTTTGTTGGATTTTTCTTTTGTTCTATCATCAACAAGGACAAGGCTGCTGAAAAAGGAAACTTATCTTTAAACCTTAGCGATTACACTATCCAGAAATTCCCTTAAATAATATGAAGGGGTATTCTAAGCTCTTAAAATTCATGAATGCCTTTTTCTTGCATGGCCACAGTAGTAATCAGTAGAAAGTGCTGAAAATATCTTCATGCAAGTGATTTTCTGTTGGACAAACTGAACAGGAAAAGGAATTTAGTTTGGTGCTAACATGTGTGAAAGAGATGGAGAAGAAATTGGTCCCTTGCTTTAATATTTCTGTGGTCTTGTAAATTTTGGTCTCATTTCCAATCTTTATGTGAAATTTGGTGATGCCATGCCGTTTGAATGACTAGTGGCTTCTAGTGGAGGGGAAGGGAGCAGTTATATTTTGGATAGAAATCTCTATTCATCTAATATGATGCTTGTGGTTGGAATAAAATTATAGAGGCTTTTGAAGGTAACCGCCTTTATCTAGGCTAGGGATAAATAGGTAGGTAACTATATTCCTGGATCTTTGTTTCTCATCAGTTTCATCACTGTTCTTAAATCTCTTGGATTCCTTAAACTGTGTTTCTATTCTGATTTCACGTCTTCTGTATATTGTTACTGTACATAAGGCTTTAGGCTTTTAATAATCTCCTTTTCCTTATTAAAGGAAAAAAAATATTTTGTTGTCTACCTTTGTTTTACAGCAATTAAGAAGTGAAACATCATGGACAAATGGTTCACAGAGTTATGCATTTAATTGAGTTCTGATTTTCTTTCTCAGTATATCATTATTTGCTTCCTACTTAACTCCTTCCCCTTTTCTCTTCTCATTTCTCTCTCCGTTGGAATTTCTTTGACATCATTACTTACTAGTGGCTTCACTTCTTTGTGATTGTTTGTACTGTTTTGATGGTTTTACTCTATTTGCAAATTATAAATTTATGACCGTTAAGTGAATAAATATTGATCTCCATTGTTTCTCATTCACTTTTTCTTTTTTGTACCAGTATGTACTAAAGGGCAGTGAGAAGAACGCAAGTCGAAAAGACAAATCATCTTTCATTGTGGTGCCTAAGCGACAGGGTCAGCCAACCTCTTCTGTTGGGAAAGGAATTTTAGAAAGTGATACCAGTATGCTTTTTCCCTCCAATTTCTTTTTGAACTACTTAAGAATAATTTTCTTTTTTCATAGAAGATGGGTTTATTGTAATTTAGATGGGGTCTATTTTGTGTACTGTTATTGGACTATATGAAGTTGAACTGATGACCGAGCTATGTTGCAAAGGCACAAACTGTTAAAACTTATTTCCCATCAAAATAAACTTATCTACCCAGTAGCCACATTTTGATATGACCAAAATGATACTGATGTAATTTACTAAAAACGCCTTTTTTTTTTTTCACTGATTTTGGACACCTATCGCTTTTACTGTCTTGGTCATGTTTGATCATGTATGACTTCAATTTGTTCTGTTTCCTGATAATATTGTGGATGTATGACAACTGAGGTTTGCCTGTTGATCAAGTTGACATGGAAACTCTTCTGAAGTAGAGACATCATTGTTTCTAGTAGAATCATTGAATTATCTGTATTCAATTTTGTCTGATCATTTATTATATCATGCCCACGGTCGTCTCTTGCTCTCCTTCTCCATGCATGTACGTATTTGTCTGGTATGTACTTTGAGGAAAAAGGTTGTTATCTCCCTCCCCCATTCTGGTCCTTTATTCTTAGTAAAATTTGTAGCTTTTTTCTTTTGTCAAACTTTTCTTCTCTTGTGTTGTCACGTTGTTGACATCCAATTCAAGTTATGGATTCATACAAGTGGGTTACACTTTCATGTTACAACAAATGATGTAATGAAACTGATGCAGAATCTAGAATCTAAGTTTAAGTTATTATTTATAGAACAATTTTATTTTTGGAAGTTATATTTCTGGGTCACTCTTGTTACTTTTCTAGTCAGATTTTTTTTCTTATTTTCTTTTTAAAATTTTATTTTAGTAGGATTTAGGGTACTTATTTGTGTAGTTTCCATTTTGTTTAGACTTTCCACTGTATATAGGGCCTTATTTTGTTGGATTTAGAATCCTCTGATATTAATAGTTGATAATGGATATAGGTTTATTACTTCTGAATCCTCATTTTGTTTGATTTAGATGACTCTGATGTTAGTTTTATTGTCGCTAAAACTTCTCCTGTTTTCTTCTTTAATTATTCATACCATCTTTATTTAATTAACATAATTAGTTTCAATGACTGTAATGGTTTTAGCTAATAAGTAAAATCAAACTGTTTGTGATAATGCAAAACTATACATATGTGATCAACAATTACTTGGGGAAGCATTATAAGATAAGAAATTTCTGAACAATGAACTTATTAGAGTGCATTTGTGTTTTACATTGATGTCGTTCTGTCATTGTCAGAAAGTGTGTGTATATATGTGAGCAGGCATATGACTGCATCTCTTTTTATGTCTGTTCTGGTCATATGTGCAGACAGTAAGTGTGATTCTGCTTAGAAGCTCCCAATGTGATGAAATTATGGGTTAAATAATTGCTTCTACTTATTTGTTTGACATAATGTGTAATTGTTTTGATCATTTGAATTGCAGTTCTTGGTCTTGAAGGTACTGTTTCGGGAATAACCTTGACCTCTGATTCTGGAAAGAAAAAGATATTGCTTTTGAAAGCGAAAGATCCAGAAATTTCTCATGTAAGTTTATTGTTTCTGAACTCACCTACTTGACTGAAGGTTACCATTTCCAGCACAGATGCTGTTGGTTTGATATGAACTAAGCTTGTGGACTGAATAAACAGTAATTGCTAGTGTCTTCAATGCTAATTGTGATGGATATTGTGAAACCTTGGGTGACTGATACCTTGTCTGTCAGCAGGGCGAAACATCATCTGGTGGAACTACCACAACTACTACAAAACAGATTCAGAGGCGTGAAAGCCCAACTCAACCCTTGGCTGCAATCCAAGCTCGGGAGAAGCAAGGCTTAAACATAGAGAATGGGAAGCCACTGCCTCGGTCTATGAATAGACAGTCACGTACAGATGGTCATGTATCTAATAATGACCTACGCACATCTAGATCTGACCGTGATACAAAGAGAGTTCCAGACAGTAGATTTGTGAGAAAAGTCCTGAATGGTTTAGGTACTGAAAGTGAGAAGCAAGAGAAACGCACAAGAAATAGGGATAGACCTGATTATGTTTCTTGGGCTCCTCTTCGTCATTCTGATGTTGCACAGACTACCGAGCAGCGCTCGTCATCCTTGCAGCCTAATGAACTGCTTTCAAATTCAATTGAAGGTATCATTGTTACCATGCTGGGATCTTCAAGTTTTTTTATGAAGTATTTATATATAGTTTAGCATCAAATGATTAACTTGAATGAGCATTATTCTTTTGGCAATGTATAAGTTTCAGTTTCCGCTTATGTCTTTCAGTTCCCCATGGAGACATCAAAGATGACATTCCACGTGGAAGCAAGACTACAGGAGCTACAGCTCCTTCAAATGGAGGTAATTTAGAAAATGGTCAGTTTTTCGATAACACCTATAGTGGTCATCTGTTGTGTTCTTTTGGCTGGCTACTATTTTTTTCCCCAATACTCCAATCATAAAAATTTTGAAAGCTAATATTTATTCTGCTCCATTTATGGCTCCAAAAATGATTTCAATTAAATAGATATCATCTCAATTTATTTTCTTCGGTGTTCATCTTTGAGTTCTTACTTCACTCATCTTCTTCCTTCTTCACCGCCTCAAATCCTAACCTAAAATTGAAAATGAAAAATCCGGAAATAGAAAATGAACATACAGTCTTTAATATTTCCAGACCTAATTACAAAATATTTTTTCTGCAACTTTACTTCCTCTTTTAGGAAGGCAGTCAAAATGTGAAAATTGGGATCCAAAATTTTCTAGGGTTATCGGTACCCTTAACTCTTCAGATGTTTGGAATTAATTTCAATGTGAGTTCCTTTGAAAAGTGATCTGTAACTCAATTAAAATCTAAGCTTGGGAAAGAAATGATATGACTTCCCAACTTGCTGTACACTCAGCAACACAAATTCACTCAGTCCACACAATTAGTGTATTTTGTGCCAATAAAATTTTCAATTAGCAGACAATTTGAGTTCAAACTTATTTAGTCATGATTCATGAACAGGTTTTTTTTCTTTATATCAGCAAACCAAAAAAAAATACTGTTATAGTAATATTGAAATTGTAGAAAGGCAAGAAGGCTGTGGAGAGCAATTTTTTCTCTTTATATTATTACCTTATTTTATCCTTACTAGTAATTTTATTTACTGTTTATTTAGTAATATAAAACTTCAATAAAAAAATGGGTTTAAAGAATTATTATGCAGGGTTCATATACTGTCACTGTTTTCCTTTTTAACAATAGAATTATCCTCCAATTACGCGATTATGCAGCTGAAATATTGAATATATCCAGGTTCCCGACATAATGTTCATCGTGTAGCTGCCCGTGTTACAAAGGATGATGAGGGCAAGTCTTCAAAAAGAAGAGGTGCTACCAGCTCAGGTGCCCATGAGGTGAGGCAATATATATTTTTTTAAACAACTTCTGGTATGTATAAATCCCCGTGTCCTTACTCTACCCAGTCTTAAATCTCTTTTTGGAAAACACAGAAGCAAGTATGGATTCAAAAGACATCTTCTGGGCATTAAAGTATTTGTCTAATTCTGGTAAGCTTTATATGTATCTGGTTTTCCATTTGGTTATAAACAAACTTGAACTGATTCAGAAATTTCACAAGCTGTTCACTGGAATGATATTGGGGTATAATTGCGTAAACTTTTAACGTAAGTGGTGTCAGCATAAATTTTAAAGCTATGTTCTCTTTGAGTTTTGTGTACTAAATAGCCTTGTTTGGACATGTATCAGGTGTGGTAGTGATGATGTTATTGTGAAACTATAATCCTTTTCTTCAGTAGGTTCAAAATATTTTCGATTTGTGGGAAGTTACATTGAGCTATAGTAGTTGAGCTTTTGATTTGAAAGTTTCAATCAACCTTATCATTAGTAAATGTTTTCCCTTTTAATCATTGCTATATATTATAGTCCTTTAGTTTAGGATTTAAAAAAAAAAAAAAAAAAAAAAAAAAAGAAAAATAGATAGATGTTAATTTAATTTTAGATTTATCTTGTTTATTTTTTAAGTTAAGAACCTTCCAATCTTCTATAGGAGATGGTATCAGAAAATGCATAAATACATGATAATACTTGATTATCTTCCCTGGTTAGTATAACAGAGTTGGAAAATATAACATTGAGTAGGAAAGGGACGACAAAATAATAATCACCATATGGATACATCATTTTGGACCATAAACCTTAATTAAATGAAGAGTTAGTTAGATAGAATAATATGGAGGAATGCTGTGTATCGGATAAATGTCAGAAGCTGTTACATGTGTAGAGATATCAGAACGTTACATGTATATAATCTTAAGCCCACTGATGGAGCTAACATGGACCACTGAGGCAAATGCCCCCTTCAACTAATGGACAGTTATTTTATCTAGGCAATCCCCATAGGTATATCAGTAACTGATAGATTAACAGAAGTTAGGGGTTACATCTTCTTATGATGGACTTGGTGCCCCATGAGATCAGTTGCCATCTAGAAATGTATTGCAGGTATAGATAACCAAATGTCATGCATTGATCCACTTTAACATTATTTAAAACAGTATTAAAGTTGTCTTTAATAATATTGCTTCCATGTCAAGTGAGAAGGGAAGCATTTATACGCTGAGTTCCCATGGTCTTTAGCTTCTAAAACCACTTTTTTGTATCTTCACCTCTTCATAAAACCGAAACAAATAATATAACCATAAAATGCATTGAAACAAATAATGTAACCATAAAATGCATTTTGTTATTACTAAAATGTGCTTAGATAATATGAATTTAATCGGTTTTGTTAATTTATAGTACAATTAGAAGTTTTATTATCAATTCGAATTATGTTACTTTCCTGCTTATGAGTCCTTCTGAAACATACATGTTAGCTTGCAAGCAGTTGGTGTCGCCTCTATTTTTCTTCCAGGCCTGGTGAAATTTACTGAAGTAGTTAATAGTTATTTTTGTTTTATTCACTGGTGAATTTGTTTGCTTTTCAGGTTTTAGAAGTTGCAACTCTTTTCCAGATATTGACGATCTATTTTTTCCTGTCATGTGGCGATGAATGGCAAGATCTTATTTGCCCTGTTGGAGTTTGCAATTGGTAAATAACCATATGGTTTGTTTTAGTCCATTCCCAGGTTTGGATCCAATCCTTTTTGAGATTCATTCTCAAGGAACCATCATCTATATCTGGGGAAGCAACTTTGTTTCGGAAGCAATGAAAAGCTTCTAATTGATGTGATTATTGAATTATCTGCCTCGTATCTACAAATTTTCAATCCTCTCGAGCATGAGAGAACAACCGGCATTAGATTGAAAGGTGGATATCAGCAGTACTATCGATGCTAAACTGGAAGTTCTTGCTTGACTTTGCGTAGTCGTTGGTAGAGGAAAGCTCCGTCGTTCCTTTGGTGATGCAAAGTTCAGGGTCCTTAAATCATTATTGACATTTAACCAGTTGGTATCAGTTGTAGGGCTTTTTATAGATGAGAGTTGGTTGTACTTGTGAATATGTCGCTATTACCTGCGTTGTGTAAAATTTGTTTTGGGTTCTAGTGGTTTAACCCTCGGAAAATCGTACGAAAAAAGAAATATTGTCCTATGTACTGTTTCGGAAGTCAGAGCCCAGAAATGTTTAGTGCAGTAGAGAGTAGAACCTGGTATGTAGAGAAGCTTATTATACGTTTGTTTCTCAGTTGCATATGACTCGTATAACTTTGATTGTGACTTGTTTTAATGTTAAACACGCACCTCTCATTCTCCCCCTTGTTAACAGGGTCTGTGTTTCCATTCCTTTGCAACATGCATGATATACCTATAACAACTTAAACTTATAACTGTAAATACACCACTCATAACATGTTATAGATTTTAGTGGTAACACAAAAGTGTAAATTTCATTCACTGGGAGATTGTCCATTCAACTTACCAACGGCATAGTAAATCAACTTACCAACGGCAAGTAAAAAATGTAAAAATAAAAATAAATAAATAAAGCTAACTATATTTCTTACCGTAAAAAAGGCTAAAAGAAAATTTCACCTCTTGGTCGTAAAAAGAATCGGGACTAATTTTCCAGTCATACAATCTAGCAGAGTTCATTTTTATCTAATATTTGCTTAATAAATAAAAGGTAAACACATGTACTTCCTATATCCGTATTCAGAAAATAAACTAAAATAGACAAATGGTTGTGTGTTTTACATACAATAATTGCCTACCTTGTCGAAGGCCATTGATGTAATCAATGAATGTCTGTCTTCTGTAAAACAAACGATTTACAAAATAATTGTCCCAGTTTCAGATATTCAAGCTATGGAATTTGAAGAATTTCAACTAACATTTTATGCAGCGACTGTGGCTTCGAGAAGAAAGGGCAGTGGTCACTTCCTTTGATCTTGAAGACTCCTTCTGGCGGGTTTTCTCTGACAAGCTTTTCTTGGACATCTGGTGAAAGGGCACGATCATCTAATGTTTGTATATAGAACCGCCGGCCAGTTCCATACTTTTCAGGAGACAATGACAGCTTCTCCATAATAGGACCCAGTGGTGTAGGTCTCATGGAAACCATGGCCAAGGCAACATCCTGAAATGAAGTAAAATCCATGTCAAATCATATTATCCATAGGCATATATAATGATGAGGGCGGGTTGTTATTTCACTTCTTCTAGTTTTGAAGGAACAATTACTGGCTAGATCACATAATGTACTCTATGCTATGGTTTAGCTCCACAAGCCCATGTAAAATACTACGCGGAAGAGTTTAAGAATCAAACACGATTAGAAGTTATCAATATAGCCTATAACAATTGGAGCACAACAAAAGGTGGATGTCCACGGGAGCTCCATACATTCCGACTTCGTAAACCAAAAAAAAAAAAAAAAAGAGTAGCATATTATTGGTGACATTCTAAAATTTGAAGATAAGAATTATTATTATTTTTTTTTTTAACTGTAATTGGTGACTCCAATATTCATATATTAACCTATTATAATCTAAAATAACAGTGATGCAAAATTTAAAATAAAACTCAGTATCATGTTTGACAACCTGGCATGAGCTATCAAATATGCTTAGATCTTGACCAGCATTGTGCAAAACATAGGAGTGCCATTCAAGGCCAAAACCAGAGACAAAATGTACCATACTTGCAAATCTTGATGTTGTACTCAGCGAGAGAAACACTAACAATAGCATTTTAACTTCAATTTACAGCCCCAGGCATACACTATATCATGATTATGAGAAGCAGAGGTAGTAAATATTTTACATAAATATGATTTTATAAATTATAAAATGTGTTGCATTCTGCAATAAGGAAATGTAGAAACCCAGAAGTTCTGACGACAAAATGATAGGCTTGAACTATACAGTACCTTTGTTGGTGATTGATTGAAATATAACCCTTTCATTTGCTGTTTTTCAAACATGAATCCTGTAGGAGGCTTATCTTTACCATTTCCATATATCAAAAACTGGGATTCTTGCATAAAACGCTCTGCAGAACCAAGCTGCAATACAAATTCCATCAGTGAGGCCATACAATTGAATGATTCTAAACAGCGAAAATGGCTTGAGGAACAATATCCAAATGAGATTTCTCATGATATTCTAGCGATTAAATTGGATAGGCAAATAATTTCTTGTCCTAATCGCATGTAGTGCTAGACATTGGTGAAAAATGAAATTTCATTTACAAGAGTTATGCATGCATAATTGATGTTACCATAAATTATTAACATTCATTGATCAGAAAAGGTTCCAGTATACGCTTAATGAACAGGCTGGTATAATTGTTTTTACAAGTCTGGTACAATTAGAAAGCACTTGGGAAGCATCAAACAGAACTCAGATAGTACCTCTTCAGCAAACACATCAAAAGGTCTCTGGCCATTTGACACCATCGTAGCACAGAGATAAACCGCTTTTGAGATTTTTTGTGGGAAATGCTCCAATGCATAAGAAATACAGGCACCTCCACTACTGTGACCTACCAACATAACCTGAAAAACACAAAATACACGCTTGTCAGCTACTTTTTTTTAATGAATACGAATGATGGCATTATCCAACCTATATTTCTAACCTTTTCATCCTCTGGAAGGTTTTCAAGATAATCAATCAATGGTTTTGAATAGTCCGCCAGTGTGGTGACATTGTTTGTATCTGTCAGATCAATACCAGATCCTGTAAGATCTAAAGCTGTCGGCTGCAATCCTACTTCCTCCAGTTGAGCAATAGTTTTGTACCAACACCATGCTCCAAATCCTTCTCCATGTATTAGTATAATTTTTTTAAACTGGATATTCTCCAGAATGTTTGGTGCCTGTACAGGACATGGTAGTCGGTGAAATTTATTTCTATCGGGCAGACTGCAGTTACTGAAATATGCAACCATTACTTACTAGAATTTAAAGGTCAAAATATTGCCACATAATACGTGTCTACAATTAAATCTATTAACAAGGAAGAATAGCAGAGAAAGAAAGGAAAAAGGGAAAAGGAAAAAGAATTTCTGGGGTGTGTAATGCATACTCAAGTTTTTTGCCTCAGGTTTGCCTCAGGCCAAACATGAGGAAATTAAGATTGTTATCAACTGTGTTTGAAAACAAAATTCACGTCATAAGCAAGTAAATAGCCAAACTTCATTGAAAGTAAAAGAGGGGGAAAAAATAAGAGTTTCCAGGGTCTGTAATGCGTATTCAAGTTTTTTCCTAAGGGCAAACATGAGGTAATTAAGAGTGTTATTCTCTGTGTTTCTAACAAAAATTCATGCAAGAACCAAGTAAATGGACAAATTTCATTTTAATGTTTACATACTTGTAGAAAGGTACCGTCAAATTTGCAAGTTACCATCCTAGTCAAAGGCCATGGTTTAATCTTAAGTACAATCATGCCAGAACCTTTCTGGCAGGTTGAGAAGAGGCACATGGCTCTTGAAAGTTTAGGACATACAAACATCATAATCACTATTTAGTATTTACAGTACCCTTTACAGCTTTTCAGCACATGTTCCACATCTTGTGGCTTGCTGATAATGATTTAATCTCCAACAAAAATTTTATCAATTGTCCTACACCATTCACCAATAACCCCATAATTGAAAAAATTAAAAAGTCAAGAGTCAAAGATATCATCTCTCTCTCAACATCTGAAAGTAGAGTTGACCTGATTAAAGCTGATAAACCTTGATCTTGGTTTCTTTTCACCGTAAAACCATGCTCAATACTTAATACGAAAGAATTCTCAAGGCATAATAAAATCCTTAAAGAAATCAAAATCAAAATCAAAATCCTAAAAGCACAATGAATTAGCAGGCTCCCCATACTTTTTCAGATTCACTTTTCAAGTCATTAACAAAAAGTAAAGAAAGAAACATTACTATACTACTCTAAAAACTTGACTTTTCCTAATATTACCACTTCTTATTTTTATTTTTATTTTCTCTTCTTCTACTTTTCATTACACCTTAATCATCAAAACCCACTATCAGCACAGATCCAATAATGATTAAATAAATTAAAAAAGGTAAAAAAATAATAATAATAATAATAATAAAATCATTCAACATATATAAACATAAAGTGATTGTAACCTGCTTTGAATTCGATAAAGGGTCATCAAGATTGCGTCTTCTAGAGCTTGTAGAGCCTCCAATTCTTCTCGACATGGATCCCTCAAACCGCTGAGAAAACTGATGTTGCTGAAGCGCCATAGACAAAGCTTGCCTATGCAACAACTCTTCTTCCGCTAAAAGCTTCCTCTGAGACCTCCCCACTCTCTTGCTTCTTGATCCATGCCCCTTCTCTTTAGTCTCCTTCTTCGTCATGCAAACAAAATTACCCATCTCCCCAAATGAAATTCCCTTCAATTCCGACCGATCTTTTCCCTCACAATCCAAGAAAAATTAAAACTTTTTCCGGCAAAATCAGGAATCCATGTTTGTGAAGGTGAGTAACATGATGGGCTTTTGCTCAAAACTCAAAAGAGAAAACAAAAAACAAAAACATATAAAACGAAATAATTAAAAAAAATCCAACTGAATTGAAACGCTATTTAATGTTTATTTGTCAGAAGTAGCTGCGTAAGTAAGTAGAGTTTGACTAGCAGATATTTTTTAACTGCTGAAACTGCGGTAAACTGAAGCTGTTTGTGGAGAGATTGGGTTGAAAATGAAAGATTTTAAAGGTTGTTAGGGATCATTTTCAAAGTGTTGTGTTTTGTAGTTGGAAATGGAGAAAACGTGTTTTGACAATTTGTTTTCGGAAAACACCATTTTTGTTTTCAACGTTTTTGAGAATTTTTTTTTGGTTAATTTCTAATTTGTTTCCATTTTTTTATTCAATTCTTATTTTAGATGTGGTGTAGTTTTTTTTTTTTTTTAAAGAATTATTTTGCACGAAATATATTATTTATAAGTGTTTGTATGATCTAGAATTGAAAAATGACGACACTATTTGGCTGCATTTTTTTCTTTTTTTTTTTTGTGTCCGAAGGTATCCGAACCAATTTGTGCGCACCGTAATAAATCTCTCGAAGTTCTAAAATTAACGATCTAGTAAGCGTCCAATAGCTACTCCTTATCAGTAGTTATAGGGATTCGAACTTAGAACATTTTGAATAATAAACTCAAGAATCTCAAACGAACCGTCAAACTACTTAGAGATAGTTTCTACGTTTTTGTTTTCTTTTCTTTATAAGAGACAAACTCTCATGTTCAGCATCTGTTCTCATTTTCTGTTTTCATAAACAAAAAGATTGTTTCAAAAAATCTAAAATCCTGTTTTCTTTATTTATAACAAAATGGAAAAAAAATATTGTTTTTAGTTTTGAAAATTTACTTGTAAAGTGTTTTTTAATTGTTTTAATTTTGAGTAATACTAGCCTTACAAAGAGCCATACAAAGAGTCAAATCCAGCCCTTGAAATTCATGATTGCCTCTTTCAAGGACTGAATTTGGCTTTTTGTATACCTCTTTATAAGGCTAGTATTACTCTTTAATTTTTAATAAATATTTTTTATAAAGTTATGTTTGTTTTATGATTTAATAATTTTAATTTTTAGAGTTATAATATAATAGTTAATATATATTCAAACAAATTTATCTTATTTCAACGAAAATATATGATAAGGAAATTTTAATAATAACCTTCTTAAAATGATTTTTTTAACTTCCTTTTTTTATTTAAGAAAGTTAAATATAGGCATTAATTTGACTAGGATTGAAAATTATAAATTTGAATGTTTATTCTAGGTTTTGAAATTTTTCAAAATGGTCTTAATTATTTCTAATATATTCAATTATAAGTATATTTTAAAAATAATTAAGAGAAAAAAGAAAATGACGTATGCAATTATTGGTCAAATAAAACTTTTATATTATTTCCTTTTCACTATATTTTTTAAATTCTTTCCATCATAATGATATTATTTTTTTTCATATATGATTTTTTGTGATATAATCCATAATGATATTTTAATTATTAACCAACTAAAATTGAAATTGCTCACAAAGACTCCTGCCCATCCCATTCCTATCCACTTTTCTGGTCCTTTTTTTTTTTTTTTTTTAATTTAATAAAGTTGAAATAAAATTATTGAATTCAGAATGAAAAGTAAATAAAAAATAAAATATCTAAACCACAATAAATAAAAAATTAAGAAGAAATGAGTTATACCATGTTTTAGATTCTTTGTTAAGTCATTTGCACATGCTATTTATATCTTATTTGATTTTGGACAGTTGTTATTAGATTCTCACAACTATCTTTATTCAATTTTCATGCCTTAACCTCCCAACTCAATAATTTCATATTTTCTAACTTTAATTAACTATTTATAAATACAAAAAGTATAGTTTGAAATATAATTAAAATTTTGCATATATATAATTAAGGAACCGACACTAATTCTATAATACAATATAAGAAATAAACCACAATAAATTCATGCTGGTGTGTGTTAGAGTAGGTTTAGGCTTCTTTCAGCAACACTACAATTGCCTTTTACATTAATTTATTAGAGAAAATGGCATATTCCCACCCGAGGTTTAGCATAATCGTAGGTTGATACCTCTAATTGCATTTATTCCATATTCTCACACTTAAACTAATATCGTTTCCTTTATTTTAACAGATAAACTAATATCGTTTCCTTTATTTTAACAGATTCTCAACTTTTCACTGTAGCACGGCACACAAACATGCTGAAGTGTACTAGCTCTTTCTTTGATAGAAGATGGACTCATGTTAGCAAAAAGCGGCTCACATTAGCAAAGTTCAAGCCAACATTTTTGGCTTTTTCGGCTCATTAGAGCTGATCGATAGTTCTAGGATCCCGAAAAATTAGTTAAAATACGCATAAACTAGCTTGAACACCTTTGATCATAAAAAAGAAAAAAAAAATTGGACTCAACATTTTTTTTTTAAAAGAAAAATGAAAGGTTTATATCATTTTCTTTTTAAAAAATTGCTAAATCAGTAAATTTTAAGCATCTAACAATTTTTAAAAATTATACTTATCGATCGAATAATACTACACATACAACATTCTCATATAATGTTTTTCATACAACGTTATATAGCCAAAGATGATTACGTGAAAATTTAATTTTAATTTAAAATCAACCAATCATATTTTATCACATAACATCGTATAAAAATACTATATATGTAATATTACTCTTTACCGATATCTCAAAGGGCATATAAGCCAAAATGAAAATTATAACTCTTAACGACAAAATAGAATAAATGAATAATTGTACGTATAAATGTTATTAATTAAATATGACACTTTATCCAAATAACATTATATGAATCACCACAACACGCTTCCTCCAATAATTCCATAAGATTAATTATTAGGCTCTAATGACGCCATCCCCGTTATTAGAAGACTAGGTGGGGAGGGTGAACGGAGTAGACTAGGTGGCGATGGTTTTTTTTTTTTAATTCTTTATACAATCATGAATTTTTTTTTAAATTGTTATTTATATATATTTTGAGTTATTTATTTATTCTTGAAGTGTTATGACCCTTCTACCTCTCTTCTATCTACAATAACATAAATTTTTTTACTTTTGACAAACGGTTGAGGGTTTTGCGTTATTACTAATATTTGGGAAGGTTTTAACGTTTGATCAAACCTATGAGGTTCAAGTAATTATCCCATATATTTTTTATAATTACAATGTTTTTGAACCTCTACCCCATCTCACCCCAAAGGCCCTGTCATCGTGGAGACTCAAACTTGAGGCATTGCTAAGACTAAATGAGCTCTTATTTTCAAAATAATTTTATGTACAATTTAAAGAAAACTATATTAAATAACTTATTTTTGAGGATCAACAGAAAGATAGCCTGTTTTGAAAGAAACTCAAGCAGATAGTTATATTCCAAAATTTTGCACTTCTTAAAACAAAACAAACTCTATTGATCCATCGGAGGTTTCTATTGATTATTTTGGATTTTTAGTTAATAAATGGTAATTTAGTCTAACTAGTGGTAAAGTTTTGAAATATGACTATTTTCATATACTTTTGCAAAAGGCTTGTTTCTCAACTCACACAAAAAAAAAATACAAAAATAAGGGGTTATTTCATATAGTTTCCGTAAATTTAAGTCTTTAATTATTTCTAAGTTGGTAGTTTGCATTATATAACATTTCACTTCTTTTTTAAGGAACTATATTTGACCTATTTTATTATTCAAGTGACATTTGTAGTTTTTAATAAATAAATTAATAGAATATTATTTAGTTAATGTGGGGAGTTTATTTTCACCGAACTCTTAAACTTAAAGACAAGTAGAATTAGAGATAAAATTTTAGGCCCTTGCCGTTTGTAACCCGTTACCATTTTATTGTTATAGTTATAACAGTTAAAGGGTAAATAGGTAAATGCCTAATCCAATATAATTAATAAAAAAATAGAAAAATAATTAAATGGAGTTAAAAGTTAGTAATGGTTACAAACGGCAGGGGGGTGACAGTTATTTCTAGAACAACAGGGGTTTTTATAATAATATTATCACTTCTCGTACAATCACTAATCATGGATTAAAAGATGCCTTTCGACTGTTTTATTGATGTATTTTATCATACTCTCGATTTTTTTTTTTTTTTGGCCAAAATATATAAAATAAAAATGTTTTCCTTGATTTTCGGGATTTTTTTTGGGGGGGGGGGGAACTGGTTATCATGAACAGTCAACACCCAGATCCATAGAAAATTTAATGTTTTACCAATTTATTATGTTGTGCAGTGGAATTTTCAATGACCAGAATTGTGCCAGATGTCCATACATCACGCTATGATTTAACGGTAAAACTCGTCCCATGTGTAACTCTTGCAGTAAATGATTTCATCAATAAGAATATCAATTTAAGTATGGGTGTTCAGTTTTAAGCATAAGGGTATCTGACTCGAATTCATATTATAAGGGATTATGCATGTAATCCACCAGTAACAATCACTTTCAACCACAATCAGGCGGTGAATAAAAAGCAGAAACAACCTCTGTTTTGAGCGCCAAATTATTCACACAAGAGTAAAAACCCACTTAGAGAGAGTTTATCCTCGCTTTTATGTATTTTCTCTGTAATCAACATAATTGTAAGGCAAATATAAAGTAATAACATAACAGAGGACGTAAGCTTGATTCTAACTCGTTGAACCGTTTTAAAAAAGTCTTTGTTCTTTCGTTATTCATTTCCAAATTTATTTATTGTTGCGTTTTTGTGTAATAACATATTAGTTTGTCAAAAGTAGATATTATATTTACAAAGATCTTCATATAAAGTGATGTGACAAAAAATGAATGGAAAAGTGAATTTATTTTTCCATTCATTTTCATTTTGACATAGAATTTTTGTTAAATTCGTTTGTAAGTGTGAAATAAACTATTAATTTAAGTTCAAATATATGAGCATAAATTCTATTCTCCATCTAGAAGCATTATGGTGGACAAGACTAATCTTTATTTTAATACGCATTTCAATTTCCTCTTAACCTAACCCACTTATATTATGGAATTCATATTATAAGAAATATTTCAACCAGTCTTTTCAATATTTTTCCTGACTTTGGGCTTGAAAATAAAAAACATTATTGGTTATGATGTGGAATAATTAGGCGTAGAATAATATATTGTCCATACGTATGAAAAACAAATAGCTTAAATTCTGGGATGTTTGACCAAATTAATTATATTTTTCAAATTTAATTAATTAATTGATTGATTTGAAAGAGTTTCAAATACGACGAGACATGACAGTATTAATTATTAAATATTCCAATTAATTAATTGATTCATTATTCAATATACTTTTTTCTCTGAAAGAGAGAGTTTCGATTGTTAGCGACATTTTCCCACTCAAGTTTCGGGAATCTACCAGTGCCCACCCTGGTTTTATAAATTCCATTTCCCACCCTTAAATTGACAGAAATGTTTAATATGACAGTCGAAAGGCAAAATAGTCATTTACACTACATCAAGTCCGAAATGAAAATAAAAATTTCAAATAAACCTCCACGTCTCAAATTTCCCTGCAAGCAGCCAAGCACCCTCCCCATCTCAAATTTCTTTCACTCTCTCTTCTGAACCGTCATTTCTTTCCCGTCAACTCCTTCCTTTCTTCTCTTCTTATTCTTCGTCTTCCTTTCTTTTTTCTTCTCCTCTCCTTACTTTCTTTCTTCTCTCCTTCTCATCAAATCACTGTTACTCTTGACATTAATGCCAAATTGCCAATCACAAAAACTAGAATGGGAACAAAACACTATCAACATTGGCCCAACTATCAATATCAATCAAAACAGTGACGAATCCCTAGCACATACCCATAATTTCTTCTCAATAAAACCATCAAACACATTAAAATAAGATAATATAATGTTTCAAAGGAAGAACCATTATTAACCATCCATATCAAAGCCCAAACAACACAAAATTCATCTGTCTGAGGACCCACATTAACGATCCAATCAATAGTCTCTTTTCTAGCCACCAAGTCCAAAACAGGCCGCCGCAATTTGGCCCAAATTCAGCCGCAACGAGGCCCTCTTGCGGCGACCCAAACCCACGCGAGGGCCAAGCAACCATGGAGAGAAGGAGAGAAGAAAGAAAGGAAAGAGAGGAGAACAAAAAATAAAGGAAGAAGAGAAGAAAGAAAGGAAAGAGGAGGAGAAAGGAAGGAGTTGACCGGAAAGAAATGAAGGTTTAGTAGAGAGAGAAAAATTGGAAGAAAGATGCGAGGAAGAAGAGAGTGGAAAATCCGACAAATAAAAAATGTGAGGGGGAAAAGGAGCTTTAACTTTAGTGGATGGGTGGTTAAAAAAGTAATTTATTAGTTTATTTTAAGGGTAATTTGGTAATGTTATTTTCTATATTCTATTAGAATTCAAAAATTAGAAAGGTGTTGATTTAAGGGTGGGAATATGAAATTTAGTAAAGCAGGGTGGGCATTTTACTTTACCTTGGGTGGGAACATGTTCTTTACTCTTTAGAGGGCATTTGTTTGGGGGTTATATGGGATTACTGGGGTAATATCATCTTATATTACTTAATTACCACGTTTGATTGTCAAAGTAATATAAGATTCCGATAATCCTCAAATACCATTAGTAGTTACTATTGGTAATATAGGAGGTAATCTGATTACCTTCATTTTCTTAGGTACTCTAAGATTACTAGGGTAATCTTTTTTTGTTACAATTCTATCCCTTATTAATAAAATTATAGGACAATAATACCCTTGTTATTTAACCAATTTACAAAAAAGTTATGGCCATTTTTAACCTTACACACAAAAATTTAAACCTGTTTCTACCCTCCAACTTCAACAAATTCTCAATTCATTACTGCATGAAAACCTAACTCATTTGCTCATCATCAACCGAACTAAATCTTCATCTACCAAATTAATTACCCACTTTTTCCACAGTTGAACACAAACCCATTTGCATTTAACTTTAGCTTCCTTTCATGTTCAGATCAACTGGAGTGCATTTGCTGCGAATTTCTCGTCTTCACTTCCAGCAAATCGTCGAGTGTTCCTTGAATCTGTGGCGTCTTCTGCCGCCGAATCGAGGTAATCATCCAGTTTTCCCAAGTGTCCACTGCCTTTGGGTTGTCTGGTGTGATGTTTGCAGGGATGTAGGCTGGATCTTGGAGTTTTGTTGGTTGTTTTGTGCATGTCGTTGGTTTTGTTTCAGTATTATTCATTTGAATTAAAAAGTTTGCATTTCACTTGCGGTGTTAAATTGGGTAGGGGCTGGGGCCTCTGTTGGTCCACCATTGAGATTTCTCATGGCAGTTCTGATAATATAAAGAAATGTATGGGCGTGATGGATTGGAAAAAGAATAAAACAGAGTGATAAAGAGAGAGTGGGCGTGGTGGGTGGCGACAGAGGTGGCACAGAACTCAATAAAGACATCAATTATTTGACCCAAACCCAAGTACTTCAGTTCCTTTTCTTCCTGCCGGTGGGCGAGGAGGGCATCGGGGACGGAACGACCCTTTGAGTTCCTTATGAAAAGCAGAGTATAAATTAGAAAGCAAATAATTAGGAGCATTAGGAACGTTAAATCCATCATAAATCTCACCAAAAGCCGACAACTGGCTGTCCGTGCGTCGTTAAGTTGCTGGATTCTGGCGGTCGGCGGTGGTTGCCGGCGGCCAACAATGGTTAGGTTGGTGGGGGTGTATTGTTCATTTTCCAAACTTTTGTTATGGGGCTGTTTTTGCTAAGTTTTTAAAAGATAGGGAGTTATAAAATCTAAATAATATTATAATAATAATATTTAATTAAAGGACAATTTAGTAATTTAAACAACATAGCCACCAATTTATTCCTTCTAACCAAACATATTAATAAAACATACCCACCAATTTATTCCAACTAACCAAACATATTTTCTTAAAGATTCTCAGTAATCTTCTAAGGTAATCTATCTTTTCAGTAATCTAACATTCCCAGTAATCTAATATTCCTAAACCAAACACCCCTTTAGAATCAAACAAAAGTGATAGAGATTTGAGAGACAAAATACTCAATTTGTTTCATATTTAAATGGGTTTAAAATAATGAATTAAAAAAGGCTAAAAAGATTAATTCAAATATTAAGACAATCAAACCATATTAATTTATTATTAAATAGATCCTCCTAGGTAAAGAAATCTTTCTACCTTATTCAACCTAGTATTCAAGTTCAATTTTTGTTAATGGTCTCTTCCATTAGGAGTTTATGTTGGTTCTCAAATAAAAATATTTTATAGAAAGTATTTAAAAGTGGTTTTTGAGAAAATATTTTTAATATAATTTATTAAAAAAATAAAAAAAGGTATTTACAAGTCGTGACAAACCCAAAATTTGTATAAAAAGAACAAGAGAGAACTTAAAATCTTATAATGAAATTAGGATATTAACACGAGAATATATTATTATTTATGTATAGTAACATAAAATAAAATAATTAAAAAACGTCTTTATACTTATTCAGGTAAAAGTTCAAACTGTGAGAAAGATAGTAGTTTTCCAATAGGCCGAACGACTTATACATACCCAAGGTTTATCGAAACGATAAGTTGGTACCAAAAAGGTTTTGAACGACAAATAAGTACCTTCCATCATGTTCTATTAGTGATTTTCGTTAGATAATAGTGAAAAGACTAAAATACCCTTGAAAGTTTAATTTTTAGTTTTTTATAAATTTAAAAATTTCTAAAAATCCCCCTAGGTTTGCTAAGTTGACTAAACATCCCAATATATAAAAATTTTATAAAATAACAAAAGCCCCCCACCCACCGGTGCAGTATTCTCCGCCACCACCACCGAATCAGTCGGAAGGCATGCGTTACTGACACGGACTCCCATCGGATGCTGTCGTAACGCACAGATATTTCATTTTCCCTAAGAAGATCCGTAACGACGCCGCCGGAAAAGACCGGATCTACGGCGTATCCGCCGCCACGACGGAAACTTGTTGGAAAATTGTGTTACGACACGCACCCATCGGACCGTGTCGTAACACGCCGATCTGGCATTTTCCGGCCAGATCGGCCGCCGAGGCCGAAAAAGGCCGGACATAGACTCCTTTTCCGGCCATGATCCGTGGCGGATCTTGCCGGGGAAAAGGCTAGATCGGTGTGTTACGCACGATCCGACGGTTACGTGTCGTAACACAATTTCGCAGATTCGGCGGTGGTGGCCGGAATCGCATGTGGGTGGCGGGGTGTATTTGTTATTTTATAAAATTTTTATATATTGGGGTATTTAGTCAAATTAGCAAACTTAGGGGGTTTTGTAGAAATTTTTAAATTTATAAAAAACTAAAAATTAAACTTTCAAGGCATTTTAGTTTTTTCACTATTATCTAACGAAAATCACTAACAGAACATGACGGAAGGTACCCATTTGTTATTTCAAAACCTTTTAGGTACCAACTTGTCGTTTCGATAAACGTTGGGTATGTATAAGTTGTTCTCCCTTTCCAATATCATGCTAAGATTTTTAAAAGAAGATGTCATTTGATGAGAAATAAAAATGAATATAAAAAATTTGAATAGCCGAAGCTGAAGCGGTTACTTTCAAAGTAACAAAAAGAAAAACAACCACTAGAGTGGGAGAGTTAAGTGTTAAAAAGAGGATTTCTTATTTATTTCTCTCATTCAATACCGTACTTGAGACTTTCATCTTCCTTGTATGGATATGATTGAATTTGTTTGATTTCTAAGAAGGATTTTAACTCCAAATACAATAACTAAATTGTTGTATTTAATTTAAGTAGTCCTGATTGGAGAGGGTTAGGTTATTGATTTCAATTCTTTAAACTTCTAGGGAGACTGAGTGATAGAATGAGAAGGATATTACTTTAATGATATGATTTTAATTCTCACTTCTTTAAATCTCTTATGCCATACCCAACTATTTATAGATCACATTAAGAGCTTAAATTTATATGGAATTTCGCCGTAAATTAACCCTAGAATTAGTCATTGGGTTATTAAATTAAACCCTCCACACACAACCCCCCAACCCCCCAAAAAAAAAAAAAAAAACAAAATAAGATTTTTGTATTACATGTCTTTCTCCTTATGGCTACTTCCTAATAACAAGTGAGATTGGTCGAGCATCAGATCAGTGCATTTTTTTAATCTTAAATTAATTCATTATTAATTGGATAAAGCAATAAAAATAAAAAATTGATTGGGATAAAGTTGACTAAAGTGTTAAATAGTTGCGGAATTATGTTAATTCATGCTCTAACTACATATATGAAGCAGTCCCACGTATTTTATATGGATAAATAAGTCTTACTGTAATATCAGAGCTTTTAGAAAGAAAAAAAAAATGGCTACTTATAAAAAAATTATCATATTGAATATAACATAAACTTAATCCAATCTCCTATCGTTTAAAAACATAGCGTGTGGATGGAGTTTTATGTTTTCTCAATAATTTATAATTTAAACTTCTTGTAACAAAATATTTATAAATTTCTATGTAAATAAAAAAAAAAATCATGAAAAAATTCGGCTTTAATACAGTTTTATAAAGTTTCTCTATTTTATTATCTACTATTCCTTGTAGTATAATAATCATATTATGTAATTATTATTCCAAAAAAAAGGTTTTCTGGACCCTATTAGGTATAATCAAATAAAAAATTTTGTGTGAGATTTAAAAAAAAAAAAAAAACTCCTAGACGTTAGTTAATCGTTTCAATTTATAACACGATGGGGTAATAAATATTTACTTAATTACCCTTGTATCATTTATTTTAACAATAAAAACTTAGATTTTTTATTCCAAAAGGATTTTGTTATTTAATTATACCTAAAAGGGATTATAGTTACTAACCCTTCCAAATTCTTCTTGTTTTTAAATAAAAAACACTGAGGCCATACAGTTAATCCAAAAAAATTAAGGCACTAGGGTATAGGGATGCAGATATCACGTTTCAATACTAATGGACTACGATGTAATTTACTCACAACATAGGAATGTAACCGTAATTAACGAAGAGAAACATCCAGCAGAATCCAGAAGTGTCTTGGCTAATCTTTTTTATCTCTTCTTCCTCCCCATTGCAAATCCCCATGCAAAACAAACAACTCTTCATTAAAAAAAATGGCGACTTCATTGAATTGTTCATCATACAAGAAATACGAAATTCGAAAGAGAAACCCAGATCCCAAAACTTGTGCTTTATTAATAATCGACATGCAAAACTATTTCTCCTCCATGGCCAAACCCATTCTCGACAACGTTCTCACCACCATCCACCTCTGCCGACGCGCCTCCATCCCCGTCTTCTTCACCCGCCACAGCCACAAGTCCCCCGCCGACTACGCCATGCTCGGCGAGTGGTGGAACAACAACCTCATTTACGACGGCACCGTTGAGGCCCAGCTCATGCCCCAGATCGGACGGCTGGCGGGTGTTGACGAGGTGATTGAAAAGAATGCGTACAGCGCGTTTGTAAACACGCGCTTGAATGAGCGGCTGGTGGAGATGGGGGTGCAGGAGGTTATAGTTAGTGGAGTTATGACTAATTTGTGTTGTGAAACGACGGCGCGTGAGGCGTTTGTGAGAGGATTTAGGGTGTTTTTTTCCACGGATGCGACTGCCACGTCGGATCCCGAGCTTCACGACGCCACGTTGAAGAACTTGGCTTATGGGTTTGCTTACCTGGTTGACTGCAAAAGGCTTCAAGCGGGGCTTTTTGGGAATTAAGAAATGTTTTTATGTTTGTTGAGCTTGTGTTTGTGTGTTTTTTGTTTTTAATGTTAAATACGTGGAATATTACGTATGTAATATAATGCCAAATTTAATTACTTACCTCTAACTATGTTGTTTAAGTGTTGTACAAAGTTAAAACGTGAATAATTTGTGAGTGAATGTTTGAAAGATGTCTTCTAACTTATGCCTTTAGAACATTTTCTTCCTTTTGTATTTTTCGTGATATCTTTATATATGGTTAGGTTACGGACTAAGTAATTTCCATTAACTGTTTTTAATCTTTCATCAAGGATCAAAAGAGACAGTTAATAACTCTTTTAAATTACTTTAAACTACATAATTGTAACATGTGGTCGTATCAAGTCTTACAAAATATAGTTCATTAAATAATTTCTCTAATCTATGGTATATTAGATATACAATTTGAATACAATTTTGTGTCTTCGAAAGTGATTGTAGTAATGAGTAAAATTATTTTCAAAAATAAGTTTTAGATACAATTCTAAAAAAATAGTGTAAAGTGAGAAAATAACTAGAAGTTGTTTTCATAATTTTGTATAACTTTTAATTTGAATATTATATCAAATATATTTTTAATATTAATATTAGGAATATGCAATTCAAAATTTTGAATCATATTCTATTTATTGAAAATTATTTGGAACCAGAAATCAAACATAAATTTTAATATCTCCTCTTATTTAATGGGTCTATTTTTGGCCTCCTAGAGGCTTCATTAAAATTCTACAAGCCCCTACATCTTCCTAAAGTGGTCACGAATTTCCTGAAGGTTTAAAGAAATATCAAGAACCTCTCTTCTTAGCTGTTAAGTGACGAAAATTCTAACTGAAGAGGGCTAAAATTGTTATTATTGTTTGGTACGATATTTTAGTAATTTATAAAAAATAAAAATGAAGCAACCACATGTTGTCTAGCATCGCAATCCCAACGTACCAATTTATTCACTCTCGATGTTAATTGGTTGGTCTCATCAGGATCTAATAATTCACAAAATCGTCACCAACAAAGCACGAACAAAAACGTCGCACACGTCAACGTTGAATACATCCATTGATCAGCAGTAGGGATGGATACGGGTCGAGCCGGGACTAGAGACTCCTGTCTCTAGCCCAGACCCAAAAGCTCAAGAGGATTCCTTGATCTCGACCTGTAGTCCGTTCGAAGAATTTGAGGAATCCCCGAATAACGCCCGTTCCTCAATCCCGAATTCCCCGTTTAGGGGTTTTGTGTCATTTATTACTATTTTCTCTAAATTATAATATACCATCCAAAAAAAAAATTAAATCTATAATAATTTATTATAATCAATCAAAACATCAAACGATATATATATATATATACCATGTATAATGTATAATGTCAAATATATAACTTTTGTTTATTAACATATTATATATAATGTATAAATATATTACAAATATTTATAATGATTTATTATATTTAATCTAATTTTATTTATTACTTATTTGTACATAGTTTCATAAAATACTTATACAATTATTATTTGTTATTGTATAATATATGATTGATTTTCAAATATTAAAATTAATATGGGTATATATATATATATATATATATATATATATATATATAATACTACACATACATCATTCTCATACAATATTTCTCATACAACATTATGTGGCAAAATGTGATTGGGTGTAAGTTTAATTTTAACTTTAAATTAGTCAATCATATCTTACCACATAATATTATATAAGAAATGTTGTATAAAAATGATGTATATTTAATATTATTCTCTCTCTCTCTCTATATATATATATATAGGGTTAGGGTAGGTCCCGTGGGGTTGGGTTTTTATGCCCATCCCTAATCAGTGGTGAGTCAAGGTTCATAATTAGCACCATCACACTCATTGCAAACAAATTAATTCAATGGTGCATAATTTTAACAAACCAACTTAGACAAAGTGAATATGAGTCGTTCTTGAATACAGAGATATAGCCACACTATAATATATGGATTCAATTGAATCAACTCAAACTTTGAAAAAAAATATATATATATTATAATATTTAAAATTTTGATCTCACTTAAATTCATATTCAACCCACTCAAACTTTGAAAAAAAAATATATATATATATATTATAATATTTAAAATTTTGATCTCACTTAAATTCATATTCAACCCACTCAAACTTTGAAAAAATATATATATATATATATATATATATATATATATATATATATATATATATATATATATATATATATATATATATATATATATTATAATATTTAAAATTTTGATCTCACTTAAATTCATATTCAACCCACTCAAACTTTGAAAAAAAAAAAAAAAAACTTTATATTTTATGATATTTACAATTATGACTCCACTTAAATACATATTGACCCCACCAAATTTTATTATAAATTTAAATATTTTTACTAAACATCCTTATTACATTACTGCTTGAATCTCCGTATTCATCTAGAAGGTTCGATTAACACATTCATTTGTGATCATTAAAATGAAAGCATGTAGAAATTTTGGCTCAACACTTACACTTCTAGTTGCCTCAATCACTCACATGTTTCTGACACTCTTCAAACACGAAGCTTCTTCAATTGTTTCTTTCACATGGACCACTACTCCCAATATCTAACACATGAAGAAATTCACCACAAACTTAAATCTATGTAAGATCCACGAATCCTAAAGTCAACTACGAGTTAGAATGAACAGTAAAAACATGTTGATTCTTAAATCTTAATTAATTACCTCCATATCATACCATAGAAATAATGGGTTTTTTTTGACGTCATTTCAGCATCAAAAAAGTAAAAAAACTTGTTGGAATAAAGTTATTCTAACGCTAAAATAACATCGCAAGATTCAACCTATTCAATAGTCTAACCAACCTTGATGCAGAAAGCGTCGGGATGCATTATTATCTGTTGTGACATAGACACGACGTCGGTGAACAGCCAGAAGGCTGCTTGCTGAACAAGAATGCTCCACAACATTGCGATTGCATCGCGCCATTCATTTCATAATATTTCAAAACATAGGCAGCATCGCTAAGCAACCCAAGGTTGTCACGCCGTCCGATTGCGTTGTAATTATACCTTTTCATGGGTGCAAATTTCGCTAGAAGATGATAAAATTTCAGCGATGCATGCAAACGGCAGAAATGGTGGTGTTTTCCACTGAAATTTGACCATGTTAGACATGTTGTCAGAAAACAACAAATTTATTCTGATAACAAATGTTTGACATACAAATTAACATACCTCGTTACTTTGGTTTTTTTTTTTTTTGGGTATCCAAGAATGTCTGGATCAACTTGCGTATATTTCAATTAGTTCCCTGTGGTTTTGAAGTTAATGAGGGATAAACATCTAGTGGCTATCTCTTATTAGTAATAGTCGTAAGGATTTGAATTCAGAATCTTTTGAGTAATACACCCAAGAGTCTCAAGCGAACCGTCAAACTATTTAGAGGTAGTTTCCGATTTTTTTCTTATTACAAAACCAAAATTAAAAAGAAGAATATTTTTTTGTTCATCTAATGGTAGATTAAATTTTATATGCCCCTCGTGTGACCATTTAATTTAAAATGCACCCGACTTTTTCGGAAATCACTGAAATCCATATAACTTAAGAAAATATATTTACCTTCAAAACATATCCATACATAATGTTGTACAATTAATCAGATATGTATAAAAGACAATAGCCGAAAATACAGCATTTTCTTACGTACATATGTAGCTTTAGAAGCAAGCTTTTAATTTATGTGTGAAATTCGTCATTCATCCCAAATAATCCGGCAGCAAATTAATTATTCGCTATATTTAATAATTTACTTATTTTAATTGATATTAACAAAGCAATCATCTCATACTTAATTTGAGATAATTGCATTTACGGGTTGGGGTCTAGGCAGTTTAAACTACCATTATAGGTTCTCCTAATTCTAATAAACCTTAAAATTGAGAATACTTGCACTAAAATAATTACTGTGACTTTATTGACCTGTGTTGTCTCACCGTCTTTTTCACACTGACATAACCGTCCAACTCTTGAAACCAAAACCCAGTTGACCTGCAACAACACTGAGCCCCGTTCTCTGCCGCCTCTCACTCTCAATATTTCTCATCTTGTTTTCATAACAACTGGCCATTGATTTTTTATTAACATATAGAAACAATAAATTAATTAATCAATATTCATGACCATATATGTAACTAAGCAAATCTTTATTTTTATCGAATAAAGATTGATCCCGTTAATGGCTGTCTTAAGCTTTCCCTTCTTTTCCACGTAATGTCTCAAAAATGATTTCCCTGAGATTACGATTTCCATTTGTATATACAATATTTTTTGTCTATTTAAAGAAGCAGAAGAGAGTGTGTTCTTTCTTCATAGAGTGAGCCATTCCATTAATTTTGTAGCTAGTTTGACCTAGCAGGAGACGATGGTGAGGCCGCTTTTGTGTTGGTTTGTGTTAGTGGCGGTGGTGTTTAGTGGCAGCGCTCGTGGCAGCCAAGTGACATACGATGGCAGATCTTTGATCATTGATGGCCAACGGAAAATTTTGTTCTCTGGTTCTATTCATTATCCTCGAAGTCCTCTCGAGGTATTCTCCATTCATTCTTTCTTTCTGTTCATTCCTTTACATGACATGCATGGTGGAAATCCTATATTAGAACAAGTTTTAGGAGTATTTTTTAGAGTAAAATTTTGTCCAATAATGTTTCTCGTATAAAAGTATATGATATTTGTTAACATTTTTCAAAGTTTGTATATCGTTATGCAACTATCTTAAAAAAAAAAAAAAATTAATTTATTGGATTGATAACTATAAAAAATTTAAGTTATTATAGTCTAATTCTAACTAAAGAACGTCGATAAAGTATTATTAGTTTAATAATCTTAAAACTTTACAATGTAGAATTTATGTTAAAAAATTATGTTTAACTAATATAAAAAATTGTTTGTTGCCAGTTTAACGTTGAATGTTGCATGATATATGAAATTGTACGTTACTAAAAAAATAAAAATAAAAATAATAATGCGTTATGAAATAGAAAAGTTTTCACACCACTAAAAAGATCCTCCAATAATGAAGTGAATTATGATTTTGTTTTAATGTATGTCTTTAGAGCATACGTAATCAAATCAATATATTAAAAGATATGTATGTTTTTGTCTTTTTACAAGTAAAGTACATCAAATCATCAAAATTTTTAATCCTAATTCACACGAATCACACCTTAAAAATCGGATGCTGTTTATTAATCGGATATTTTCTTTCCTTTTTTTTTTTTTTTCTTTATTCAATTTATTTTACTTAAAATTTGATCTAGCATTGTTGTGCGGTGCCCACTTGCAATAAATAAATCTAACATTTATTTTAAGATATCTTCCTAAACAAGCAACAATTAATGAGAAAAATAGTAAAAAACAACGGATCCAAACATGATCTTTATTTTTACGAAATGAAAATATTTTTTAGAATAAAAAAGTTTGACCATTTTCAAAAACGATAATTTCTATGGGTTTGACTATCAAGTCCATCAGATTCTAGATATTGGTACCTTCGCTCATTGCATAAGAAATTTCCTCAAGTCATGTATTTATTATATTTATATTTTGTTAACAAATAAAATAAGGTATATTTTTTTTTCCAAATCAACGAAAAGAAGAGCCAGATATAACCATCCAGCTTTGATGATATCTTCGAGTCATCTCTGATATTTACAATTACAAAATAAAAGTTTGAGATATTTTATCTCTCAAGTAAATGAAAATTGTCATTATTATTAGACGTATAGCCTTGTATAATCTTCATATACAGCCTGAGGTGGCCTTCCTTATTGTTTTTGTGTTTTTGTTTTGTTTTGTTTGTTTGTTTGTTTTTTTTTTTAAATTGACTTTTGTATTTTCAAAATTAAAAAATACACATTTAATATTTTTAAAATTAATATTATTATTTATTTTTGTGTCTTCAATTTTTTAGATCCATAAGATTATCTGTTTTCCAGATTTTCTGTTTTAGAAAACAGAAATAATAAATGAACGAGTATTACTTATTTTATGAAATAAAATAAAAAATGAAAACAGAAAAAATGAAGATTCACGTAATCTTTGTCTCCGTATAGTTTTATAATTTAATTTTATGTTTAAAGATACTGAATACATTAATTATGTTGTATAAAAATATTATCACCAACATTTTACGTTACTTTGAAGCTGGTAAACGAATATATTCTTTTGTCATATGTCAAAATAAAATAATATTTTCATTGCTTTTGCTATAAACAGCTAAATATATTATGCAATCTTAAATTTTCTAATACGAAATTCACATAAAATGTTAATCAATATTTAATTAATTTCATATTTTTTTCAGACATGGGCATCTTTGATAAGCAAAGCCAAAGATGGAGGGCTAGATGTGATTCAAACCTATGTGTTTTGGAACCTTCATGAGCCCCAACCAGGCCAGGTAATTAATTAATTTAATTAATTTTTTCCTGTCATTCATTGACGTAAGTTCAATAATAAGGCTTCATCGAGATTTTATTTATGTCTATTATTATTTTGTTAATTATTATCATTATTTATATGTTTAATATGCAGTATGATTTTAGTGGGAGAAAAGATCTAGTGAAGTTCATAAAAGAAATACAAGCGCAAGGGCTCTATGCTAGCCTCAGGATTGGACCTTTTATTGAGAGTGAATGGTCTTACGGGTATATTATATATTTTCAATTTTGTTATTTTCTTTCCTCAAAATCATCAAAAATTAAATATTTTTTCTGTGGTTAATTTCATTTGTCCTGAAAGATAGATCAATCTTAAATGTACTAATGATTTTTGAAATGTATTAAATACTCATTTGAAATAAAAAAAAAAAAACCCCATTAAAATTATATTAAAAAAAAACCCTTAAAACTATAAAAAAAATTCTATAAATGTCAAAAATCCTATAAATAAGAATATATAAGATTTTCCGAAATTCGTTGAGAGGCTTAAGACTTTTTTATCTCTCAAGGAGCGAATAAAATTCATTATAATTTTCTTAGTTTTAAGACATTAGTTACAAAAATATAATTATTTAATGACATTAATGTATTGTAAAATAAAGTTATATTTTTATAAATAAAATATATTAATATATATAATAAAAAATAATGGTAAGTTATGAAATGGGTTACAGAGGTCTACCATTTTGGCTGCGTGACATTCCAGGCATTACTTTTCGATGTGACAATGAACCCTTCAAGGTAAATGCTATAATTTTTTCTAGGCTTAAATTAACTTTTACTTTATTTTTTTCATTAAGAAATTAGAATCGAACTCTGGTATTGATTTGATAATTTAATTACACTAATTATTTGCTGACTATTATTTGATGGAAGGTTTACATGCAAAACTTTACAACAAAAATAGTAAACATGATGAAATCAGAAGGGTTATATGCTTCACAAGGAGGCCCGATCATATTATCTCAGGTTTATTTCTTTACGTATTAAATGAATAAAAAAAAAAAACCATTAATTAATTTATAGCTATGCAATTTATAAATATTGTTTAGGTTCTGAAATTGTTATATATGTATAGATCGAAAATGAGTATTCGATGGTAGAAGCTGCTTTCAAAGAGAGAGGGCCACCATATGTGAAATGGGCTGCAGAAATGGCTGCAGGACTTCAAACTGGAGTCCCCTGGGTGATGTGCAAGCAAGATGATGCTCCTGATCCAGTGGTAATTGATATATTAATCAATCAATAATCTCTAATCATCTTGGAAAACACATTAATTAGTATAAAGAGATTTTTAATCCATTAGTCAATCTCTAATGAAGATGTCATGAAGTTTTTAATGTGCGGATCAAAGATGAGTGATTAGTTGCTGTCTTCACAACTTGTGAAATCCAAAGCCAGAGACTAATCACTTATCTTTGGTTGGCACGTTAAAAACTTCGAGACATCCGCACATTTAATTCATTGCTTCACGAGATCATTTAAATTTATGTAATTTGCAGATTAACGCATGCAACGGTATGAAATGTGGACAGACATTTGTTGGGCCAAATTCACCCAATAAGCCATCAATATGGACAGAGAATTGGACTTCTCAGTATGTCATCAAATTAATCTTCGCATTGATTTTCTTTTATAATTTCAAGTTTTAAATTTACCTGAAAGTGATTCAATTATATTCTTCTAAATATTATTGGAAACATAGCCAATTACTAATTAAAATGGGTTTGATTTTGCCTATTTTTCTCATCTTTAAACCTTGAAGGTATCAAGTATATGGTGAAGAACCACTCTTGAGATCTCCTGAGGATATTGCATTTCATGTTGCTCTATGGATTGCAAGGAATGGAAGCTTTGTAAATTACTATATGGTATTGGTTCTTCCATAGCTAATTAGTAAATTAATTTTCATTTCATGTTTGCTAATTAAATAATTTATAACTTGACGATGAGTTTCCAATGCTACAATAGTTCTCTTCAATATCAATTAACTAAAGAGATTTGTTGTCGCAGTACCATGGTGGAACTAATTTTGGAAGGGTAGCATCTGCATTTGTAATAACAAGTTACTATGATCAAGCCCCTCTTGATGAATATGGTATGTATATTTAATTCTCAGGAATTTTTTTGTAGGTTCGTCATCCGTTCTTTCAATCACGACCTACACGCAAGTCACATGTGTTGATCTAAATCGTCATAGTTTGTCTGTTTTACTAAGAGTTTTAATTATAATATCAAATTTTATTTAAATAAATTCTCTTCACAATACGGTATGATTGAACAAAAAAAAAAAAAAAAAAGCGTTAGTCTTATATATATAACTTTTGTTACTAAATTATATATTATGTGCTAGTTAAGCAAACTCTCTTGATAATATCAGGTATGATTAGGCAACCAAAATGGGGACATCTGAAGGAATTGCATGCTGCAATCAAGCATTGTTCAATAAATTTACTTCGTGGACAACAAACTATTTATTCTCTGGGTGATAAACGAGAAGTAAGAATAATTAATATTAATACTAGATTGGAACTGATTGTTATATTCAGAGTTGCTGAAAATTGTTATATAATTTCATGAAATTGTTGCATTGCAGGCCTATGTTTTTCGTTTAAATTCAAGAAAATGTGCAGCCTTTCTGGTGAACAGAGGAGGAAAAGATACCGAGGTAATATTTCATAATTCTTCATATGCACTCCCTGCCGAATCAATTAGCATTCTACCTGACTGCAAGAACGTATTCTTCAATACTGCAAAGGCAAGTCTTACATCTCTTTAATTTCTAAAAACAAGATATGCAAACAATCTTATGAAAACTCATTTGGTATAAATAATTTTAAATTATGATGCAATACTAAAAGGTAATCGACAATCAGAAAACAATTTTACATTTGTCGTTTTCATAATTTTATAGTTTTTTAAATAATTTTTCAGTATTATATCAAACACACCCGTCCGTAGTAAAAAATATTAATATAACACTAAAAACTTGAATCATATTACTCTTTTTGAATATTGTTTTCGAATCATAAACCATATAATTAGTCTATACTCACTGCTTGTGGATGTTCGTATTGCTTAATGATTTTATTTTATTTTTTTATCTTGAACAGGTAAGCACTCAAAACAGTTCAAGATCAATGATACGAGGCAAAATATTGGATGGATGGGAAGAATTTATAGATCATATTCCTAATTATGAAGACACGACACTCAAATCAAACACTTTATTAGAACAAATTACTACTGCTAGAGATTCTTCTGATTACCTATGGTATAATTTCAGGTATGAACTACGATTATAATAATAATTCAGCAATTACAAATGGTATACATATCCGGTTAGCGAGTATATGTGAATATAAATTTATTCTTACGTTAATTAAATTTCCATATCATTTCTGACATCATGTTATAATTATGGCATTGTAATAGGTATCAACATCAATCCTCCAATACGAAAGCTCTACTGAAGGTATACTCTCTTGGGCATGTTCTCCATGCATTTGTCAATGGAGTACTAGCAGGTAAGCATAATTTCTCCCTCTAGTAACATTTTTCCTTTTTTATATATACATAAAATATTTGGATGTGGATATTGGATATTGGATTAAGGTAGTTTTAATTAACAAATTAATATAATTTTGTAATTTGTTGTTATTTAGGATCTGCACATGGGACACATCAGAATCCAAGATTTACCCTTGAGAATACGGTTTCTTTAAACAATGGGATCAACAATATTTCATTGCTAAGTGTGATGGTTGGATTACCGGTACCATTCAATCTAAAGTCTCTCAATCTCTTTAAAAACTACTGATCCCCATCAAATCAGTAAATTACTGCGGTTTTTTGTGTGAATTAAGGATTCAGGAGCATTTATGGAGACAAAGGGTCTTGGACTTCGTAGTGTGTCCCTTCAAGTTCAACAAAAACAACTCATCTTAACTAATTCTTCATGGGGATATCAGGTATGGTCGAGTGCATATACATTCGATTAAACAACTTTCTACAACAGCCAGGTGAAACCTTTAGTTTACAGAGGGCTGGTTTTTTTTTTTAAATAATACAACCATAAGTATAATTTTTCAGATGAATATTATTAATACTAAATTATTTATCTATGGTAAAGAATGTTAGAATTGTTATTGCCTTATCATTTATGGATTATGATTTTTCTTTGCTAGGGAGATATAGAAAGAAAAAGGAAAAAAAAAACAAAAATTAATGTTAGATAAAAGAAAATAATTGTTTATATATATATATAAAGCAAATAATTGTTTGCTATATGTATTCTATACTGGCTTATTGGAAATCTATTATAACTAAAAATTTTGATATGCATTTCACCGGGCAACGTCTGCTGATATTTTATTATTATTATTATTATTATTATTATTATTATTTTGCTGCTATGTATGGGGTTTTGGTGGCTAGTCGTTGTGTATAGATTGTGCAGGACCTGCCCTGTTTTTGTGATGCTAGTCTGCTTATGCGTCCGCTTCATTGAGACTAGCTCGATTGTTCATAGGGATTGTAAATTCTTGACACTTTTTGCTAGTGTTTTTTGCTTGGTCCTTGGGCATGTCTAGGGCACCTGACTCTCTTAGGGACCTCTCTTGTGGTCTCATTCTTTTATTCTTTTTATAATATTATTACTTTACCTAAAAAAAAAATTGTAAGACTCACTACACACATAAACTAATTATATATGTAATATTCAGTTACTCTAATTTTTTTTTTTCTTTTTAAGTTGATTAATAATTTTTTTTTTTTTAAAGTAGACCCAGGCTGTAGCCCAAGTCATTCACAACAATCGAATATAAGCAATCTTTTATTAAACAATAAGTCAACATTTATGGGCGTGTTTGCTTTATTATTTTGAATAGTATTTTAAAAAAAGTTGAGTTGGGTTATTATTATGAGGAGAGGATTTGAATTTAAAAATGTGTTTAGTAAGATTATTTTTCAATCCCCTATATTTGTTAATTTAGTTAAACACCTCCTATAATAAAAGTTTTAAAGTTAACAAAAATACTCTCACTCACCCATTAAATGCCAACAGCCTGCCACCAGCTTTCGGGAATATGTGAATGGGTGGGGGTGTTTTTGTCAATTTATAAATTTTTTTTTATTAGAAGTGTTTAGTGAAATTAACAAACCTATAGGGTTTAAAAAAGTTAAATAAAATAAAATTGGATTTTCAGAATAGAAAACAAATATGTATTTTGGGTAGGATAGGAATAGGATACGGTAGAAATATATATAGTCACTCTATAATATGAAAGAATCTCTAGCAACTTTTTCCTCTTTATCAAATCCTTTTTATCAAATTCATTTATTTATTTTTTATTTGTAGGCCGGATTACTGGGGGAGAATTTGCAAATTTACACGGATCAAGGATCAAGTAAAGTTCAATGGAATAAGTTTTCGTCTTCTCGACAGCCGCTTTCATGGTATAAGGTAAGTAAGAAAAAAAAAAAAAAAAGATATATAAAGCTTTTTTCTTCTATAAATATTTCAATGACCAATCTCAGAATAGGCAACATTATTTGACGTTCTAATTAAGCACATTATTTATGGATTTTTTTTTATGAATATATGATAGACTGTATTTGATGCACCTGCGGGAGATGAACCTATTGCTCTGAACTTTGGTTTGATGGGTAAAGGTGAAGCTTGGGTTAATGGTGAAAGTATTGGTCGATATTGGGTCTCTTTTCATACTCCCAATGGCATTCCTTCACAAACATGGTAAGTAATTTTTATATATCATTAATTGAACGAAAAGTGCTATTATATATTTATAAAGTAGTATATATCATCTATCATTTACTTAGTATGTACTTGTCAAAACATTTGCATGGGATATAAATTAGGATTGTAATATTATATATTTCATTAAATAAAAACTAAGGATATGGAAGGAACAAATTTTTGACGATAAGTTTTTAACCTTTGGTTTCCCAATTCATTAAATATTACACTTTGACACCAAACATAATTTTTTAGTTCCGCCATTGTTAAGAATGAATAACTCAAGGTAGAAAAGTTATCGCATAAAAATGAATTTTTTTCCTATACTTTGAAAGTGACATCATTAGTTTTTGTTTAACAAAGTTTTTATCTTGTTAACGAGAATAGAAATCTGAATTTTTAAAAAAATTGGACGTTCATATTAGAGAATTATGGTATATTTTACTAACTTTTTAATCATTTTTAATTAGGTACCATGTACCAAGATCCTTCCTGAAACCTACAGGCAATCTTCTAGTTATATTAGAAGAAGAGGGACGTGGATCTCCTCTATCAATCTCATTAGACACAGCTTCAATTACAAGAGTATAATTTATTTTGGATGTGCGGCAACATCTAATTGAATTGACGTTGTGGAGAAGGTGAGCTTTGTTTAGTTATTTATGATCTCCATATATTGATGCAAAGAAGTCAGTAAAATTTATAAAATTCAAATTACAACAATTAAATAAAAGTGTTTTAAATGAAAGGCCTTTAGGTAAAACCCAAAAGTTTACAAAAAAAAACATAAAAACAAATTCTATTTATACACTTTTGTAGTTTTGTGAACAAATTAAATCTTAATTTTCATGAAGTTATTTATGATTATTTTAATTTTCATTGACATATATTTTGTCTACTATCATTTTTCAGACTTGTATGGAGAAGAGGAGATGCTGTATCCAAAGATCCACGTCCAAGCATTCAAAAAACTTTGTTGGTGGAAGCACAGTGTGATTCTTTGTAAGATTGTTCAACATATTACAATTGATTCATGTATTCCTTTATTTTAAAACAGAAATGAAGAATATTCATCCATTTATCAATGAGAAAAATAAAAGTTCATCTTTTTGCACTTGAATTGTTTGAAGGTTTGAAATTCAAGTGCTGCTCTCTCAGTTGTTCTACAGAATAATCTCATCATTGATTCTTCCATGTGTAATGGGTATATATATATATATATTTTTTTTTAAAGTTTAGTACACCAACATTTGTTCCATCTTTATCCAATCATTTGTGTAGGAATTAGGAGAGTGAATGATAGGGAATAAATATTTCTTTTGCTTGTTTATTATACTTTTCTTAACGGAGTGCCATGTTAGATGGGCCCTTATTCTTCCTATTCATTAGATACTTAGTATCTTAATAACTTATTTTTTAGCTTAAGGACACATAAGTACTCATAATTAAACAATTATGAATTTGCATGTTTAGAAAATTGGATTAATATATTGTTGAACTGTCACTTATTAACTTAGGCTTTTACATGAGATGGTAACTTAATATAGTCAAAAGCCTCAAGTTCGAATCCCCATATTAAAACTAGATAAAGAAAATGAAAAAAATAAAATAAATTATAAGTTTCATGAGAGGAGTCCTATTGGTCTAAGGATATATGTGTATTTTGTCTTATAAAATTTGAAGAATTAATAATTATCACTTGTAAATATAGCTTATCTCTTCAACAACAAATACTTAATTATGATTACATAACCTCCCTTGTAACTATTGTTGACTTACCTAAAGTTACTCTGTAAAGGATGAAAATTCGAAGGTTTGAATGTTCTGAAAATTTTAAAAGTACGAAATAAGGATCCCACTAGCTTTAGTTTTTCGGGTTTGTGAAGTTAGTGAGTAAACGCTCACTCTTGATCTGTAGGTTAATATTTTCAAGATGTCCGTAATGAAGATTGACTACTGTAAAAGATGGTTAGCAATAATTAATCAACCATTTGGAAAGTGAATGATAATGACAAAACAAGAAAGGGTATGTAACATAGCCAAATTACTGGCAATGAGTTGGGAAAATTGAAATTTGAAATTTGAAGCAGGATTTACAAGTGAAGAATTTCAGAGATTAAACGAAAAATCAAGAAACGGATTGCTGAAGAACAAAGAGAATCAATTTTCATTAACTGAATCGTAACATAAAACAACCACATTTATAGTTGTTCACAATGCATGGAACGACATCGTTTTACAATTTTCTTCTATTTGCATCTAGACCTATATTACTTGCAAACATTACAAACCAGTCCAATACACTTTTACATGACAAGAGCAGTCTACTAATTTCCACATTACTCAACAAGAAGATTCATGTCAGGATTGAGAGAGAAAGTATCAAAATTCGAACCTTTTGCAGTTGATGTTATTACCTTCAGAGTTGAATTCATCTGATTCACAGCTCCTCTAGAGACTTTCACTTCAGTTTCCATTGTTCTATTTTCTTCACCTTTATTGGCTGAACCAATAAAATTAGAAGAATTGATTATGGTGACGTGAGTCTTTGAAGGCTCTGATACCATGTAAATTTTTTAAAAAGAATTCAGTAAGAACTAAGAACTAAGAACGGTAAGGAATTCTTGAGTAACTGTATATTATTCAACCAAATTCAACAATGATTCTACAAATTTGTTTTATAATAAACTAAGATTGCTGAGAGGGCGATCCTTGCGAACTCTCATCTCATCCGTTAAACTAAGTCAACAACAAACACAATTACATTAGCTATTGACCATTGGATCTATACTGTACATTTGTTTGAGGCTTTGAGCTGCTTCTAGTGAAGAAGAGAAAGTGTTTAACTGGTTCATTCAACATTTGCAGAATGGTTAGATTGAGTTTTTAATGCTAAGGAAGGATGATCAATTAACTCATATTCAATATCAAGCATCCAAGCATAATGCAAAGCACACCAAGGATTTTTACATGGTTTGGCTAAAAAACCATTTTAATCTATATCCATGGGACCAAGTCCAGCTCAGCCAATTCATTATAGCAATAAATGTCAATATAAATTTAATTCATCGCCCTTGATTAAACCATTGTCCCGCTACAGTCTGATTGGGTCCAATCCACCACTTGGATAGCTCAAACTCCACTTGAACTTAGATAGTCGCAGGACACATTTCAGCTCATGAGCTTGAACTTTTTTAAAGCTTCACCAATGGAACCACATTCCAAAATAACTCAACATCAAGATATTAGATCGTTGAAGAAACAACGATAAAGGGAACCTGACTAAAGGAATAAACTCTGTGAAATTTCAGAGAACACAATAATGGTATATTCAGGTTCAAAGAGCAAGGGAGAAGAAGATATTAAATATCCTTGCCCATAAAATCTCAACAATACACGTAGCCGACACTTTCTAATAACATTTGTTTGACCACTTTAGGAAAGACAGACACCTGTAATGGACTTTTCACGCAAGTTTCATGAATGAAAATAAGACATAATATCTTAATGGGTAAAGTAAAAAAGAGACGCCTATATTAAGAAATCAGATTAATAAAATGTTTACATATACGAAGAAATGTGCACACATATTTCTTCAATACGATCATATGAATAACAAAATATGCACACATAAAGCACTACGTCAAGGCATGTGTAAACAACAAACATGATTGTACTTAACTCACTCAAAATGCAAACATCATCAGAATAAATGTGCACAAAACAAAAACTCTTACATCTTCCATTAAGAAATTAGAGCAAGATTCTTAAATCTGTATTGTTGAAATATAAAGAAACAATAAAAAATGAGATTAAGACAAAATTAACGTCATTAATTAAGATTTTCATTCGAGTACATAACTGGAGGAGACAGAAACAACAAATAGTATGTGGCACCTATATATTACATATTTATTCCACACAAAGGAAATATTTTAAAACTCCTTGATAATTATGTTTAAATGGTCTTGATTGAAACTGGAAGGCCTTCCATTGGAATAGGTGGTGGAATGTACGAAATCTTCTCATTTGGACTCATTTTCTCCCCTTTGAATTTTGTCACCAATTATGCATGAAAACAAGTATTTCTGATCGGCAAACTCTTTTCCAGGGCACATTCGAGGTCCACCACCAAATGGTACAAAAGTGTAAGGTGCAAGACCACTCTCTTCAAACCTTGAAGGATCAAACTTCTCTGGATACGGGAAATATTTCGGATTCTTATGTGTAGACTGAACTGTCCAGAATATCTGCAAAATAGTTAATTTAATGGGTGAGCTTAAATTTCATGCACTATATATAGCATATAGCAAGAATTTTCAGGTGTTAACCGACATTTTTATTAACTATAGGCTTCTGTTAGCTGATGATAATAAATATTAAAAACAAATTTATAATAATCACTTAAACGAAGTCTATATATTGAAAAATGTGAACATTCGCACCAGATATTAATGAATGTATGGTAAAAAATACCAAGTAAAAACAGTTTAAAAGTTACCTCCCATCCCTTAGGGATTGTATAACCAGCATAATTGAAGTCAATTATGGACTCTTTAAAAAATCCATTGGCAGGTGGTGCTAGTCTCATTGCTTCACATGCAACGCACCACGAGTATTTCATCTTCTTCAGATCATTCCAATTCAACAATTCTCCTTGTTCTTTGGACTTAAGGATCTCCATTTGTTCTATCCTCCAAAAAATGAATAAACAAATAAATAAGCATAGCCATAGTCCTATATTGGGACGAGATCTCGATTCACATGCCTGCTCCGTTTATTAGAATGGATAAATATTAAAAGATCTCAATTGATATTCTTGATTCGTTTCAAATGATGAAGTCATGGGTTCAAGTAAAGAGGGACGCGTTTTAAGCCCCACACTATTTGAGGTGGGTAAGAGATAAATGATAGTAGGCGGAGCTGTTACACGAAATTTCACAGTACCTATAACAGACTGGATAGAGATTCAAGTGTGTTACCTTCGAAAACTCTTCAGTAGGAATCTGGGTAGTCTGCAAGGTAGGAAACGATAAATGTGATGACAGTACTTCTTGTATCATGGCTTGCAATGAATAAGCCTATTATCTTATCAGAAATCTCTCTCTCTCAGTGATTCCGTGATTCAGCATGCTACTCAACAAGTTTGTGGCTACTGTAATTTTCTTCTCTTCAATCTCAAATTTTCTCTTCAAAATAATGGAGGTGAGCTCCTCCCGAATTTTGTTGCCTGCTTTCACTGCACGATTAAAAGATGTACCAGGAAGATCAATAGGCACTGATACGAGTCCAGCAGTGGCAAGGGCAAAGGGCTCGCCGAGCTTCGCTGCGTGTTCAGGATCGGTAACGTTTATGAACAATAGACAAGCGAGCGCGAAAGTGTATTTTTTCGACAGTGGAAAAACCTTCACATCGTTTTTGGAAAACCATTCTTTCCCGAAATGTTCCCTCGCCATGGAATCCATTACATGTATGTAATGTTGAAGGGATTCAGGCTTAATGAACGGTGGCAAAAAGCTACACATTTTAGCTTTCTCTTCCGAAGAAGAATTATTAATATTGTCAGGATGGATCAAAACATTTCTTACGGGATATGGCCACCAAGAGGTTACATATTTGTTTTCACTTGAGAATAAGAACTTGTTACCAGAAGGGCCACAAAACACCGCCATGTCTTCGCCAAGCAAGGATGTACGAAAGACATCGGGGGAGAATTTGGTGGTTTTGTCAGTGACAAACTTCTCTGGAGTTCTGTTAAATAAGTGAAGCATACGACGTCGTTTAACCAGGAAACAAAACGCTGTCTTTTTGTTCAATATTCCAAATGAATCTCAGCCATCAACGATAAAGAGAATCCAACAGCTCAAATGCATTCAGAAGTCAATAGTATAAAAAGGGACTATTTACGCATTTGAGGGCAATCGAGTTTAGGTATTCTTTTGGTTTTTCTCTGTAAAATTCGTTTGGTCTGGGTTAGGGTTTCATCCTCATTCTGGGTTTCTTCTCTGTGTGAATCTATCTAGAGTTGTGTTTGAGGGCAGGGGTTCCTTGAAGGTTATAGAACACTCTAGGGCTATTAGGATTTGCGGGACATAGGGAGTGAGTGAGTGTTTGTTTCTAGGAATATCAGTGAAGAAGATTCTTCTGTAAAGTGTAATCTTTGAGGAAATCAATACTAGTGCAGCGAGCTCCATATTCTGGAGTTCAACGTGGATGTAACTTGTTCTATTTTGAACAAGCGAACCACGGTATATCTTGTGTTGTGTGTTTGTGCTTTGTTCTTGCAGATTTTGGTTTGTTTTGTGGCTAATCTTGCAGGTTGAAGATTGATATTGATTTACAACAGTGGTATCAGAGCCTTTTAGGTCTTAATCGAGTCTAGGTTAGAAATCGTTCAAATCTTGACGAACTCAAAAATTAGGGTTTGTTAGATTTTGGGGGTTTTTCGATTTAAAGGTCCCTAGATCATTAGGCTATCAAATCTTGTTGAGTCTTGGGGCTAATTCGTGAGATTAGGTCACATACACGAGGGATCGACGAAAATAGGGCAAAATCAAAATTAGGGTTTTTTGTCCAGATTTAGGGGTTGTCTTTGTTTAAGGGTATATAGGGCGGAATACCAGTGACCTCCTTAAAAACTGCCTGGCAGTATTTGGTAACTACTGGTGTAACAAAGCCACGTACTTCTTATACTGCTTTGTCTTGTCATCGTAAATATGATGAGCACTACCACGCGTGTAGAGATATCCCAGTATGATGGGAAGATGGATTTCAATACCTGGAAGAAAAAAATGAAGGCACTTTTATCCCACAACAAGGTGGGAATAGCACTGGAAAAAGATGAAACCAAATGGCCAGAAGAAAAGACGAAAAAGAAGGCAGAGATAGATGAAGAAGCATACAATCTGACAATCATGAATTTATCAGATAGTGTTCTGCGGAAAGTGGATGGTCTTGACACATCTATAGAGCTCTGGGGTAAACTCGAAACTCTGTATGCATTGAAATCTGCTCCTAATTTAGCATTCTTGAAAGGTGCTCTGTTTTCTTATAGAATGGATGCCTCTAAGTCATTAGAAGAAAATTTAGATGAATTTCTAAAAATGACAATAGTGCTAAAAGGAACTGATCGGAATTAGGAGATTCTAGTCTTGCAATGATTCTGTTAAATTCTCTTCCTGATGAATACTTAGTTGTAAAGAATGCATTATAGTACACTGGCACAGTTCCTAGTGTAGATTTAATAATGGCTGGCTTAAAATCTAGAGAACTAGAGTTGAAAATACAAAAGAGAAATGGGAATAATCTCTTTGTAAAAGGAAAACAAGATACTGGTCATTTTGGTAAAGACTCTGTAAAAGGGGTTCAACAAAACTTAGGACCAAAGAATAAGAAGAAAGGCAAAGGCTATAATAACAATAAGTCTAAGTCAGAAACTAGGAAATGCTTCCATTGTAACAAACCTGGTCACATAAAAAAGAACTGCTATGATTGGATTAGGAAGCAAAAGCAGACTAGTACAGAGAGTAACCTAGCATCCTCTAATAACAGTTTTGAAATCACTGAAGCCCTTACTGTGTCTAGTTCTGAAGTTGCTAATGAATGGGTGCTAGACTCAGGATGTTCCTTTCATATGAGCCCTAACAAAACCTGGTTTCAAAACCTGATAACTGGTGAACCTGAAATAGTGTTCATGGGAAACAATAACTCTTGTAGGGTTCAAGGAGTTTGTAACATTACTCTTAGACTTAAAAATGGCAAACTAATAATGTTAACCAAAGTTAGGTACATACCAGAGCTTAAGCATAACCTGATCTCATTAGGCACATTGGATGAAGCAGGTTGTAGCTATAGAGCTGAAAAAGGTTGCATTACCGTGTACAAGAATGATCAAATTCTGTTTGAGGGTGTGAAAAGGCATGGTCTGTATATATTGAGTGGACAATATTATCAGTTGAATGTTAATTCTGCTTTTATATCTACTAACACTTCTAATGCAGAAAAATGGCACCTAAGGATGGGCCATATAGGCCAAACTGGTATGAGCTATCTCAAACAGCAGGGGTACTTTGGAAATGACAATGTATCAGACTTAGAGTTTTGTGAGATTTGTGTCATGGGCAAACAGCACAGGTGAGCTTCCCAAAAGGAACTCACCTGTCTGTGGGATGTTTGGATTACCTTCATGCTGACCTTTGGGGTCCAGAAAGAGTCAAAACTCATGGGGGAAATAGTTACTTTCTAGCCATAGTGGATGATTTCAGTAGGAAAGTGTGGGTTTACCTTCTTAGAACCAAAGATGAGGCACTAAGCAAGTTTAAGAGTTGGAAGACTTTAGTAGAAAACCAACTGGAGAAAAAGGTGAAAGCACTCAAAACTGACAATGGTATGGAATTCTGTAACACTGAGTTTGATGCATATTGTAAAGATCAGGGGATTATGAGACATAGGACAGTTAGGAGAACACCTCAGCAAAATGGAGTTGCTGAGAGGATGAACAGAACACAGTTAGAAAAGGTTAGGTGCCTCCTCTTCACAGATGGACTACCTAAGTCCTTTTGGGGAGAGGCTTTAACCACAGCTGCCTATTTGATAAATAGAACTCCCTCTAGTGTAACTGGCTCTGTGTGCCCTGAAGAAAGATGGACAGGAAGAAAACCCTCACTCAACCACCTAAGAGTATTTGGCTGTGCGACCTATGCACATACAGTAGATGGAAAATTAGAACCTAGGTCCCTAAGATGTGTATTTTTGGGATATCAAGAAGGAACCAAAGGATATAGGCTGTGGGATAGAGAAAACCCAGGGGTTAAGGTTATCATCAGTAGAGATGTTATTTTTAATGAATCTGTGTTCCCTTGCAGGGTTACTAATAACAGAGCAGGTACCTCAAGCCAACAGGTGAAGACATCAAAGCAAACAGACAATACTCAGTTTGAGGTGGAGTCAACAAGGCAATAGGAGCTTGAGACCAATACTGATGAACCAGAATATGAAACTGAGCACACTACAACCAATGCTGAACCTGATGGTGAAAATGAAAGTGAAGAAAACTTTGAGAGCGACCAACAAACTGATCTGGCTCAGTATCCACTGGCCAGAGATAGAACTAGAAGGGATATAAGACCACCAGCAAGGTTCAGTTATGCAGACCTCATCTACACAGACCTATGGGTTGGAGTAGAATCCAGAGGAGCGAACACGCTCCTATAGGCAGTGATCAACTCAAAGGACAAGAAACATTGGCTTACTGCCATGAATGAGGAGATGGACTCTCTGAGGCAGAACAAAACTTGGATTCTGGTTCCAAAACCAAAGGATGTCAAACTGGTAGACTGTAAGTGGCTGTACAAGCTAAAGAAGGGCATAAACAAAACTGATCCACCAAGGTATAAGGCTAGACTGGTAGCAAAAGGCTACACCCAGCAAGCAGGTATAGACTTTACTGAAATTTTCTCACCTGTTGTTAAATTTAAAGCTATAAGATTGATGCTATCTATAGTAGCCCATTATGACCTTGAGTTAGAGCAGTTAGATGTAAAAACTGCATTCTTGCATGGGGAATTAGAAGAACAGATTCATATGAGTCAACCTATAGGGTTTAAGGATAAAAGGTTCCCTGATCATGTATGTTTGTTGCATAAATCCCTATATGGTCTCAAACAGTCACCTAGGCAGTGGTACAAAAGATTTGACTCCTTTATAGTAGGCATAGGGTTTACTAGAAGTGAGCATGATAATTGTTTCTATTTTGCACATGCGAATACAAATCCTGTATACTTGTTATTATACGTTGATGACATGCTATTAATTAGTAAATCTAAGGCCCAAATTGAGGATTTGAAAGGGAAATTGCATGCTGAATTTGACAAGAAGGATTTGGGTTGTGCTAAGAAAATTTTAGGTATGCTAATAGAAAGAAACAGGAAGAATTACAGCCTAAAATTGCATCAGATGCCTTATCTGCAAAAACTTGTGTTAAAATTTGGAATGAGTGACTCTAAGTGTACCACAATGCCCCTAGCAAGTCACTTCATCCTTAGTAAAGCCCAAAGCCTTAAAACAGAACCTGATAGACTAAAAATGGAAACAATACCATATGCAAATGCCATTGGTTCTGTTATGTACTCTATGATCAGTACAAGACCTGATTATCTTATTCAATATCACTTCTAAGTAGATTCATGTCTAACCCTAGGTGTGATCACTGGAATGCTTTGAAATGGCTACTAAGATACATTAAAAGTACAGAAAATGTTGGCCTAAACTTCTGTAAAAGAAACTCCACACTTGATCTGGTTGGGAATGTAGACTCTCGATTTTGCAGGGTGATGAGATTCGCACCACTACAAGATATCACACTGGGAGGAAACGCATCAGTTGGAAGTCCCAACGCAACCACCGGTAGCTTTGTCCACAATGAAGGCGAATACGTGGGTCAGAATCGACGCATTCAAAGAAGCCATATGGCTACAAGGATTCCTGAAAGAGGCCAAGCTGCTGGATGGAACTGTGACAGTCTATTCAGACAGTCTGAGTGCCATCCATCTGGGAAAGAATCCCGTGTACCATGAGAGAACAAAACATGTTGACGTAAGGTATCATTTTGTGAGGGATATGATCTCCAAAGGAGAAGTGAACCCGCAGAAGATCCCAACCCGAAAGCAACCCGGCAGACATGGGAACCAAGGTTGTGACACTTGCAAAGTTCAAGCATAGCTTGAACTTATTACATGTGGGATAACCAAAATCAGAACTAAGAAGGAGTATGGAAATGCTCGCTGCTCAACTAAACTGACTTTGCTGAAACGACTTCCACATACTTCAAGGTGGAGATTGTTAAATAAGTGAAGCATACGATGTCGTTTAACCAGGAAACAAAACGTTGTCGTTTTGTTCAATATTCCAAATGAATCTCAGCCATCAACGATAAAAAGAATCCAACGGCTCAAATGCATTCAGAAGTCAACATTATAAAAGGGGACTATTCACGCATTTGAGGGCAATCGAGTTTAGGTATTCTTTTGGTTTTTCTCTGTAAAATTTGTTTGGTCTGGGTTAGGGTTTCATCCTCATTCTGGGTTTCTTCTTTGTGTGAATCTATCTAGAGTTGTGTTTGAGGGTAGGGGGTTCCTTGAAGGTTATAGAACACTCTAGGGCTATTAGGATTTGCGGGATACGGGAGTGAGTGAGTGTTTGTTTCTGGGAATATCAGTGAAGAAGATTCTTCTGTAAAGTGTAATCTTTGAGGAAATCAATACTAGTGCAGCGAGCTCCATATTCTAGAGTTCAACGTGGATGTAACTTGTTCTATTTTGAACAAGCGAACCACGGTATATCTTGTGTTGTGTGTTTGTGCTTTGTTCTTCCAGATTCTGGTTTGTTTTGTGGCTAATCTTGCAGGTTGAAGATTGATATTGATTTACAACAAGTTCCTCTTCGGGAAGCCAAGACATA